>CM062296.1:370694823-371894823 GCA_031216915.1 Pictodentalium vernedei
TTATTATATCAGTCATTTTTTTTTGTCTGCATGTAGTTACTACAAAAAAATGTTGCCCAATTGGCGAGGGGGGGGGGGGAGAGCAGGGGGGGGGGGGGGGGGTACAGGAATCAAATTTTTTTTCTGCATGCAGTCACTCTAAATCCTTTAAAATGCATTTTCAAGAAAAAAAAAAAAAATGCCTAATTCGCACTGGGGGGTGGAGGTTATAGGAATTGAAATTTGTTAACTATTGTTCAAGTTATACCATAAACAACAAGATTTACAGAATATTTTTATAACAAAGGGCAATAACACCCATAATTTTCCAGAGATATCGGTGGTCTTCGAACTTGACATAGACATTGTTGTGCTGTAGAGTGTTTGAAGAATGAAACTGGGAATACTGAGTAAAAGTGACTGTTAAAAGAGGGTTAAATATTTCCTAAAACCGATAAAAAGAAATCACTGATGTAAATGCAATCATTAAGTTTTATTGACCATGCAAGAATTAAAGTAACAAAGTATGTGGTAAAAGCCTAAATTCAAATGCAAAGAAACTAAGTCTGAAAACATGCCAACATTAAATAAAATCACTGAGAAACAATGACATTCCATTAAACTATTTGAAGAATGAAAGGTGTAAACAGAAGATTTTAACCAAAAACTTTAACCTGGAAGTTCTTAGTTAAATTGATTGCAAACAAGAGCACCGCTGGGCATTGCATCATACGCCCGTGAACTGTTCAAATTGTACCATTTTAACACATTTGCAATTTTTTTAGAGTGCGAGAAATTTATACTGGCATATATATATATGTTACGGTCAGACTTTGAAATCAGTGATTTTGTGAAATGACTAAATTTTTCAGTCATTTGAGAAAAAGACTAACAAGTTTGAAGCCAATCGAAAAACAAATACTAAAGTTATCAGCCGGAAACCAAATATTTGACGAAGAATTCTAAGTCCAACAGGGGCCATAATTCAGGCAAAAATTGTTCAGACCGACTCCATATTCGAACTTGACCATTATTTTGTTGTGAGTAAACCACATACCAAGTTTGGAGCCGATCGGAAAACAAATACTAAAGTTATCATCCGGAAACCAAATATTTGACGAATTCTAAGTCCAACAGGGGCCATAATTCAGGCAAAAATTGTTCAGACCGACCCCATATTCGAACTTGACCATTATTTTGTTGTGAGTAAACCACATACCAAGTTTGGAGCCGATCGGAAAACAAATACTAAAGTTATCATCCGGAAACCAAATATTTGACGAATTCTAAGTCCAACAGGGGCCATAATTCAGGCAAAAATTGTTCAGACCGACCCCATATTCGAACTTGACCTGTATTTTGTTGTGATTAAACCACATACCACATTTGGAGCCGATTGGAAAACAAATACTAAAGTTATCATCCGGAAACCAAATATTTGACGAATTCTAAGTCCAACTGGGGCCATAATTCAGGCGAAAAATGTTCGGACCGACCCCATATTCAAACTTGACCTGTATTTTGTTGTGATTAAACCACATACCACATTTGGAGCCGATCGGAAAACAAATACTAAAGTTATTGTTCGGAAACCAAACGGACGGACGGACAACGCCATACTATAATACGTCCCGTTTTTCAAACGGGCGTATAAAAAGTAATTAATATTAATTAAAAAAAAAAAAAACTTTAACCTTCACTAAAAAACTTTAACCACAAACTGTAACCCAAACTCTAAATGTTAACAGACAGACAGATGGGTGGATGAAAGTCATGACTATACAGCCGACTGTAAAAACACAGGCTAACAAAATGTGATGTCAGAACAAACAACCACCTGAAATTTAACTTAAATTGGTTCAGAGGTTTTGGAGGAGAAGGTGCAAACACCATGTTTACAAACGACAGACGGCAGATGATGGACAGGCGGAGGATGGGGAGTGATCACCATAGCACACCCTGATTTTCAGTCAGGTGAACTGAAAAGCCCAAAACTCAAAATAATAAGCTAACAAGTAAAACAACACAAGACTTATATTTAATAACACATTAGTTTTCCTTCCTACATTTGTTATAAAACTGTACTAACCCTTTACCTAATGAATCTGCGGCATCCACCCACATAATTTACAAATTGAGCAGTTGAAAAAAAACAATTTTTTAAAATGTTTCAACAAAACTATATCATGTAAACCCTCATCGGAGCGAGATCATTCCAATGATGGGGTCACATGATATGCTTTTGTTGAAATGTTTTGAAAAATGCCCCCCCCCCCCCACCCCCCCCCCCCCCCCCCCCCCCCCCCGCACCCAAAAAAAAAAAAAACCCACCGAAAGTAGATCTTGTTTCTAAGGCCATTTTTTGTAAAATTGCATGAAGCAAGTGTTTTTTATTTTAAAATTATTTCTTTGCCATCGAAAGTTCATATTCTTGATTTGTTTTATGTTTTAGGTATCCTAATCTACAGAATAGCATGAGTGGTGATGTATTTCATCCCTTGAGTGCTAAAGCATTGCAAAGCCTTTTTGCTCTCAAGGAAAATGTATAGCAATTTTATTAACTTAGGTAACAAATCAGACATAAACCATTTAATTTTCATTTTTTAACCCCTTACCCAACGCAGGCGAGTTCAAAATTTATTATTTTAAATATCATTTTTTAAATTGTTTCAAAAAATTTCAACAAAACCATATCATGTGACCCCTCTTTGAAATGTACTCGACGAGCTCGTTCCAAAGAGGAGGCACATGATATGGTTTTGTTGAAATTTTTCGAAATATAATATTTTTTCAGCTGCTGAATTTGCATATTACGCGGGCGATTCGTTGGGTAAAGGGTTAAAAAGTTTTCACTGGTTATAAAAAGAGAGCATGGGGCAGCCAAAATGACCAAGCGAGATGGCCTGAGAAACTTATTTTTTTACTTTTTTAGGCCATAAAATAATTTTTGATATCATGTGCATTGGGTAAAGGGTTAAACAAAAGCTATTTGTCAGTTAGCTTGTTAACTTTTTGCCTGCTGAAGATCAATCTTCCTACCCAGTACAAAAATTCTCTTCAACCAAGTAGGAGTGAAAATGTGGGATATGTTAACAGGGTATACTGCTACAGTTGAAACTAGAAGTCCTGTTACTGTATGGTGGACTATTGTGAAGTAAAAGCGCATTGAGTAAGTGCACTTTTATCCCTGTCCAACTGCACTATAAGAGTAACTCAATTCATGTAGAAAAACAGCACACCCCACTCTGTACAATTCCCTACTAGTAAGTAGAGATCATTAACATTATTGCTAACCTCTAGTGGGATACATGTACATGTAATAACATAAACAGATATTAAAATTCAATTGCATATACAGAATGAAGAGAGTGGATTACTACTTAATGGCAGCACCATATCTTCTCCACTCAAAAAGTATTAAAAACTGTTTGTAGCAGCACAAAAAACACTTGCAAACTTTCATCACTTGGACCACAGGGTGCAAGTGCTTCTGGTGTTTTGTCCTCAGAAATTGTAAGTAATTACTGAGTGAAAAATCTATCTCATAGTGATTTAGTAGTAATCCACCCTCCACATACTGTAGTCTCAATATTTTTTTCTTTTTGATCAGTTCAGTTCATGATTTCAGTACCAACCCCGCTAATAGCGCATTACATTTTGCATTGCACAGTGCAAACACTCTTGTGTATTTCAGACTACTTCAATCTTCTGCAGTAAGGAGCGTATTAACTAACAAGCATTTTCAGTGCTAATTGTGACAGGACTTCTAGTTTCAGCTGTATGTAGAGTAATAGTTCTCTTATCAGTGATTTCTTGATGCATGACTCTACTAAATTTCCCATCAAGTCAAGGCGTGGGTGCTCAACAACAGCAACAACTTGATTTTATGAGCATTTCAAGAAAATACTTAGCAGGTTAGGATTTAAAGATGGATTCACCTGCCCAGTATCAAACACTCTGTTTCCTAGGAGAGGTACGTTCCTAGCTCTTACTGACAATATATACCCGTATAAATAGGCACTGTCCTCTCATCAACAATTTCCCAAATCAAATGATGGCCGCTCCACATCCTCCCCTAGTGGCAATTGTGAAGGCCACAACACCTATAATCGAAGTCTGGTAATGATTGGACCATCCACATGAGAGAAGATATGGAACAAACATACAATGCCACATTTTGAGAAAGGATTTACATGTATTTTCTTTATTTTACTATGGGGGTATAAAATCCAACCTCTTGTAATTATGGGGTCCACATACATCCTTGTGCCAAGTTTGGTGATGTTTAGACCAACCATGCTGGAAAAGAAGTCAAACAACATTCAAACAAACAGTTCTAAGAAATACATATAAGGTGGCAGGTTAATTTGTATAATTTATGCACAAGAGAAAAACCTGTATACTATGGTAAGTAAATAGTGCCAATTGTTTTCCATGCCAAAAATATTAAAAATCTGAATCACTGTTTAGAAGTTCTGGCTTGAAATGCGAAATTGCAATTTTTAGAACAAAATGGCGGAGAGCGGCTAATTTTCGTAAGCCCTTCCACACCTGAAATTTTTAGCCCTGATTTGTAAGGAATCTTTTTCACCAAATCACTGTAGTACTCCACCAGTTCTGGAGGAACCAATCTTCAACAGAAAGATCTTTACCTGTTTCAAAGTTGAATCCCACCTTCGTTTTCAGAATCACTATTCACTACTTTCAAGCCGAGGAGATTGGTGAGGGCAGTGAAGAGAAGGTTGATGTTGAAGGAGGTACAGGTGATAATACTAGTGATTCTGAAAATGAAGATGGGACTGGAGCAGGTTTGGGATTTCAAACTTCTCTGAGAAGAACTTTTCCATTGGGAGATGGCAGATTGCCAATGAAATATGTTCGATTTCATTAAAATAATGCGACTTGTTATTCTCGTAAATTTGCTTGTTATTACCCAGGAAGTTCCCGGTTCCGAGGGTAATTTCATTCCCGCTCCCTACAAAAACCAGGAGATATATTAAACCCAAATCAAATGACAACAATTAAAAAATTATCTTTTATTTGATATTGAGAAGAAAGTATAATCAATGCATCACCTTCAATAACTATTTTTCAATTGGCAATAAATTTTCAAAATTAATAAATTAATCTCTCAAATAAGACTTAAAACATATATTGCCCATTGGGTGTTAATTGGCAAAGCTTACGCAAGGCACTAATCAAATTGCCTGTACTTAGTGTTGATTTCCCCAAAATTATTTATGAGAGTAATCTAATATATAAATGCGAATATCTATATCTCTTTATCAATCTTTGTTCCGGGTGAACTCCACCGTTTCTCGATCGATCTCAAAATTTTCTACACAGGGGTAATTCGTCCCTGCGAGTAACATGGGGTGGGTGCTGTGCCCGTGCAGGGTGACCTTGACCTTGAAATTGATGACCATGACCTTTTATTTTGAAAACGGCCGGGCCGATCGGGCTAAAATTTCATATGTGCGAGTATATTGACCCATCGATCATTTTGACTTTATCGGGGTGCCCGTGTGGGGTGACCTTTATTTTCGAAAATGGCTGGGTCGTTTGGGCTAAAATTTCATATGTGCAGGTTTGTTGACCCATCGATCATTTTGACTTTATTGGCGTGCCCGTGCGGAGTGACCTTGACCTTGAAATTGTGACCTTGACCTTTTATTTCGAAAACGGCTGGGCCGATTGGGCTAAAATTTCATATGTGTGGATATATTGACCCATCAACCATTTTGACTTCTTCGGGTTGCCAGTGTGGGGTGACCTTGACCTTGAAATTGGTGACCTTGACCTTCTGTTTCGAAAATGGCTGATGAAACCATCTTCTCCCATGCAACACCAGGTATCATCTGCCAGTCCTTAATAAAAATCCCCCAGGGTACTGAATGTATACCACAGGAGAAATATGGATAGGGTGAAAATAAATGCTTTACTCATGTACCATTGTATATGTGTGTGTTATTCGTAAATAAATGTATACTGCGATTAAGTTTGGTTTCCATTTTTTATATACTTGAGTGACACATGGGAAATCACCGATATATTTAAATAACATGATTTCCTGTGTGACTAGTAATAAATTACTAATATGTAAAGGTGAGGCCTAAAAAAGTTAAAAATCTGTTTCTCAGTTCCCCCCACATAGTCATTTTGGCTGCTGCATGCTTTCTTTCTATAACCAATGCAAACTTAAAAAATAAAAAATAAATGGTTTATACCACCCTTGCTATTCTGTAGATTATGAGGCCTAAAACATAAAACAAATCAAGAACATTAACTTTTGATGGCAAAGAAATAATTACAAGAATAAAAATAAAATAACTGCCCGACCACATGCAATTTTACCCAAAAATGATAAATTTAAAGTAATTTGTATATTTTTTATACTTACGAATACACAGACTAGCTGGGGTAAACTTGATATTATCAAGGGCCAAACACAAATTTTGAACCCCCAAATCCCTAAAGTCCTATCTGGCCCTCCATACTTTTACCATCTGCGCATGCGCAGCAGTCAGGAAGAGACAGGAATTGGCGCCAACATCATTCTTTGTAGATAAGCGTACTAATAATAACTCAATGGGGAGGTATGAGTGCCCACTCATGGGAGGGCCATACCCATCTAGGCCATTGGTAAGTATAAAAAATATACAAAGGACTTTAAATTTATCACATTTCTATACTAATAACCAATGGCCCAGACTAACTGAATCATAAAAAGGCGGAGGGCCTTGGACTTAAGAATTAGCAGACCAAATATAGCTCCTAAGCCTGCAATCCAAGGTGAAAGAAAATTAAATTTAAAAGGAATTACATGCATGTCTCTCTTTTCAATAATAAAGAAGACATAATAAATAAGAAGCCATATCCAAGTAATTCCATATTCTTAGCATGAATGATTATGCCAATTGGGTGTAATGAGCCCCCAATTTTAAGGCTAGTCTGGACTAAGCCCCCAAAATTAGGATGGCATACTCGAGAGTGAGAGACTAACCCCCACAAACATACGCCATATATAAATAATAAACAACCTGTTTCTGGGATCAGATATAATCTACAGACAAAACAGCTTCACTCATAGTTACACACTTATCAAGCCGGAGGAGATTTTACAAAAATTCCCCCCCCCCCCCCCCCCCCCCCCCACACACACACACTTTTTTTTGAAGGAATATTCAAAACAAAAGAGGGGAGCGCTCTGGAATCAGTGAAAACGGTCCCAATTAAACAATATATATTCACCCAACAGGCATCCAGATATTAATTATTATTAATTATTGGTGCTTAACGTCACTTCAGAAGCTAAGGCTATCGTGGCGATCTCGTTAATTAATAGCATTAATGCTTCTAGCATATATACCAGAGATGGCATATGTAGATAGGTAAAAAAACGGTGATATAATGAGTACAAACATACACTTGTCCAATAGAATCCCTATGGAAAGTATCTGAAGAGAAAACACGCTTCTAAGGCAACCAACATGTGACCCCTCTCAGGTGTACAATTAATTCCAATAATAACACTCCTATTGACATGTGCGAATATACGAAAATGTGTACTGTATCTCATAGAAACCTGGATTTAGAACATGGAACGAGCTATGATTCACAGACCATCCTCAAAATAATTCATTGTTTTGAAGGTCCATAACAACCACTGACTGTTCGGAGAAGAATATATTACTTAAAATAATATGTCAAAAAATGAGAACATATGCATAGACAGCCTACTGGCAGTTCCATAACTGATCCAAATAGCCCCCAAATTTTCATGAGCTCTACAAGCAGGGCAAGAATTTATATAATCTGTACAATAACGCGTCTGCCTAATAAATATACATATTATGCACGCGAGCAATGAAATCCTGCATGTACTCATCTGAATACAGCCTGCAACCATGGTATGACCGAGTGATACAAGTGTAACAGGAAAATGAATGAATGATACATTAATATGCAGTTAACTGAGTAATAAACTCATACGTCGTAAGAAAGGCCAGACCGCTCTGAGCAAAACTTCAGAGTGGACTAAAAGCCACATTGGAGAATGTCTCCCAGATAACTGACATGTCATCCATACAAGTACATGAACGTCATGAAGGCTAGCAATTTTATTGATAAAGAATCATATGCTCGTATATGACTTATAAACGAACAACCACAGGAAACAAACCAACTAAAAAGTGGATGTGCCCATGAGGTCCCTGTTAGAACATGACCCAGCTGCCAATCGAAAAAGCCATGAAAGGCATGAATATACTTAAATGCATATGAGGCGTATGGGAAGAAACGAAGTCCTGCCCTGTAATCACCTCTTACTTAACACACTGACAGGGGAGGGGATCGACAGAAAATTCATATCGAACCCCACTCACCCACATTACTTGAATCGCTTTTGCGTTAGTCATCAAATAGAATAGGAACCGCAAGGCTCCCTCACGTCTGACCGACTCCAAAATGACACTAAGGATGGAGAGGGAAGTGATGAACAAAAACGCCATATTGACATAATCACACTAGGTAAATATGGCGTCATCAATAGAGCTTATCGCCTCACATAACTAACACCAAACCATACTGGTAGGAAGAGAATAACCTCCTCTAACATACAGTATCATATCCAATAGGACAACAAACTCAGCCTAGCTGAAGCAGCTAAAGGTCTTCCCATACATGAAGACAATAAAAGGCTCATAACTGCAGCCTTAGAAGCTCACTAAGGAGACTTAGAATGCTAGCCATAGCTTATAAGTCTTCATCTCCGTGAAGACAGATATATCGGTGTAAGTTGCGACCTTGAAGGCTCACTGAACAGAGACTAACAACTATCGGCGCGCAAGGTAGGGAATGAAGAGCCGCTAATTTAACAGCCCTAAATTGTTGCAACCTTGAAGGCTCACTGAACGGAGACTAATAACTATTGCCGCGCAAGGTAGGGAATGAAAAGCCGCTAGTTTAACAGCCCTAAATTCCCAAAGAGACAGCAGTCCCAAGAGATAATAAATTCAGTTATGTCACTGCATAATTACTGAAAAAAAATTTCACTCATGATTCTAGCTAGGCTACTGTGGTGTAAACAATAAGACTCAAGTCTATGATACCTAGGAAAACAAACCGAAAAGCACTGTACCTTTATCGGTTTTATTCCCAAAAGATGGTGGTCAGATCCTAGCTAACACAGCTAGAAGTCTTCCTTTCTGTAAGACTGATATCTCGGTGTAACTAGCAACCTTGAAAAGCTCACTAAATGGAGACTTACAACCATCGTCACACAAGGTAGGGAATGACAAGCCACTATTCTAACAGCTGCAATTCCCAAAGAGACAGTAATCTCAAGGTAGCTATGCAGTTATGAGTCTTCGTCAACTTGAAGACATATCTGTGACACTTGCGGCCTTGAAAGCTCACTAAATGGAGACTTACAACACTAGCCGCTAAGAAAAGACCACTGTAACAGTACATAAGGCTACTATGGTGTCAACAATGACATTAAATGGCTTGACGCCAAGGAATACAACACTAAGAGGGAAAAGACATACCTATTCCCTCTAACGGTTCTATTCCAAACAAGACAGTTGTCTCGGCCTATCTATGCACTATTCGTCCGACTTCAGGATGAGAAACAGGTGATTTAAAAAAACCTGGAGAATATTTTGACAACCTCTATTGCTTTTCTTCAATAGGAGAGCCTATACCTCCACAACAAGAGACTCTCTTGGAAGAATTCAACGGAAAATTTGTCCAACACGTACTTCTTGTAAGTGGAGCTTTGCTCAGACTGATAGCCACAGGCCTGCCGAGACTACATTCCCATGCACTGATCTTCCGCAAGTTTCATCCACTTTTTTGCGAGGTTGATAACCTTCCGCAAAGTGGAAAGCAACAGAAGTCTATTCTCAACGACCTCTATTGCTTCCTTCAATAAGAGAGCCTGTATCTCCGCTAGGAGCGACTCCCTTTTGAAAGAATCTGCCGGAAGATTTGTCCAATGCGGACATCTTGTAAGTGGGGGTTTTTGTTTAGAATAATAGCCGTAATCCTCCTGAGACAACACTTTTACCCACCGATCTTCCGTGACATAAATTCAGTTTCTCGCGAAGTTGATAATCTCCTGTCAACTGGTAAGCAACAGAGGTCTTATTCATCACCTGTACGACTAATGAGGCTTACGGAAAGAGAAACTATGTCCTTCCCGCAAAGAACCTCATCCCATTGGCTTATGAGCGTCTGACCTATAGACCTGTGCCCCTTTCCTGAGTCGCTATCCTTAGCTGATTAGAAGTGGAACGGCCCCGCTTACCCCGGTCTGCTGAAGCATGTTGTTGAGGAGCAGATTTCAGTAGCAGTGTACTGGAAGCTTTCTTGTAGTTTGATCATAGACTAATGAAAGCTCGTCGTCAAACAGAGTATATCCGGAGACAGGAGCGACTCGGAGAGAGCTATTCACCTTGTCATCTATAAGTGATGACGACGCAAGGGCAGCATCACATCTGATCAACTCCCAATTGCCAATGTCAGGGCGGAGTTGTACGTGGCATACATGACTGCCCTGGAAAGAACTCTAAGCAAGGAAAAAACAACCTCAAATTCCTTCCCATTAAGATGTTGCGCCATAGCTCTGATGAGGTGATCTGCGTAGGACATCGCGTCTAGATTTGCTCTATTTGATGAAATAGTCATTCCATCACTTCTGAGCATATATTGAATGATGCAGATAGGGAAATATCTACATCCCCGTCCTGCTCATCTAAACACAGAGGAGCTCTCTGGACATCTTCTCCAACCATTTTAAATGAACGTGGTCCACGGAATGGTATATTTATTGAAGATGTTGATAAGAAACTGCCTTTCTCTCTTAGCACTAGACAGGTTGAATATGGTGTTGTTAACATGGCCGAAGGCCTCTGACACCTGTCGAAACTGTTTCTGGAAGGAAAGAATATCCTCTTTCCTCCACATGAAATCTGCTTCCAGAGACGACAGCGGTGTCTCTCTAGGAGTCACAGCTTGCTGATCAGATGGAACAAAGTCAGTATAGTATTGATGAATAAAATTCTTCGCTACCATATGCTGTTCAGAAAGGGAGGGTAATCCTCTTCCTTGTCCCTTTCGCCATCCGACTGATTCAGCTGTGACATACGGTCCATCGCATCTGTGTGTGCAGATGACTGGACCGACACAGCACCATTCGACAGCTCACCGCCGCAGTCTGCACTTGCTGGGATGCTGCGACAGCAAGTCCATTACCGAGGCTTGAGGAGCAGCGGTCTTCTGTTTTTTTGCCGCTTGCTACTCCTGGGATTAAGATCGTGAGATAGATCTCTTCTCCGAACGTCCCGACTTCACGGGCGAAGACTGGCTCCGTCTTCGTGCAGCTGGCTGGATATCTGCAGTTGGGTAGCTAGCATGCGGTCGTGTGTGCTTTTATAACGTAGCGGATGAAGCTGTGACTGAAGATAACCCCGGCTGCAGTCAAGACAGAGCATCCTGAGCGGCGAGTGGATGTATGCTCTGGCCCGTGTAAGTTTCTCAAAATAACATTTGGCCCCAAATGTTGTTGGGTTAGAGAGGGACCTTTCCCACTTGCGGTCTTGATACCTCGCCGAGCCTCCCAAAAAGAAAAGTTAGTTCCAGCTTGTGCAAGTATCTCAAAACAACATTTGGCCCCAAATGTTGTTGGGTTAGAGAGGGGCCTCTCCCACTCGCGGTCTTATTAGACCTCGCCGAGCTTCCCGAAAAGAAACTTGCTGACTTCCTCCCTATTTTCGTCATCGCTGGGTGAGCTTTTGATTTGAGGAGATCGTTCTACCCAAATCTACACTTCCTTCGACTGTAATGGACTTACCCGGTGTCAAATGGATGGAGTAACCACTTCACCGGTCAAGCTGGCATGCTTGAATTACATTACGGTGAGAGTTCCGACAAAGGAACCTCACTGCCCAGAACGTATCGCGACACCCGTCTCCAACGTCTGTCATGCCAATGTTCACAAGTAGGACAATAATCCGCAGGAGTGCATCGACTACAGACAAGGCAACAAGTATTGTAAATCCGAGGAAGACTTCCTTGCCTTGCATTTAGAACAGTAAGCTTTCATAATTACAATCAAAAGACAAAGTCGATAGCACTCCTACAAACTCCACAACAAAATATATGATAAAGATATATGAATAATAGCAATCAAAATTAAATTCAAAAAATTTATAAAACAATTTGGAAAAAATTGGGAAAAAAGCCTAAGTTTCCAAAGGAAACATTATGAGCCCAAAGGCATCCCGATAGAGCCTAAGTGTGGGCAAAATCCAAATATTATGAGCTACGCTACCGGAATAATAATCAATGTACCCTACAGTAATTCTACAGTAATATAATATAAAATACTACATATATTTGAGGACATTGCCAATGTAAAAAAAATGTCAAGAAAAAACCAGAAAAGAGACATCAGGCACACAAAAAGGCCCAAAGTCAGTAACCAATTTAAATGCTACCTGATGCAAAGCTAGATCTTCATAAAAAGAAAAAACGATACATCGGATAAAAGATGCAAGACTAAAACGACCTAACACCCCTAGGGTGAGGACGGTATCAGGGGGATAAACAGAATAAATATTCTGTAATACACGTTAAACTCCCAAGAAATTTAATAAAAAATTTCAATAAAAAATAGCCAAAAAGCTTCAGAGTTTAACAGGAAGGGTTCATGGAAAGATAGGGAAGGAATACTTAACAAACAGTGGATTTATCATTAGCAAGAATGATGACGTCAGGTGCATGTCCCAAAAAATGGGAAACATGAAATAATTTTTATAATTATTATAAAGTTACAGCCCCGAACGTATGAAACCACCATTGTTCACTTCCATCATCTATTAACAGCCTTGGATCCACCAATTCTTGCATTGATTTATGTCTGGCATCCTCAAAAAAGGGGATTTTAAAGCACAGATGTCAAATCATCGTTACTGACTTTAGGGCTAAACAAAGAATGATGTTTGCGGCAATTCCGTTCTCTTCCTGACTGCTGCACATGTGCAGATGGTAAAAGAATGGAGGGCCAGATAGGACTTTTAATTTTCGGTTTTGCATGCAAATTATGGGGATGGGGGGGGGGTTCTAAATTTGTGTTTGGCCCTTGATAATATCCAGTTTGCACCAGCTAGTCTGAGCCATTGGTTATTAGTATAAAAATATGGCCTGAGAAACAGAAGATCTTCTTTGTGGGGCCTAATTGTGTCATTAATGACATAATTTCTTATACATATCTGTAATTTTTCTCGGTAGGTGATATTTAATCCGGTAGGTGATATTTAATCATATCACGGTAAGTATTTAACTATCACAATTGATTTTTGTTTCCATGATCACAGAGCCTGGGGGGGTTTAGATTTAAAATCTTATACACCTAACAATAACTTAAGCTTCCCAGTTAGCAACATTGTAAAGTTTTTAGGCAAGTAGCTGGATAATTACAGTAAAAACTGCTATTACACATATAGACAGGTTTTATAACAAACTTCACTTGACACAAACACATTTTGCATATGTACATTAGTTTAGTAAACTATCTAGCACTGATAATGAAGGGGAGTTGAAGTAATAGTTAAAATTTAAATTAGATAGCCACTAAAAATATTGATTAAGCACTCAAAATCAACACAAAACAATTACTCAACAAAACAGAATTTGAAACCTAAAATTTAATTTATGAAGTCCAGTACAGAAATATGTATTGGAAGTTAATTACATGTAGAAAGAAAAACTGAAAGAAAATGTCTACAATAGTGACATCCGACATGAATGTACTATATTCAGAAAAATTTCTGGAGAAATTTTCTCGGCAGTTTCCTTTTAACCCTTTACCCAACGTAACGGCCAAAACTGGCCAGCGCTATTCTCAAAAATCGCCAATTAATTTTCAAAATATTTTCATTTTTTGTCTCAAAAACATAGGTTATGACCCCTCGTTGGACCTAGCTTGTTGAGCTCGTTCCAACGAGGGGTCATAACCTATGTTTTTGAGACAAAAAATGAAAAAATTTAGTTATTCAAGAATTTTTTTTGCAAGTGTCGTCAGCTTTTCATGTTAGGTAAAGGGTTAAAACTCACATGAAAATTTATTTGGAGAAAGTTAGTTGAAGAACAATTCTTACTACATGTCCCCTTTCTGGATAATACAAGAATATGAGAACATATTCCACTCTTCATCGGGTCCAAAGCTTGGAATGTGGCCAACCAATGTCCACCTAAAAATACTGAATACTACTATCTGCATGAAATTACTGATGACCTAACAAATCAGCTACATCCGTCCTCATAATTTACAAATTGAGCAGTTGCAAAAAAATAAATGTTTAAAAAAATTTCAACAAAACATATCATGTGACCCCTCACTGGAACAAGTTCACTGAGCTCATTCCAAAGAGGGGTCACATATGGTTTTCTCAAAATATTTTTAAAAATGTGAAAAAACAATAATTAAAATAATAAATTTTGATATCCTGTACATTGTAGTAAGGTGTTTTAAACTTCTATAATAATTTTTGAGTCCTTATCTGAGGATGATTCAGACAAATCTAGGTATTTATTATGTCCACAAAAGGGAAAAAGACCCCTCTGAAAATTTGAACATAAAGTTTAGGGGTGTAAAGAGGTTTCAGTTAAGCTGTTTGAAGAATAAAATCCGAATCTTTGACCACCTTGGCATGAAGGTAATTGATATACAAAAAAATAGGTAATCAGGTTTAAACCATGAGTAGGATAAGGGCTTTAACTATGTGGCTCTGCAGAGTGGTTAAAACCCTTATTCTATAAGTGGTTTAAATCTGGTTACCGGCCCTAGTACCTATTTGTTTTATTTGTACCATGCTCTTAATAAATAATTGACTTTGTCAGTTAAAATGGAGAAAAAATGATACTCTCTATCGCAAAACACCTCTCAATTAGTTGATGAGCAAACACATGGGTTTGTTTTGTTTACATCTGCACTGGTGGGCAGTACTTCCGGCTACACATGAATGCTTGATTGACAGCTAGATTTATTTATTTATTGATGTTTAAGGTCACATATTTATGCACAATGGCTAATCTTGACCGTGACAGTTGTATGGGTGGAGGAAGCCGGAGTACCCGGAGAGAACCACCAAGCAACGACAAGCAGCTGCCAGCTCCCCAACATCGTAACTCCGCACTGCAGCACAGGCAGGGTTAGATTGGTTGAAGACATGCGTACCATCGATGTGCAGTACGCCTTAGTACACAGCGTCATCATGCCCCCACGCGGGTAATGGAGATGAAGTGTCTTGCCCAAGAACACAACGCAGTTGCCGCAGGTGGGATTCAAACCGAGCCTACCTACTGAGCCACCGTGCTCCCATTGACAGCTAGATACATCGACAAAGTTGATTGAATTTTCCTTGCTTTTTCAGTAAAATTATTATTAACAATTCTTAAATTTTATTTTAAATATTTAATTGTAGGTATTTTAAACTTAATAAGTCATTGCACATAGTAGATAGTACTGCAAAATGTCATATATTTGAATGAAACATTGCGAAGTGTGAATGTATCAAAGTCGGCAAATTTGGTCATGTCAAAGGTCAAGTTGGATGTAGTTCTGAGTATAGGTGTATTTTTTTGTAATGTAATTCCCAACGAAAAAACGTTTTAACTGCAATAGAAGCTTTACATCATTAGTGGGGTTAAAAGCTAAATTTAATGCACAGGCTTTTCAAAGGTGGTAACATAGGTGAGCATGGTATTGGTATAAGGTCTCTTCATATAAATTTATAAAACAGACCCTGTTGTTCATTGTGAATTTGATATTCAAAAGAGAAGTAGGGCAAGACATAGCTGAGAATTATGTCATATTGTACCTGCATGCATCTAACAAGCTCAGACGGATGTTATCTCCAGAGCAAAACATACATGAGAATCCACATTTGAATTTTTTTCACATTAAAGATGTATGTGCCTGAGATTTATTGGAAATACTTAAATTCAACTTTCTGAGATTTATTCTCCACAAAACATTAACTTTTCTGAATCTATTTATCAAATAAGATGATTTTATCTAGTGTCATGGTATGTAAATGCATCACATCCCCGTATTTTCATATCAGCTGGTGGTTGGTTGTACACATTTGCATAAAGCTCCTGTAAAGGTAATTCTGGATCTGTCTTTGCAATCTCAGCAGCTTCTTCTACTTCCTTTCTGGCTTCAATGTCAATTTTCTGAAACAAAATTGTGTAAACTTTTTTTCAATATTCATAGTGACTGGGATGAATATACAGAAGAGGGATTCGGAAGTTAGTTATCCAATTTCAGTTTATGAGTCACTGCTAACTAACATTTTACCTCATTAAACTAACAAATCAAAGATTTATAACAAATCAAAGGTCTATATACTCATTTTGATATACAGTTTTTTCATGTTTCTGGATAGAGGCTTGCAAATCTCAGATGTCCAGTTGAATCAAATCTTGAACTGAATCAGGTAGAGCAATTCAAATTGAACTGAATCTTGACTCAAATCTCACAGCTCTTCAAATTGTGAATACTAGACCTTCTTACAACCTTAACCCTTTACCTAACATAGCGGCCAAAAACAGCCAGAAAATTAACCAGCATAAGCCTACCACAGCCTAAAATATCTCAGAAGTTTCTCAATAAAGCCATACAAATATGAATATCATTAGAACCAGCTTGTCGAGCTGGTTCTAATGATATCCACATTTGTATGGTTTTATTGAAAAAATTGGGAAACTTGTTTCCGAAAAACTTGAAATTTAATTTATTTTAAAAAAAAACCCTGTGTTATATTAGGTAAAGGGTTAAAATGTTGTCAATCTTTACTCAAGTATAATATTTAACTGGTAGAGTGCTGAATTATTTTTGGTCCTTCAAATTTCTTTGTGCATCTTTGCCTTATTTCAAGTTATGGGAGAGGAGTGCCAGTAGGCACTCTCCAATAAATTGAAACAAGACAAATCTTAACAGATAAAATAATATCACTACAAAGATAATATGAAGCACATCCACAGAATATGAAGCCTTTAAATTTTGGTACTGCAGTTCAGAATAAAGGCCAAATTTGGGCTTCCAGCACTCCACCAGTTAACGACACATATTTTTAGGAAAGTCAGTCAAACTGCAGAATATTCAAGAATGGAATCAAAGCAGTGTCACAAGCTGAACCTCCTTGAATTCTTCCATCATCAGGTCTCCTGCACACAAGACCTGAAGAAGGAAGATGAGTTCAAGAGGAGACATTTTATAAGATTTTGAGAACATCTTGTTGACTCAAATTGAATAATCAGAATGATTTCAAATCAAATCAAATCAAAATTCTGAAGCTTCGAAGGGCCCTAGTAATGGAAGTGTTCTGGAAATTTTTGTTCATAGTGCACACTTGAGAATGTAAACAACATTCTTGTTGTAGCAGTCATATTTGTCCATACTATCTCTAAATTTAGTGTTGGTACATTAACTTTCAAACCCAAAAGCCCTTTTTATCATAGGCAGAATGGACATTATATATATAGTGCTATGTACAGAGCGACTCATACAGTGCCAGTCACAATGAGATGATGAATAAAGTGTTAGTCAGTCACTAGACGCCTGACTTGCCCAGATGGGCCTGTCCATACCCCCACTCCCATTATTCAAAGACAAAAAGGGGCATAACTCTAGCAAAAAATGTCTGATCGAAACTATAATCGCAGGTGCACATGTTCCCATAGTAGTGAACATCCATACAAAGTTTCAAAGGAATCGATAATAAACATCTGAGAAAATCTCTGGACAAAATGCATGCATTCTAAGATGAAAAGGGGCATAACTCCAGGGAAAAAAAGGTTCGATCAAAACTATAATCATAGGTGCACAGGTCCCCATGGTAGTAAACATCCACACCAAGTTTCAAAGGAATCAACCCATAAACATTTGAGAAAATCTACGGACAAAATTCTAGGCCTGCTATTTAAAGTTGAAAAGGAGCATAATTCTGAAAAAATAATCCGACGGGAACTATAATCGCAGGTGCACAGGTTCCCTTCGTAGTGAACATTCATACCAAGTTTCGAGCTGGGGATATGCTGGGGGTGGGGGTGGAGGCAGGGGCAAGGGGGGGGGGGGAATTGCTTGTTATTCTGGTAGTTCCTGCTTATTCATTTTGTTTTTGTATTTTCTTTTTTTCATATACTTCATTGTGATGAGATATGAATAAAACAGCAGAACTGAAATATTGTTCCTCGTCTATGAAACTCAAAACGGCCAAGCATATGCTCTTCTCTTTCGATGTGCCCAGTGTTCATCGCCGGTAACACTCTGTGCGAATTTAAAGTTTTTTATCAATGAGTTGTAGGTTGTTTGTTTGTTTGTTGGTGGTTAACGTCACATATTTATGCACCATGGCTAATCGTGACACAACATGGAGATGAAGTCAAGTTTAGTCAATCGTTGATCAACATTTTGCCCATTTTAGAGGACTTTCACCCCAAGCATTGGTGACTGGGTCCTATTTTACTAGTAAAGTGGAACTGGTTGACCACAGTAAACAAGTGCTGCTTACTTCCCGGGGTTCCCACGGGGAGTTGTGGGTTGTTGGGGGCTTTCCTACTTTGCTGACACATGCTTTTCACACATGGTCAATGTATCTTCCCTGTCTTACCTGCCAGTGAGAAGTCCTCTTCCTGTTATAAATAGCTGTAAATTCAGTAATTCCAGGTTGGATTTAAATGAAATCCAACACAAAGCAGTATTATTACTGTTTAATTCTTTTTTACACTCACATTTTTTTTTTCTTCATCTTTCAAACCCTGGTGAAACGTACCTGTTGGACAACCATTTGTTCAGGCTATCAGTGCTATTGAATTCAGTCAAGTTCAACTGGTTGGGTGACCCAACATTAGAGCAGAACATTTTTTTTTTTTTAGAAAATTTGAGTGTCCCAAAATATTGAGTAAATACGGTAGTCAAATTTCACAAATTCACAGCTGAGAAGTTTTGCCTAAAATATGTATGCATTATGTGGATATATCCTTAAATGGCTGCACAGTGAAATTGTGAAGCAGACCTATAAAATCATTAAAATATTGATATTTTTTTTAACCCTTTACATAACATAACGGCCAAAACCGGCCAGCGCTACATATGAAAATCGCCATTCAATTTTTTTAATATTTTCATTTTTTGCTTCCAAAACATAGGTTGTGACTCCTCATTGGAACGAGCACGTCGTGCTCGTTCCAATGAGGGGTCACAACCTATGTTTTGGAAGCAAAAAAAATGAAAAAAATTAGTTGTACGAGAATTTTTTTTTACGAGTGTCGGCTGCTACTAGCGTTAGGTAAAGGATTAATTTATATAATACCAGTCACAACCCAAGCATATTATCCATAATCCAAGACAGAGCCTGTGAAATAGCCAACGCAGTATATATTGACTATTTCACGGGCGCCCATGAAATAGCCTGTTCACTATTTCACCCACGAGAGAGTCATTATATACTCTTTTGGCTATTTCACGAGCACCCGAGAAAAAGCCACTGCCATAAAAAAAATAGAAACAATTTTACATCCGATATTTAGTCCTTCAGTAAGCAAAATACACAATAACAAATAACTGTTTAGGGGACAAGTCGGTAAAGTAGAAAGCACAATCAGTGGTGGCGCTAGTGGGGACACCCCCCACCCCCCAAATGAAAGTAAATATGCAGTAGCCCCCCCCCCCCCCCCCCATTAAATATCCAGTAGCTCTCCTCCCTTTCGTCAGATGCAGGAAAATGTAAACACAAGTGGAAAATGTTCTCCAGAGTAATAAATGATGTTGTGTATATAACATGTATCCTTTGCGATGTCACTAAATAGTATTCGAAACATTTTCACACACACACATAGATTTCGATTGTTAAGCCTTTACCCAACACCGACAATATTACATTAATTTAAATTTTTTAAAATTCTCTCAAAAATGTCAACAAAACTACATCATGTGGGGGGGGGGGGGGGGGGGGGGGGGGTACGTGATGTGGTTTTGTTGACATTTTTTGACAATTTTGAATTTTTTGAACAGCTTAAGAATGGGGCCCACAAATTGTTTTTTTTTTTCCTCTTGCTAAACCAATTCTTTTTTTTTTGCTTGCAACCCATCTATGTGTATTCAGTTCAATTATGAGATCTATTTCTCACTCCTGCAAATTTGATCTTGGGAGCAAATTTGTGGGAGTGAAAAATAGTTTCTTACGCTTTTCTGCTTATTAGGGCTTTGCATAACATGAGCAGGTGGTTACTCAATTTCGGCTGACTTGGTGTGACATACTCGAGGCTGTTCTCTAACATATTTTCATGTTGCTCGATGCCTAACCGCCATACTGCAGGAACCTAAAATTTTCACTATTTCTGTAAAAACAAAAACCTACTGGAAAAGTAGAAATGGTGCAGACAGTTTTATTTTGACAGCAGACATTTATTGTTTTTTGTAATGTTTTAAATAGAAAAAAAAACAAGCTGGGAGGGTGATATGTTTTTTCGCCTTCCGTTACAGCTCGGTTTACCAGAAAAGAGTCCAGTTTCGGTTCAAGGTTTTTTTTTTTTTGCTGGGGAACGAGAGGAGCCGAATATCATGTGCGAGAGCAACAACTTGTTCCCAATATCAAACAGACTAGATTTTTCCCAATTCTCAACCTAAAAATTCCTACTCCATGAAATTTACCTCCTACAACTCATAATTATTAGAGTAAAATACTGTGTTAACATGTAAACTGTTACCTGTAGAATTGTTAGGGTTATATGCCAAATACACTGTGAGCAAGTATATTCTGTTTTTAACCCTTTATCCAATCTCATGGCCAAAACTGGACAATGCAATCTATACTCGAAAATTCCCATTCCAATCTTTTCCAGATTTTCACGTTTTGCTTCTAAAACATAGGCTATGACCCTTCATTAGAATGAGTGGAATACACTCATTCCAATGAGGGATCATAACCTATGTTTTCGAAGCGAAAATGAAAATTTTTAGTTTCACCAATTTTTTTTTCTTGAGTGTCGTCTGCTCCGAGAGCGTTGGGCGTAGGGTGAAATACATGTACACTATCCTTTGACGGAAATGCCGGTTGATGATTTGTTTTCAAAATTGACACAAATTCCCAAAAAGAGACAATATGATGCTAATTTTCCAAATCACATGAGCCCAGAACCTTTTCCCCAAAAAGGATAAAAAAAAATCCCTGCAGTTCAAGTTTCGGTTGTGAACTAAAAAAATCAAACTTTTACTTGGATGGCCAGGGAAAAACCTCATACATGTATAAAAGCCTTTCTTGAAGGTTCATAGTAACATTTTGCTACCCCCAGAAAATCATACAAATATAGGATAAACACCTATTGAATGTAAATAAAAAAAAATTCTACGACTGGTATTAAGAATTAAACTTGCGAGCCTTTGGCGAGCAAGTTTAATTCTTAATACCACAAGTAGAATACATTTTTCATTTCCACCCACTAGGCATTTATTTCATTTTTCCCATAACATTTTTTTTTATTTGTAGGTAAAGAATAAAAAATTTACGAGAGAAAAGTTAAAAAATTTATAGTAATTTATATATTTTTTATACTTACCAATGACCCAGACTTAGCTGGTGCTAACTCTAACAAAACCAGGGCCAAACACAAATTTTGCCCCCCAATCCCCAAAATTTGCATCCAAAACAAAAAGAAATCATGTCCTAAAGGACCTCCATACTACGCCTCTACTGCGCATGCGCAGTGACGCAGTCGTCCCGAAATTGGCGCCAATTATCATTCTTACTGGCAGTGCCTGGTCAGCGCTATGTACTCAGCGGGGAGGCAAGAGTTCCCAACTCCAGGGAGGGCCATCCCCGTCTGGGTCATTGGTAAGTATAAAAAATATATAAATTACTATAAATTTTTTAACATTTTTATACTGTACCAATGACCCAGACTTAGCTGAATAGTAAACAGGCTGGAGGGCCTAGGACATAGAGGAAAATCCAATAAGCTCAACTATATAGTAAAGAGGTAACCCCTTAAGGAGAAAAGGAGTATTAGGCTTTACATGTATCTTTCTTATTTAATATTAAATTAGAAAGATACACTACCCTTAATAATTGAGCACAATAACATTCATGTTCTCTATTAACATCCAGTATAACCCTTATACTAATTATTTTTAAAGCAAGCCAATAAATAAAGTAGTCCAGAGAATTGAGACTCTTTATAATCATTTAAAAGTGTCCGAGTATTGTATATTAAAGCCCGTTTGACACTTGACATATACAAATGCTTCACACCGAGCTACACTTTAAAAATAAGACATGAATGAATTTAAACATTAATATTACACTTTAAAACCATCCCGGAAGCGACTCAGAAATACTGACTTGGAGGAGGCATTCCCTTGCTTTTCACTATAAAGCAGGTGACCTAAGGGAACACCCGCCCCCCCCCCCCCCCCCCCTTCCCCTTGCCCTGGGTCAAATAGCCCAGAGCGAAGAGGGCAGCCGGACGGAGTCACTGCCGGAACAGAAAGCCTGCATTACTATAGTTGCAACTGTTTAGTGGACGACATTCTGAGCAACAGATAACGGACCTAAACAATGCAGGTCTCCAGAAATGGACTCAATATTTCTGAGATAAAAATTCGTAAATGTGGATGGCTGAGACCAATAAGCAGCCTTCATTAAATCTGTAATAGCAACACTATTAGCATAAGCCCAGGAAGTAGAAAGAGCTCTTACTTCATGAGCAGAAATCTTAAGCACAGACTGCTGAGAAGAAGATAAATCTTCAAAAGCAGTACGGATAGTTAACTGAATCCATCTAGCAATAGAATGGACTGAAATGTCCTTTCTATTAGGCATCAAAGACAGAAAGAAACGTTTCCGTCCCTTTCTGATAAACTGAGATCTCTGTTTATAGATACGTAGTGCTCTAACAGGACAGAGTAAAGGCCTACGCCCGTCTGAAGACGGAAGAGCCTTAATAACAATAGGTTCCGGATATTTATTAGGAGCCTGATTCTTAGCTAAAAAACCCACATTAGTAGTGAAGGTGATAGCGTTCCCAACACTACGATAATGAGAATCATCCACCGATAGTGCATGAAGCTCACTGACTCTTCTGGCAGAAGAGAAAGCTAAGAGAAAAGCTGTCTTATAAGATAAGAATTTGAAATCTACTGTCCCAAGAGGTTCAAATGGCTTTTCCTTCAATTTAAGGAGAACCCAAGCTAAATTCCACTTAGGAATTAATCTAAGAGTTCTGGGTCTATTTATCGAAAAGTTTCTAACCAACTTCGATAAAGAGACATTAGATCCAATTTGTAAACTATCATGATGTGCATAGGTATCAGATAACATAGATCTATAACCCTTTATAGTAACAGGCTGCAGTTTGATTTCGTCAAACAAGTATACTAGAAAGTTTGCAATGTCTGGTATAGAGGGATCAAATATATCTACAGAATGATCCCTACACCAACGACGAAAAACCTTCCACTTAGCCGCATAGTTTAGCGAAGAGGAGGTCCTCCTACAGTTAGAAATCGCATCCACTGCTCGTCCTGTAAAGTGCTTTCCATGCAAGAAGGACCGCACAACGGAAAAACGTGAAGGTTGAGACCTTGCGGGTTGTGATGGAGTTGGCGCGATTTCCCCCGCGAAAGAAGATCCTCTCGTGGAGGAAGCTTCTGCGGTAGGTCCCACAACAGACACCTGAGTAGATTTATCCACGGTCTCTGTGGCGACAGAGATGCTACCAACAGAATCTTGCATTGAGATTGTTTTATCTTTAGCAATACTTGTTGAATTAACGGCGCTGGAGGATACGCATATCCTATCATTCCGTCCCAAGGGATCGACAGAGCGTCTACTGCAAATGCTCTTGGATCCGGACACGGAGACACATACGTCTGCAACTGATTGTTGAGATGTGTCGCAAATAAGTCTATCATTGACCGTTCCCATTGGTAGCAAATCTGATTGAATACTTGAGAGTCCACTCCGACGGCAACAAGCGACCCTTTCGTGAAAGGGAGTCTGCTAGCACATTCAGACGACCCGATATGTGACGGACCGAAAGAAGAACGTGATGTTCTAACGCAAACAGAAGGATTCTTTCCGTTAGATTGAACAACGGAACTGAATGAGTGCCTCCCTGATTCCGTATATACGCCACTACTGTCGTATTGTCGGATAGGATTTGGACATGAGCATCGTGAATAATGTCCATCCAGTGACGTAACGCAAGCCAAATTGACATCATTTCCTTGATGTTTATGTGCTTGCACAGGAATTGCGGATCCCAAAGACCCTGGCATCTCGAATCCATTGGGATTAATGATGCACCCCAACCTGTTTGACTGGCATCCGTCATAACGGTAAAACTCGGATCCGGCAACTGCAGCGGAACTCCTTGAGTTAACCACTGAATGTTTGCCCAAGTCTGAATCTCTTGTTTCACTTGATCTGACAAGAGAACGTCTACATCGAGCGAATGAATTTTCACACTCCAATTCTGAGTCAGGAAAATTTGAAGAGGACGTGTGCGTAGCCGCCCCATCGGAATGAGATCCGCGGCGGCTCCGCACAGACCTATCAGTCTCATAAATTCTCTCGCCGTGACTTTGTCTGCGTGCAGACAATAGCGAGCGTAACAACTGACTAATTTCGCTCTGGTTAACGGCAGACGAACGAGATTGTTGTGCGTCTCGAAGCTCATTCCCAGATGAGTGAATGACTTGGACGGCACCAGATCCGACTTCTCCTCGTTTACTATAAAACCGAGACGTCGGAGCAATAGAAGAAGATTCTGAACATCGTTCTGAAGCGTTAACTCGTTGCCGTACCTCTGAAGAATGTCGTCCAGGTAGGCCGACGTTACCGCAGACGAATGAGCTCGGAAGTAGATCATTACCGAGTTCATTACCCGAGTGAAAGCCCAGGGTGCTAGATTCAATCCGAAGCACATCGCCCGGAATTGATACACCACTCCCAGGACTGCAAAGCGTAGATACTTTCGGAATGTCGGATGTACCATGACGTGAAAGTACGCATCTTTGAGATCTATGCTCGTTGCATAATCGTTCACCCGAATACTCGCTCTGACCGATCGAATCATCTCCATATAAAACTTCGGAGCGACGATCAGCTTGTTTATCCAGCTCAAATCTATGACTGGACGGAACGAGCCGTCTGGTTTCGGAACCAGAAACAGATGGCTGTAGAATCCCAGAGATTCCTGGTTTTCTACGACCTCTACCGCGTTCTTCATTAAAAGAGACTGCACCTCTGATAACAGAGCGTCTCTTTTCTGTGGATTTGACGGAAGATGAGTCCACTTTGGACTTCGAGTTAATTGAGGCTTTCGTTTGAAGGATATCTTTAGACCTTCCGAAGTCACTCCTCTCACCCAAGGGTCGTCCGTAATCGACGCCCACTCTTGTGAAAAACTCGACAACCTTCCGCCAACCGGAACGCGATAGAGGTTTAAGCCATCACCTCCTGGACCTGCGAGGCCTGCGGTAGGAGAAACCACGTCTTCCACGACCCGCACCTCGCCTCGTCGACCTCGGGGCGTCCGACCGATTGTCCCGGCCTGAAGGACGTCCCGAACGAGAGTCGCTACCCTGACGGTCTCTCGAATAAGACCAAGAGGACGCACCGGAACCTCTATAGGAACCTCTCTTGGGCGCATTAGACCCAGAAGTGCCTGTCTTATTCGTGTCTGCTGTATCCGACTTTTTAGGAGCCGATCTGAACAACAGAGAATCATTAGCTTTCTTTTTAATTTTATCATAAATAGCGGAAAGCTTGCCGTCAAAGAGAAGTTCTCCTGAGACCGAAGCGACTCTAAGAGAGTTCTTCACCTTAGAATCCACTAGTGTGGATGTAGCTAGGGCTGCGTCACGTCTAACCAACTCCAGATTTGCCACTGAAAGGGCGGAGTTACACGTGGAATAAGCTACTGCCCTTGAAAGAAGTCTTAAAGAGGATTGTATATCCTGAAACTCTTCCCCTTGAAGGCGCAGTGATAACGCCTTAGTAAGGTGATCTGCGTAAGATAAGGCATCTAAATTGGCTCTGTTAGACGCAATAGCTGTTTCCAACACCGCGGTTGGAATAGAAGCTGACGACGGTAATGATAGCTCTAAGTCTTCCGCCTCGTCGTCCATACGCAGAGGAACTCTCGGTATACCCTGTCCTGCCGTATCGAATTTATTCCTTGCATTAATGAAAGGCAGGTTGAGAGTATTAGCGGACAAGAAACCTGCTTTCCCCGTCCTGGAAGCAAGTTTAAATATAGCGTCGTTCAATAATTCAAATGTTCTAGCAACATTATTGGACTGCGACGGAAACTCGGGAGCGATGTCCCTGAACCGCTCAAAAAATTCAGAGTCCAATGACGCTATAATTCTCTTGTCCGGAAGCGCAGCAGTCTGGCCCGACGGAACAACTTGAGGGAGAAAGTGCCGGATGAAGTCCACGGCAGCTTTATGTTGTTCCGAAAGGGATAGCTCCAAGTCATCCGTATCCCTTTCACCATCCGGTCGGACCTCACGATGTTCCCGGTCGTCCGCCCCCGATGCTTCGGCGGAGCGTACCGACCCAGCGCCATCGGATAATTCTCGATCCGACACCGTTTCTGTCGGCTGCTGGGATGCTGCGATAAGCTGTGCTATCTGCACAAGAATGTCCGGCGTCGAGACCTGCGGAGGCGCAGTCTTTCGCTGCTTCGCCGAGGGCAGCTCCGCATCAGATGGCTCCCGCATACTTTTCCTATGCGAACGTCCGGAGTCCATCGGTCTCGAATCCCTGGCTGCCGGATGGTGTGACCTGGTCGCCGAAGAATCCTTCATCGGCGAAGCTGGTAATATATCGGCGGTCAAGCAGCCAAGGTGCGGTCGTGTGCGCTGACGAGAAGAGGAAGCCTTAACAGTCTCTGCGGACTGCTTATACAACAGAGCGTCCCGAGCGACGGACGTATGCTCCGCTAAAGACACATTTTGTACCACAACATCTGGTCCCAGATGTTGTTGTACGAGAGAGGGACCTCTCTCGCTCACGGCCCGGCTGGACCTGGACGAGCTAGGAACCGGACTAAAAGGCTTCCTCCGTTCTCGCTTACTATCCGCCGTCACTGGGTGTGCATCTATTATGTTTATAGTGCTCGCATCACCCAAAATTTCCTCTTGGACCGCATCGGACGAACCCGGCTGCCGAACCATTCGGTGAATGGACGCTACACCGGGCGAGCTAGCGGACGACATTTGTCTAATCTCCATGAGCACTTTTGCCGCTAGCTCTGAATTCATTTGTGACGACGGACGCACACTTGAAGAAGATAACATGGAAACGTTAAAAAATTTATAGTAATTTATATATTTTTTATACTTACCAATGACCCAGACTTAGCTGGTGCTAACTCTAACAAAACCAGGGCCAAACACAAATTTTGCCCCCCAATCCCCAAAATTTGCATCCAAAACAAAAAGAAATCATGTCCTAAAGGACCTCCATACTACGCCTCTACTGCGCATGGGCAGTGACGCAGTCGTCCCGAAATTGGCGCCAATTATCATTCTTACTGGCAGTGCCTGGTCAGCGCTATGTACTCAGTGGGGAGGCAAGAGTTCCCAACTCCAGGGAGGGCCATCCCCGTCTGGGTCATTGGTAAGTATAAAAAATATATAAATTACTATAAATTTTTTAACATTTTTATACTGTACCAATGACCCAGACTTAGCTGAATAGTAAACAGGCTGGAGGGCCTAGGACATAGAGGAAAATCCAATAAGCTCAACTATATAGTAAAGAGGTAACCCCTTAAGGAGAAAAGGAGTATTAGGCTTTACATGTATCTTTCTTATTTAATATTAAATTAGAAAGATACACTACCCTTAATAATTGAGCACAATAACATTCATGTTCTCTATTAACATCCAGTATAACCCTTATACTAATTATTTTTAAAGCAAGCCAATAAATAAAGTAGTCCAGAGAACTGAGACTCTTTATAATCATTTAAAAGTGTCCGAGTATTGTATATTAAAGCCCGTTTGACACTTGACATATACAAATGCTTCACACCGAGCTACACTTTAAAAATAAGACATGAATGAATTTAAACATTAATATTACACTTTAAAACCATCCCGGAAGCGACTCAGAAATACTGACTTGGAGGAGGCATTCCCTTGCTTTTCACTATAAAGCAGGTGACCTAAGAGAACACCCGCCCCCCCCCCCCCCCCCCCCCCCTTCCCCTTGCCCTGGGTCAAATAGCCCAGAGCGAAGAGGGCAGCCGGACGGAGTCACTGCCGGAACAGAAAGCCTGCATATCTATAGTTGCAACTGTTTAGTGGACGACATTCTGAGCAACAGATAACGGACCTAAACAATGCAGGTCTCCAGAAATGGACTCAATATTTCTGAGATAAAAATTCGTAAATGTGGATGGCTGAGACCAATAAGCAGCCTTCATTAAATCTGTAATAGCAACACTATTAGCATAAGCCCAGGAAGTAGAAAGAGCTCTTACTTCATGAGCAGAAATCTTAAGCACAGACTGCTGAGAAGAAGATAAATCTTCATAAGCAGTACGGATAGTTAACTGAATCCATCTAGCAATAGAATGGACTGAAATGTCCTTTCTATTAGGCATCAAAGACAGAAAGAAACGTTTCCGTCCCTTTCTGATAAACTGAGATCTCTGTTTATAGATACGTAGTGCTCTAACAGGACAGAGTAAAGGCCTACGCCCGTCTGAAGACGGAAGAGCCTTAATAACAATAGGTTCCGGATATTTATTAGGAGCCTGATTCTTAGCTAAAAAACCCACATTAGTAGTGAAGGTGATAGTGTTCCCAACACTACGATAATGAGAATCATCCACCGATAGTGCATGAAGCTCACTGACTCTTCTGGCAGAAGAGAAAGCTAAGAGAAAAGCTGTCTTATAAGATAAGAATTTGAAATCTACTGTCCCAAGAGGTTCAAATGGCTTTTCCTTCAATTTAAGGAGAACCCAAGCTAAATTCCACTTAGGAATTAATCTAAGAGTTCTGGGTCTATTTATCGAAAAGTTTCTAACCAACTTCGATAAAGAGACATTAGATCCAATTTGTAAACTATCATGATGTGCATAGGTATCAGATAACATAGATCCATAACCCTTTATAGTAACAGGCTGCAGTTTGATTTCGTCAAACAAATATACTAGAAAGTTTGCAATGTCTGGTATAGAGGGATCAAATATATCTACAGAATGATCCCTACACCAACGACGAAAAACCTTCCACTTAGCCGCATAGTTTAGCGAAGAGGAGGTCCTCCTACAGTTAGAAATCGCGTCCACTGCTCGTCCTGTAAAGTGCTTGCCATGCAAGAAGGACCGCACAACAGAAAAACATGAAGGTTGAGACCTTGCGGGTTGTGATGGAGTTGGCGCGATTTCCCCTGCGAAAGAAGATCCTCTCGTGGAGGAAGCTTCCGCGGTAGGTCCCACAACAGACACCTGAGTAGATTTATCCACGGTCTCTGTGGCGACAGAGATGCTACCAACAGAATCTTGCATTGAGATTGTTTTATCTTTAGCAATACTTGTTGAATTAACGGCGCTGGAGGATACGCATATCCTATCATTCCGTCCCAAGGGATCGACAGAGCGTCTACTGCAAATGCTCTTGGATCCGGACACGGAGACACATACGTCTGCAACTGATTGTTGAGATGTGTCGCAAATAAGTCTATCATTGGCCGTTCCCATTGGTAGCAAATCTGATTGAATACTTGTTTGTTGAGAGTCCACTCCGACGGCAACAAGCGACCCTTTCGTGAAAGGGAGTCTGCTAGCACATTCAGACGACCCGGTATGTGACGGACCGAAAGAAGAACGTGATGTTCTAACGCAAACAGAAGGATTCTTTCCGTTAGATTGAACAACGGAACTGAATGAGTGCCTCCCTGATTCCGTATATACGCCACTACTGTCGTATTGTCGGATAGGATTTGGACATGAGCATCGTGAATAATGTCCATCCAGTGACGTAACGCAAGCCAAATTGACATCATTTCCTTGATGTTTATGTGCTTGCACAGGAATTGCGGATCCCAAAGACCCTGGCATCTCGAATCCGTTGGGATTAATGATGCACCCCAACCTGTTTGACTGGCATCCGTCATAACGGTAAAACTCGGATCCGGCAACTGCAGCGGAACTCCTTGAGTTAACCACTGAATGTTTGCCCAAGTCTGAATCTCTTGTTTCACTTGATCTGACAAGAGAATGTCTACATCGAGCGAATGAATTTTCACACTCCAATTCTGAGTCAGGAAAATTTGAAGAGGACGTGTGCGTAGCCGCCCCATCGGAATGAGATCCGCGGCGGCTCCGCACAGACCTATCAGTCTCATAAATTCTCTCGCCGTGACTTTGTCTGCGTGCAGACAATAGCGAGCGTAACAACTGACTAATTTCGCTCTGGTTAACGGCAGACGAACGAGATTGTTGTGCGTCTCGAAGCTCATTCCCAGATGAGTGAATGACTTGGACGGCACCAGATCCGACTTCTCCTCGTTTACTATAAAACCGAGACGTCGGAGCAATAGAAGAAGATTCTGAACATCGTTCTGAAGCGTTAACTCGTTGCCGTACCTCTGAAGAATGTCGTCCAGGTAGGCCAACGTTACCGCAGACGAATGAGTTCGGAAGTAGATCATTACCGAGTTCATTACCCGAGTGAAAGCCCAGGGTGCTAGATTCAATCCGAAGCACATCGCCCGGAATTGATACACCACTCCCAGGACTGCAAAGCATAGATACTTTCGGAATGTCGGATGTACCATGACGTGAAAGTACGCATTTTTGAGATCTATGCTCGTTGCATAATCGTTCACCCGAATACTCGCTCTGACCGATCGAATCGTCTCCATATAAAACTTCGGAGCGACGATCAGCTTGTTTATCCAGCTCAAATCTATGACTGGACGGAACGAGCCGTCTGGTTTCGGAACCAGAAACAGATGGCTGTAGAATCCCAGAGATTCCTGGTTTTCTACGACCTCTACCGCGTTCTTCATTAAAAGAGACTGCACCTCTGATAACAGAGCGTCTCTTTTCTGTGGATTTGACGGAAGATGAGTCCACTTTGGACTTCGAGTTAATGGAGGCTTTCGTTTGAAGGATATCTTTAGACCTTCCGAAGTCACTCCTCTCACCCAAGGGTCGTCCGTAATCGACGCCCACTCTTGTGAAAAATTCGACAACCTTCCGCCAACCGGAACGCGATAGAGGTTTAAGCCATCACCTCCTGGACCTGCGAGGCCTGCGGTAGGAGAAACCACGTCTTCCGCGATCCGCACCTCGCCTCGTCGACCTCGGGGCGTCCGACCGATTGTCCCGGCCTGAAGGACGTCCCGAACGAGAGTCGCTATCCTGACAGTCTCTCGAATAAGACCAAGAGGACGCACCGGAACCTCTATAGGAACCTCTCTTGGGCGCATTAGACCCAGAAGTGCCTGTCTTATTCGTGTCTGCTGTATCCGACTTTTTAGGAGCCGATCTGAACAACAGAGAATCATTAGCTTTCTTTTTAATTTTATCATAAATAGCGGAAAGCTTGCCGTCAAAGAGAAGTTCTCCTGAGACCGAAGCGACTCTAAGAGAGTTCTTCACCTTAGAATCCACTAGTGTGGATGTAGCTAGGGCTGCGTCACGTCTAACCAACTCCAGATTTGCCACTGAAAGGGCGGAGTTACACGTGGAATAAGCTACTGCCCTTGAAAGAAGTCTTAAAGAGGATTGTATATCCTGAAACTCTTCCCCTTGAAGGCGCAGTGATAACGCCTTAGTAAGGTGATCTGCGTAAGATAAGGCATCTAAATTGGCTCTGTTAGATGCAATAGCTGTTTCCAACACCGCGGTTGGAATAGAAGCTGACGACGGTAATGATAGCTCTAAGTCTTCCGCCTCGTCGTCCATACGCAGAGGAACTCTCGGTATACCCTGTCCTGCCGTATCGAATTTATTCCTTGCATTAATGAAAGGCAGGTTGAGAGTATTAGCGGACAAGAAACCTGCTTTCCCCGTCCTGGAAGCAAGTTTAAATATAGCGTCGTTCAATAATTCAAATGTTCTAGCAACATTATTGGACTGCAACGGAAACTCGGGAGCGATGTCCCTGAACCGCTCAAAAAATTCAGAGTCCAATGACGCTATAATTCTCTTGTCCGGAAGCGCAGCAGTCTGGCCCGACGGAACAACTTGAGGGAGAAAGTGCCGGATGAAGTCCACGGCAGCTTTATGTTGTTCCGAAAGGGATAGCTCCAAGTCATCCGTATCCCATTCACCATCCGGTCGGACCTCACGATGTTCCCGGTCGTCCGCCCCCGATGCTTCGGCGGAGCGTACCGACCCAGCGCCGTCGGATAATTCTCGATCCGACACCGTTTCTGTCGGCTGCTGGGATGCTGCGATAAGCTGTGCTATCTGCACAAGAATGTCCGGCGTCGAGACCTGCGGAGGCGCAGTCTTTCGCTGCTTCGCCGAGGGCAGCTCCGCATCAGATGGCTCCCGCATACTTTTCCTATGCGAACGTCCGGAGTCCATCGGTCTCGAATCCCTGGCTGCCGGATGGTGTGACCTGGTCGCCGAAGAATCCTTCATCGGCGAAGCTGGTAATATATCGGCGGTCACGCAGCCAAGGTGCGGTCGTGTGCGCTGACGAGAAGAGGAAGCCTTAACAGTCTCTGCGGACTGCTTATACAACGGAGCGTCCCGAGCGACGGACGTATGCTCCGCTAAAGACACATTTTGTACCACAACATCTGGTCCCAGATGTTGTTGTACGAGAGAGGGACCTCTCTTGCTCGCGGCCCGGCTGGACCTGGACGAGCTAGGAACCGGACTAAAAGGCTTCCTCCGTTCTCGCTTACTATCCGCCGTCACTGGGTGTGCATCTATTATGTTTATAGTGCTCGCATCACCCAAAATTTCCTCTTGGACCGCATCGGACGAACCCGGCTGCCGAACCATTCGGTGAATGGACGCTACACCGGGCGAGCTAGCGGACGACATTTGTCTAATCTCCATGAGCACTTTTGCCGCTAGCTCTGAATTCATTTGTGACGACGGACGCACACTTGAAGAAGATAACATGGAAACATCACCCTGTTCTGGTTCCTCTGAAATAGAAACTGAGAGAGTAGAGTGACCTTGTGGAGAAAGAGCCGGCATCGCTCTTTCTCCAGAAACAACATATCGTGACACACGTTTCCAATGTTTCTCATCCCAATGTTCACATATAGGACAGGGATTAATGCGAGAACACTGACTACAATTAATACAATGATCATGAAAGTCAGAGGAAGATTTCTTCCTATTACAATTTGAACAACGTCCTTTCATTGTGAAAGAACAACAATAAGTCCTAGTTACTCGCAAAAACCCCTGACACAAAGATACATAATAACATGATCCATTAATAAATGAAAAAACAATTGCAAAACAAAATAATTTTGAAAAAATATTTTTTCAGAGAAGCCCAAGTTGCTGAAAAGTAACGTTGAGCCCCAATGGATCCGATGGCAAAGTGTGGTCAAAAATTTTAAATTTATATAAAATAATTAATGAGACACTTTCGGATAATATAAATGTATCTTATAATGAGATAAACTACCACAAAGGCAAACAGCCCCCCTCAAAAAAGGCTGTTGCCAATGAAAACAAAGGGGCGCGGTGGCTCAGTTGGTAGAGGTGCAGGCTGCAAGCCGAGAGGTCCTCGGTTCGAATCCCACCTGCGGCAACCGCGTTGTGTCCTTGGGCAAGACACTTCACCCCGATTGCCTATATGGGGGCACGATGACGCTGTGTACTGAGGCGTACTGCACGTCGATGGTGCGCATGTCTTCAACCAATCTAACCCTGTCTGTGCTGAGGTGCAGAGTTCAGAGTTACGATGTTGGGGAGCTGACAGCTGCTCGTCGTTGCTCGGTGGTTCTCTCCGGGTACTCCGGCTTCCTCCACCCGTAAAACTGTCACGGTCACGATTAGCCATTGTGCATAAGTATGTGACCTTAAACACCAATAAATAAATAAATAAATAATGAAAACAAACAGTGTAAACACACTAGAAAACATGACTCCAGGCACTGAAAAAACTGGCCCGGAATCAGTCATCAATTACACTCTATCTGATGCAAAACAGAGACTCCCAGGGGAGAATCTGTAGAACATCAGATGGAAGATGCAGAACACAAACGTTATACACCCATGGGTGAAAACGTAACTATGGGGAAAATAACAGAAAACATTCTGTAACCAAGCAACTCTCCCAGGAAATTTTAGAAATGAAATTTCTCAAAAATATGCCAAAAGCATGGGAGAATTGCCAGGGGGGACTTTAGAAGGCTAGGGGAGAGGAAACACTGAATAAGCAGTGCAACAATTAGCAAGAATGACAACAAGAGGCCCATGCCTCGAAAATAGGCAACTTAACATAATTTCATCAAAAAATTTTAAGTACAGCCCTGATTATTTTTTGCCACTTCTTTTTCCTCTCCTCCTTCTATCCTCCTTAGAATCACATTTTCTCCAAAAATTACGTGTCTGGCATCCTTTAAACTGAGATTTACAAGCACAAAGATCAGTGAGATGTTGACTGATGAAGGGCCAAACAGAGAATGATAATTGGCGCCAATTTCGGGATGACTGCGTCACTGCGCATGTGCAGTAGAGGCGTAGTATGGAGGTCCTTTAGGACATGATTTCTTTTTGTTTTGGATGCAAATTTTGGGGATTGGGGGGCAAAATTTGTGTTTGGCCCTGGTTTTGTTAGAGTTAGCACCAGCTAAGTCTGGGTCATTGGTACAGTATAAAAATATTCAATACTAAACAACTAAAGATATTAACATTTTGCATCCGAAACATAACTTATGACCCTCATTTGAATGAGCTAATTCCAATGAGGGGTCATAAGCTGTTTTGGAAACAAAACATTTAAAATTAAAAACAAATTGAAGTCTGGGCTCTTTGTGTAGAGCACTGGCAGTAGTTTTCATTGCATAAAATTAAAGGTTTAAGAATGAATAATACACTCAGCTCTCATCAATTTGCACCAAAATGGAAGCATCGTGTCGCAAAGTCATTACGGCATAATGACGTTCGTGGCGTCAAATCTACTAGGGGTCTAACGTTTTTGAGTTTTAAATTCATGGGGGACATTTATCACCCTACTAGCAAAAAATTATCTTGGGTTTGTGTTCAGCAAATAAATGTGGATTTATGGGATAAATATGGATATCATTAGAACCAGCTCAATGAGCCAGTTCTAATTATATCCAAATTTTTATTGTTCTTTTTCATATTTCTGGTAAAAGCCAGAGGCATGTTTTTATGATGTTCAATGCCCTACATTCATATCCCAGGAACCCATAATTTTCTCAATTTAGTCAATCTAAGGTTTGCTGTCAAAATAAATAGAGGAACTGCAATTTTATTTTGACCGCAGGACTTTATTCTTGTTTGGAATGCACCACAGGTGAACTGTACTGTATTTATATATGTGTGAGGGGAAGTTTATGACTCATTTTCACAAACTTGCTTTGCATTCTTCTTGCCTTGGTCAACATAATAATAATTCTCCATATAATGATACCTAAAAAAGCAAGGAACAGGACACATTCTCTTGTGGCAAATGTTACAGCCATATTTAGTGTCCTTTCTCTTTTGATGTACAACACATTTAGACTGGGTATTGAAATAGGATGGGGCATGACACAGCTCGCGATTGAGTCTTGTCTCATCAGAGGAGTTTATTTTGGGTGACATTGTGGACTTCCTATATGACCTTCCAGCTGTCAGTCCAAGAGCAATTTTACTAAAAAAATCACGTTGTGTTAGCTTGGTATTAGGATTGCATTGTCGATACAGTAAGAATGCCTGCACTGCACTTAGTGTGAACAGGTGAAAGAAAATCTGACGATACCATGTTAGAGTTTTGATGTGTCGACGATATGAAGAAACACGCTGATCAGAAAGATCCACTCCACCCATATGTTGGTTATAATCAACAATAGACGCAGGTTTACTGATTTGAACATTTCCCACAACACCTCCGGTTTTCTCTTTTCGAACAATGTTCACATCACCACTCACACCAGGAATGTTGGATAATACAGTAACTAATCTTTTATCTTTCCATGTTACAGCTAACATCCCCTCTTTATTTGATTTTTTGAGGCTCTGTCCTTTGGACAATTTTTTCACTGTGACAGATTTTTTGTTCATTTCACGTGGGAAACCCTTGCGGCATGGCCAAATTGTGCCACATGACAGCGTGTCATTTTTTCGCAATTGTGTCATTAATTCCAAGCTGGTGTAGTAATTATCAGTGTATATTCTGTGACCAAGCCCAAAGTATGGCTTCACTAATGTTAGCACTATCTGTGATGTCTTTGTCAAGTCACCAGCATCTTCTTGTCTACCAGTGTATGGCAAGATATTCAGCACATATCCCGATTTCGATTCAGCCAGGGTAAAAAGTTTAATTCCCCATTTAGTGGGTTTATTTTTTATGTACTGTTTTATTTTGGCCCGGGCTTTGAATTTTACCATTGTTTCATCAACAGAAAGCTCCCTACTTGGAGTGTATAAACTTTGAAACTTCTTGATAAGATAATTTATTATGGGTCTTACTTTCCACAGAATATCTGATGAGTTTTTATCGTGTGACTCGTTGTCTACAAAATGGAGATACCTGAGGATCTGAAGAAATCTCCGACTAGTCATTGTTTCATTGAATCCAGGTGTGCGCTGAAGAAAATCTGTGGACCAGTATTCCGCTAAGCGCCCTTTTTTCGTTACAAGACCCATTGTTAAAATAAGGCCTAACCATGTTTCCATCTCAGAAATGTCAGTATCATGCCATTCCATTCTGGGCCTTCCTGATTGCCTACATTGATTTGCATAAATGTTTGTTTGGGCTAAAATTTGACCAATCAAGTATTCTGTAAAAAACACCTGGAATACTTCAAGGGGGGACTTGTGAAATAAATTATTTTTCGGACCCACTCTATCATGATCAAAAGGAATATCTTCAGTTGCAACAGGCTTTGAGGACCAAGAAAAAAACTCTTCCTCATTTTCATTGGAACTTGAACATGATGCAGCTGCACATGAGCGAGATTCAGATTCATTTTCAGGTGCTAATTTTCTTAGTTTAGAAAGTGGTGCATCATCTGAATCCCCAGACTCACTCTCACAAACATAAGTTTCGCCTGTTTTCACTCGAAATTTTATAAGTGGGGTCTCGTCATCGCTACTGTCAACTTCGGAGTCTGTATCGACGACAGGATAACTTATATCAGGCACAGAATTATCGCTGTCATATTGTATATTTTGGCCGTTATCATTATTAAAAATATCCGATTCTTGAGCTTTGCCGAGTAACGTCGCAAGTGGAACGTCTTCGTTTTCACTGTCAGACATTATTTAGTTTTCGCCTGTCATTTTCGATGAATAAACTTTAAATTTTCATTTTTCGGGTTGCATAGCAACATCTAAACAAAGCAGAAGGCAGTTCCGTTGTCAGGGCACATTCGATGTGCAATAAGAGTAAAGATAGGATACACAACAAATGAACAGTAATCATTCGAAGTTGAGATACGTATACATACGTACCGTAGTCGGAATGCACGGGAATTTTCGTACGTATTTATACGTACCGTAGTCGGAAAGGGTTAAGGTCACACATTTCTGCACAATAGATAATCATGACTGATACATGGAGATGAAGTCAAGTTTAGTCAATCTTTTATACCTATGTTGCCCATTTTAGAGGACTTCTACCCCAAGCATTGGTGACTGGGTCCTATTTCACAATGAAAAACAGAGCTTGTTTACCACAATAGTTTACCACAATAACCAATTTCACATTTGTTCATGTATAATTCTACAAGTAATATGTTATTTAAAAAGGGCACATAGCTTTGTAAAACAAAAGATACGGTAATCTGTTAATATGATACAAACTTGCAGTGAAGTCAATAAAAAATATTAAAATTTTGTTAGTAACCATATGGTGGACAAACCTTCAGTTCTTCTGCAGTACATAAATCATGCTTTAGAATTGTTTCTTTTAGTTTTAGGATTGGATCCCTTCTCTCTCTTACTTCTTTTACTTCATCCCTTGTGCGATAGCTGAAATATATTTGAAATATATGGCTCAGTCAACATATTTCTGCAGTACACCATGTTTATTTATTGGGGTGTAATGACACTTTCCACAACCCAGGGCACTTCATGTCAGACAGTTCTATGAGTGGGACGAGTACACGGAGAGAACCACCAAGCAATTGCACAAGGAGGTTAGAAATGGTTGAAGACAAATGTACCACTGACATGCAGTATGCCTTAGTACACTGTGCAACCATGCCCCCTGTTGGGCAATCAGGATTAAGGGCCTTCCCCAAGGACACAATTGAAACTATGGACCTTTCAGTATGAAGACCAATGCTGTAATCACTGACCTACCGTGCTCCCGTGGTTAGTGCTGAAAATTTTTAATCAATTCAGTAGAGAATCAGTCAATATTTTTTATGAATGATCTGTTTTTGACTTGTGCCTGTGTCAAGCATTTGTTCTAAAACAGTTAACTGACATCGTGTTGGAGAACTAGAATGGTTACATTACCTTTTTGAAAAAATTGAAATACATTTTTTTTTAAAAATGATAAATTTTAAGTCATTTGTACATGTGTTATATTTACCAATGGCCCAGACTAGCTGATGCTAACTCAAATTAATCCAGGGCCAAACACAAATTTTGCCCCCTCCCCCCCCCCCCTCATCCCCAAATTTGCATGTAAAACCGAAAAAATTTAGTCCTACATGGTCCTCCATACTTTTGAGATCTGTGCATGCGCAGTATTCAGGAAGGTACCGAAATTGGCACCAACCATCATTCTTTCTACGATGCCTGCTAAATGTTATGAGAGGTATGAGTGCACATTCATGGGAGGGCCATCCCCATCTGGACCATTGATAAGTATAAAAAAATATACAAATTACTTCAAATTTATCATTTATCACCAATATTTTCAGGTCATCTCTTGTTCAGGAAACGTGCCAACAGTGTTTAAGTACGGCCATATCATCCCTCTCCTGAAGAAACCAAGCCTTGACATAAATACTCTAATATTTTTAAGACCTGTTTCCAATCTTCCTTTTTTGTCCAAATGTCTTCAAAAAGTTGTATCTTCTAGAATTATTCAGCATCTCTCAACAAATAACAAATTTGAACCATTCCAATCAGCATATAGACCTGGGCATAGTATGGAGACAGCATTAATTTATGTCAGCAATGACATCCTAAGCTCGATGGATGCACGTAAATTAACACCATTTGTGTTGCTTGATTTGTCATCAGCATTCGATGCGATTGACCATGAAACTCTCCTGTCACGACTAGAAACACTACTAAACATTCGTGGGACTGCTCTTAATTGGATCAGATCCTACTTATGCGATCGTACACAATCCGTCAAAATTTGAGACACCATTTCCGAGCCCGTATGTCTTCAACACGGCATTCCACAGGGCTCAGTTCTAGGCCCCCTTTTGTTAAGAGACTGTCTACACATTACCACTTGGCGATCTTATAAGAAAACATTCTGTGAATTTCCATCTCTATGCCGACGACACACAGTTATATCTGTGTGTAGATCTCTCTAAACTAAATGAATCTCTAGTGTGTAGATCTCTCTAAAGTAAATGAATCTCTAGCCACACTTGAAGCATGCATTGAAGACATTCGGCAGTGGATGGGGAAAATCTTTCTTAAACTGAATGATGACAAGACCGAATTTCTACAAACAGGCATAAAACACCAGCTAAATAAATCTTCCACTACTTGTCTGAAGATCGGTGATATTAGCATAAATTCCAGCGAAAACGCTCAGAATCTTGGGTTTGTTTTAGCAGTCACTTCGACATGGGTAATCAAATTACCAAAATTGCCTCTTTCAGATTAGGAACATCAGCAAGATCAGAAAACTATTGGACAAAAACACACTGAAAACTGTTATGCAATCTATGGTCATGTCTCGTTAAGACTATTGTAACTCACTATATTCTGGACTTCCATTGAAATCAATAAACCGACTTCAGCACATTCAAAATACTGCAGCTAGGATGGTCATCAGCACTAAAAGAAGTGAACACATTATGCCAGTTCTCAAATCATTGCATTAGCTACCAATAGATTTTCGAAACAGATACAAACTTCTAATGACAACACACAACATCTTTCATAAAGACAATGCCCCAACCTACTTACAAAAGATCATAAATTTACACAAACCCTTCCAGAATCTTAGGTCGTCATTGGATAACCTTCTTGACATCCCACGTGTGAGAACGGATGCAGAAAAGCGATCTTTCGCTTTTGCTGCCTCTTCACTGTGGAATGCATTGCCAAAGAACTTACGAAACATCTCCAAAACTGAAGGCTTCAAAACAGGTTTAAAGACTCATTTGTTTAAGATGGCTTTTGATTGTTAACCACTTTCTTCTTTTCCTTTTTCTCTTTTTTAAAATGTAAGCACTTTAGAGCAGATTTTTATTTGAATTAAGCGCTACCTTTCTGACCCGTGTTTAAGCTCAGGGGGTGCTTGCAGTGGAAAAATAAAAAAGTTGGGGGCTGGGCTTAAAGACGAGTACAGGCCTGGAAATAATTTTTTTTGGTTTGGTGCAATGGTCATAATGACCGGCTCCATAATGATCGGATTGGTCATACAGTAACCCGGGTCGGTCATATTTTTTGGCTTCCAAATCAAACATTAACTAGGGCAAAACCCATGTAAATTAGGTTGGGCTAATGTCGTTAACGTTATACAAAATATTAAGGCCTACCTTCGTCCAATTTTAAAATCAACATTGGTTTTCAGTATCACTTGTCAAATCACCAATGAGTATGTAACATGTTTTACTTTCAGTGTTCAATTATTTTAAAATATTTACTCATATTTCAGCTGTTCTGTGAATAAAATTTTATTAAATCCACGTGTGTTGTTTGTATTTTTTTCAATAAACATTGTTGTTTCTGGTAATTGCATCACTTGCAAACAAGGATGAAAACCAGCAAATTAAACGCCCAAAGCCAACTATACAAACTCATTAGAGGAAATCCACTTGAAGTGACAAAATAACAATACAACAAACCCAGTTTTATCTTTTTTATTACTCAATAACACTAATTACTCAATAAAACATCAAATGAATAATGCAAATATAAAATAAAACATGTGATTAAAAAAACACCCAAAATGGCACAAACCACAAAGATGTACGTGCGTGAACTCGCCCCTCAGGTGACATGAAAAGAAACAAAAAATTGTCATTTTATGCGAATTCACACATCATGAACGTCCCGGATGGAAATTTCAAGTAGATCTGTGACTTTCGCAAATTCTAGAGCGGCAGTGATCTAATATCCAGTTGGAATATATTCACCCTTGAATTTTGTGGAAAACCACATCAACAGATCATCTTCTGCTTGGATTGCTCCCTAACCCCCCCCCCCCCCCCCCCCCCACCTCCTCTCTCTCTCCTCTTGTAGGGATGCACAGAGTCTCCTGGCTTCGGACTGGCCAGGGGTACTTTGGCAAACTACTATAGAAAGTTAAAAAATTTATAGTAATTTATAGATTTTTTATACTTACCAATGGCCCAGATTTAGCTGGTGCTAAATCTTAAAATTCTAGGGCCAAACACAAATTTTGCCTTCCCAATCCCCAAAATTGGCATCAGAATCCAAAAAATCAATGTCCTATGTGGTCCTCCAAACTTTTAACCACTGCACATGCACAGTGTCAAGGAAGTACCGAAATTGGCGCCAAATCCTCATTCTTACAACTAGTGCCTGGTAAGTGTTATGTAATCAGTGGGGAGGTATGAGTTCCCAACTCATGGGAGGGTCATCCCCGTCTGGGTCATTGGTAAGTATAAAAAATATATAAATTACTCTAGATTTTTTAACATTTTTATACTGTACCAATGACCCAGACTAAGCTGAATAGAAAAAAGGCTGGAGGGCCTAGGACATGAAGGAAAATCCAATAGACTCAATTACATGTAAACAGAATTATCCCCTCAAGGAGAAAAGGAGAAACAGGCTTTACATGTATCTTTCGTGTTTATACCAAAGAAGAAAGACACAATATCATTCTGTAATTGAGCACAATAACATCAATGATCTCTATTAACATCCAGTATAACACATTATACACATTTTTTAAAGGAAAGCCAATAAATAAAGATAGTCCAGAGAATGAGACTCTTTATACTCATTTAAAAGTGTCCGAGGATTGTATATTAGCGCTCATATGACACATGACATATACAAATGCTTCACACCGAGCTACACTTTAAAAATATTACATAAATGAGATAAACATTAGCTTTACACTTTAAAACCATCCCGGCACCGACTCGGAATTCCTGACTCCAGAGGAGGTATTCCCTTGCTTTTCACTATAAAGCAGGTCATATAAGGGAACACCATCCCCCCCCCCCCCTCTTCCCCTTGCTCTGGGTCAAATACCCCAGAGCGAAGAGGGCAGCAGGACAGAGTCACTGCCAGAACAGAAAGCCTGCATAACTATAGTTGCAACTGTTAAGTGGACGACATTCTGAGCAACAGATAACGGACCTAAACAATGCAGGTCGCCAGAAATGGACTCAATATTTCTAAGATAAAAATTCGTGAATGTGGAAGGCTGAGACCAATATGCAGCCTTCATCAACTCGGTAATAGCAACACTATCAGCATCAGCCCAAGATGTAGACAGTGCTCTTACTTCATGCGCCAAAATCTTAAGAACAGACTGCTGAGTTGAAGATAATTTTTCATAAGCAGTAGATAGTTAATTGAATCCACCTTGCAACAGAATGGACCGTAATGTCCTTTCTATAAGGCAGCAGAGACAGAAAGAAATGCTTACATCCCTTTCTGATAAACTCAGATCTACGTTTGTAAATACGCATAGCTCTAACTGGACAGAGCAAAGGCCTATGACCGTCTGAAGACGGAAGAGCCTTAATTACAATAGGTTCAGGGTACTTATTAGGAGCCTGATTCTTAGCTAAAAGTTAAAAAATTTATAGTAATTTATATATTTTTTATACTTACCAATGACCCAGACAGCTGATGCTTTGTCTCAAAAATCTAGGGCCAAACACAAATTTTGCCCCCCAATCCCCCAAATTTGCATCTAAAACCGAAAAAATCATGTCCTAAATGGTCCTCCATACTTTTCCTCCACTGTGCATGCGCAGTGTCAAGGAGGTCTCGAAATTGGCGCCAATAATCATTCTTACAAGCAGTGCCTGGTCAGCGCTATGTACTCAGCGGGGAGGTATGAGTTCCTAACTCCTGGGAGGGCCATCCCAGTCTGGGTCATTGGTAAGTATAAAAAATATATAAATTACTATAAATTTTTTAACATTTTTATACTGTACCAATGACCCAGACATAGCTAGTAAAAAGGCTGGAGAGCCTAGGACATAGAGGAAAATCCAATAAGCTCAACTATATATAACAGAGTCATCCCCTCGAGGAGAAAAGGAGTATTAGGCTTTACATGTATCTTTCTTATTTATGATAAATTAGAAAGACACAACACCCTCCATAATTGAGCATAATAACATTCATGTTCTCTATTAACATCCAGTATAACCCTTTATACTAATTCTTTTTAAAGTAAGCCAATAAATAAAGTTAGTCCAGAGAATTGAGACTCTTGATACTCTTTAAAAGTGTCCGAAGATTGTATATTAACGCCCGTTTGACACGTGACATATACAAAGGCTTCACACCGAGCCACACTTTAAAAATATGACATGAATGAATTTTAAACATTAACTTTACACTTTAAAACCATCCCGGTAACGACTCAGAATTACTGACTCCGGAGGAGGTATCCCGTTGCTTTTCACTATAAAGCAGGTGACCTAAGGGAACACCCTCACCCCCCCCCCCCCCCCCACCCCCCCCCCCCCCTTCCCCTTGCCCTGGGTCAAATAGCCCAGCGCGAACAGGGGCAGCAGGACGGAGTCACTGCCGGAACAGAAAGCCTGCATAACTATAGTTGCAACTGTTTAGTGGACGACATTCTGAGCAACAGATAATGGACCTAAACAAAGCAGGTCTCCAGAAATGGACTCAGTATTTCTGAGATAAAAATTTGTGAATGTGGATGGCTGAGACCAATATGCAGCCTTCATTAAATCTGTAATAGCAACACTATTTGCGTAAGCCCAAGATGTAGAAAGAGCTCTTACTTCATGAGCCGAAATCTTAAGCACAGACTGCTGAGTTGAAGATAGATTATCATAAGCAGTACAGATAGTTAATTGAATCCATCTAGCAATAGAATGGACCGTAATGTCCTTTCTATTAGGCATCAGAGACAGAAAGAAGCGTTTTCGTCCCTTTCTGATAAACTGAGATCTTCGTTTATAAATGCGTAAAGCTCTAACCGGACAGAGTAAAGGCCTATGCCCGTCTGAAGACGGAAGGGCCTTAATAACAATAGGTTCCGGATATTTATTAGAAGCCTGATTCTTAGCCAAAAATCCAACATTAGTAGTAAAGGTAATAGTGTTCCCGACACTACGATAGTGAGAATCATCCACAGATAGTGCATGAAGCTCACTGACTCTTCTAGCAGAAGAGAAAGCTAAGAGAATGCTGTCTTATAAGACAAGAATTTGAAATCTACTGTCTCAAGAGGCTCAAATGGCTTTTCTTTTAGTTTAAGAAGAAACCAAGCTAAATTCCATTTAGGAATTAATCTAAGGGTTCTAGGTCTATTTATCGAGAAGTTTCTAACTAATTTAGATAAAGAGACATTAGATCCAATTTGTAAACTATCATGGTGTGCATAGGTATCAGATAACATAGACCTATAACCTTTAATAGTAACAGGCTGCAGTTTGATCTCGTCAAACAAGTATACTAGAAAGTTTGCAATGTCTGGTATGGAGGGATCAAAAATATCAACAGAATGATCCCTATACCAACGACGAAAGACCTTCCACTTAGCCGCATAGTTTAGCGAAGAGGAGGTCCTCCTACAGTTAGAAATCGCGTCCATTGCCCGTCCTGTAAAATGCTTGCCGTGCAAGAAGGACCGCACAACGGAAATACGTGAAGGTTGAGACCTTGCGGGTTGTGATATAGTTGACGCAATTTCCCCTGCGAAAGAAGATCCTCTCGTGGAGGAAGTTTTCGCGGTAAGTCCCACAGCAGACACCTGAGTAGATTTATCCACGGTCTATGTGGAGACAGAGATGCTACCAATAGAATTTTGCATTGAGATTGTTTTATCTTTAGCAATATCTGCTGAATCAGCGGTAAGTCCCACAGCAGACACCTGAGTAGATTTATCCACGGTCTATGTGGAGTCAGAGATGCTACCAATAGAATTTTGCATTGAGATTGTTTTATCTTTAGCAATATCTGCTGAATCAGCGGCGCTGGAGGATACGCATATCCTATCATTCCGTCCCACGAGATCGATAGAGCGTCTACTGCATATGCTCGGGGATCGGGACATGGAGACACATACGTCTGCAACTGATTGTTGAGTTGTGTCGCAAATAAGTCTATCATTGGCCGCTCCCACTGATAGCAAATCTGATTGAATACCTGTTTCTTGAGAGTCCATTCTCACGGCAACAACCGACCCTTCCGTGAAATGGAGTCTGCTAATACATTCAGACGACCCGGAATATGATGGACCGAAAGTAGAACTTGGTGTTCTAGAACAAACAGAAGGATTCTTTCCGTTAAATTGAATAACGTAACGGAATGAGTGCCTCCCTGGTTCCGAATATACGCTACTACTGTCGTATTGTCGGACAGGATTTGGACATGTGCTTTCTGAATAATGTTCATCCAATGACGTAGTGCAAGCCATATTGATATCATTTCCTTGATGTTTATGTGCTTGCCTAGGAACTGCAGATCCCAAAGACCCTGACACTTCGAATCCGTTGGGATCAACGTTGCACCCCAACCTGTTTGACTGGCATCCGTCAAAATCGTAAAACTCGGAGTCAACCACTGAATGTTTGCCCAAGTCTGAATCTCTTGTTTCACTTGATTTGACAAGAGAACGTCTATACCGAGCGAATGAATCTTTACACTCCAATTCTGAGTCAAGAAAATTTGGAGAGGACGAGTGCGTAACCGCCCCATCGGAATGAGATCCGCAGCGGCTCCGCATAGACCTATCAGTCTCATGAACTCTCTCGCTGTGACTTTGTCTGAGTGAAGACAATAGCGAGCGTAACAACTGATTAATTTCGCTCTGGTTAACGGCAGACGAACGAGATTGTTGTGCGTCTCGAAGCTCATTCCCAGATGAGTGAATGACTTGGACGGCACCAGATCCGACTTCTCCTCATTTATTATAAAACTGAGACGTCGGAGTAATAGACGCAGATTCTGCACATCGTTCTGAAGCGTTAACTCGTTGCCGTACCTCTGAAGAATGTCGTCCAGGTAGGCCGACGTTATCGCAGACGAATGAGCTCGGAAATATATCATTACCGAGTTCATTATTCGAGTGAAAGCCCAGGGCGCTAGGTTCAAACCGAAGCACATCGCTCGGAACTGATATACAACTCCTAGGACTGCGAAGCGTAGATACTTTCTGAATGTCGGATGTACCATGACGTGAAAGTACGCATCCTTGAGATCTATGCTTGTAGCATAGTCGTTCACCCGAATACTCGCTCTGACTGATCGAATTGTCTCCATATAGAACTTCGGAGTGACGATCAGCTCGTTTATCCAGCTCAGATCTATGACTGGACGGAACGAGCCGTCTTGTTTCGGAACCAGAAACAGATGGCTGTAGAAACCCGGTGATTCCTGGTCTTCTACAACCTCTACTGCGTTCTTCTTCAGAAGAGACTGTACTTCTGATAAAAGAGCGTCTCTTTTCTGCGGATTCGACGGAAGCTGAGTCCATTTTGGACTTCGAGTTAGTGGAGGCTTTCGTTTGAAGGATATTCTTAGTCCTTCCGAAATCACCCCTCGAACCCAGGGGTCGTCCGTAATTGACGCCCACTCGTTTATAAAACTCGATAATCTTCTGCTTACCGGAACATGATAGAGGTTCAAACCATCACCTCCTGGACCTGCGAGGCTTGTGGAATGAGAAACTACGTCCTCCACAACCCGAACCTCGCCCCGTCAACCTAGGGACGTCTGATCGGTAATCTCGGCCAGAAGAACATCCCGCACGAGAGTCGCTGCCTTGACGGTCTCTAGAATAAGACCTAGATGACGCATAGGAACCTCTATAGGAACTTCTCTTGGGCGTACTTGTCCCAGAAGTGCCTGTCTTACTCTTTTCTGCTGTATCCGGCTTTTTGGAAGCGGATTTGAAAAGCAGAGAATCCGAAGCTTTCTTAGTTATCTTATCATAGATTGCTGAAAGCGTGCCGTCGAAGAGAAGCTCTCCGGAGTCCGAAGCGACTCTGAGAGAGTTCTTCACCTTACCATCCACGTGCGTGGATGTAGCTAGGGCTGCGTCACATCTAACCAACTCCAGATTTGCCACTGAAAGGGCAGAGTTATACGTGGAATAAGCTACTGCCCTTGAAAGAAGTCTTAATGAGGATTGTATCTTGGAATTCTTTCCCTTGAAGAAGTAATGATAATGCTTTAGTAAGGTGATCTGCGTATGATAAGGCGTCTAAGTTAACTCTGTTAGACATTATTGTCGTTTCCAACGTCGTGGTTGGAATTGACATAGACGACAGTATAGACAATTCCAAGTCTTCAGCCTAGTCGTCTAGACGCAGAGGAACTCCCGGTATGCCCTGTTCTGCCGTTTCGAATTTATTCCTTGAATTAATGAAAGGTAGATTTAGGGCATTTGCGGATAAGAAACCAGACTTGCCCGTTTTGGTAGCAAGCTTATAAATAGCGTCGTTCAATAATTCAAATGTTCTTGTGACCTTAATGGACTGTGTCGGAAACTCAGGGACGATGTCCCTGAACCGATCAAAAAATTCTGTGTCCAACTAGAACTATCACTGAAGGTGATTAATACCCCCGCTTTGGGTTTTTAGAGGAATGCACTTCTGATCATGTAGGCGAAGGCCATAAGGAAATGTATACATAAAGATCATTTTTCTTTCGTGCAAATTGATTGATAAATGTAGGAGGAGTTGCGCACACAAGAATTTCATGCAGAAACCCATATTAAATCAAAGTTCAAGAGAGATAACCTGGTTAAAATTGTCGCAGATCAAAAAGTTTGGAATATGCACATGTTCACTTAGTAGAGATGATGTTTGAAAGGTTTCATCAAAATCGGTTCATTAATGTCGGAGGAGTTGCGCACACAAGAATTTGTCCAGACGGAAAGACGTACGGATGGACGTACAGGGCGATTCCTATATAGCCCCCACTTCTTCGAAGCGGGGGTATAACCAAATTGATTGATAAATGTAGGAGGAGTTGCGCACACAAGAATTTCATATAGAAACCCATATTAAATCAAAGTTCAAGAGAGATAACCTGGTTAAAATTGTCGCAGATCAAAAAGTTTGGAAAATGCACATGTTCACTTAGTAGAGATGATGTTTGAAAGGTTTCATCAAAATCGGTTCATTAATGTAGGAGGAGTTGCACACACAAGAATTTGTCCGGATGGAAAGACGTACGGATGGACGGACGTATGGACAGACGTACAGACGTACGGATGTACAGGGCGATTCCTATATAGCCCCCACTTCTTCGAAGCAGGGGTATAATGACGCTATCAGTCTCTTATCCGGCATCGCAGCATTCTGGTCCGACGGAACAACCTCTGGAAGGTAATGCCGGATAAAATCTACGGCAGCTTTATGTTGTTCCGAAAGGGAAAGCTCCAAATCCTCTGAATCCCTTTCGCCATCCTGTCGGATCCTATGAAGTTCTCGGTCGTCCGTACCCGATGCTTCGGCGGAGCGTACCGACCCAGCATCGTCGGATAATTCCTGATCCGACAGAGATTCTTGTGTCGTTTGCTGGGATGCTGCGTAAGTTGTGCTATTTGGGATAGCACGTCCGTCACTGAGGCCTGTGGAGTAGCGGTCTTACGTTGCTTTGCCGCTGGAAGCTCCGTGTATGTTGACTCCTGCATACTTCTTTTATGCGAACGTCCAGAGTCTACAGGCCTCGTGTCCCTGGCTACCGGATGGCGTGACCTGGTCGCCGTGGAATCCCTGATCGGCGAAGCTGGCTGGATATCTGTGGTCACGTAGCCAAGGTGCGGTCGTGTGCGCTGCCGTGAGGATGAGGAAGCCTTATCGACAGTCTCTCCGGACTGTCTATATAACGGAGCGTCCCGAGCGGCGGACGTATGCTCCGAATGCGAAACATTTTGTACCACAACATATGGTCCCAGATGTTGTTGTACGAGAGAGGGACCTCTCTCGCTCGCAGCCCGGATGGACCTGGACGAGCTAGGAACCGGACTAATAGGCTTCCTCCGTTCGAACCTCTGATCCGTCGTCACTGGGTGTTCACTTTGTCTTATTATAGTGCTCGCAATCACCCAAATCTCCTTCCTGGACCGCAACGGACGAACCCGGCTGCCGAGCCATTCGATAAATGGTCGCTACACCGGGTGAGGTAGCGGACGCCAATGCATCGATCCTACTAGGGACCTCTTAGGCAATTGACGTATTTCCATGAGCACTTTTGCCGCTAGCTCTTCATTTAACTGTGACGACGGAGGCACACTTTTGGAAGACATCACGGAAACATCACCCTGTTCTTGTTCCTCTGAAATAGAGATTGATAAACTAGAGTGACCCTGCGGAGAAAGGACCGGCATGGCCTTTTCCCCACTAACAACATACCGTGACACACGTTTCCAATGTTTGTCATCCCAATTGACACATACTGAACAGGAGTTAGTGCGAGTACACTGACTACAATTAATACAATGATTATGAAAGTCAGAGGAAGATTTCCTCTTATTACAATTTGAACAATATCCTTTCATTGTGAAAAGAACACAGAAAGTCCTAGTACTCACACCAACCCCTGAAAACAAAGATACATAATAACATGATCCATTAATATAGAAAAAATAATTGAAATCAAAAAAATTTTTTGAAAAAATATTTTTTTCAGAAAAGCCCAAGTTTCTGAAAGTAACGTTGAGCCCCAATGGATCCCAAAAAGCCTAAGTGTGGACAAAAATTTTTAAAATATTACAAAAAAATTAATGCAACACTTACGTATAATAATAATGTATCTTGTTATGATTAAGCTAATACAAAGACAAGAAAATCCCTCTCAACAGAAACCGTTGTCAATGTAAACAAGAAGTGTATAAACACCAGAAACATGACTCCAGGCACTGATAATCATGGCCCGAAATCAGTTACCAATAACACACTATCTGATGCAAAACAGAGACTTCCAGGGAAGAAACTGCAGAACATCAGATGGTAGATGCAGAACACTACGCCTAAACACCCATGGGTAAGGACATAAACATGGGGAAAAGACCAGAATTCATTCTGTTACCCAGCTAAAACTCCCAAGAAATTTTAGTAATAATATTACAGAAAATATGCCAAAAGCATGGGAGAATAGCAAGGGGGGACTTAAAGGAAAGGGAGAGAGGAAACACTGAACAAGCAGTGTAACTTTATAGCAAGAATGACAACAACAGGCCCATGCCTCGAAATTAGGCAACATAACATAATTTCGTAAAAAAATTTTAAGTTACAGCCCTGATTATTTCCTGCCACTCATTTTTCCTCTCCTCCTTCTATTTCCTCTTTAGATCCACCATTTCTCTAATATTTATGTGTCTGGCATCATTTAAACTGAGATTTACAAGCACAAATATCAGTCAGATGTGAACTGATGAAGGGCCAAACAAAGAATGATTATTGGCGCCAATTTCGAGACCTCCTTGACACTGTGCATGCGCAGTGGAGGGAAAGTATGGAGGACAATTTAGGACATGATTTTTTCAGTTTTAGATGCCAATTTTGGGGATTGGGGGGCAAAATTTGTGTTTGGCCCTAGATTTTTGAGAATTAGCACCAGCTATGTCTGGGTCATTGGTACAGTATAAAAATATCCAACATTAGTTGTTAAAGTAATAGTATTACCAACACTACGATAGTGAGAATCATCAACAGATAGTGCATGAAGCTCACTAACTCTACTAGCAGAAGAGAAGGCTAAGAGAAAAGCTGTCTTATAAGATAAGTATTTGAAGTCCACTGTATCAAGAGGCTCAAATGGCACTTCTTTTAGCATCAGAAGAACTCAAGCTAAATTCCACTTAGGAATTAACCTATTTATTGAAAAGTTTTTCACTAACTTAAAGAGACATTAGATGACAATTTGTAAGCTATCATGATGAGCATAGGTATCTGATAGCACAGACCTATAACCCTTAATAGTTATTGGCTGCAATTTGATCTCGTCAAACAAGTAGACAAGAAAATTAGCAATGTCTGAAATGGAGGGATCCTAAATATCAACAGAATGATCCCTACACCACCGACAGAAAACCTTCCACTTAGCAGCATAATTTAGCGAAGAGAAGGTCCTCCTACAGTTAGAAATTGCATTCACTACTCATCCTGTAAATTGCTTGCCGTGCAAGAAGGACCGCACAATGGAAATACGTGAAGGTTGAGACCTAGCGGGTGTGATGCAGTGTGCGCAATTTCCCCTGCGAAAGAAGATCCTCCCGTGGAGGAAGCTTCCGCGGAATGTCCCACAACAGACACCTGAGTAGATTTATCCATGGTCACTGGGGTGAGAGTTGCTACCAACAGAATCTTGCAGTCAGATTGCTTGATTTTTAGCAATATCTGTTGAATCAACAGAGCTGGAGGATACGCGTATCCTATCATTCCGTCCCAAGAGATCGATAGGGCATTTACTGCAAACGCTCGAGGATCTGGGCATGGCGACACATACGTCTGCAACTGATTGTTGAGATGTGTCACAAATAAGTCTATCATAGGATGATCCCTTTGGTAGCAAATCTGATTGAAAACTCGTTTGTTGAGAGTCCATTCTGACGGCAACATGGAACCTTTAAAAGAAAGGGAGTCTACTAGAACGTTCAGACGACGCGGAATATGATGACTGACAGAAGAACTTGATGCTTTAGGACAAACAGAAGGATTCTTTCTGTTAAGTTGAGCAACGGAATGGAATGAGTGTCTCCCTGATTCTGAATATTCGCTACTACTGTCGAATTGTCAGACAGAATTTGAACATGCGAATTCTGAATAATGTTCATCCAATGACATAGCGTAAGGAATTTTGATGCTTATCTGCTTGTTTAGGAACTGCGGATCCCAAAGACCTTGACACCTCGAATCTGTTGGGCTCAAGGTTGTGCCCCAACCTGTTTGACTGGCATCTGTCATAATCGTAAAACTCGGATCCGGCAGTTGCAGCGGTACTCCCTGAGTTAACCACTGAATATCTGCCCAAGTCTGAATCTCTTGTTTCACTTGATTGGACAAGACGATGTTCGTTTCGAGCGAATGAATCTTCACACTCCAGTTCTGAGTGAAAAATATTTGGAGTGGCCGAGTGCGTAGTCGCCCCATCAGAATAAGATCCACGGCGGCTCCGCACAAACCTATCAGTCGCATGAATTCTCACGCTGTGAATAACTTGGACGGCACTAGATCCAACTTCTTTTCATTTACTAGGAAACTGAGATGTCGGAGCATCGTTCTGAAGCGTTAACTTATTGCCGTACCTCTGAAGAATGTCGTCCAGGTAGGCTGACGTTACCGCAGACGAATGAGCTCTGAAATGAGTCATTACCAAGTTCATTATTTGAGTGAAAGCCCAGGGTGCTAGATTCAGACCGAAGCACATTGCTCTGAACTGATAAACGACTCCTAGGACAGCGAAGTGAAGTTACTTTCTGAACACCGGATGTACCATGACATGAAAGTACACATCCTTGAGATCTGTGCTCGCAGCATAATCGTTCACTCGAATGCTCACTTTGACCGATCGGATAGTCTCCATATAAAATTTTGGAGCCACGATCAGCTTGTTTATCCAGCTCAGATCTATGACTGGATGAAATGAGCCGTCTGGTTTTGGAACTAGGAACAGATGACTGTAGAAACCTGGAGATTCCTGGTTTTCTACGACCTCTATCGTGTTCTTCTCCAGAAGAGATTGGGCTTCTGATAGAAGCAAATCTCTCTTCTGGGGATTTGACAGAAGCTGAGTCCATCGTGGACTTCGAGTTAACTGAGGTTTTTCCTTGAAGGACAGTTTCAGACCTTCGGAAATAACCCCTTGTACCCATGGGTCGTCCGTAACTGACAACCAATTGGTTAAGAATCTTGATAGCCTTCCACCCACTGGAACGCAATCAAGGTTTAGACCATCACCTCCTGGATCTGCGAGGCTTGCGGGAGGAGAAACCATGTCCTCCACGACCCGCACCTCACCCAGTCGACCTAGGGGTGTCTGACCGGTTGTCTCGGCCAGCATTACGACCCCTACCTGAGTCGCTACCCTGACGGTCTCTGGAGTAAGACCTAGAGGCTTTCTTAGATCCTCTATAGGAACTTCCCCTGGACTTACTCGCCCCAGAACTGCCTGCCTTACTCCTCTCTGCTGAGTCCGACTTTTCTGAAGCGGATTTAAAAAGCAGAGAATCCGAAGGTTTCTTAGTAATCTGATCGTAGATTATAGAAAGCTTACCGTCGAAGAGAAGCTCTCCGGAGACCAGAGCGATTCGAAGAGAATTTTTCACCTTACTATCCACTCTGGTGGATGCAGCCAGGGCAGTATCACGTCTAACTAACTACAGATTTGCCACTGAAAGGGCAGAGTTATACATAGAGTATGCTATGGCCCTTGAAAGAACTCTTAAGGAAGTTTGAACATCCTGGAATTATTTTCCTTCGAGACGTAATGATCACGCTCTGGTAAGGTGATCTGCGTACGATAAGGCGTCTAAACTGATTCTGTTAGATGAGATTGTCCTCCCCAGCATACTGGATTGAATCGACATAGACAACAGCAAAGACAACTCCAAGTCTTCTGCTTGGTCGTTTAAATGCAGAGGAACTCACAGCACGCCCAGTCTTGCTATTTCAAATTTATTTCTGTTATTGATGAAAGGCAGCTGTAGAGCATGAGGCAATAAGAAACCAGACTTGCCCGTCTTAGAGGCTAGTTTGAATAAAGCATCATTTAGAAGTTCAAATGTCCACGTGACATTACTGGACTGGGTCGGAAACTCAGGCGCAATGTCCCTATTCCGGCCGAAAAAGTCTGTGTCCAGAGACACTATCAGTCTCTTATTCGATAACGCAGCATTTTGGTCCGGAGAAACAACTTCTGGAAGGTGTTGCCGGATGAAATCTACAGCTACCTTATGTTGTTCGGAAAGGGAAAATTCCAGCTCCGCTGAATCCCTTTCACCATCCGACTGGACCACTTAATAATCTTGGTCTGACTCTGCAGGGGAGCGAACCGACCCAGCTTCCTCAAACAATTCCTGTTCCGAAAAAGTTTCTGATGGCTGCTGGGATGCTGCGATGAGTTGAGCTACCTGCGATACAAGTCAGTCACGGAGGCCTGTGGAGCTGCGGTCCTACGTGATTTAGCCGCTGGAAGCTCCTGGGACGTTAATTCCTGCATACTTCTTTTATGTAAAGGCCTGGTGTCCTTGGCTACTGGATGGCATGACCTGGTCGATGTGGAATCCCTGGTCGGCGAAGCAGACTGGATATCAGCGGTCACGTAGCCAAGGTGCAGTCTTGTGTGCTGCCGTGAGGATGAGGAAGTCGGACTGTCTATGTGACAGAGCATCCCGAGCAGGAGGAGTGGACGTATGCTCCGACTGACGAATGTTACGTACAACAACATCTGGGCCAGATGTTGTTGTAAGAGAGAGGGGCCTCTCTCGCTCACGGTCCAGGTAGACCTGGACGAGCTAGCTACCGACTGACTGGCTTCCTCCGTTCCATCCACCGATCGGTCGTCGCCGGGTGTGCGCGATCTGTGTTTATAGTGCTCACAACATCCGGTCTTCTTTCCTGAACCACAATGGATGAACCCGGCATCACAACCATTTTGTGAATGATTGCTTCACTGGGTGAGCTAGCGGGCGACAATACCGTTGATCCTACTTGGGACCTCTTAAGCATTTGCCGAATTTCATTGAGCACTTTGGCCACTAGCTCTTCATTTGGCTGCGACGACGGAGGCACACTTCTTAAAGACATCACGGAAACATCACCCTGTTCTTGTTCCTCTGAAAAAGAGAGTGAAAAACTAGAGTGATCCTGTGGTGAGAGGACCGGCATGGACCTTTCACCACTAATAATATACCGTGACACATGTCTCTAAAGTTTGTCATCCCAATTGGCACACACAGAGCAAGAATTAGTGTGAGTACATTGACTACATGAAACACAATGAACATGAGAATCAGAGGAAGACTTCCTTGATTTGCAATTTGAACAATATTCTTTCAAACTGAAAAAATATAAACAGTCATAGTACTTGCACTAACCCTTGAAAACAAAGATACATGATAATAATATAATCCATTACAAACATTTCGAAAAAATAATTCAAAAGAAAAAAAATTTTCGAAAAATTTTCTAAAAGAGCCCAAGTTCCCAATGGGAACGATGAGGCCAAATGGATCCCAAAAAAGCCTAAGTGTGGACAAAAATTTTAAAACACATTTAAAAATTAATGTTACACTTACGGACAATATTAATGTATCTGGCTATGAGCACAACTAAACAGAAGATAAGGAATCACTATCAGAAGTAACCATTGTCAACGTAAACAAAAGTGTATAAAAACCGGAAACAAGACTCCAGGCACTGAAGACATGGCCCGAAATCAGTCACCAATTTAAACACTATCCGATGTAAAACAGAGGCTTCCAGAGAAGAAACTGCAGTACATAAGATGGTAGATGCATGACCAAAATGCCTAACCACCCTAGGGTGAGGACGTAACCATGGGGAAAAACAGAATAAACATTCTGTTACCAATCCAAAACTCCCAAGAAATTTTAGAAAAAAAAAAAATTACAAAAGTTACAAAATTTATAGTAATTTATATAATTTTTATACTTACCAATGACCCAGACATAGCTGGTGCTAACTCTAAAAAATCTAGGGCCAAACACAAATTTTGCCCCACAATCCCCAAAATTTGCATCTAAAACCAAAAGAAATCATGTCCTAAAGGACCTCCATACTTTGCCCTTACTGCGCATGCGCAGTGTCAAGGACGTTCCGAAATTGGCGCCAATTATCACTCTTACAAGCAGTGCCTGGTCAGCGCTATGTACTCAGCGGGGAGGTAAGAGTTCCCAACTCCTGGGAGGGCCATCCCCGTCTGGGTCATTGGTAAGTATAAAAAATATATAAATTACTATAAATTTTTTAACATTTTTATACTGTACCAATGACCCAGACATAGCTGAATAGTAAAAAGGCTGGAGGGCCTAGGACATAGAGGAAAATCCAATAAGCTCAACTATATAATATAGAGTCAACCCCTCAAGGAGAAAAGGAGTATTAGGCTTTACATGTATCTTTCTTATTTTATGCTAAATTAGAAAGATACAATACCCTCATAATTGAGCACAATAACATTCATGTTCTCTATTAACATCCAGTATAACCCTTTATACTAATTATTTTTAAAGTAAGCCAATAAATAAAGTTAGTCCAGAGAATTGAGACTCTTTATATTCTTTAAAAGTGTCCGAGGATTGTATATTAACGCCCGTTTGACACTTGACATATACAAATGCTTCACACCGAGCTACACTTTAAAAATATGACATGAATGAATTTTTAACATTAATATTACACTTTAAAACCATCCTGGAAACGACTCAGAAATACTGACTTCGGAGGAGGCATTCCCTTGCTTTTCACTATAAAGCAGGTGACCTAAGGGAACACCCCCCCCCCCCCCCCCCACCCCCTTCCCCTTGCCCTGGGTCAAATAGCCCAGAGCGAAGAGGGCAGCCGGACGGAGTCACTGCCGGAACAGAAAGCCTGCATAACTATAGTTGCAACTGTTTAGTGGACGACATTCTGAGCAACAGATAACGGACCTAAACAATGCAGGTCTCCAGAAATGGACTCAATATTTCTGAGATAAAAATTCGTAAATGTGGATGGCTGAGACCAATAAGCAGCCTTCATTAAATCTGTAATAGCAACACTATTAGCATAAGCCCAGGAAGTAGAAAGAGCTCTTACTTCATGAGCAGAAATCTTAAGCACAGACTGCTGAGAAGAAGATAAATCTTCATAAGCAGTACGGATAGTTAACTGAATCCATCTAGCAATAGAATGGACTGAAATGTCCTTTCTATTAGGCATCAAAGACAGAAAGAAACGTTTCCGTCCCTTTCTGATAAACTGAGATCTCTGTTTATAGATACGTAGTGCTCTAACAGGACAGAGTAAAGGCCTACGCCCGTCTGAAGACGGAAGAGCCTTAATAACAATAGGTTCCGGATATTTATTAGGAGCCTGATTCTTAGCTAAAAAACCCACATTAGTAGTGAAGGTGATAGTGTTCCCAACACTACGATAATGAGAATCATCCACCGATAGTGCATGAAGCTCACTGACTCTTCTGGCAGAAGAGAAAGCTAAGAGAAAAGCTGTCTTATAAGATAAGAATTTGAAATCTACTGTCTATAGAGGTTCAAATGGCTTTTCCTTCAATTTAAGGAGAACCCAAGCTAAATTCCACTTAGGAATTAATCTAATAGTTCTGGGTCTATTTATCGAAAAGTTTCTAACCAACTTCGATAAAGAGACATTAGATCCAATTTGTAAACTATCATGATGTGCATAGGTATCAGATAACATAGATCTATAACCCTTTATAGTAACAGGCTGCAGTTTGATTTCGTCAAACAAGTATACTAGAAAGTTTGCAATGTCTGGTATAGAGGGATCAAATATATCTACAGAATGATCCCTACACCAACGACGAAAAACCTTCCACTTAGCCGCATAGTTTAGCGAAGAGGAGGTCCTCCTACAGTTAGAAATCGCGTCCACTGCTCGTCCTGTAAAGTGCTTGCCATGCAAGAAGGACCGCACAACGGAAAAACGTGAAGGTTGAGACCTTGCGGGTTGTGATGGAGTTGGCGCGATTTCCCCTGCGAAAGAAGATCCTCTCGTGGAGGAAGCTTCCGCGGTAGGTCCCACAACAGACACCTGAGTAGATTTATCCACGGTCTCTGTGGCGACAGAGATGCTACCAACAGAATCTTGCATTGAGATTGTTTTATCTTTAGCAATACTTGTTGAATTAACGGCGCTGGAGGATACGCATATCCTATCATTCCGTCCCAAGGGATCGACAGAGCGTCTACTGCGAATGCTCTTGGATCCGGACACGGAGACACATACGTCTGCAACTGATTGTTGAGATGTGTCGCAAATAAGTCTATCATTGGCCGTTCCCATTGGTAGCAAATCTGATTGAATACTTGTTTGTTGAGAGTCCACTCCGACGGCAACAAGCGACCCTTTCGTGAAAGGGAGTCTGCTAGCACATTCAGACGACCCGGTATGTGACGGACCGAAAGAAGAACGTGATGTTCTAACGCAAACAGAAGGATTCTTTCCGTTAGATTGAACAACGGAACTGAATGAGTGCCTCCCTGATTCCGTATATACGCCACTACTGTCGTATTGTCGGATAGGATTTGGACATGAGCATCGTGAATAATGTCCATCCAGTGACGTAACGCAAGCCAAATTGACATCATTTCCTTGATGTTTATGTGCTTGCACAGGAATTGCGGATCCCAAAGACCCTGGCATCTCGAATCCGTTGGGATTAATGATGCACCCCAACCTGTTTGACTGGCATCCGTCATAACGGTAAAACTCGGATCCGGCAACTGCAGCGGAACTCCTTGAGTTAACCACTGAATGTTTGCCCAAGTCTGAATCTCTTGTTTCACTTGATCTGACAAGAGAACGTCTACATTGAGCGAATGAATTTTCACACTCCAATTCTGAGTCAGGAAAATTTGAAGAGGACGTGTGCGTAGCCGCCCCATCGGAATGAGATCCGCGGCGGCTCCGCACAGACCTATCAGTCTCATAAATTCTCTCGCCGTGACTTTGTCTGCGTGCAGACAATAGCGAGCGTAACAACTGACTAATTTCGCTCTGGTTAACGGCAGACGAACGAGATTGTTGTGCGTCTCGAAGCTCATTCCCAGATGAGTGAATGACTTGGACGGCAGCAGATCCGACTTCTCCTCGTTTACTATAAAACCGAGACGTCGGAGCAATAGAAGAAGATTCTGAACATCGTTCTGAAGCGTTAACTCGTTGCCGTACCTCTGAAGAATGTCGTCCAGGTAGGCCGACGTTACCGCAGACGAATGAGCTCGGAAGTAGATCATTACCGAGTTCATTACCCGAGTGAAAGCCCAGGGTGCTAGATTCAATCCGAAGCACATCGCCCGGAATTGATACACCACCCCTAGGACTGCGAAGCGTAGATACTTTCTGAATGTCGGATGTACCATGACGTGAAAGTACGCATCTTTGAGATCTATGCTTGTTGCATAATCGTTCACCCGAATACTCGCTCTGACCGATCGAATCGTCTCCATATAAAAATTCGGAGCAACGATCAGCTTGTTTATCCAGCTCAAATCTATGACTGGACGGAACGAGCCGTCTGGTTTCGGAACCAGAAACAGATGGCTGTAGAATCCTGGTGTCTCCTGGTTTTCTACGACCTCTACCGCGTTCTTCATTAAAAGAGACTGCACCTCTGATAACAGAGCGTCTCTTTTCTGCGGATTTGACGCAAGTTGAGTCCATTTTGGACTTCGAGTTAATGGAGGCTTTCGTTTGAAGGATATCTTTAGACCTTCCAAAATCACCCCTCTCACCCAAGGGTCGTCCGTAATCGACACCCAATCTTGTGAAAAACTCGACAACCTTCCGCCAACCGGCATGCAATAGAGGTTGAAGCCATCACCTCCTGGACCTGCGAGGCCTGCGGTAGGAGAAACCACGTCCTCCACGACCCGCACCTCGTCCCGTCGACCTCGGGGCGTCCGACCGGTTGTCCCGGCCCGAAGGACGTCCCGCACGTGAGTCGCTGCCTTGACGGTCTCTTGAATAAGACCAAGAGGATGCACCGGAACCTCTATAGGAACCTCTCTTGGGCGCATTAGACCCAGAAGTGCCTGTCTTACTCTTATCTGCCGTGTCCGACTTCTTAGAAGCAGATTTGAACAGCAGAGAATCCGAAGCTTTCTTAGTAATTTTATCGTAAATTGCAGAAACCTTGCCGTCGAAGAGAAGTTCTCCGGAGACCGAAGCGACTCTGAGAGAGTTCTTCATCTTACTATCCACGAGTGTGGATGTAGCTAGGGCTGCGTCACGTCTAACCAACTCCAGGTTTGCCACTGAAAGGGCGGAGTTACACGTGGAATAAGCTACTGCCCTTGAAAGAAGTCTTAAAGAAGATTGTATATCCTGGAATTCTTTCCCTTGAAGACGCAGTGATAATGCCTTAGTAAGGTGGTCTGCGTAAGATAAAGCATCTAAACTGGCTCTGTTAGACGAAATAGTCGTCTCCAACACCGCGGTTGGAATAGACGCAGACGACGGTAATGATAATTCTAAGTCTTCCGCCTCGTCGTCCATACGCAGAGGAACTCTCGGAATACCCTGTCCTGCCGTATTGAATTTATTCCTTGCATTAATGAAAGGCAGGTTGAGAGTATTGGCGGACAAGAAACCCGCTTTTCCTGTTTTGGAAGCAAGTTTGAATATAGCGTCGTTCAATAATTCAAATGTTCTTGGGACATTATTGGACTGAGACGGAAACTCGGGAGCGATGTCCCTGAACCACTCAAAGAAATCAGAGTCCAATGACGCTATAATTCTCTTGTCCGGAACCGCAGCAGTCTGGCCCGACGGAACAACTTGAGGAAGAAAGTGCCGGATGAAGTCCACGGCAGCTTTATGTTGTTCCGAAAGGGATAGCTCCAAGTCATCCGTATCCCTTTCACCATCCGGTCGGACCTCATGATGCTCCCGGTCGTCCGCACCCAATGCTTCGGCGGAGCATACCGACCCAGCGCCGTCGGATAATTCCCGATCCGACACCGTTTCTGTCGGTTGCTGGGATGCTGCGATAAGTTGTGCTATTTGAACAAGCACGTCCGACATCGAGGCCTGCGGAGGCACAGTCTTTCGCTGCTTCGCCGAGGGCAGCTCCGCATCTGATGACTCCCGCATACTCTTCCTATGCGAACGTCCGGAGTCCACCGGCCTCGTGTCCCTGGCTACCGGATGGCGTGACCTGGTCGCCGAAGAATCCCTGATCGGCGAAGCTGGTAAAATATCGGCGGTCACGTAGCCAAGGTGCGGTCGTGTGCGCTGGTGAGCGGAAGAAGCCTGAGCAGTCTCCGCGGACTGCCTATACAACGGAGCGTCCCGAGCGACGGACGTGTGCTCCGCTTGCGACACATTTTGTACCACAACATCTGGTCCCAGATGTTGTTGTACGAGAGAGGGGCCTCTCTCGCTCGAGGCCCGGCTGGACCTGGACGAGCTAGGAACCGGACTCGAAGGCTTCCTCCGATCTCTCCTACTATCCGCCGTCACTGGGTGTGCATGTTGAATGTTTATAGTGCTCGCATCACCCAACATTTCCTCCTGGACCGCATCGGACGAACCCGGCTGCCGAACCATTTGGTGAATGGACGCTACACCGGGCGAGCTAGCGGACATTTGTCTTATCTCCATGAGCACTTTTGCCGCTAGCTCTGTATTCATTTGTGACGACGGAAGCGCACTTGCGGAAGATAACATGGAAACATCACCCTGTTCTTGTTCCTCTGAAATAGAAACTGATAGAGTAGAGTGACCCTGCGGAGAAAGAGCCGGCATAGCCTTTTCTCCACTAACAACATATCGTGACACACGTTTCCAATGTTTGTCATCCCAATATTGACATATAGAACAGGGATTAGTGCAAGTACACTGACTACAATTAATACAATGATCATGAAAGTCAGAGGAAGATTTCTTCCTATTACAATTTGAACAATATCCTTTCATTGTGAAAAGTCAACAACAAGTCCTAGTACTCGCACAAACCCCTAAACACAAAGATACATAATAACATGATCCATTAATATTGAAAAAACAATTGAAAATCAAAATAATTTTTGAAAAGTTAAAAAATTTATAGTAATTTATATATTTTTTATACTTACCAATGACCCAGACTTAGCTGGTGCTAACTCCACAAAAACCAGGGCCAAACACAAATTTTGCCCCCCAATCCCCAAAATTTGCATCCAAAACAAAAAGAAATCATGTCCTAAAGGACCTCCATAGTACGACTCTACTGCGCATGCGCAGTGACGCAGTCGTCCCGAAATTGGCGCCAAATATCATTCTTACTGGCAGTGCCTGGTCAGCGCTATGTACTCAGCGGGGAGGCAAGAGTTCCCAACTCAGGGAGGGCCATCCCCGTCTGGGTCATTGGTAAGTATAAAAAATATATAAATTACTATAAATTTTTTAACATTTTTATACTGTACCAATGACCCAGACTTAGCTGAATAGTAAACAGGCTGGAGGGCCTAGGACATAGAGGAAAATCCAATAAGCTCAATTATAAAATAAAGAGGTAACCCCTTAAGGAGAAAAGGAGTATTAGGCTTTACATGTATCTTTCTTATTTAATATTTAAATTAGAAAGATACACTACCCTTAATAATTGAGCACAATAACATTCATGTTCTCTATTAACATCCAGTATAACCCTTATACTAATTATTTTTAAAGCAAGCCAATAAATAAAGTAGTCCAGAGAATTGAGACTCTTTATAATCATTTAAAAGTGTCCGAGTATTGTATATTAAAGCCCGTTTGACACTTGACATATACAAATGCTTCACACCGAGCTACACTTTAAAAATAAGACATGAATGAATTTAAACATTAATATTACACTTTAAAACCATCCCGGAAGCGACTCAGAAATACTGACTTGGAGGAGGCATTCCCTTGCTTTTCACTATAAAGCAGGTGACCTAAGGGAACACCCCCCCCCCCCCCCCCCCCCCTTCCCCTTGCCCTGGGTCAAATAGCCCAGAGCGAAGAGGGCAGCCGGACGGAGTCACTGCCGGAACAGAAAGCCTGCATAACTATAGTTGCAACTGTTTAGTGGACGACATTCTGAGCAACAGATAACGGACCTAAACAATGCAGGTCTCCAGAAATGGACTCAATATTTCTGAGATAAAAATTCGTAAATGTGGATGGCTGAGACCAATAAGCAGCCTTCATTAAATCTGTAATAGCAACACTATTAGCATAAGCCCAGGAAGTAGAAAGAGCTCTTACTTCATGAGCAGAAATCTTAAGCACAGACTGCTGAGAAGAAGATAAATCTTCATAAGCAGTACGGATAGTTAACTGAATCCATCTAGCAATAGAATGGACTGAAATGTCCTTTCTATTAGGCATCAAAGACAGAAAGAAACGTTTCCGTCCCTTTCTGATAAACTGAGATCTCTGTTTATAGATATGTAGTGCTCTAACAGGACAGAGTAAAGGCCTACGCCCGTCTGAAGACGGAAGAGCCTTAATAACAATAGGTTCTGGATATTTATTAGGAGCCTGATTCTTAGCTAAAAAACCCACATTAGTAGTGAAGGTGATAGTGTTCCCAACACTACGATAATGAGAATCATCCACCGATAGTGCATGAAGCTCACTGACTCTTCTGGCAGAAGAGAAAGCTAAGAGAAAAGCTGTCTTATAAGATAAGAATTTGAAATCTACTGTCTATAGAGGTTCAAATGGCTTTTCCTTCAATTTAAGGAGAACCCAAGCTAAATTCCACTTAGGAATTAATCTAATAGTTCTGGGTCTATTTATCGAAAAGTTTCTAACCAACTTCGACAAAGAGACATTAGATCCAATTTGTAAACTATCATGATGTGCATAGGTATCAGATAACATAGATCTATAACCCTTTATAGTAACAGGCTGCAGTTTGATTTCGTCAAACAAGTATACTAGAAAGTTTGCAATGTCTGGTATAGAGGGATCAAATATATCTACAGAATGATCCCTACACCAACGACGAAAAACCTTCCACTTAGCCGCATAGTTTAGCGAAGAGGAGGTCCTCCTACAGTTAGAAATCGCGTCCACTGCTCGTCCTGTAAAGTGCTTGCCATGCAAGAAGGACCGCACAACGGAAAAACGTGAAGGTTGAGACCTTGCGGGTTGTGATGGAGTTGGCGCGATTTCCCCTGCGAAAGAAGATCCTCTCGTGGAGGAAGCTTCCGCGGTAGGTCCCACAACAGACACCTGAGTAGATTTATCCACGGTCTCTGTGGCGACAGAGATGCTACCAACAGAATCTTGCATTGAGATTGTTTTATCTTTAGCAATACTTGTTGAATTAACGGCGCTGGAGGATACGCATATCCTATCATTCCGTCCCAAGGGATCGACAGAGCGTCTACTGCAAATGCTCTTGGATCCGGACACGGAGACACATACGTCTGCAACTGATTGTTGAGATGTGTCGCAAATAAGTCTATCATTGGCTGTTCCCATTGGTAGCAAATCTGATTGAATACTTGTTTGTTGAGAGTCCACTCCGACGGCAACAAGCGACCCTTTCGTGAAAGGGAGTCTGCTAGCACATTCAGATGACCCAGTATGTGACGGACCGAAAGAAGAACGTGATGTTCTAACGCAAACAGAAGGATTCTTTCCGTTAGATTGAACAATGGAACTGAATGAGTGCCTCCCTGATTCCGTATATACGCCACTACTGTATTGTCGGATAGGATTTGGACATGAGCATCGTGAATAATGTCCATCCAGTGACGTAACGCAAGCCAAATTGACATCATTTCCTTGATGTTTATGTGCTTGCACAGGAATTGCGGATCCCAAAGACCCTGGCATCTCGAATCCGTTGGGATTAATGATGCACCCCAACCTGTTTGACTGGCATCCGTCATAACGGTAAAACTCGGATCCGGCAACTGCAGCGGAACTCCTTGAGTTAACCACTGAATGTTTGCCCAAGTCTGAATCTCTTGTTTCACTTGATCTGACAAGAGAACGTCTACATCGAGCGAATGAATTTTCACACTCCAATTCTGAGTCAGGAAAATTTGAAGAGGACGTGTGTGTAGCCGCCCCATCGGAATGAGATCCGCGGCGGCTCCGCACAGACCTATCAGTCTCATAAATTCTCTCGCCGTGACTTTGTCTGCGTGCAGACAATAGCGAGCGTAACAACTGACTAATTTCGCTCTGGTTAACGGCAGACGAACGAGATTGTTGTGCGTCTCGAAGCTCATTCCCAGATGAGTGAATGACTTGGACGGCACCAGATCCGACTTCTCCTCGTTTACTATAAAACCGAGACGTCGGAGCAATAGAAGAAGATTCTGAACATCGTTCTGAAGCGTTAACTCGTTGCCGTACCTCTGAAGAATGTCGTCCAGGTAGGCCGACGTTACCGCAGACGAATGAGCTCGGAAGTAGATCATTACCGAGTTCATTACCCGAGTGAAAGCCCAGGGTGCTAGATTCAATCCGAAGCACATCGCCCGGAATTGATACACCACTCCCAGGACTGCAAAGCGTAGATACTTTCGGAATGTCGGATGTACCATGACGTGAGACTACGCATCTTTGAGATCTATGCTCGTTGCATAATCGTTCACCCGAATACTCGCTCTGACCGATCGAATCGTCTCCATATAAAACTTCGGAGCGACGATCAGCTTGTTTATCCAGCTCAAATCTATGACTGGACGGAACGAGCCGTCTGGTTTCGGAACCAGAAACAGATGGCTGTAGAATCCCAGAGATTCCTGGTTTTCTACGACCTCTACCGCGTTCTTCATTAAAAGAGACTGCACCTCTGATAACAGAGCGTCTCTTTTCTGTGGATTTGACGGAAGATGAGTCCACTTTGGACTTCGAGTTAATGGAGGCTTTCGTTTGAAGGATATCTTTAGACCTTCCGAAGTCACTCCTCTCACCCAAGGGTCGTCCGTAATCGACGCCCACTCTTGTGAAAAACTCGACAACCTTCCGCCAAGCGGAACGCGATAGAGGTTTAAGCCATCACCTCCTGGACCTGCGAGGCCTGCGGTAGGAGAAACCACGTCTTCCACGACCCGCACCTCGCCTCGTCGACCTCGGGGCGTCCGACCGATTGTCCCGGCCTGAAGGACGTCCCGAACGAGAGTCACTATCCTGACGGTCTCTCGAATAAGACCAAGAGGACGCACCGGAACCTCTATAGGAACCTCTCTTGGGCGCATTAGACCCAGAAGTGCCTGTCTTATTCGTGTCTGCTGTATCCGACTTTTTAGGAGCCGATCTGAACAACAGAGAATCATTAGCTTTCTTTTTAATTTTATCATAAATAGCGGAAAGCTTGCCGTCAAAAAGAAGTTCTCCTGAGACCGAAGCGACTCTAAGAGAGTTCTTCACCTTAGAATCCACTAGTGTGGATGTAGCTAGGGCTGCGTCACGTCTAACCAACTCCAGATTTGCCACTGAAAGGGCGGAGTTACACGTGGAATAAGCTACTGCCCTTGAAAGAAGTCTTAAAGAGGATTGTATATCCTGAAACTCTTCCCCTTGAAGGCGCAGTGATAACGCCTTAGTAAGGTGATCTGTGTAAGATAAGGCATCTAAATTGGCTCTGTTAGACGCAATAGCTGTTTCCAACACCGCGGTTGGAATAGAAGCTGACGACGGTAATGATAGCTCTAAGTCTTCCGCCTCGTCGTCCATACGCAGAGGAACTCTCGGTATACCCTGTCCTGCCGTATCGAATTTATTCCTTGCATTAATGAAAGGCAGGTTGAGAGTATTAGCGGACAAGAAACCTGCTTTCCCCGTCCTGGAAGCAAGTTTAAATATAGCGTCGTTCAATAATTCAAATGTTCTAGCAACATTATTGGACTGCGACGGAAACTCGGGAGCGATGTCCCTGAACCGCTCAAAAAATTCAGAGTCCAATGACGCTATAATTCTCTTGTCCGGAAGCGCAGCAGTCTGGCCCGATGGAACAACTTGAGGGAGAAAGTGCCGGATGAAGTCCACGGAAGCTTTATGTTGTTCCGAAAGGGATAGCTCCAAGTCATCCGTATCCCTTTCACCATCCGGTCGGACCTCACGATGTTCCCGGTCGTCCGCCCCCGATGCTTCGGCGGAGCGTACCGACCCAGCGCCGTCGGATAATTCTCGATCCGACACCGTTTCTGTCGGCTGCTGGGATGCTGCCATAAGCTGTGCTATCTGCACAAGAATGTCCGGCGTCGAGACCTGCGGAGGCGCAGTCTTTCGCTGCTTCGCCGAGGGCAGCTCCGCATCAGATGGCTCCCGCATACTTTTCCTATGCGAACGTCCGGAGTCCATCGGTCTCGAATCCCTGGCTGCCGGATGGTGTGACCTGGTCGCCGAAGAATCCTTCATCGGCGAAGCTGGTAATATATCGGCGGTCACGCAGCCAAGGTGCGGTCGTGTGCGCTGACGAGAAGAGGAAGCCTTAACAGTCTCTGCGGACTGCTTATACAACGGAGCGTCCCGAGCGACGGACGTATGCTCCGCTAAAGACACATTTTGTACCACAACATCTGGTCCCAGATGTTGTTGTACGAGAGAGGGACCTCTCTCGCTCACGGCCCGGCTGGACCTGGACGAGCTAGGAACCGGACTAAAAGGCTTCCTCCGTTCTCGCTTACTATCCGCCGTCACTGGGTGTGCATCTATTATGTTTATAGTGCTCGCATCACCCAAAATTTCCTCTTGGACCGCATCGGACGAACCCGGCTGCCGAACCATTCGGTGAATGGACGCTACACCGGGCGAGCTAGCGGACGACATTTGTCTAATCTCCATGAGCACTTTTGCCGCTAGCTCTGAATTCATTTGTGACGACGGACGCACACTTGAAGAAGATAACATGGAAACATCACCCTGTTCTGGTTCCTCTGAAATAGAAACTGAGAGAGTAGAGTGACCTTGTGGAGAAAGAGCCGGCATCGCTCTTTCTCCAGAAACAACATATCGTGACACACGTTTCCAATGTTTCTCATCCCAATGTTCACATATAGGACAGGGATTAATGCGAGAACACTGACTACAATTAATACAATGATCATGAAAGTCAGAGGAAGATTTCTTCCTATTACAATTTGAACAACGTCCCTTCATTGTGAAAGAACAACAATAAGTCCTAGTTACTCGCAAAAACCCCTGACACAAAGATACATAATAACATGATCTATTAATAAATGAAAAAACAATTGCAAAACAAAATAATTTTGAAAAAATATTTTTTTTCAGAGAAGCCCAAGTTGCTGAAAAGTAACGTTGAGCCCCGATGGATCCGATGGCAAAGTGTGGTCAAAAATTTTAAATTTATATGAAATAATTAATGAGACACTTTCGGATAATATAAATGTATCTTATAATGAGATAAACTACCACAAAGGCAAACAGCCCCCCTCAAAAAAGGCTGTTGCCAATGAAAACAAACAGTGTAAACACACTAGAAAACATGACTCCAGGCACTGAAAAAACTGGCCCGGAATCAGTCATCAATTACACTCTATCTGATGCAAAACAGAGACTCCCAGGGGAGAATCTGTAGAACATCAGATGGAAGATGCAGAACACAAACGTTATACACCCATGGGTGAAAACGTAACTATGGGGAAAATAACAGAAAACATTCTGTAACCAAGCAACTCTCCCAGGAAATTTTAGAAATGAAATTTCTCAAAAATATGCCAAAAGCATGGGAGAATTGCCAGGGGGGACTTTAGAAGGCTAGGGGAGAGGAAACACTGAATAAGCAGTGCAACAATTAGCAAGAATGACAACAAGAGGCCCATGCCTCGAAAATAGGCAACTTAACATAATTTCATCAAAAAATTTTAAGTACAGCCCTGATTATTTTTTGCCACTTCTTTTTCCTCTCCTCCTTCTATCCTCCTTAGAATCACATTTTCTCCAAAAATTACGTGTCTGGCATCCTTTAAACTGAGATTTACAAGCACAAAGATCAGTGAGATGTTGACTGATGAAGGGCCAAACAGAGAATGATAATTGGCGCCAATTTCGGGACGACTGCGTCACTGTGCATGCGCAGTAGAGGCGTAGTATTGAGGTCCTTTAGGACATGATTTCTTTTTGTTTTGGATGCAAATTTTGGGGATTGGGGGGCAAAATTTGTGTTTGGCCCTGGTTTTGTTAGAGTTAGCACCAGCTAAGTCTGGGTCATTGGTACAGTATAAAAATACATGACTCCAGGCACTGACAAAACTGGCCCGAAATCAGTCATCAAAATTACACTCTATCTGATGCAAGACAGAGACTCCCAGGGGAGAATCTGCAGAACATCAGATGGAAGATGCAGAACACAACGTTTATACACCCATGGGTGAAAACGTAACTATGGGGAAAATAACAGAATTCATTCTGTAACCAAGCTAACTCTCCCAAGAGAATTTAGAAATGATCTTTCTCAAAAATATGCCAAAAGCATGGGAGAATAGCAAGGGGGGACTTAGAAGACCAGGGGAGAGGAAACACTGAATAAGCAGTGCAACTTTATAGCAAGAATGACAACAACAGGCCCATGCCTCGAAAATAGGCAACTTAACATAATTTCATAAAAAATTTTAAGTACAGCCCTGATTATTTTTTGTCACTCCTTTTTCCTCTCCTCCTTCTATATCCTCCTTAGAATCACCATTTCTCCAATAATTACATGTCTGGCATCCTTTAAACTGAGATTTACAAGCACAAAGATCAGTGAGATGTTGACTGATGAAGGGCCAAACAGAGAATGATAATTGGTGCCAATTTCGGAATGTCGTTGACACTGTGCATGCGCAGTAAGGGCAAAGTATGGAGGTCCTTTAGGACATGATTTCTTTTGGTTTTAGATGCAAATTTTGGGGACTGGGGGGCAAAATTTGTGTTTGGCCCTAGATTTTTTAGAGTTAGCACCAGCTATGTCTGAGTCATTGGTACAGTATAAAAATATTATGCCACAAGCATGGGAGAATAGCAAGGGGGGTATCAAGAAAAGGGAGAGAGGAAACACTGAACAAACAATGGAAATTTCATAGCAAGAATGAAAACATCAGGCCCATGCCCCGAAATTAGGGAACATGAAATAATTTTGTATAAAAATTATAAGTTACAGCCCTGAACACATCCTTCCACTGTTTCTTCCTCTCATCCTGTTATTTAATCCTTAGATCCACCATTTCTTTCATGATTATGTGTCTGGCATCATTTTAACTGAGATTATAAACACAAATATCAGTGATATGTTATTGATTTCAGGGCCAAACAAAGAATGAGGATTTTGCGCCAATTACGGTACTTCCTTGACACTGCACATGCACAGTGGATATAAGTATGGAGGACCACATAGGACATTGATTTTTTGGATTCCGATGCAAATTCTGGGGATTGGGGGGCAAAATTTGTGTTTGGCCCTAGAATTTTAAGAGTTAGCACCAGCTAAGTCTGGGTCATTGGTACAGTATAAAAATATGTATTGATATTGATAACAATACACTTTTAATAGTAGTTACAAGTAGTACTCCAGGGTGCCATCCTTATAGTACGCTTATGTGATATATTGAAGTCAATACACTTTTCATGATAGTTTCTCTTAGTACTTGAGGGTTCCATCACTGTGGCACACTTATGGGGATTGACTATTGGGGGAAAATTCACATAATGTCTACCCCTATGGTGGTACCCTGGAGTACTCAGGAAATTTACTATAGAAAATGTATTGACGCTAATACTTCTACAGGAAATTACCAATTAACGAGTTCAAATGCCTGATTTATTATTAAATTCCATTGCGATGACTGTTTGATTCAGTCACTGCCTGGCCCAAGTTTTATACATATTGTGGGAAAAGCTATACAAATATTATCGGCAGACTTTAAAGACATTTATTTTGTGCGTGACTGTGTTGTCAACACAGCCACAAGCGATTATTATAATAAAGAAAACAAACAGAACCTCTGATCGATCGAGTGGTTGTTTCTGATTGTGTACACAATAATTTGTAATTTCTGCATCTTGTATAGATTCTTGTATGGATTCACCCCCCCCCCCTCCCCCTCCCAAGCTGTCTTCAAAAACAGCCCGATACAATAGAAAGCAATTACAATTCAGTTGGTAAAAATATACATTTAACACGCCCTGGTTCATGTATAAATTATTCAGTCTGTTATGGGCGTGTTTTTGGAATAATTGACAAGTAAGGTACATTTTGTCAAGTTTGTGGATATTATTCAGCAAAGTGAATTCGTGAAAATAAAAACAACATCACTTTTGCTTCGGAATGAATTTTATTTTAATAAAATAAAACCACTTACCTCATTTTGAAATATCAAGGCATGCAACAATCAATTTCTTGAACGTTAGATGGAAAAGGAAATCTGCACTGTTTTCCAGTCTCCGGGTAAATTCCAACACATTGTTACTCACCTAATTTCGTTTCAAATTCACCTGCGAACTGGCAGACTTTTACAGTTTTCGAAATTGGAGGAGTGGGCTTAAACACGAAGAGGGCACCTTTTTTTTCGAAATGCAGAAAGTTTGGGATGGGCCTAATCACAAATATGGGCTTTGACACGGGTCAGTATGGTATATAAGTATATTATTATTATTATTTATTATTATTATTATTATCATATTTTTATACGACAACCAATGACCCAGACTAGCTGAATCGTAAAAAGGCTGGAGGGCCTAGGACTTGAATGAAAATCCAATCTCTCAATTACTTCAGTAAAGGATAGCTCCTAAAGGAGAAAATGAGAAAACATAGGAAACATAAATGTCTTTCTCTTTTACGAGAAAAGAGAAAGGCATAACACCAACAATGTAATTGAGAATTACATAATATATAATTTCTCCATTTAATGCCAGCATAACCCGTTATGCTAATTCTGTGAAAGAAACCAATATATAAAGCTGGTCCACAGAACGAGATGTTTTATACTTATTTAAAAGTGTCGGAGGATTGTATATTAACGCTCGTTTGACACGTAACAAATACAAATGCTTCACAGTGAGCTGCACTTTAAAACGGTACAAAAATGAGACATAGTTATTGCTTCACACCAAGATACACAGTAAAACTACCCAGCACCGACGCAGGACTACTGACACCAGTGGAGGTATTCCCTTGCTATTCACTGTAAAGCCAGATGATCATAAGGGAAAAAAACACCCCCCTACCTTCCCCTCGTTCTGAGGTAAATTCCTCAGAACGAAGAAGGCAGCGGAACAGCGTCAGTGCTTGAGCAGACTGCCTAAAGACCATATAGATGTAACATTAGTGGACAACATTCTGAGCAACAGAAAGAGGACCCAGAGATCTAAGGTCACCGAAGATGGACTCTAAATTTCATAGGTAAAACTTGGGAAATGAAAAGGGCTGTGTCTAGTAAGCAGCCTTCATAAGATCAGTAATGGCTATACTGTTAGAATAAACCCAAGAAGTGGACAGTGCTCTAACCACATGCACTGAAATCTTGATAGAAATTTGATCCGAAGATAGATTTTCATAGACAATCCATATTGCCAACTGAATCCATCTGGCGACAGAATGAACAGAAATATCTTTTCTGTTAGGAATCAAAGAAGGAAAGAAACGTTTTCTTCTCCTTCTAATAAAATCTGATCGACGTTTATAAATGCGCATTGCTCTGACTGGACACAGCAAAGGTGTACGGTTGTCCGAGGATGGTAAAGTCTTAATGACAATAGGCTCCGGACGCTTATCCGGAATCTGATGCTTAGCCAAAAATCCCACTTCTGTAGTGAGAGTAATGGTATTACCCACACTTCGGTAATGAGATTCATGAACAAATCATGCATGAAGTTCACAGACTCTTCTAGCAGGTGCAAAGGCGAAGATAAATGCTGTTTTATAGGTCAAGAATAGTTACTCTACAACGTCCAATGGCTCAAAAGGTGCTTCTTTGAGCTTCAACAGAACCCAAGCCAAATTCCACTTAGGAATTAATCTGAGGGTTCTAGGTCTATTAATAGAGAAATTTCTAACAAGCTTGAATGAAGAAGTATCTGATCCAATAGTTAAGTTATCATGATGAGCGTAAGTGTCTGATAACATAGACCTATAGCCCTAAATAGTGACGGGCTGCAGTTTGTGATCCTCAAACAAGTAGACCAGAAAATTGGCAATATGTGGTCTAGACAGATTGTATATGTCTATCAACTGATCCATACACCAACGGAAGAAAACCCTCCATTTTGTTGCATAATTCAATGAAGAGGAGGCCCTCCTATAGTTAGAAATTGCGTCCACTGCTCGTCCTGTAAAATATTTTCCGTGCAAGAAGGACCGCACAACGGAAATACGTGAAGGTTGAGACCTTCCAGGTTGTGATGCAGTGCGTGGGACTTCCCCTGATATAGAAGGTCCTCTCGTGGAGGAAGCTTCAGAGGAATGTCCCAGAACAGACACCTGAGAAGATTGATCCAAGCTTTCTGTGATGACAGAAGTGCTACTAGCAGGATTTTGCTATGAGACTGTTTGATCTTTAATAGAATCTGCTGAATCAATGGAGCTAGCGGATATGCATATCCTATCATCCCGACCCATGAAATCGACAGAGCGTCCACTGCGTATGCTTGATGATCTGGGCATGGCGACACGAACGTTGGTAACTGATTGTTTAGGAGTATCGCAAAAAGATCCATCATGGGATGATCCCACTGGTAGCAAATCTGCCTGAATATTTGCTTGTTGAGAGTCCACTCCGATGGCAACAGACGACCTTTACGAGAGAGCGAGTCTGCTAATACTTTCAGGCAACCCGGTATATGACAGACTGAGAGATGAACGTGATGATTCAGAATAAATAGGAGAATCCTCTCTGTTAATTTGTATAATGGAATCGAGTGAGTACCGTCTTGGTTCCTGAGGTAAGTAACTACTGTCAAATTGTCCGACAGAATTTGAACATGGACGTTCGCTATTTGACGAATCCAATGTTGTAGTGCAAGCCATATTGACATCATCTCTTTGATGTTTATGTGCTTTTCTAGGAACCAAGAGTCCCAAAGACCCTGATGCTTCGAGTCTGTCAGGCTCAGGGTCGCGCCCCAACCTGTTTGACTCACATCCGTCATAATTGTGAATCCGGCAGTTGAAGCGGAACTACAGAGTTAACTACTGAAGATCTGCCCAAATCTGAACCTTTTGTTTTAGTAGGTCTGTTAAAACAATACTGGTTTCGAGGGAATGCGTCTTCAGTTCTGAGTAAAGAATATCTGGAGGGGATGCGTGTGCAGGTGGCCCATCGGAATAAGATCCGCAGCTGCTCCGCACATCACCATCAGTCGCATAAACTCTCTCGCTATTACTGTGTCCGAGTTTAGACAAAAGCGAGCATAACAACTAACTAATTACACTCTGGGTAACGGCAGACGAACCAGATTGTTGTGAGTCTCGAAGCTCATTCACAAGTGAGTGAACGATTTGGACGGAGCTAGATCCGACTTTTTTTCGTTTACTATGAAACCGAGATGTCGGAAGAGTTGTAGCAGACTCTGAACATCGTTCTGAAGAATAATTCTGTTCCCGTATCTCTGAAGAATGTTGTCCAAGTAAGCTGTCGTTACCGCAGATGAATGAACTTGGAAGTATGACATTACCGAGTTCATTATTCGAATGAAAGCTCAAGGAGCCAGGTTCAGACCGAAGCACATTGCTCTGAACTGATAAACCTCTCCTTGCACGACAGGTGCTTTCTGAATGCCGGATTACCAGGACATGAAAGAAAGCGTCTTATTGATCTATGCTTGCTGCATAGTCGTCCACTCGAATGTTCGCTTTTACCGACCAAATGGTTTCCATATAGAACTTTGGAGCCACAATCAACTTGTTTATCCAGCTCAAGTCTACTACCGGTTGGAAAGAGCCATCTGGCTTCAGTATGCTGAACAGGTGACTGTAAAAAAGTTGAGAATCTTGATTCTCGATGACCTCTATTGCTTCTTTTAATAAAAGAGCCTGTATCTCTGCTAGGAGAGACTCTTTTTTGAAAGGATCCGCCAGAAGATTTGTCCAATGCAGACATCTTGTTAGTGGGGGTTTTGCTTGGAATGATAGCCGTAGGCCTTCCGAGACTACACTTCTCACCCACTGATCTTCCGTGACTGCTATCCAGTTTCTCGTGAAGTTTGATAACCTTCCGTCAACTGGCAAGCAATAGAGGTCTTGACCATCACCTGTAGGATTTATGAGGCTTTCGGGAGGAGAAACTACGTCCTCCCCGCAAAGAACCTCATCCCGTTTGCTTAGGTACGTCTGACCTATAGTCTCCAACAGACTTGCGTCCCTTTCCTGAGTCGTTGTACTGAGACCTCCGGAGTAATTATAAGAGGGTTTCTTATACACTTGAGCGGAGTTCTCCTTATATGATTTTGATTTAGAACATCCTCGCTTACTCCGGTCTGTTGAAGCATGTTGTTTAGACGCCGACTTCAAAAGCAGATCACTGGAAGCTTTCTTAGTAGACTGTTCATAGACTAACGAAAGCTTGTCGTCAAACAGAGTATGTCCGGAGACCGGAGCGACACGGAGAGAGCTTTTCACCTTGTCATCTATAAGTGATGACGACGCAAGGGCAGCATCACGTCTGATTAACTCCAAATTAACCACTGTCAGGGCGGAGTTATACATGGCATACATGACTACCCTGGAAAGAACTCTAAGCGAGGAACAAATGTCCTCAAATTCCTTCCCATTAAGAAGTTGCGCCATAGCTCTGGTAAGGTGATCTGTGTAGGACATCGCGTCCAGATTTGATAAAATAGCACATTCCATCACATCCGCGCGAATATTAAATGATGCAGGTAAGAATATGTCAAAATCCTTGGCCTACCTCATCTAAACGCAGAGAAGCTCTCTGAACATCCTCTCCAACCGTTTTAAATCCAAGAAACGGAATATTTATGGAGGATGTCGAAAGAAAACCCCCTTTCCTCTTAGAACAAGAGAGGTTAAATATGGCGTTGTCTGCATGTCCGAAGGCCTGCGACACCTCTCTAGACTGTATCGGGAAGGAAAGATCATCCTCTTCCCTCCGCACGAAGTCTGCATCTAAAGACGATAACGGTTTCTCCCTCCTTGTCGCAGCTTGCTGATTAGGTGGAACAAATTCAGGATAGTATTGATGGATAAATTCCATCGCTATCAAATGTTGTTCCAATAGGGAAGGGTAATCCTTTTCCTTGTCCCTTTCACCATCCGAATGAATCAGCTGTGACGTTCGGCCCATCGTATCTGCGTGTGCAGATGACTGGACCGACCCAGCACAATCTGACAGCTCACTACTGAAATCTGCGGGAGGCTGCTCTTGCACTTGCTGGGATCAAGTCAGTCACCGAGGCTTGAGGAGCAGCAGTTTTCTGTTTTTTAGCCGTTTGCTGCTCCTGGCACGCAATTTCCGGAGACGGATTTCTTCTCCAAATGTCCCAATGATCTAAGCCTCGGTTCCCTAGCTACCGGATGGTCCGACTTCATGGGCAAAGACTAGCTCTGTCTTCACGCAGCTGGTTGGATATTTGAAGTCGAGTGGCTAGAATGTGGTCATGTGTGCTTTTGAATCATAGTGGAGGAGGTCGTGACTGTAGCCGAGGCCGGCTGCAGTCTAGACAGAGCATTCCGAGCAGTAGGTGTCAACATATGCTCTGGCCGGTGCAAGTTTCTCAAAACAACATTTGGCCCCAAATGTTGTTGAGTTAGAAAGGGACCTCTCCCACTCGCGGCCTTATCAAACCTCGCCGAGCCTCCTGAAAAGAAACCTGCTGAATTCCTCCCTATTTCCGTAGTCGCTGGGAGAGCTTTTGATTTTAAGGTGCTCGCTCTACCCAAATCTACACTTTCTTCAACCGCAACGGACATACCTGGTGTCACGGCTCCCACGGACGGAGTAACCGCTTCACTGGTCAGGCTAGCAGCTTGCAAGGGATTAAGAACACTAACTAGTGGCCTTATCCCTTGCTTAATATGAGCACCTTTGCAGCTAGCTCTGTTTGCTGATCAGAGTGCGACGGCAGTAGCTCACTTTTGGAGCGTGTTCCTCTGAAAAAGAGACTGAAAAACTCAAATTATCTAGCGGCGAGAGTTCCGGAACCTCACCACGAATGATGTACTGTGACACCCATCTCCAATGTTTGTAATCCCAATTGACAAATGTAGGACAAGAATCCGTAGGACAGCATCGGCTACAGGCAAGGCAACACGCATGTAAATCCGAGAAAGACTTCCTCGTCTTGCATTAGAGCAGTAAGCTTTCATGATTCAATCAAAATGGGAGAAAGTCGATAACACTCCTACAAACTCCACGATAATATATAATAAAGACACATGAATAATTGCAATCAAAATCACATTCGAAAAAATTAAATCCAAAAAGTTTTTCGAAATTTTTTTTGATAAAGCCTAAGTTCCCAAAGGGAACATGATGAGCCCAATGGCATCCTGATAGAGCCTAAGTGTGGAGAAAATCCAAATTTTATTTGCTACACTACCCGAATCATAATATATGTATCCTACAATAATCATACAGTAACATAATACTAAATACTACATATATTGAAGACATTCTCAATGTAAACAACATCAAGGAAAAAAACGGAAACAAGAGATCAGGCATGCAGTCAGTAACAGATTTTAATGCTACCAGATGTAAAGCTAGACCTTCATACGAAAAAAAAAAATACATGGGATAGAAGATGCAAGACCAAAATGACCCAACACCCCTAGGGTGAGGACGTTACCATGGGGATAAACAGAATAAACATTCTGTAATACATGTTAAACTCCCAAGAAATTTTAATAAAATATTTCAATAAAAATAGCCGAAAAGTTTAGGAGTTTAACAGTAGAGCTTCAAGGAGGGATAGAGAAAGAACACTTAACAAACAGTGGATAACTCATTAGCAAGAATGAAGTCAGGCGTATGTCCCGAAATTGGGAATAATGAAATAATTTTTATAATTATTATAAAGTTACAGCCCTGAATGTTTCCAACCACCGTTGTGTCATTCCATCATCCATTTACAGACTTGGATCTACCAATTTTACCATTGAAAAGGAGATTTAAAAGCACAGATGTCAGTTCACTGTTGCTGACTTTAGGGCCAAACAAAGAATGATGGTTGGTGCCAATTTCGGTACCTTCCTGGATACTGCGCATGCACAGATCTCAAAAGTATGGAGGACCATATAGGACTTAATTTTTTCAGTTTTACATGCAAATTTTGGGGATTGGGGGGGGGCAAAATTTGTGTTTGGCCCTGGATTAACTTGAGTTAGCAACAGCTAGTCTTGGCCATTGGTTGTCGAATAAAAATATTCCAAGTGCCAAATTTTTCGGAAATGAAAGATTTTTTAAGATATTCAGATCTGAAGTAATTACCTTGTACCAGGGTCACTCATACTGTGACCATAATATCTGTATGTTTCTGCTTCCAATAGTATAGGCCCATTTTTGAGAGCAAAGTCTTTGGCAAATTTCATGGCTTCTCGACATGCTAAAACATCCATTCCATCTAGCTAGAAGAAAAAGTTTTAGAATTTCATGGTAAACTGCTTTCTGGTCATAATGCTGTGGATAAAAAAATGACAAATGGAAGTAAATATTTTTTTAAAATTAATTTTGCAAACAGTACATTCACCAGATAAGGCAAAAATGGGTTTTGATTCATTGGCAATCCCTCACTGAATTTGATCCCCCAACTGTCAGTTAATGATGGAGAACAAGAGCAATGTTTTGATTTGCCATTGCACAACCAAAGTAATGTTTGGGACATTTGTTTCTGATGATCCCAGGAAAGCTTCTCAGGCAAAATCAAAGCTCTGTTCTGTGAAGTCTTAAGAAAAAGTTTCCATACAAATAATTTTTTATTATGCTCTCTACCCCACCCCAAAAGTCTGTTCCAGCAAAACTGAGCATTATTTATTTATTTATTTATTTATTTATTGTGGTTTAATGACACTTTTGACAGCCAGGGTCACCTCGTGTCGGACAGTTTTACAGGTCGAGGAACAGTGGCGTCATGCCAAGGATGCACAGGGGGCCCGGGTCCCCCAAACATTTTCAGTGCAGGCCTGGGAAGTGCCATTTCCGGCAATCTGGGAGGCATTTTTTGCCAAAATTTTAGTGCTCGCAACGCACCAACTGATGGTGGCACTGTGCTTAGATGGTGTTACCTTTCCAGGCCCCCTCCCTGATTTTTCCGTAGCATGACGCCCCTGTGGAGGAAGCTGGAGTACCCGAAATCAAGCACTTATAACTCAATCAAGTACTACATGACAAATTTGGTTCCAATCAGCCCACTGGTTCGGGAAATAGACATTCTGGGTGGATTCCAAAATGGGCATTCTCCTACAGGGAGCACAAATATTGACCTACTGAGTTCCTTTGAACAAACTTGAATCTGCATCACTAAAGGAAGTTCTACACCACAAATCTTGTCATTAGTGCAAGTGGCTTATGAGAAGATGATATTTAAAGCATTTTAGGCTTTTGGGGCATTAACCCCAGTCTCAAGGGAAGTTGCAACTTTTTGGGAAAAATACTCAGAAGAAGAGTATACTTAACCAAGATGCTTTGTACCAAATTAGTTTAGATTTGGTCCAAAGGTTCTGAAGAAGAATACTTAGTTTATGGAGCACAAGAAAGATAATGACTCGGCATTTTCCCATTGCCAACAGTTTTAAAATGGGCATCTCCATACATCACCTCATGACAATACTGATAGCATTTTTTTTGTACATTTGATTCCACTGGGCCTAAATAAGGATGCCCCACACCAAAAAAAAACAATATTCTGGTTTGTGCAGTTTTGAAATACGGGTTTTTAGCTCCTGGGGTTCCCAAGGGGGTGCACATTTTTTTTTCCAGGTTCAATTAAGTACTTCTGACCTAGGTATTAAACATGCTAAATTTGGTTCAAAACAACACATTGGTTCTTGAAACAAAATGGGTATGCCCCCACAAAGAGCCCAAATATTGACCTGCAACTTGCCTTGAACATATCTTAATATTCACCACCAAAGGAAGTCCCATATCAAATGTCAAAGCATTCTCTCTGATGGTTCATGAGAAGAGATTTTTAAAGATTTTCGGCTTTTGGTGTGTTAACCCCAACCCGAGGATGGCAGCAGTTTCATTCCAACAAAGCAGAAAGGGTAACCTCCAAAGATGGTCTGTGCCATTATGTTGGAATTTGGCCCAATGGTTTTAAAGAAGAAGACAAGTTTCAAATTAGTTGATGGAGCACAAGAAAGATGATGACTCAACACCCCATGACAAAACAGATCACAATTTTTTGGTCCATCTGATTCCACTGGTCCTGAGGATGCTGCATACCATAAAACAATATTCCAATATTCTGGTACATGCTGTTTTTGAAATATGAAGTTTGAATTTTTGTCTGTATTTTGCTCCAAGGGTTCACAAGGGGCTGCACAATTTTTTTTATGGGCATCATTATTATTTATTGGTGTTTTAAGGCCACATACTTATGCACACTGGCTAATCATGACCATGACAGTTTTACGGGTGGAGGAAGCCGGAGTACCTGGCGAGAACCAGTGAGCATCGACAAGCAACTGTCAGGTCGTCAACATTCTAACTCTGTTTAAGCTCTGCTCATGCAGGGTTCCAGCGGTTGAAGACATGTGCACCACCAACGTGCAGTACACCTTAGTACACAGCGTCATTGTTCTCCCATGTAGGCAAGCGGGATAAAGTGCCTTGCCCAAGGACACAACGCGGGTCGTCCCAAATGGGGATCGAACTCGGGACCTCGAGCAATTACAGGCATCAATCAAGTACTTATGACCTAATAATACTACACACCAAATTTGATTTAAATCAGCCCATCGGTTCTTGAAACAGAAATTTTGGGAGGTGCCTAAAATGGGCATGCTCCCACAGAAAGCCCAAATACTGACCTACAAACTTGCCCTGAATAACTTTCATCTTCAACACCAAAGAAAGTTCCATATGAAATATCAAAGTATTCTCTATGGTGGTTCATGAGAAGATTTTTAATGATTTTTAGGTTTTTTTTTTTTTATTAATCCCAGCTAGAAGATGGTCGCAGCTTCCTTTGAACAAAGCGGAAAGGGTATACCTTAAAGATGGTCTGTGCCAGATATGTTTGAATCTGGCCCACTGGTTTTGAGAAAAAGACAAGTTTCAAAAGTTAATGGATGATGAATGCCAAATGATGGCAATAGTTTCCACTGTCTTTCAGTCAAGTGAGCTTAAAAGGAAGCCTACAAATGGACTCAAATTTTTCTGGAATTTCACCCGAACCAAACATATTTTTGCCTTACCCCAACTGTATACCCTTTTTAAAAATATATGGTAGAAAGAGTTACAGGAAAGATTCCATAGACATGAACACTTCGCTATTTCACCATTCTCAAAAATCCAACATCATTTCTATAAAAACAATGTTGTTGATCGTCATCAAACTATGCCTCTCCAAATAAGAAATTTATAATAATGTAGATACAAGAGGCCACAAGGTACCTTAACCCTTTTACCCAACTTAACGGCCAAAACCAGCCAGCACTCTTCTCAAAATTCGCCAATTAAGTTTCATTATCTTTTTCATTTTTTGTCTCAAAAACATAGGTTATGACACCTCATTGGAACGTGCTCATTAGGCTCGTTCCAATGAGGGGTCATAACCTATGTTTTAGAGACAAAAAATTAGTTATTCAAGAATTTTTTTTAGAAGTGTCGTCTGCATTTAAAGTTAGGTAAAGGGTTAACTCCTTGTATTCTGCTGGCAAATATTACTTACGAGGACACTTGCCACTGAAATAAGTTTAATTTGGGCACACTTATTCAAATTTTACCAAAATGTTGATAGATTTTTTTTTTCACCAGTGATTCTTGAGTTAAATTTTGATGAATTTTTCATCAAATCTAGTCATGGCTGCTACACCCTGTCTAGATTTGATTAAATTTCTCTTGAAAATACTCCGCAGGTTAAGAGTTAATCACTCACCTGATAAAATTGGCTGAAGATGGTCACATTCAGCATCTACATGTTAATATAGTTAATCTAATTCAGCTAGAGGGGTGGGGTAGGGGGTGAGAAGGGTCTGGTGGGTGATTTTGGATTTTTTTAGTAAAATCACTCAAACCCTTTAAAAACACATTTTGAAGCGAAGAGAGAAGAAAAACACCCAGTGGACCCACTGAAACTCCTCACCCGAACATGGTGAAAGTTCATTTTTTTTGGCATAAAATCACTCAAAGTCCTCCAAATTTTCTTTTTAAAAAGAGAAAGAAATTTTGTCCAAAGGAGCCTCCTTATCCTCCCTCCCCCACCCCCACCCCACACAAACACCTTATGTGGCCTGGTGTTGAGGAAACATTAATCTTATTAATTCTCCATTGGGTATGTATTAAATATCAAAAGATTCTGCCTGGAGGGTGTGAAAAAGAACATATTTGAAGACTATTCCTCATACTGCACTAAGTTAAAATTAAGGCTCCCACAGGGCACCCAAATATGAGCCAAGAGATTTGCTTTGAACAAGCTTGTATCTCACCCCACTAAGGATGTCAATACTATGTAACAAAAGAATGTGACTTGTAGATGTGAAGAAGAAAAGTCCATAAGTTAAAATCTGGGATCCCACAGGGAGCCCAAATATGAACCAAGGCTCTTCTCATTTGAACAAACTGGATTTGGAACCTTTCTTAGATTGCTTTATACCAAATATCAAAATATTCTGATTGGGTGATCTGAAGAAGATTTTGAAAGGAATTTCCCCATATTACACTAAGTCAAACTTTAAGTTGCCATAGAGAGCCCAAATATGAACCCAGGGACTAGATTTGAGCAAACTGTAATCTGACCTCACTGGGGATATTGCAAACCAAATATCAAAGGATTCTCACTTATGGATCTGAAGAACAGGATTTATGAAGAATTTATGAAGAATATTCCTCATATTACACGAAGTTAAAATTCTGGATCCATATATGAATAGCTTCTGACTGGTGGATCTGAAGAAGAAAATTTTTAAAGAATATTCCTCATATTTTACCAAATTTTAAAGAAAATCCCTCATATTTCACCAAATTAAAATTCCTGTATAAAAATGATAAATTTAAAGTAATTTATATATTTTTTATACTTATGAGTGGCCCAGACCAGCTGGTGCAAACTCAAAGTTATCAAGGGCCAATCACAAATTTTGAACCCCCCCAATCCCCAAAATTTGCTTGCAAAACCGAAAATTAAAAGTCATGGCCATACCCATCAGGGCCATTGGTAAGCATAAAAAATATACAAATTACTTTAAATTTATCATATTTTTATACTATAAACCAATGGCCCAGACTAGCTGAATCGTAAAAAGGTGGAGGGCCTTGGACTTCAGAATTAGCAGACAAACATAGTTCCCAAGCCTGCAATCCATGGTGAAACGAAATCAAATTTAAAAGGAATTACATGTATGTCTCTCTGAACAAAAATAGAGAAGACATATCATAAATAAGGAACCATCATCAAGTAATTCCGTAATCTTAGCATGAATGATTAAGCTAATTGGGTGTAACGAGTTCCCTATTTTATGGCTAGTGTGGACTAAGCCCTAAAAATTAGATGGTGTATTTGAGAGTGAGAAGTTAACCCCCACAAACATACGCCATATACAATAATAAACAAGCTGTATCCAGGATCAGATATAATCTACAGACAAAACAGCTTCACTCATAGTTACACACTTATGAAGCCGGAGGAGATTTAAAAAATCCCCCCCCCCCCTTTTTTGAAGGAATCTTCTTCAAAAAAACGATGGGAGAGCTCTGGAATCAGTAAAAGTGGTACCAAATAACAATATATATTTGCTGAACAAGCACCCAGAAATTAATTATTATTAATAAACTGGTGCTTAATGCCACTTCAGAAGCTAAGGCTATTGCGGCGATCCCTGTAATTAATAGCGCAGGATTGTAACGTACACCGGAGTCAGCATACGTAGTCAGGTCAAAAACCAGTGATATAATATATACAACATACACTTGTCCAATAGAATCACAATAGACAATCTCTGGAGAGCAAACACACTTCCAGGGCAACCCACAGGCGACCTTGTTCTGGTGTACAATAAATTCCAATAAATAATACTCCCAGACACGTGCAAATGCATAGAAATGTTATATTCGATTTGTGTATCAACACTTATAGAGACCTGGATTTAGAAATGGGGACCGCCCCCAAAATAATTCATTGTTTCTAAGGTCCATAACATACATTAATGCGTATGCCTAATAATACACTATTATTCAAGCGAGCATTGAAATCCCACATGTAATCATCTGAATACCAGTTAACTGACTTGACAGCCTTACAGGTACACAAAGGCTAGCAATTCATTGATGATGAATCATATATGACATATAAACGAACAACCACAGGAAACAAACCAACTAAAAAGTGGATGTGCCCATGAGGTCGCCAAAGAATATGATCCAGCCACCAACCGAGAAGTCATGAAAGGCATGCATATACTTAAATGCATACAAGGCTTATGGGAAGAAAACTACGTCTTGCCCAGCAATTGCCTGTTAACACATTGGCGGTGGGGAGGGGGGATTCAAATTCATATCAAACCCCTCACCCATATCACTTGAATCGTTCTTGTGTTGGTCATCAAATAGCATAGGAACCGCAAGGTTCCCTCACGTCTGACCAACTCCATAATGCCACTAAGGGCGGAGAAGGATGTGATGAACAAAAACATCGTATTTACATAACTCACATCAACCCATCCCGGTTTGAAGAGAATAACCTCCTCTAACAATCAGTATCATGTCCAATGGGACAACAAACTCATCCTAGCTGAAGCAGCTAAAGGTCTTCCTGTACGAGAAGACCATAAAAGCTGATAACTGAGGCCCTAGAAGTTCACTAAGGAGACTTACAATGCTAGCCAAAGCTTATAAGTCTTCATCTTCATGAAGACAGACATATTGGTTTAAGTTGCGACCTTGAAGAGTCACTTAACAGAGGCTTACAATTACTGTCGCCCAAGGTAGGAAAGAAGAGCCACTATATAAACAGCCCTGAATTCCCAATGATACCGCAGTCCCAAGAGGTATTACATTCAGTTATGCCACTGCATAATACTGAAAATATCTTGCTTATGATTCCAGCTAGGCTACTATGGTGTAAATGATAAGACTCAAGTCTATGACACCTAGGAAAAACAAACCGAAAAGCACAGTATCTTTTTGGGTTTTATTCCCAAAAGACAGCGGTCAGAGCCTAACCCAAAAGACCACTTCAACCATACAGAAGGCTACTATGGAGACCACAATGACATAAACTGTTGTGACGCCAAGGAATATCTTAGCCTATCTATGCATTATCCATCTGGATTCAGGACGAGAAACAGGTGATAATAAAAAAAACTGGAGAATAGGAGAACTTGTACCTCCAGAAGGAAAGCCTGTCTTGGAAGATTTGTTCAACAAATATTGTTCTAAGTGGTGCTTGCTTGTGTGGATAGCCGCAGACCTGCCAAGACTATATTCTCATCCACTAATCTTCTGCAATTTATCCACTTAATTGGGAGGCTGATAACCTATCGCCAAGTGGGAAGCAAGCAAAATCTATTCTCGACGACCCCAATTGTTCCCTTCAAAAAGAGAGCCTTTAGCTCCACTAAGAGCGTCTCTCTTTGAAAGGAACTTCTGTGATTAACATCTAGTTTATCGTGAAGTTGATACCCTTCCGTCAACTGGTAAGCAATAGAGGTCATGTCCATCACCTGTATGACTTATGATGCTTACAGGAGGAGAAACCAAGTCCTCCCCGGAAAGAAGCTTGTCTTGTCGATCTCAATTGTTCCCTTCAATAAGAGAGCCTTTACCTCCACTAGTAGCGACTCCCTTTGAAAAGAAACTTCTATGATTAACATCCAGTTTTTCGTGAAGATGATAACCTTTCATTAATCATCGACCTAGGGGCGTCAGATCCATATCCTAGATCAGACCGATGCCCCTTTTCCGAATCACTATAATGACAACTTCCAAAGTAAATATAAGAGAGTTATTGTACCATCACAAGACATTCTCTTAATGCTTTCTTAGAAGCGGAACATCCCCGCTTACCTCAGCCTGCCGAAGTGTGTTGAGACACCGACTTCAATAGCAGAGCATTAAAAGCTTCTTGTAGCCTACTCATATAGCAATGTTAGCTTGTCGTCAAATAGTATATTTCCAGTAACCTGAGCGACTCAAGAGAGAGCTTTTCACCTTGTCATCTATAAGTGATGACAATGCAAGGGCAGCATCACGTATTACCAACTCCAAATGCCACTGTGCGTGCAGAGTTGTACGTGGCATACCTGACTGCCCTGGAAAGAACTCTAGTGAGGAACCGTGTCCTCCTATTCCTTTCCATTGAGACGTTACACCTTAGCTCTGCTAAGGTGATCTGCTTAGGACATTGCACCCAGATTAGCACTTTGAATGAAATTGCACATTTCATTATTTCCGAGCATATATTAAATGATGCAGGTAGGGACATATCTTCAACCCTGGCCTGCTCATCTAAATGCAGACTTATATTCAAATGGAACAATATTCTAAGAGCTTAAGACTGAAATTCATAGTCTTAAAGTAGCCCTTCTGTGAGGGATGGAGACTCACACTTCGTAGTCCTCTCACCATCCAAATGTTCCATCAGCAGATATGGTCAACTCCATCTGAGTGAAGGGAGAACGGATGACTGGACCAAATCAGCACCGTCCGTCAGCTCACCACTGGAGTCTGTTAAACGGTAGTAGCAGCGACTACTGGAATGCTGCGATACGCAGAGCAATCTGTGGCAGCTGGTCCGTGACCGAGGCTAGCAGAGCAATGATAATCCACTTGTTACCATAAGCTGCTTATGGGACTGAGATCTGGAACCAGATCCTCGACACATGTCCTCAAACGACTGGCTATCGACCCGAACCGGCGAAATCAGATAGCTAGACTGCGGGCAACGTGTTTCATTAATGAAGCAAGGGAAGATGCCATAGCTGCCACCGAATCTGGCTGCAGTGTGGAAGAAGTGTACCGAACCACAAACGTGAACTGGCGTCGCAACTCACAAAATTAATGTTTCTTGAACCCAAAACAGTTGACCCCGAATGCTGATGGAAAGGAGAAGAATCTCCAGCTCGCGGCCTGCTCCAGACCACGCCGGCAAGCGTTCCATTAGAAACTTGTTGGCATCTATCCCTTATCGCGCAAATCCATGGAAGAAGAGGAAGCTGTAACCACAGTCGACAATGGCTGAAGTGCGGAAGAAGCATCCTGACTCATCACATAGGACGGATGCTCCTCCTCATTGATGTTTCTTACAACACAAAACCGTCGTCCCCGACTGTTAATGGGAAGAAAAACGATCTGCATTCGCGATCTGACCCCAGGTCGCATAGAGTATCCCGATGGGAAACTTCTAGGCTAATCCTCTTTTGTGCACTTCCATGTAAGTAGAAGCCATAACTGCCGCCGGCCCCGGCTGCAGTGTGAAAGGAACATTTCGATGTATGTTCCGACTCAAAATGGTTTCTCACAATGGACACAGTCGACCCCAACTGTTAACGGGGCGGAGAGGGTTCTCCAAACGGTGATCTGACCCCAGATCTAGCCAAGTGTCCAGTAGAGAAACTTCTGGCTGCTTCTACATGCACAATTGACCAGACTGACCCAGCACCATCTGACAGCTCACCACTGGAGTCTGTGAGAGGCTGCTCTGCATTAGCTGGGATGCTGCTAATAGCTGCGCAAACTGCGACAGCAAGTCCGTTCCCAAGGCTTAAGGAGCAGCAGTCTTGTTTTTTCGCCGCTTGCTGCTTCTGGGACGAAGATCCGGAGATATATCTCTTCTCCCAACATCCCATTGATCAGTGCCTTGGTTTGCTAGCTACCAGATGATTTGACTTCACGGGTAAAGAATGGCTTCATCTTTGCGCAGCTGACTGGATATCTGAAGTCAGGTAGCTAACATGCGGTCGTGTGTGCTTTAATAACTTTGTGGAGGAAGCTGTGACTGAAGCCGACCCCCAGCTGCAGACTAGAGAGTGTCTCAAGCGGTGGGTGGATGTATGCCCTGTCTCATGCAAGTTTCTCATAAAACATTTGGCCCCAAATGTTGTTAAGGTTAGAGAGGGGCCTCTCCCGCTCGTGGACTATTAGACCTCGCCCAGCCTCCCAACAAGAAACTTGCTGACTTCCTCCCTATATCCTCCCTATTTCCGTTGTCGCTAGGTGAGCTTTTTTATTTTTAAGTGCTCGCTCTACCCACATCTACACTTTCTTCGACTGCAATGGACTTACTCGGTGCCACAGCTCCCAAGGACGGAGTAACCACTTCACCAGTCGAGCTAGCTGCTCGCAAGAGATTAAGAACACTAACTAGAGGCCTTATCCCTTGCTATCATGAACACTGCATCTAGCTCTATTTGCTCAACAGAGCATGACGACGGTTGCACACTTTGGATAGGTGTCACAATATCATCACCATGTTCAAGTTCCTCTGAAATAGAAACTGAGAAAATGAATTAAAACACGGTAAGAGGTCCAGCTTATGAACCTCACCACCAACAACATATCGCGATACCCGTCTCCAATGTTAATCATCCCAGTATACACAAGTAGGATAAGAATCGAAGAAGTGCATCGACTAAAGTCGATCTCACTCCTACAAACTCCACAACAGAATATATGAAATGGTCAGTGACACTGTAGCTTAACTTGTCTGTGTGTTGTGTTTGATGAAAAGGATAATGTTCAATGTTTATGAAAGGATTATGAAATAAGACAAGAATTGTAATAATTGGAAATATATTAATTTCTGTTCCCTGTATGCTATATTTTTAATAAAAATAATATGAGGTGTAGATTGTACTAAAGAGCTGAGGGGTGGGTTAATGTGGACCTCACAGTTAATGTATGTGGCCCTTATAGTTAACGTATGTCAACGAAAGTTACGTATGTCAACGAAAGTTACCAAGTTACAGTGAAATTATTCCAAAATGAGTCATCCTATCAAGTTACACTGAAATCCCTTCATAAATATGGCCTGTAGACTGTGCTAAAGGTTTTCTGGGTTCAGGCCTGTGTAGCCATGACAGTTGACCGATTGCAACTAAAAAGGGACGTCCTCATCTTGACATCATACTGAGTCATTCTACTAAGTTACAATGAAATCCATTCACAAATATGACCTGTAGTCTGTACTAAAGTTTTTCGGGTTTTGGGCTCGGGCAGCCATGATGGTTGAATAATCGCAACCAAAAGGGGACGTTGTCATCTGGAGTGATCCAATGAAATCCCTTCATAAATATGACCTGTAGACTGTCCTCAAGGTTTTCGGGCTTCGGGCCCCTGTAGCCGTCACAGTTGACCAATCATGACCAAAAGGGGATGTCATCATCTAGGCATAATATGGAGTCAACCTAACAAGTTACAATGAAATCCTTCCATAAATATGACCGATAGACTATGCTAAAGGTTTTGGACTCAGACAGCCATCAAGGCTGAATGATCGCGACAAAAAGGGGACGTTATCATCTAGACATTATTTGGAGTCATCCTACCAAGGTACAATGAAATCCCTCCATAAATCTGACCTGTAGACTGTGCTAAAGGTTTTCGGGTTTTGGGCTTGGGCAGTCATCACGGTTGACAGATCGTGACCAAATGGGGAAGTTCTCATCTAGACATCATACAAAGTCATCCTACCAAGTTACAATGAAATCCCTCCATACTAAATATGACCTGCAGACTGTGCCTAAAAGTTTTGGGGTTTCGGGCATGGGTTGCCATCACGGTTGACAGATCATGACCAAAAGGGGACATTCTCATCTAGACATTGTACAGAGGCAGCCTACCAAGTTACAATGAAATCCCTTCATAAATACGACCTGTAGACTGTGCTAATGGTTTTCGGGTTTTGGGCTTGGGCAGCCATACCGGTCCCCGATTGCGACCAAAAGGGGACGTTCCCATCTAGACATAACCCCCAAACCAGCATATGAAATTTCTTGTCGATCAGACAAGAACTATGGGGTGTAGCCTGTGCTAAAGGAAAATTTGAACAGACTCACAGACTAACATACTTCTGCACGCGTGATGGCACTAGCTTATCTTGACTTTGTCATGTTAAGCTAAAAATTAAGATACATGAATAACAGCAATCAAAATTAAATTGAAAATATTTTAAGAAATTATTTTGAAAAAGTTAAAAAATTTATAGTAATTTCTATATTTTTTATACTTACCAATGACCCAGACATAGCTGGTGCTAACTCTTAAAATATAGGGCCAAACACAAATTTTGCCCCCCAATCCCCAAAATTTGCATCTAAAACCAAAGAAAACATGTCCTGAAAGGCCCTCCATACTTCACCTCTACTGCGCATGCGCAGTGTCAAGGACGTTCCGAAATTGGCGTCATTAATCATTCTAATAACCAGTGCCTGGTAAGCGCTATGTACTCAGCGGGGAGGCAAGAGTTCCCAACTCCTGGGAGGGCCATCCCCGTCTGGGTCATTGGTAAGTATAAAAAATATAGAAATTACTATAAATTTTTTAACATTTTTATACTGTACCAATGACCCAGACATAGCTGAATAGTAAAAAGGCTGGAGGGCCAAGGACATAGAGCAAAATGGAATACGCTCAATAATATAAAATAGAGTCATCCCCTGTAGGGAAAAAGAAGTAATAGGCCTTACATGTATCTTTCTTATTTATGATAAATTAGAAAGATACAACACCTTCCAAAATTGAGCTTCATACATCCATGTACTCTATTAATATCCAATATAATCCTTATACTAATAATTTTTAAAGTAAGCCAATAAATAAAGTAAGTCTAGAGAATAGAGACTCTTATACTCCTTAAAAGTGTCTGAGGATTGCATAATCATGTCCGTTGACATATGCAATATTCAAAAGCTATACTTTAAAAACTAAGACTTGAATGAATTTTTAAAACATAAGCTTCTCACTAAACAACCATCCCAATAACAGCTCAGAATTACTAACTCCGGAGGAGGTATCCCCTTGTTTTCATAGTAAAACAGGTGACCCAAGGGAACACCCTCCCCCCCCCCCCCCCTTTTTCTTGCCCTGGGTCAAATAGCCCAGAGCGAAGAGGGCAGCAGAACGGAGACACTGCCGAAACAGACAGCCTACCTAGCTATAGTAGCAACTGTTAAGTGAATGACATTCTGAGCAGTAGATAATAGACCTAACAATAGAGGCCTCCAGAAATGGACTCGATATTTCTGAGATAAAAATTCATGAATGTGGATGGCTGAGCGCAATGAGCAGCCTTCAAAAATGTATAATAGCGACACTATTAATGTAAGCCCAAGATGTAGAAGAACTCTTACTTCATGAGCCGAAATCTTAAGCACAACTGCTAAGTCAATGATATACCATAAGCAGTACCGATAGTTAATAGAATCCATTAACAATAGAATGGAGCGTAACGTCCTTCTACTAGGCATCAAAGACAGAAGAAGCTTACGCCCATAGTAATAAACAGATATCTGTTTATAAATACATAAACTCTACCCGGAAAGAGTAAAGGCCTATGCCCGTACGAAGACGGAAGGACCTTAATAACAATAGGTTCCGGATATAGGAGCCTAACTCTTATGCAGAAATCCAACCTAAATAGTAACGGAATAGTGATTCCGAAACTACGAAAGTGAAAATCATCCATCGATAGTGCATGAAACTCACTGACTCTACAGTAAAAGAGAAACCAACAGAATTACTGTCTAAAAGGTCAGAATTTGAAAACTACTGTTTCCAGAGGCTCAAATGATTACTTAGCTAAATAAGAACCGAAGTTAAAATCCATATAGGAAAATAATCTAAAGATTCTAAGTCTATATATCAAAAAGTTACTAACTGACTTAGATAAAGAGACATAAGACTCAATTGTAAACTATCGCAGAGTGCAAAGGTATGAGGTAATATAAACCTATAACCTTACTAATAACAGGCTGCAGTAGATCTTGTGAAACAAGTATACTAAAAAATTGCAATGAGTAGTATGGAGGGATCAACAATATGAACATAATGATCCCTACACCAACGACGGAAGAGCCTCCACTTTAGCCGCATAGAATAGCGAAGAAGAGGACCTCCTATAGTAAGAAATCGCGTCCAAAGCTCGTCCAGTACAATGCTTACAATGCAATACGGACCACACAACGGAATACATGAAGGTTGAGACCTTGCGGGTTGTGATAAAGATGACACGATTTACCCAGTGAAAAAAGATCCTCACATTGAGGAAGATTTCACGTTAAGACCCACAGTAGACAAGAGAGTAAATTACCCATGATCTCTGTGAAGATAGAGATGCTATCAACAGAAATGTATTGTGGTTGTTTATCTTAGCAATACCTGCTGAAACAACAGCGCCGGAGGATACGCGTATCCTATCATTCCGTCCTATAGATCAATAGAGCGTTAACAACATTAGCTCAGAGATCTGGACAAGCCAACACATACATCGGCAATTGATTAGCAAGCTGTGTCGTAAATAAATCATCATTGGGCGCTCCCATAGATAGCAAATCTGATTGAATACTTGTTTGTTGAGAGTCCATTCTGACAGCAACAAGCGACCCGTAAGTGAACGGGAGTCCGGTAAAACAATCAGACGACCCGGAATATGACGGACCAAAACAGAACTTGGTGTATTATAACCAACAGACGGATTCTTTCCATTAAATTGAATAACGGAAAAGAAAGAGTGCCTCCCTGGTTCCGGAGATACGCCACTACTGTCGAATTAACGGACAGGATTTGGGCATGCGTTTCTGAATAATGTTCATGCAATGACATAAAGCAAGCCTAAAAAACATTATTCCGCGGAAGAAAATTGGTTGCTAAGAGACTGCGGAACCCAAAGACCCTGGCACTTCGAATCCGTTGGGATCAGTATTATATCCCAATCTGTTTGACTGGCAACCATCATAACAGCCACACTCGGGTCCGGCAACTGCGGTGGCACTCTTTGAGTCAACCACCGAATGTTTGCCCCAGTCTGAATCTCTTGTAACACTAGATAGACAAGAGAACGTGTAAATCGAGCAATTCATGGATTGCCGAAAAGTTGCTGTCGAAGAGAAGCTCCTCCGAGAACGAAGCGACTCTGAGAGAGTTCTTAACCTTACTATCCACGCATATGGATGTAGCTAGGGCTGCGTCACGTCAACCAACTCCAATCAGCCACTGAAGGGCGGAGTTATACGTGAACAAACTACTGCCCTCAAAAGAAATTACATTGAGAATAATATCCCGTAAATCTTTTCTTGAAAACGTAATGATAACGCCTCCGTAAGGCGGATTACATATGATAAAGCGTCTAAGTTAAGTCTACTATACATCATGTCGTTTCCAACATTGAAGTTGGAAAAGACATAAACGGCAAAAAAGAATATTTCCAGTCTTTAACCACACCGTCTAGACGCATATGAACTCTCGGTATGCCCTGCTCTGCCAAATAAACTAATCGTATAAATGATAAAACGGCAGAAATGAGCAACGCGGACAAGAAACTAAACTATCATGCTTGGTAGCAGGCTTGTATGCATATATAGCGTCGAAAAATAAAACACATGTTGTAATGACATTATTGGACTGCGTCGGTAAGTCAGGGACAATGTCCCTGAACCGATCGAAAAATCCGAGTCCAATGACGCTATAAGTCTCTTATCCAAGATCGCAGCAATGAAGTCCGAAATAACAATCACTGGAAGATAATGCCAAAAGATAGAAAAGGCAGCTTCCGATACTACTAAAGGGAAAACTCGAAATCTTTCGAATCCCTTTCGCCATCCTGTCGGACCCTATAAAGCGTTCGGTCGTCCGTACCTGATGCAACCGCGGACCGCACTGACCCAGCGCCGTCGGATAATTCCTGATTCGACCAAGAAACTGTCAATTGCTGGGATGCTGCGAAACAACTGTGCTAACTCGGATAGCACGTCCGTCACTGAGGCCTGAGGAGAAGCGGTCCTACAATGCATTGCCGCTGGAAGCTCCGTGAACGTTACCCCGTGCATACTACCAATATGTGAGCGAACGGAGTGTATAGGCCTCGTGTCCCTTGGCTACCGGATGGCGCGACCTATTCGCCGTGGAATCACTGAATGACGAAACTGATCGGATACTCGAGGTCACGTAGCCAATATGCGGTCGTGTGCCCTGCTGTGAGGATGAGGAAGCATTAAGGACAGTCTCTCGGACAGTCAATCTAACGGAGCGTCCCGACCGACAGACATATGCTCCGAATGTAAAATATCTGAACCACAACATGCGGTCCCCTATGTTGTTGGACGAGAGAGGGACCTCTCTCGCTCACAGCCCGGACGGACCTGGACAAGCCAGGAACCGGACTAACAGGCTTCCTCCGATCTGTCCTCAATCTGCCGTCACTGGGTGAGTATTAAAGTAATTAAAGTGCTCGCATCACCCAAATCTCCTTCCTAGACCACAACGGACGAACCCGGCAGCCGAACCATTCGATGAATGAACGCTACACCGGGTGAGCTAGCGAATGTCACTCCGTAGGCGATAGACATATTCCATGAGCACTTATTGCCGCTAGCTCTTCATTAACTATGACGACAGAGGCACACTTTTGAAAGACATCTCCGTAACTTTGCGAACAAGAAACCAGAAATGCTTGATTATAGCAAGCATATAATAATAATATATAGCTTCGTTCAATAATTCAAAAGTTTGTGTGATATTATTGGACTATGTCGGAACTGAGGGACGATGTCCCTGAACCGAACAAAAAATTTCTAAGTCCTCCGACGCTATCAGTTTCTTATCCGGCATCGCAGCATTCTGGTCTGACGAAAGAAGCTGTAGAAGACCAAGTCAGATGACATACACAACAGCATATGTTGTTCCGAAAGGGAAAGCTCGAAATCCTCCAAATCCCTTTCGGTATCCCGTCGGACCGGATGAAATTTTCGGACGTCCGTACCCGCTTCCGCGGAGCGTCCCGACCCGGCATCGTCGGATAAAAAATATGCGACAGATTCAGATGATGCTGGGATGCTGCGATAAACTGTGCTATTTAGGAAAGCACGTCCGTTCCCGAGGCCTGTGCAGTAGCGGTCTTACGATGCATTGCCGCCGGAAGCTCCGTGTACGTTGACTCCCGCACACTTCCTATGCGGACGTCCGGAGTCTGCAGGCCTCGTGTCCCTGGCTACCGGATGGTGTGACCTGGTCGCCGATGAATCTCTGACTGGCGAAGCTGACTGGATATCCGTGGTCACGTAGCCAAGAGCGGTCGTGTGCGCAACTATGAGAATGAGGAAGCCTTATTGACAGTCTACTCCGGACTGACTATATGTCAGAGCGTCCCGAGCGACGGACGTATGCTCCGAATGCGAAACATTTTGTACCACAACATCTGGGGCCAGATGTTGTGAACGAGAGAGGGGCCTCTCTCGCTTGCCGTCCGGATGGACCGGAACGAGCTATGAACCGGACTAAAAGGCTTCCTCCATTCTCCCTCCGATCCGCCGTCACTGGGTGTGCATTAGGTTGATTTATAGTGCTCGCATCACCCCAAAATTCCTTCTAGACCGCAACGGACGAACCCGGCTGCCGAACCATTTGGTGAATGGACGCTACACCGGGCAAGCTAGCGGACGTCAAAGGCCGTTGAACCTACTAGGGTCCTCTTAGGCAATTGGCATATTTACATGAGCACTTTTCCGCTAGCCCTTCATTAATTGTGACGACGGAGGCACACTGTTGGAAGACATCACAGATACATCACCCTAATCTTGATCGTCTGAAAATAGAAATTGATAAAGTAGAGTGACCCTGCGGGGAAAGGACCGGAGTGTCCATTTCCCCAATAACATACCGTGACATATGTTTCCCATATTGTCATCAAAATCATACGATACAGAACAGGAGTTAATGCGAGTACACTGACCACATATAGAATGATTATAAAGTCAGAGGAAGACTTCCTCTTATTACAATTGATCAATATCCTTTCAATGTGAAAAGAAAACAAGTCCTGGTACTCGCACTAACCCCTGGCAATCAAAATACATAATAATAATATGATCCATTAATATTGAAAAAATAATTGAAATCAAAATATTTTGAAAAAATATTTTTTCAGAACAGCCCAAGTTTCTGAAAAGTAACGTTGAGCCCCAATGGATCCCAAGCTTAAGTGTGGACAAAAATTTTAAAAATATTTTAAACAATTTATTCAACACTTACGAACAATAATAATGTATCTAGTTATGATTAAAATAACATCAAGATATTATTTTCCAGAAATCCCCCCCTCACACAGAGGGCTGTTGTAAATGTAAACAATGAATGTAAAAACACTAAATAAGACTCCAGGCACCCAGGCCCGGAATCAGTTACCAAAAATACACTATCTGATGCAAAACAGAGACTTCCAGGGAAGAAACTGCAGAACATCAGATGGAAGATGCAGAACACAACGCCTAACCACCCGTAGGTGAAGACGTAAATATGGGGAAAAGAACAGAATTCATTCTGTTATTCAGCTAAAACTCCCAAGAAAATTTAGTAATAATAATTTCAAAAACTATGCCAAAAGCATGGGAGAATAGCAAGGGGGGACTTAAAGGACAGGGAGAGAGGAAAACACTAAAAAATCAGTGTAACTAAATAATCAGAATGACAACAAAATGGCTGCTGCCTCGAAAATAGGTAACTTAACATAATTTCATTAAAAAATTTTAAGTTACAGCCCTGATAATATTCTGTCACACATTTTTCCTCTCCTCCTTCTCTATCCTCCTTAGAATCACCATTTCACTAATATTTATGTGTCTGGCATCATTTAAACTGAGATTTACAAGCACAAAGATCAGTCAGATGTTAACTGATGAAGGGCCAAACTTAGAATGATTAATGGCGCCAATTTCGGAACGTCCTTGACACTGCGCATGCGCAGTAGAGGTGAAGTGTGAAGGGCCTTTCAGGACATGTTTTCTTTGGTTTTAGATGCAAATTTTGGGGATTGGGGGCAAAATTTGTGTTTGGCCCTATATTTTAAGAGTTAGCACCAGCTATGTCTGGGTCATTGGTACAGTATAAAAATATGCAAGTTCCCAAAGGGAACATTAAGAGCCCAAGGGCATCCTGATAGAGCCTAAGTGGGGACAAAATCCAAATTTTTGAGCTACACTACTGAAATAATAATCAGTGTATCCTACAGTAATTCTACCATAATACAAAATGAAATACTACATATAATGAGGACGTTGTCAATGTAAACAACGTCAATAAAAAAAACTGAAACAAGGCATCAGGCACACAAAAAGGCCCAAAGTCAGTAACCAATTTAAATGCTACCAGATGCAAAGCTAGATCTTCTTATGAAGAAAAAACAATACATCGGATAGAAGATGCAATAATAAATGACCAAACACCCCCAGGGTGAGGACGTAACCTTGGGGATAAACAGAATAAATATTCTGTACTAAACGTTAAACTCCCAAGAAATTTAATTAAAAATTTAAATAAAAAATAGCCAAAAAGCTTAAGAGTTTAACAGGAAGGGTTCATGGAAGGATAGAGAAGGAATAATTAACACACAGTGGATTAAGCATTAGCAAAAATGATGACGTCAGGCGTATGTCCCGAAAATGGGAAACATGAAATATTTTTATAATTATTATACAGTTACAGCTCTGAATGTTTCAAACCACCGTTGTACCCGTCTCTCATCCATTAACAGCCTTGGATTCACCAATTCTTGCATTGATTTGTGTCTGGCATCCACAAAAAAGCAGATTTTAAAGCACAGGTGTCAGAATATTGTTACTGATTTTAGGGCCAAACAAAGAATGATGTTTGTGCCAATTCCAGTCACTTCCTGACGACTGCGCATGTGTGCATAGTAAAAGTATGGAGGACCAGATAGAACTTTTAATTTTTGGTTTTACAAGCAAATTTTGGGGATTGGGTGGTTCAAAATCTGTGTTTGGTCCTTGATAATATCTAGTTTGCACCAGCTAGTCTGGTCCATTGGTTTATAGTATAAAAATATTCAGACTCCCAATATGGAACCCAAATTTAAACATGGATTATACTAAATATGAAATGATTCTGACTGGTGTATCTGAAGAAGTAGTTTCCTAATATTCCACTAAAATTCCCATTCCCAAAAGGAGCCCAAATATGAACCCAGGAACTTAATTGGAATAAACTTGAATTTGACCCCCATAAGGATGCTATATATCAAAAGATTCTGACTGGTAGATCTGAAGAAGATTATTAACGAAGTTTTCATCATATTGCACGAAGTTGGAATTGAGGATCTGATTGATAGATCTGTTCAAGTTTTTTGTTTTTATTTTTGAAAAGTGCTGACTCAGCATTTTTCCACTATTTTCCCCCTCCCCCTGCCCTCCATGGCACCCAGTGACACAACCAATTGAGAGTTTTTTGGCCCATTCAATTTTACTGGCCCTAAGAATGTTGTCTAGCAAGTAACAATTCTTTGTTCTGTACAGTTTGGGAAATATTGGAATTTGATTTTTGTTCTACTTTGAGATCCTGGGGTTTCAATGTGGGTGTGAAATATTTTTTCAAGCATAAATCAAGTACCTGTCCCCCAACACTAGTGCATACAAAATTTAGTCTGAATTGGCGTACAAGTTCAGAAAGTAGAAATTTTGGGTGGGGGCAAAATATACTGACCTTACCAGCACGAACCCAAATATTGCTCAAGAAACTTTCTTTGAATTATCTTTTATCTGGAGCATATAAGAAAGAAGCACATGAACTCTGAAAGCATTGTGACTGGTGAATTTTGAGGAGCTTTTTTTTAAAAGAATTTTGTGTTTTTTCGGGTGCTGCTCCCAGCACATTGGGCCTAGTTACTTCTATTGATCAAAAATGGAAGGTCATCCCCGAAAGATACTTTACAGCAAGTATGGTGGGGGTTTGGTCCAGTGGTTCAGAAGAAGAAGACTGATATGCAAAGTTAACCCTTAAGGCCTAAGTCCGACTTTGATAACGTTTTAATGCAAAGGAACAGGTGCCCCAACATGCACTGTTTGGGTAAATTGAAGACTTGTTGTCTAAGTACCTTGACAGTTGTTTCAAGGCAAGTCTTGGCTGCCTCTGCAGGCAGCCAAGACTTGACTAGAAACAACTGTAAAGCCACAAGAGATAGTAGACTTTCAAAGTATAATGAAAATGTATAAAAATCTCCAGGCCCTTAAGAGTACAGGTGACCTAATAAACACAGGGTAATAATTCCATCACTTTTCTTGAAAATCATCATGGTTTTGGACCTTTTCCAGTACAACTTTCATACAAAGCAGCATATAAAGATTTATTGAAATCTAATATTTACTTTTCAAGTTACTGAATAAACAATGGTACAGTAAGTAAAATTCTGTGGACAAAGAACAATAACTCTTTCAATTTGGAAAAAATCACTGTAGTTTTCAAACTTGTCCAAAGATATTGGTATTATAAAGTTGGACACAATACAATGAATTGAAATCCAACAAGGCTAATGCCCTGGGATGGCCAGTTCCCTACCACTTTAGCCTAACATGCACAACAACTCTCAAAGAAATACTTGTACATTGCTGCTTTGCAACCACCTCATAATCTTATGACAAGAGATTTCACTCGGAAGTGACTATGACCCGAATGTGGCACTAACCTTGATCTGTGACCTTGAACTCCATCGACAAAAAAAAAATATTGTGCGCATCACATTGTCTCCCCGTATGCCAGGTTTCAACAAAATCCTATGAAGCATCTCAGAGTTATGGAGCGGACACAAAAATCTTCCAGACGGACAGACGATGGAAATATAAATTTTATAGTAAATTTCCTTTCTTATTATACCTACCGCAACTGTTTACTACAGGCTTGCACTGCAGTGGAAGAATCTAACTCGGATAAAATACTCTCTATTTTAATCTTTCCCAACAGATTTGGGAAAGAAAAGTGGTGTAAAAACACCACGAAAAAATAAGCCAAAACTGGGTCGAGTGCCATCGGCGCACACCCAGTAAAGGACGCTCTTCTCTTAGTACAATTCCACGACTTCCATTAACCAGTGCGCAAGCAGTCATCAAACCATTCTTCTGAGTCTGCCAACATAGGAGGTATGTGATCAGTGGGGAGGAAGGATTCTTACCTGAATAAGAAAACGGGAGGGCCTCCATGTAAACAATTGCAGTAGGTATAATAAGAAAGGAAATTTACTATAAAATTTATATTTCTTATCAACCTACCTTACAATTGTTTACTGCAGGTTGAATAGACAATAGGATGGAGGGAATCACATAACCAACCCTCACATAACTCAATTGCACTGGAACCGTGGACAGAGGAAGAGATCCCTAGGCCTATCAAACCATAGCATCACAAACATTAGTAAAAGACAATGAAAGATGAGGCGTATGGTGAAGTGCGACGCACAGACAGAAAGGGTGGTAACAGCACGGAGCAGGAACTGACCCTGTAAAACAACAGCCTGAGACGAAGAAAGAGAGCCCCTAGGACAAAGGTCCTCTGTCGGCTTCTGCAACTGTCGAAGATAAATGGAGAAGGTAGCATTTCTCCAGTTGGCTGCCAGTATAACATCCGACAACATGACAGAGTTAGTAAAAGCCCCGAGAGGAAGACAATGCACGCACCTCATGGCAGAAAAAACAATTGGTAATACAATCACCAGTAGCTAGACGAGTGGAAGCTGCATGAATAGCAAGACAAATCCATCGAGAAATGGATGCAGGAGAGATCTGGCATGTGAGAAAACACATATCCATCCAGGATAAAGGCGCGAACCCCCCCACCCCCCCCCCCCACCCTCCAAGCAGAGAAGCGCCCAAGAAAGTGTCCATCTTGGAGTAAACTGCAAAGTCCTAGGCCTTTTCAAGGAAAAGAGCTGAACAAGCTTGTAGAGGCAAGGATGAGTGTAGAAACAATGCGGTACCACATATGAAAAAGGTACAAGTACCCATTGCTGGAGACCCCCAGAAACAAACATATACCAGAAACTCCGCAATAGCTGTGATCGACTGAGCCACAGAGGCTAAACCAGTGGAGTGAGTGCCTTCCTTGAAGAAGAAAAGCAACTCCACTGCTTGTCTCTAAAAACAACTACGGAGGAGTAAAGACCCGATAAAAGACATGCACGAAGGCACAATGAAGTCGGGTCAACCTGAAACCTCCTCGGGCGACTTTGGCAAAGAAAGTCGCGGCTTAGAGGGAGACATGCTGGAACCGCTACTAACAGAGAGCGGAGCAGATTGAACCACACCCACCGAAGCGACAGGGGTGTGATCGAAAGGATTCGACGACTGCAGGTTCATATCTGGGCTAGAACCTGAGGAGGAATCGGAACCGGCAGGAAGGCATAGCCGACAAGACCGTCCCAAAGGAGGGCCAGAGCGTCCACGGCGAAAGCCAGAGCATCTGGATACAGGGACACGAAAGTGTCCACCTTATGGTTCCAATGAGTCGCAAAGAGACTGATGGAAGACCGCCATGTGGAGCATCCACTCAGTGGAAAATAACCTGCCCCGTCGGGACAGGGAGTCGACTAGGACGTTAAGACAACCAGGAATGTGATGAACAACCACCCCGGCGTTGACATCCTGAGCGAGCAGTTGAAGATCCCACGCCAATTCGTACATTGGAACTGAGTGCGTGCCGTCCTGGTTCCGAATGTAAGCAACCACTGTCGAATTGTCGGACAACAGAAGGACCTGACGATTTGACAGGTGAGGGATCTACTGCCTGAAACGCAGAAGAAGAGCAAGAAGCTCCTTCTGGTTGATGTGTAGAGATGCCCGATCCTGGTCCCACATCCCATGAAGGGAAAGACCTAGAGGATCCAACGTCGCACCCCATCCGAGATTGCTGGCATCTGCCATCAGAACGCGATCGGGCGTGGGTAAGTCCAACGGGACACCCTGCGTGATCCACTGAACATGCGTCCAGTGGAGAAGGTGAGGATGAAGAGATTCTGGTAACTGAAGCACCAGATCCAGAGAATCGACATTCGGCCTCCAACGACTGAGCAGAAAGTGTTGGAGAGGTCTGACATGCAGCCAACCTAGAGGAATGAGATCCGTCACAGCCGGAGAATACCCCGTGCTGTCGCGGATGTGGACTGGGACAGAGTCAGAGCAAAAGCTGAGAGAATCACAGCCCTGGCCAGGGGAACCGCCACCATATTGAACTGAGTGCGGAAGGCCATCCCCAGATGACAAAACGACTTAGACGGGTCTAGATCCGACTACTCCTCGTTGACTCTGAATCTTAGTGATGTGAGCAAGCTCAACAGAGTGTCGACATCCAACTCCAGTAAGGCAGCATTGGAATGCCTCTGGAGGATATCGTCTAGATATGCCGAAGTAGTCACGCTGGACTGTGTGCGATGGAAGGCTATCACATGCGACATCAGTCGGGTGAAGGCCCAAGGAGCCAGGTTGAGGCCGAAAGGCATGGCCTTCAACTGGTAAACTCGCCCCAGAAAAGCGAACCTGAGATATGTCTCACAGGTCGATGCTGGAAGCGAAATCTCCCTGGGGAATAGAACAGCGGACCGACCTGAAAGTCACCTTGTTGAACAATGACAGACTGGTTCAGGATACTCAGATCGATAACCGGTCGGAGTCGGCTGTCCTTCTTCGGCACCAAGACCAGGCGGGAATAAAACCCCACAGACTGAATGTTCTTGACGACCTCAATCGCCCCCTTGGCCAGGAGATTATCTATCTCCGTGGACAAAAGCTCCAGACATAAAACGTCTGAAGGAACTGTGGTTGGAAGAGGCACTCTGGACAGAGTGGGGTGCCTTCGGAAGGATATTCGCAATCCGGACCGAACAACATCTAACACCCAAGGATCGGATGTGATGGTGGCCCAACGGTCTGCTGACTCTGCTATCCTTCCTCCAACCTGGGACGAATCGAGGTGAGGACCTTCAGTTCGAGCCCCGACGAGGCCCGCGAGAGGAGAAACCACCTCCTCTACTGAATGAAGAATCCTGAGACTACCCTCTAGCCTGCCAACGCTTACCCTTACCCCGTGAGTAAGAAGTAGAAGCGGTGGCAGAAGGATCAGCCCTTTGCTTCGCAGAGGAAGCAGAAGGGTACTTGTTAGGCTTTGAACGGTCCCTGCCTCCCCAAGAAGGCTGATCAAGCTGACGAAGCAGCAGCTGATCTTTGGAATGACGTAGGACGTCATCCCAGACTGTCGACACGGAACCCATGGAACAGTAGCGGACCTGCCAAAGAAGCAAATGGAAAAGCAGCGCGCTGCCCCTCAGGAAGGGATCGGCCTGTGACCAGCACAGAGTCCCTTCGAACTAGTTCCAAAATAGCCGTGTCACAGGCATGCGTGTGAGTAAGATGCATGAGTGCCTTGGACAGCACACACAAAGGAGCCTGTACATCGTCAAACCTATCTGGAGGCAGATAGGCAGCTAAGGCAGAGACGACGTGATCGGAGAGAGAACGCATACCCAGCATTTCTCTTGATAAGCCCAACATGGACTCCAGAGTCGTCATGGGAATGATGGCAGACTTGGGCTTGGAAAGCCCGAGGGAATTGGAGTCCTGATCCAAAACCGTCAAAGTCTGGCAGACTGACGGATTGGCGAAATCATAGTAACGATAACGCACCGGAGGCAAAAAGGTGTCAACCATGGTGAAGAATGGAGCGTTCATAGTCTTGGAACTCAGCTTAAGAGTCCAAGGCTGAAAATGCTTCAACCTCCGGTACTGACTGGCACAGTCGAAGATGCCTAGAAGCAGGTTGCTCCACAGACTGTAGGCACGCGACCGGTGATCGCAGCCTGGCTGACACTGTCGGCTGGTTTGAGATCCGGAAGGAACCCAAACACAAAGTCAAGAGCTGCCCCCAAGTCAGAAGACTGCTGGCTCTCGACATCAAGGATGTCTGACTCCTCCCCGGAGGTCGGAAGACACATAGCTCATCGTGGGCAAACCAGCAGATGCCTCCCATGGTGTAGGCACACCAGGGGGATCAGAAAGCGGCCTGTTTCCAATCCTGGGAGGCGGCACCATAGGGGGCGCCTGGAAACCACTCACTGCCTCGCTGGAAGCAATGGGAAGGCTCTTGGACAGAACCTGAGTGAGTAAGGATAGGGCCTCCCTAAGCTCACTGCCCGTACCGGCCGGTTCGACATGGGGATGAACCAGCAAAGTGGCTTCACACCTGACCCTCTTAACCAGTGAAGGGTCACGATCCTCCAATACACTCGAAGCGGGGCGGCAGGTGGCAGCTGAAACATCTGAGGGCAGACGTGTATAGGGGAACGACACACCCCGAGGATCAACATAGCGGGAACTCAGGAGAGTTGCCGTGGACCTATGCGGGACAGAAGGTCCAGACTGCACAGAAGATGATGGTCCCGCAAAACCGACCGTGTGACCAGAATGGGTGGACGGAAACGCCAATGACAAAACTGTGGTACTCGACGGCGCAGAGACCACAGTAGAGGGTTCGCCGGCAGACACTTCCAACTTCGCCGAGTTGAAGTCAGGGAAGGCTGAGGCCGATACCCCACGTCTACACTACCAGACACCGCTGCAGACCATTGCAGGTAAAAACTGCTGTGCCCAACGGCTGAGAGGACGCAGCAGAGGGTTCAGTCGGCAGCCACTTCCGACTTCGCCGAGTTGAAGTTGGGGAAGGCTGCGGCCGATACCCCACAACCACACTACCGACATCCCTGCAGACACTTGCAGAGATAAGCCGAGGCAGGCTAAAAACGGTGCCCGATGACGTTGTAGACGGAACAGCAGTAGCAGCAGATACGACGGGAGCTGCTGGAACTGGCGGAAAAGGGGAGAGAGCCACCTAGCTCGGCCTCCAAAGGAGGAGTCACAACCCTAGTGACAGCCTCAGATGTCGACTGGAGAGGGCGCATAGTCCCGGAACCAGGCATCTCTTCACCAGAAATCCAACAGCTCCCACAGTATCCACCACAGTAAAAAAAACTGCACATCCCCCATGGATGAGGAATTACTCTCACCAGACGTGGTCGAGTCGGGAGGCCCCGAAACGTCAGCGTTCCACACCCACCGCGGGTGTGGGAGAAGCTGCACATCCCCCACGGAGGGGGAGTAACTCTCACCAGACATGGTTGAGTCGGGAGGCCCCGAAACGACAGCATTCCCCACTCCCTGTGTGTGCGGGAGGAGCTGCACATCCCCCACAGAGGGGGTATAACTCACACGGGTGTGGGAGGAGCTACACAGCCCCCATGGAGGGAGTATAACTCACACCAGACATGGTCGAGTCGGGTGGCCCCGAAACGACAGCTTTCCACACCCACCACGGGTGCGGGAGGAACAGCCACGAGAATGCACCAATGGCGAGGGCAAAAGGAATTGCCCTGAAGGAACCGAATTGGAAATAACAGAGGTGAGAGCAGTAGAAGAAAAAGGTGAACTCAACAGATACAGAAAGTAGAAGAACACCCTCAACTACGAGAGAAGGTGGCAGAAAAAAAAAATGGTGGGTACACGACAGAACCCAGACGGTCAACAGGGACCACAAAAACAGAAATTCAGCCCTCAACAGAGTGAAGAAATCCTGTCCAGACAGTCCCTCACTGACACCTAACTCCAATAACAATAAAAATTTATCAACCGAAATATTTCATTGCCGAACCACGTTGACACGATGTCAAAAAAAACATTTGCGAAAACGGAATATATAAATAATATACAAAGAGAATGTGGTTGAAAATATTAACGAGGATATATAAAACACAGTCCTGTTATTATACGATCTTCAGATACATAATCTAGTCACAGGAAATCCATTATCGATGAGTTGAATTATCACTGTATCATAAGGCAAAGATGGTAACACATCAACCACGTTGCACGGACAAAAGTAGAATGGTTTGATGACTGCTTGCGCACTGGTTAACAGAAGTCGTGGCATTGTACTAAGAAAAGAGCGTCAGTTACTGGGTGTGCGCCGATGGCGCTCAACCCAGTTTTGGCTTATTTTTTCGTGGTGTTTTTACACCACTTTTCTTTCCCAAATCTGTTGGGAAAGATTAAAATAGAGTGTATTTCATCCAAGTTAGGTTCTTCCACTGTAGTGCAAGCCTGTAGTAAACAATTGTAAGGTAGGTTGATAAGAAATGACAAACACTACATTCCCCTGAAAAAAATTTTCGGAGCATAAAAACCAATAAATTAAATCTGGGAAAAATATTTTAAACATTTTTCTTCAAAATGTGATAAGAAATTTGTGATGGACAGACAAATAGCTGGACTGATGAAAGGTCACCCATTGAACAATTTCTGCCAGACATGTGCAGACAATTTTCTCATTTTCATGAACAACTGAATAAATGTCTACAATATGTGAACACATCGGCTATTATCCCAATGTATGGAGTACTTAAAGAACACAATATGAAAACCTTAATAGTCCTTGTATCTTTGAATGTATGTTTCCTTATTACACATTTAATATTAATTATTTTAGCCCAAACAAACATACCCAAACTCCAGGAATATAATCTCCTCTTGTATAATATGCCGTACTCGCCGAGGCTCTATTCACACTGGTACCCATTCCATACCAATTATTCTCACATACAAATATGCATGGAACCTCCATCAATTTGGCCATATTGTAAGCTTCAAACAGTTGTCCTTGATTAGCAGCACCATCTCCATACAGAGCTATACAAACATTCTCTTTGTTTTGATACTTCATAGCAAAGGCAACACCAGTACCTAAGGGTACCTATAAAAATAATAAGAAAGCGTTGAGTCAACAATTTACAGCTAGAGAATTTCACTGGTCTTCAACACTGTATCATAACTTGAAAAAATCAAACAAATTTAAATCTTCACAGAACTTTCCAGGAGTCTTTATATCCATGTTGCAGTCACAGTTAGCCAATATTCAGAAATGTGTGTATGTGACCTTCAAAATAAATAAATAAATAAATAAATAAATAAATAAATAAATAAATAAATAAATAAATAAATAAATAAATGTGTCAATGACACTGCAGCTCAACTTGTCCAAAAGAAGGCACTGATCTACATAGAAAGATGCAGTAATGCTAAGTCATTCACTTAAGTTTCTACAGAAAAGACATCGCACCAAAGCTACATATGAAATCCGAAAAAATTGTGTGAGGGTGGGGCCTATTGGGTGTACTAATGGAATTGTTGACAATTTAAATGTCAAATCCAGGTCGGTGGAGGCCAGGTTTTTCAACAGAATGCAGAAAAGTTAAAAAATTTATAGTAATTTATATATTTTTTATACTTACCAATGACCCAGACTTAGCTGGTGCTAACTCTTAAATTCTATGGCCAAACACAAATTTTACCCCCCAATCCCCAAAATTTGCATCTAAAACCAAAAATTACATGTCCTATATGGTCCTCCATACCTTTCCTCCACTGCGCATGCGCAGTGTCAAGGAGGTCTCGAAATTGGAGCCAAAAGTCATTCTTACAAGCAGTGCCTGGAAAAGCATTATGTACTCAGCGGGGAAGTATGAGTTCGCAACTCATAGAAGGGCCATCCCCGTCTGGGTCATTGGTAAGTATAAAAAATATATAAATTACTATAAATTTTTTAACATTTTTATACTGTACCAATGACCCAGACTTAGCTGAATAGAAAAAAGGTTGGAGGGCCTAGGACATAAGCAATCCAATAACTCAACTATATATATACAGAATTAAATTATCCCCTCAAGGAGAAAGGAGAAATAGGCTTTACATGTATGTTTCTATTCTGCATCAAAACAAGAAAGACACAACACCATTCTGTACTTGAGCATAATAACATCACGGATGTCTATTAACCTCCAGTATAATCCATTATGGTAATTATTTTAAAGGAAAGCCGATAAATAAAGTAGTCCAGATAAATGAGACTCTTAATTTCATTAAAAGTGACCGATAATTGAATATTAACGTCTGCATGATATGTGACATATACAAATAGTACACACCGAGGTACACTTAAAAATATTACATGGATGAGTAAAAAAATTATCTTTACACTTTAAAAATCATCCCGGAACCGACTAGAATTACTGACTCTAGGGAAGGTATTCCCTTGCTTTTCACTATAAAGCAGGTGACCTTAGGGAACACCTGCCCCCCCCCCCCTTCCCCTTGCCCTGGGTCAAATACCCCAGAGCGAAGAGGGCGGCAGCACAGAGTCACTGCCGGAACCAAAAGCCCACACAACTATAGTTGCAACTGTTTAGTGGACGACATTCTGAGCAACAGATAACGAACCTAAACAATGCCGGTCTCTAAAAATGGACTCAATATTTCTGAGGTATAAATTCGTGCAAGTGAAAGGCTAAAACCAATATGCAGCCGTCATTAGAACTGTAATAGCAACGCTATTAGCATAAGCCTCTGAAGTAGAAAGAACTCTTACTTCAAGAGCTAAAATCTTAATCGCAAACTGCTGTGTTTAAGATATTATCATAAGCAGTACTGAAAGCTAATAGAATCCATCTAGCTATAGAATGGACCGAAATGTGGAGGAAGCTTCCACAGCATAAGCCACAACAGACACCTGAATAGATTAATGCACGGTCTTTGTGGAGAGAGAGGTGCTACCAACAGAATTACATTGAGATTATTTAACTTAAGCAATATCTGCTGAATCAACGGCGCTGGAGGATACCCATATCCTATTATCCCGTCTCACGAGATGGATAGAGCGTCAACTGCAAATGCTCGAGGATCCGAACATGTTGACACATACCCTTGCAACTGATTGTTGAGATGCGTCGCAAAAACGTCCATCACTGGCCGCTCTCATAGGTAGCAAATCTGATATAAATACTCGTTGTTAAAAGTCCATTTGACTGCAACAAGCGGCCCTTTCGTGAAAGGGAGTCCGCTAATACGTTCAGACGACCCGGAATACGACGGACCGATAGGAGAACTTGATGTTCTAGTACCAACAGAAGGATTCATTCCGTTACAGTGAATAACAGAATGGAATGAGTACCTCCCTAGTTCCGAAAATACGCTTATACCGTCGAATTGTCAGACAGAATTGCCTGTGTGCATTCTGGATAACATTCATGCAATGACGTAACGCAAGCCAAAATAACATCAATTCCTGATGTTTATGTGCTTGATTAGGAACTACGGATCCCAAGGACCCTGGCACTTAAAAACCGTTGGGCTCAATGTTGGGTCACAACCTGTTTAACTGGCATCCGTCAAAACTGTAAAACTCGGATCCTGCAAATGCAGTGGAAGTTATTTCCCTGAATAAACCACTGAATATTTGCCCAAGTCTGAATCTGTTTCACTTGACTTGCAAGAGGATGTACGTAACGAGCGAAAGAATCTTCACCCTCCAACTCTGTTCTTTTTGAGTCAAAAAGATTTGGAGAGGACAACTGCGTAGCTGCCCCATTGGAATAAAATCCGCGGCAGCTCCACACAACCCTATCACTCTGATGAATTCTCTCGCTGTAACTTTGTCTGAGTGAAGACAATAGCGAGCATAACAACTGATTAATTTTGCTCTGGTTAATGACAGATGAACGAGATTGTTGTGCGTCTCGAAGCTCATTCCCGAGTGGGTGAATGACTTGGACGGCACCAGATCCGACTTCTCCTCGTTTATTATAAAACCGAGACGTCGGAGTAATAGAAGCAGATTCTGCACATCGTTCTGAAGCGTTAACTCGTTGCCGTACCTCTGAAGAATGTCGTCCAGGTAGGCCGACGTTACCACAGACGAATGAGCTCGGAAATGTATCATTACCGAGTTAATTATTCGAGTGAAAGCCCAGGGTGCTAGGTTCAAACCGAAGCACATCGCTCGGAACTGATATACAACTCCTAGGACTGCGAAGCGTAGATACTTTCTGAATGTTGGATGTACCATGACGTGAAAGTACGCATCCTTGAGATCTATGCTTGTAGCATAGTCGTTCACCCGAATACTCGCTCTGACTGATCGAATTGTCTCCATATAGAACTTCGGAGCGACGATCAGCTTGTTTATCCAGCTCAGATCTATGACTGGACGGAACGAGTCATCTGGTTTCGGAACCAGAAACAGATGGCTGTAGAAACCCGGTGATTCCAGGTCTTCTACGACCTCTACCGCGTTCTTCTCCAGAAGAGACTGTACTTCTGATAGAAGAGCGTCTCTTTTCTGCAGATTGACGGAAGCTGAGTCCATTTTGGACTTCGAGTTAATGGAGGCTTTCGTTTGAAGGATATTCTTAGTCCTTCCGAAATTACCCCTCGAACCCAGGGGTCGTCCGTAATTGACACCCAATTGTTTATAAAACTCGACAATCTTCCACCGCCGGAACACGATAGAGGTTCATACCATCACCTCCTGGACCTGCGAGGCTTCTGGAAGGAGAAACTACGTCCTCCACAACCCGCACCTCGCCCCGTCGACCTAGGGACATCTGACCGGTTATCTTGGCCAGAATAACATCCCCCTCGTGAGTCGTTGCCTTGACGGTCTCTAGAATAAGAACTAGAGGATGCATAGGAACCTCTACAGGAACTTCTCTTGGGCGTACTTGTCCCAGAAGTGCCTGTCTTACTCTTTTCTGCTGTATCCAACTTTTTAGAAGCGGATTTGAATAGCAGAGAATCCGAAGCTTTCTTAGTTATCTGATCATAGATTGCTGAAAGCTTGCCATCGAAGAGAAGCTCTCCGGAGACTGAAGCGACTCTGAGAGAGTTTTTCACACCTTACCATCCATGCGCGTGGATGTAGCTAGGGCCGCGTCACGTTTAACCAACTCCAGGTTTGCCACTGAAAGGGCGGAGTTATACGTGGAATAAGCTATTGCCCTTGAAAGAACTCTTAAGGAAGATAGTACATCCTAGAATTCTTTCCCTTCAAGGCGTAATGAAAACGCTTTAGTAAGGTGATCTGCGTACGATAATGCGTCTAAGATAACTCTGTTAGACATTATTGTCGTTTCCAACATCGCGGTTGAAATTGACATAGACGACGGTATAGATCATTCTAGATCTTCGTCCTGATCGTCTAGACGCAGAGGAACTCACGGTGTGCCCTGTCCTGCCGTTTCGAAATTATTCCTTGAATTGATGAAAGGCAGATGTAGAGCATTCGCCGATAAGAAATCTGACTTGCTCATTTTGGTAGCAAGCTTATATATAGCGTTCTACAATAGTTCAAATGTTCTTGTGACATTATTGGACTGTGTCAGAAACTCAGGGACGATGTCCCTAAACCGATAAAATTATTCTGTGTCCAGTGACGCTAACAGTTTCTTATCCGGCATCGCAGCCTTTTGGTCCGACAGAACAACTTCTGAAAGATAATGCCGGATGATATCTACGGCAACTTTATGTTGTTCCGAAAGGGAAAAAAACCAACTCCTCGGTATCTCTTTGCCATCCTGTCGGACCACTTGAAATTCTGGGTCGTCCGTACCTGATGCTTTAGAGGAGCATACCGACCCAGCGTCGTCGGAGGAATCCTGATCCAACAGAGATTCTGTCATCTGCTGGGATGCTTCGATAATTTGTGCTATTTGTAATAGCACGTCCGTTACGGAGACCTGTGGAGCAGCGGTCTTACGTTACTTAGCCGCTGAAAGCTCCCTGGACGTTAACTCCTGCATATTTCTTATGCGAATGTCCGGAGTCTATAGGCCTCGTATTCCTGACAACTGGATGGCGTGACCTGGTCACCGTGAAATCCTTGGTCGGCGAGACTGGCTAGATAACAGTGGTCACATAGTCAAGGTGCGGTCGTGTGCGCTGCCGTGAGAATGAGGAAGCCATTAGAGCAGTCTCTCCGGACTGTTTATATAACGGAGCGTCCCGAGTGGTGGACGTATGCTCCGAATGAGAAACATTTGTACCACAACATCTGTTCTCAGATGTTGTTGTACGAGAGAGGGACCTCTCTCACTCGTAGCCCGGGTGGACCTGGACGAGCTAGGAACCGGACTTAAAGGCTTCCTCCGTACCCTCCTCGTATCCATCGTCACTGGGTGTGCACGTAGTATATTTTATAGTGCTCGCATCACCCAAATCTCCTTCCTGGACCGCAACGGATGAACCCGGTTACCGAACCATTCGATGAATGGACGCTACACCGGGAGAGCTAGCGGACGCCAAAGCCGTCGATCCTGCTTGGGACCTCTTAGGCAATTGACGTAATATCATGAGCACTTATCCGCTAGCTCTTCATTTGACTGTGACGACGGAAGCACACTTTTTGAAGACATCACAGAAAATCACCGCATTCTTATTCCTGAATGAGGCCTGTGGAGCAGTGACTTACATAATATCCACTGGCAGCTCCAGGGACATTCATTCCTGCATTTATATAATATGTGAACGTCCCATCAGGAAAGACCTCATATCCTTGGCTAACAGATGAAGTAACCTGGTCGACAATATTCCCTGGTCGGCAAAGCAGGAGCTCTAGGAACGTTCATTCCTGCATTTATATAATATGCGAACGTCCCCTGAAACTCTGTGGTCACAAGCCAAGGTGCGGTGGTGTGTGTTGACAGGAGGATGAGGAAGCCCATAACACAGCCAGTTCGGACTATGTATGTGACGGAACGTCCCGAACAGGAGGATTGGACGTATGTTCCGACTAACAAACAAACATACAACAACATTGCGGCTCAAATGTAGTTGTAAGAGAGAGGGGGGCCTCTCTCGCTCACGGTCCAGATAGACCTGGACGAGTTAGCTACTAGACTGACAGGCTTCCTCCGTACTATCCTCGGATCCATCGTTGCTGGGTGTGCACGTTCCAAGTTTATAGTACTCGCATCACCCACACTGCTTCCCAGAACCGTAACGGACAAACCCGGCTGCCAAGCCATTCGATGAATGGTCGCTACACCGGGCGGACTAGCGGACGATCAATGCCTTCGATCCTACTAGGGACCTCTTCGGCAATTGTCGTATTACCCTGAGCACTTAGCCGTTAGCCCTAACACTGCAACGACGAAGACATCACGAAAACATCACTCTGAATTCTGAAAAATAAAATAATATAGAGTGACCCTACGGAGAGAGGACCCCTCCCCGCAAACACAATACACGCCTCCAACGTTGTCATTTCAATCAACACACACAGAGCAGGAATTAGTGCAAATACATTGAACCTGAGAATTAGAGGAAGATATCCTCGCATTATAAATAAAAAATATTTTTTCATCAATAAAAAATACACAGTCATATTAGTCGCACTATCCCTTGAAATAAAGATACATAATATAACATAATCCATTATAATCTTTGAAAGAAAATAATTTTCCCCCAAAAAAATTTTTTGAAAAAATTTTTCAGAAGAGCCCAAGTTCCCAATGGGAACACCGAGCCCAAATGGATCCCAAAAAAGCCTAAGTGTGGACAAAATTTTTTAAAACATTTCAAAAAATTAATGCAACACTTACATACAATATTAATGTATCTTGCTGTGTCTAAACTAATGTAAAGACAAGAAATCAGCAGTAACCGTTGTCAATGTAAACAAGAAGTTGCACAAAAACCGGAAACATGACTCCAGGCACTGATAAACATGGCCTGAAATCAGTTACCAATTTAAACACTATCTGATGCAAAACAGAGATTTCCATAGAAGAAACTGCAGAACATCAGATGGTAGATGCAGATCACAACGCCTAAACACCTAAGGGTGAGGACGTCAACATGGGGAAAAGAACAGAAATTCATTCTGTTACGAAGCCAAAACTCCCAAGAAATTTTAGTAATAATTATTACAGAAAATATGCCAAAAGTATGGGAGAATAGCAAGGGGGGAATAAAGGAAAGGGAGAGAGGCAACACTGATCAGGCAGTGGAACTTCATAGCAAGAATGATAACAACAGGCTCATGCCTCGAAATTAGGGAACATAACATAATTTCATAAAAATTTTTAAGTTACAGCCCTGATTATTTCCTGCCACTGAATTTTCCTCTCATCCTTCTATTTCCTCTTTAGATCCACCATTTCTCTCATATTTATGTGTCTGGCATCATTTAAACTGAGATTTACAAGCACAAATATCAGTCAGATGTGAACTGATGAAGGGCCAAACAAAGAATGACTTTTGGCTCCAATTTCGAGACCTCCTTGACACTGCGCATCTGCAGTGGAGGAAAGGTATGAGGACCATATAGGACATGTAATTTTTGGTTTTAGATGCAAATTTTGGGGATTGGGGGGTAAAATTTGTGTTTGGCCCAAGAATTTAAGAGTTAGCACCAGCTAAGTCTGGGTCATTGGTACAGTATAAAAATATTTGATATTTCCCATCTAGACATCATACCAAAGTTACACATAAAATTTGAAAAAGATCGGGTGAGAGGTGCAGCCTGTAAGGTCTGCTAATGGAATTGTTGACAATTTATATACCACTGCCGGCCATGTTTTTCAACAAAATTCAGAAAAATTTGAAAGCTCCCATCTAGACATCACACAAAAGCTACATATGAAATTTTGAAAAAAATATGGGATGAGGGATGTTGCCTGTAGGGTGTACTAATGTGATTGTTGATAATTTATATGCCAACTCAAAGATGCCCACTACTGGCCAAGTTTTTCAAAAAAATTTGAAAAGCTCCCATCTAGACATCACACAAAAAATAAGTATGAAATTTGAAAATATTGGGGGAGAGACATGGCTTGCAAAGTGCACAAATGGAATTGTTGACAATTCATATGCCAAATCCATGATGGATGCTGGCAGTCATATTTTTCAGTGCAATTCAGAAAAATTTGACAGCTCCCATCTAGACATCACACCAAAGCTATATACGAAATTAAAAAAAAATCAGGTGACAGATGCAGCCTGTTGGGTGTGCTAATGGAATTGTTGAAATTTATATCCAAATCCAAGATGGGTGTTGCCAAATCCATGATGGATGCTGGCAGTCATATTTTTCAGTGCAATTCAGAAAAATTTGACAGCTCCCATCTAGACATCACACCAAAGCTATATACGAAATTAAAAAAAAATCAGGTGACAGATGCGGCCTGTTGGGTGTGCTAATGGAATTGTTGAAATTTATATCCAAATCCAAGATGGGTGTTGCGGCCATGTTGTTCAACAAAATTCTGAAAAAATTGATAGCTTCCATCTAGACATCACACCAAAGCTACATATGAAATTTGAAGAAGATCAGATGAGAGATGGCGCCTGTAGGGTGTGCTAATGGAAATGTTGACAATTTATATGTCAAATCTAAGATGGCCGTTGGCAGCCATGTTTTTTAAAGAAATTTGGTAAAATTTCACAGCTCCCATCTAGACATTGCCCCAAAGCCACCTATCAAATTTTGGACTGATCGGGTGCGAGCCGCAGCCTGTAGGGTTTGCTAAAGGTATTGATGGGCAATTTATATCCAAATCCAAGATGGCTGCTGGCAGCCATGTTTTTACACAAAATTCAGAAAAATTCAATAGCTACCATCTTGACATCGTGCCAAAGCTACATATGAAATTTGAAAAAGATCGGGTGAGAAATGCGGTCTGTAGGGTGTGCTTAATGGAATTGCTGACAATTTATATGTCAAATCTAAGATGGCCACTGGTGTCCATGTTTTCAAACAAAATTTGGAAAAATTTGATAGCTCCCATCTAGACATTGCCCCAAAGCTACATATGAAATTTGGGACTGATCAGGTGAGAGCTGTGGCCTGTAGGGTGTGCTCAAGGAATTGTGGATGGATAGATGTACAGAGCAGTCCTCGGAATTAGCGACAGCATTCGGCAATGCCGTCGCAAACGCCGCTGCCGTGGGGCATGACGGCAGCATTTTCTTGCCGTCGCAAATTGGCAGCCATAATATTTTTTACTTGACTCAATCACCTGAAGTCTGTCAGAATTGATCATCCAACCCTACATAACATATGTTTTATAGGCGTAACTGGTGTATAAAATCAATATTTGTGGAAATATCTAATATTAATTAATTTGAAAGTAAGTTTGTACAAAATGTATGTGGTTGAAAAACTGTTCATAACCAGTTGTTTTTCGTTTGTTTGTGTTTTTTCGAAAGAACCCCCTTGTTGACTGTGATGCACGTTTAAAATAACCCAGGAATTCCTGGGCAATTCCCTTTTGACGTCACACCTTACATAAATACAACCAATCAAATTCTTCGTTTCATGAAAGTATGCTAAATTGGTGTACTGGGACAATGCGGCAGTTCTATTGGTCACTGATGTAATCTCAACAGAGCACGTGGTCATGTTCCATTTTAATTTTAGCATTCTCCACTTGTGGCATAATGTAAGCTGTACAATCTCAAACAAACTGAATTGGAAAACAATCAATCGGTTCAATAAAAAAGTTAAAAAATTTATAGTAATTTATATATTTTTTATACTTACCAATGACCCAGACTTAGCTGGTGCTAACTCCACAAAAACCAGGGCCAAACACAAATTTTGCCCCCCAATCCCCAAAATTTGCATCCAAAACAAAAAGAAATAATGTCCTAAAGGACCTCCATAATACGACTCTACTGCGCATGCGCAGTGACGCAGTCGTCCCGAAATTGGCGCCAAATATCATTCTTACTGGCAGTGCCTGGTCAGCGCTATGTACTCAGCGGGGAGGCAAGAGTTCCCAACTCAGGGAGGGCCATCCCCGTCTGGGTCATTGGTAAGTATAAAAAATATATAAATTACTATAAATTTTTTAACATTTTTATACTGTACCAATGACCCAGACTTAGCTGAATAGTAAACAGGCTGGAGGGCCTAGGACATAGAGGAAAATCCAATAAGCTCAATTATAAAATAAAGAGATAACCCCTTAAGGAGAAAAGGAGTATTAGGCTTTACATGTATCTTTCTTATTTAATATTTAAATTAGAAAGATACACTACCCTTAATAATTGAGCACAATAACATTCATGTTCTCTATTAATATCCAGTATAACCTTTATACTAATTATTATTAAAACAAGCCAATAAATAAAGTAGTCCAGAGAATTGAGACTCTTTATAATCATTTAAAAGTGTCCGAGTATTGTATATTAAAGCCCGTTTGACACTTGACATATACAAATGCTTCACACCGAGCTACACTTTAAAAATAAGACATGAATGAAATTAAACATTAATATTACACTTTAAAACCATCCCGGAAGCGACTCAGAAATACTGTCTTGGAGGAGGCATTCCCTTGCTTTTCACTATAAAGCAGGTGACCTAAGGGAACACCCGCCCCCCCCCCCCTTCCCCTTGCCCTGGGTCAAATAGCCCAGAGCGAAGAGGGCAGCCGGACGGAGTCACTGCCGGAACAGAAAGCCTGCATAACTATAGTTGCAACTGTTTAGTGGACGACATTCTGAGCAACAGATAACGGACCTAAACAATGCAGGTCTCCAGAAATGGACTCAATATTTCTGAGATAAAAATTAGTAAATGTGGATGGCTGAGACCAATAAGCAGCCTTCATTAAATCTGTAATAGCAACACTATTAGCATAAGCCCAGGAAGTAGAAAGAGCTCTTACTTCATGAGCAGAAATCTTAAGCACAGACTGCTGAGAAGAAGATAAATCTTCATACGCAGTACGGATAGTTAACTGAATCCATCTAGCAATAGAATGGACTGAAATGTCCTTTCTATTAGGCATCAAAGACAGAAAGAAACGTTTCCGTCCCTTTCTGATGAACTGAGATCTCTGTTTATAGATACGTAGTGCTCTAACAGGACAGAGTAAAGGCCTACGCCCGTCTGAAGACGGAAGAGCCTTAATAACAATAGGTTCCGGATATTTATTAGGAGCCTGATTCTTAGCTAAAAAACCGACGTTAGTAGTGAAGGTGATAGTGTTCCCAACACTACGATAATGAGAATCATCCACCGATAGTGCATGAAGCTCACTGACTCTTCTGGCAGAAGAGAAAGCTAAGAGAAAAGCTGTCTTATAAGATAAGAATTTGAAATCTACTGTCCCAAGAGGTTCAAATGGCTTTTCCTTCAATTTAAGGAGAACCCAAGCTAAATTCCACTTAGGAATTAATCTAAGAGTTCTGGGTCTATTTATCGAAAAGTTTCTAACCAATTTCGATAAAGAGACATTAGATCCAATTTGTAAACTATCATGATGTGCATAGGTATCAGATAACATAGATCTATAACCCTTTATAGTAACCGGTTGCAGTTTGATTTCGTCAAACAAGTATACTAGAAAGTTAGCAATGTCTGGTATAGAGGGATCAAATATATCAACAGAATGATCCCTACACCAACGACGGAAAACCTTCCACTTAGCCGCATAGTTTAGCGAAGAGGAGGTCCTCCTACAGTTAGAAATCGCGTCCACTGCTCGTCCTGTAAAGTGCTTGCCATGCAAGAAGGACCGCACAACGGAAAAACGTGAAGGTTGAGACCTTGCGGGTTGTGATGCAGTTGGCGCGATTTCCCCTGCCAAAGAAGATCCTCTCGTGGAGGGAGCTTCCGCGGTAGGTCCCACAACAGACACCTGAGTAGATTTATCCACGGTCTCTGTGGCGACAGAGATGCTACCAACAGAATCTTGCATTGAGATTGTTTTATCTTTAGCAATACTTGTTGAATTAACGGCGCTGGAGGATACGCATATCCTATCATTCCGTCCCAAGGGATCGATAGAGCGTCTACAGCAAATGCTCTTGGATCCGGACACGGGGACACATACGTTTGCAACTGATTGTTGAGATGTGTCGCAAATAAGTCTATCATTGGCCGTTCCCATTGGTAGCAAATCTGATTGAATACTTGTTTGTTGAGAGTCCACTCCGACGGCAACAAGCGACCCTTTCGAGAAAGGGAGTCTGCTAGCACATTCAGACGACCCGGTATGTGACGGACCGAAAGAAGAACGTGATGTTCCAACGCAAACAGAAGGATTCTTTCCGTTAGATTGAACAACGGAACTGAATGAGTGCCTCCCTGATTCCGTATATACGCCACTACTGTCGTATTGTCGGATAGGATTTGGACATGAGCATCGTGAATAATGTCCATCCAGTGACGTAACGCAAGCCAAATTGACATCATTTCCTTGATGTTTATGTGCTTGCACAGGAATTGCGGATCCCAAAGACCCTGGCATCTCGAATCCGTTGGGATTAATGATGCACCCCAACCTGTTTGACTGGCATCCGTCATAATGGTAAAACTCGGATCCGGCAACTGCAGCGGAACTCCTTGAGTTAACCACTAAATGTTTGCCCAAGTCTGAATCTCTTGTTTCACTTGATCTGACAAGAGAACGTCTACATCGAGCGAATGAATTTTCACACTCCAATTCTGAGTCAAGAAAATTTGAAGAGGCCGTGTGCGTAGCCGTCCCATCGGAATGAGATCCGCAGCGGCTCCGCACAGACCTATCAGTCTCATAAATTCTCTCGCTGTGACTTTGTCTGTATTTAGACAATAGCGAGCGTAACAACTGACTAATTTCGCTCTGGTTAACGGCAGACGAACGAGATTGTTGTGCGTCTCGAAGCTCATTCCCAGATGAGTGAATGACTTGGACGGCACCAGATCCGACTTCTCCTCGTTTACTATGAAACCGAGACGTCGGAGCAATAGAAGAAGATTCTGAACATCGTTCTGAAGCGTTAACTCGTTGCCGTACCTCTGAAGAATGTCGTCCAGGTAGGCCGACGTTACCGCAGATGAATGAGCTCGGAAGTAAATCATTACCGAGTTCATTACTCGAGTGAAAGCCCAGGGTGCTAGATTCAATCCGAAGCACATGGCCCGGAACTGATACACCACTCCTAGGACTGCGAAGCGTAGATACTTTCGGAATGTCGGATGTACCATGACGTGAAAGTACGCATCTTTGAGATCTATGCTCGTTGCATAATCGTTCACCCGAATACTCGCTCTGACCGATCGAATCGTCTCCATATAAAACTTCGGAGCGATGATCAGCTTGTTTATCCAGCTCAAATCTATGACTGGACGGAACGAGCCGTCTGGTTTCGGAACCAGAAACAGATGGCTGTAGAATCCCAGCGATTCCTGGTTTTCTACGACCTCTACCGCGTTCTTCATTAAAAGAGACTGCACCTCTGATAGCAGAGCGTCTCTTTTCTGAGGGTTTGACGGAAGATGAGTCCACTTTGGACTTCGAGTTAATGGAGGCTTTCGTTTGAAGGATATCTTTAGACCTTCCGAAGTCACTCCTCTCACCCAAGGGTCGTCCGTAATCGACGCCCACTCTTGAGAAAAACTCGACAACCTTCCGCCAACCGGAACGCGATAGAGGTTTGAGCCATCACCTCCTGGATCTGCGAGGCCTGCGGTAGGAGAAACCACGTCTTCCACGACCCGCACCTCGCCTCGTCGACCTCGGGGCGTCCGACCGATTGTCCCGGCCTGAAGGACGTCCCGAACGAGAGTCGCTATCCTGACGGTCTCTCGAATAAGAGCTAGAGGACGCACCGGAACCTCTATAGGAACCTCTCTTGGGCGGATAAGACCCAGAAGTGCCCGCCTTATTCGTGTCTGCTGAATCCGACCTTTTAGGAGCGGATCTAAACAACAGAGAATCACTAGCTTTCTTTTTAATATTATCATAAATAGCGGAAAGCTTGCCGTCAAAGAGAAGATCTCCTGAGACCGAAGCGACTCTAAGAGAGTTCTTCACCTTAGAATCCACTAGTGTGGATGTAGACAGGGCTGCGTCACGTCTAACCAACTCCAGATTAGCCACTGAAAGGGCGGAGTTACACGTGGAATAAGCTACTGCCCTTGAAAGAAGTCTTAAGGAGGATTGTATATCCTGAAACTCTTCCCCTTGAAGACGCAGTGATAACGCCTTCGTAAGGTGATCTGCGTAAGATAAGGCATCTAAATTGGCTCTGTTAGACGCAATAGCTGTTTCCAACACTGCGGTTGGAATAGAAGCTGACGACGGTAATGATAGCTCTAAGTCTTCCGCCTCGTCGTCCATACGCAGAGGAACTCTCGGTATACCCTGACCTGCCGTGTCGAATTTATTCCTTGCATTAATGAAAGGCAGGTTGAGAGTATTTGCGGACAAGAAGCCTGCTTTCCCTGTCCTGGAAGCAAGTTTAAAAATAGCGTCGTTCAATAATTCAAATGTTCTTGCAACATTATTGGACTGCGACGGAAACTCGGGAGCGATGTCCCTGAACCGCTCGAAAAAATCAGAGTCCAATGACGCTATAATTCTCCTGTCCGGAAGCGCAGCAGTCTGGCCCGACGGAACAACTTGAGGAAGAAAGTGCCGGATGAAGTCTACGGCAGCTTTGTGTTGTTCCGAAAGGGATAGCTCCAATTCATCCGTATCCCTTTCACCATCCGGTCGGACCTCCCGATGTTCCCGGTCGTCCGCCCCCGATGCTTCGGCGGAGCGTACCGACCCAGCGCCGTCGGATAATTCTCGATCCGACACCGTTTCTGTCGGCTGCTGGGATGCTGCGATAAGCTGTGCTATCTGCACTAGAATGTCCGACGTCGAGACCTGCGGAGGAGCGGTCTTTCGCTGCTTTGCCGAGGGCAGCTCCGCATCGGATGGCTCCCGCATACTTTTCCTATGCGAACGTCCGGAGTCCATCGGTCTCGAGTCCCTGGCTGCCGGATGGTGTGACCTGGTCGCCGAATAATCCTTCCTCGGCGAAGCTGGCAAGATATCGGAGGTCACGCAGCCAAGGTGCGGTCGTGTGCGCCGGCGAGAAGAGGAAGCCTTAACAGTCTCTGCGGACTGCTTATACAACGGAGCGTCCCGAGCGACGGACGTATGCTCCGCTAAAGACACATTTTGTACCACAACATCTGGTCCCAGATGTTGTTGTACGAGAGAGGGGCCTCTCTCGCTCGCGGCCCGGCTGGACCTGGACGAGCTAGGAACCGGACTAAAAGGCTTCCTCCGTTCTCGTTCACTATCCGCCGTCACTGGGTGTGCATCTATTATTTTTATAGTGCTCGCATCACCCAAAATTTCCTCTTGGACCGCATCGTACGAACCCGGCTGCCGAACCATTCGGTGAATGGACGCTACACCGGGCGAGCTAGCGGACGACATTTGTCTAATCTCCATGAGCACTTTTGCCGCTAGCTCTGTATTTAATTGTGACGACGGACGCACACTTGAAGAGGATAACATGGAAACATCACCCTGTTCTGGTTCCTCTGAAATAGAAACTGAGAGAGTAGAGTGACCTTGTGGAGAAAGAGCCGGCATCGCTCTTTCTCCAGAAACAACATATCGTGACACACGTTTCCAATGTTTCTCATCCCAATGTTCACATACAGGACAGGGATTAATGCGAGAACACTGACTACAATTTATGCAAAAATCATGAAAGTCAGAGGAAGATTTCTTCCTATTACAATTTGAACAAGTTCCTTTCATTGTGAAGGAACAACAATAAGTCCTAGTTACTCGCAAAAACCCCTGACACAAAGATACATAATAACATGATCCATTAATAAATGAAAAAACAATTGCAAAACAAAATAATTTTGAAAAAATATTTTTTCAGAGAAGCCCAAGTTGCTGAAAAGTAACGTTGAGCCCCGATGGATCCGATGGCAAAGTGTGGTCAAAAATTTTAAAATTATATAAAATAATTAATGAGACACTTTCGGATAATATAAATGTATCTTATAATGAGATAAACTACCTCAAAGACAAACAGCCCCCCTCAAAAAAGGCTGTTGCCAATGAAAACAAACAGTGTAAACACAGAAGAAAACATGACTCCAGGCACTGAAAAAACTGGCCCGGAATCAGTCCTCAATTACACTCTATCTGATGCAAAACAGAGACTCCCAGGGGAGAATCTGCAGAACATCAGATGGAAGATGCAGAACACAAACGTTATACACCCATGGGTGAAAACGTAACTATGGGGAAAATAACAGAAAACATTCTGTAACCAAGCAACTCTCCCAGGGAAATTTTAGAAATGAAACTTCTCAAAAATATGCCAAAAGCATGGGAGAATTGCAAGGGGGGACTTTAGAAGGTTAGGGGAGAGGAAACACTGAATAAGCAGTGCAACAATTAGCAAGAATGACAACAAGAGGCGTTTGCCTCGAAAATAGGCAACTTAACATAATTTTAACAAAAAATTTTAAGTACAGCCCTGATTATTTTTTGCCACTTCTTTTTTCCTCTCCTCCTTCTATCCTCCTTAGAATCACATTTTCTCCAAGAATTACGTGTCTGGCATCCTTTAAACTGAGATTTACAAGCACAAAGATCAGTGAGATGTTGACTGATGAAGGGCCAAACAGAGAATGATATTTGGCGCCAATTTCGGGACGACTGCGTCACTGCGCATGCGCAGTAGAGTCGTATTATGGAGGTCCTTTAGGACATTATTTCTTTTTGTTTTGGATGCAAATTTTGGGGATTGGGGGGCAAAATTTGTGTTTGGCCCTGGTTTTTGTGGAGTTAGCACCAGCTAAGTCTGGGTCATTGGTACAGTATAAAAATATAAACGCATTGAGCACAAAACAAGGGTGAGTTGGAAAATAATTCTTGTTGTGTCTATCGGGTCAGAGTCAACTCGCCCCTGGTTCGCCCTTTGCACAATGCAAATATTTCTGTCTCTAACAGTTACTGTCAAAACAGATAGGCTAATAATGCATGGATGCGAGTTACAACCAGCCCCTAAAATTACGACAACCAGTCAGTCAATTGATCACTTAATCGAACTACAGCTTTCCAACTGACCACCCGCCAGTGATCTCTTGTCCATTCGAAGTCAGCTGTTCTGATTAATGATTATTATTCACTTAGTGTCATAATACTGTCATCCAAACAATTCAATTCAAACGTGCCGTCGCTGATAAAAATTTGCCGTCGCAGAATTTTTGGCGGCGGCAATGTTGTGCCGTCGCAATATTTTCCTAATTCCGAGGACTGACAGAGAGGTACGAACGTAGGGACAGACGATGGATCACAACCCATCCCAATAGCTCATACTTTACATTGTCAAGTTGAGCTAATAAATAAATAAATAAATAAATAAATAAATAAATAAATAAATAAATAAATGTCTTCTGGTGTGAATTTATGATGAGTACACCATCATTTGTCAGCGCAGCAAGTGACAGGCAGCAAGTGTCAATGATAACATGATATCCCATGCAAAGTTTTAACACATCCATATTTGTATAGTTTTCTGACAAATGTTAAACAAATATGATCTTTATTAAAAAAGGTGGATCAGGTTTTGTTACTCTCATTCTCCGAAGGGTATTGACAGCCAAATAATAGTGCTGGTCTGCATTTGCTATTGAAATTAAAAGCAGTGATTGCATTTCTTGAAAATTAATAATAGTGTTAACCACTATTATTCAACAGGTGAGAGAAATCTGATAAGGACAGAAAGCTAGCAAAAACATTGTAGTGTATTATATCCCCAATTTTCATAGAAAGTCACTGACAGCTCACCATATTTGGTGGTTAGGCTACAATGAAATGCATGCAGGTGATCCCTTGCCCTTCTGGGGTTGTCTACTTCAAATGACACCTCAAGACTTTTACACAATGCAGGAATATGATACAAAATGGCATAATGTACTTGGCAAATTTTTCAAGAGTTACTTCATATTAAACATCGATTTCAGTGTAAATATGGAAACCAGGTTGTTTCTTGAGGTTTCAATCGAAATAATAAACTCTAACCCTTTACCTTATGAATCGGCCGCATCAGCCTGTGTAATCTACAATTTGAAGAAATGAAAAAAAAAGAAAGCTTGTTCCACTGAGGGGGTCACATATGTTTTTGTTTTTTTTAAATTTGAAAAACAAGAGACCCCACGGGGCCTGATGCGCTCACCTGGAACAGAACCCAAAATAAACAGAGTCCAAGAATGGATTTACATTAAGCAATCAATCTCCATAGGATCCATTGTCAATCCTTGAGCTCCTCAGGAGTGACTAAAACAGCCCAAGAATCATGCCTTTTCTTCAGTTAATCATAATGTAAAAAGTGGGTTCCTCTATGGAGACCCTTGATACAACCTATGTGGATTAATCTTAGTTACACACCACAAGATGATACTTAATTTATTTATTTATTTATTATTTATTGGTGTTTAAGGTCACATACTTATGCACAATGTCTAATCGTGACTGTGACAGTTTTACGGGTGGAGGAAGCCGGAGTACCCAGAGAGAACCACCAAGCAACGACGAGCAGCTGTCAGCTCTCCAACATCGTAACTCTGAACTCTGCACCGCAGCACAGGCAGGGTTAGATTGGTTGAAGACATGCGCACCATCGCCGTGCAGTACGCCTCAGTACACAGCGTCATAGTGCCCCCATGTAGGCAATCGGGGTGAAGTGTCTTGCCCAAGGACACAACGCGGTTGCCGCAGGTGGGATTCGAACCGAGGACCTCTCGGCTTGCAGCCTGCACCTCTACCAACTGAGCCACCGCGCCCCCTGAAACTTAATAAAAAATTTCTAATTCTTCTGCTACATGGGCCAATTCTGGCTGAATTTGGAGCCCAAATATTAACCCTGACACTTGATTTGAACAAACTTGAATCTCATCTCACTAGAGATGTTGTACGCCGAATATGAAAGCATTCTGACTGGTGGATCTGAAGAAGAAGATTTTTAAAGAAATTTCCTCATATTGCACTAAATTAAAATTTGGGCTCCCATAGTGAGCTCAAATATCAACCCAGGGACTTGATTTGAACAAACTTGAATCTGCCCCCTCTCCCCTCTCCCTAAGATGTTATAAACCAGATATCAAAAGATTTTATTTTTAATTTTGGAAAATAATTGATGAGTTCTATCAGAGTTATGCTCCTTGTGGTGACCCTGTGGGTGTGGCAACTTTATTTGAACAAACTTGAATTGACATATGATAAGGAACATGCATATCAAATTTAGTTCTATTTGGTCCAGTGGTTTACGAGAAGTTGATAATGTAAAATTCATGCCGGACGGATGATGGATGGATGGCTGAGAGACAGAAACTGATCACTTAAGCTCCCCTTGACTTTCAGTCAGGGGAGCTAAAAAAAAATGGACAAAACCTGTTACTTGTGAATATCCTTTCCCCATGGTGGTCTATCAGCATACCGAAGACCATTTAAATCCAACATCCACTGACTGAGATATGAAGGTCCAAAGTTGTTATGGACGGATTGATGGATGGATGGATGGATGGACGGCAGACAGACAGACGGCAGACAGATGGACGGACTAACGTTCTTAAAAATAGGAGTTGTGGGCTTAAAAAATTACGAAAAAATTGATCATTTTAATTCGTTCGGACAATGGTTAAAACCTCAGTTGTTTTGGAAAAATTTTGGGGGGTATAGACATGGTTACATCCCCCAACCTTATACTGAAGAGAAACTAACGCTAACCCCAACCTTGATCTGTCCCTTACCCTTAATATAAACCCAGAAAATTTGCAATTTGCCTCATGAGTCTCATAACTTAGTTATTAAGCTCATAATGTATCAAAAAAGCTCATAATATTTCGGTAAGCTCATAATGCCTGTCCAGATAAAAAAAAAACAACTCGTACCTCCCGTATTACAGTGTGGACAGACAGATGGCTAGACGGATGGACAAACCCCATTTCTATATCCCCCACAAACTTTGTTTTGGTTGGGAATTATAAAACAAATATTAATATCGTCCATGTTGGGTAAAGGGTTAAGTAAACCAAGAACTACTGACTGATGAAAGTTAATATACTCTACAGAATCGGTATTCAAGGCCAGAAAAGTTAAAGAATTTATATTAATTTATATATTTTTTATACTTACCAATGACCCAGGTGCTAACTCTAATATTCTAGGGCCAAACACAAATTTTGCCCTCACAATCCCCAAAATTTGCATCAAAATCCAAAAAATAGATGTCCTATGTGGTCCTCCATACTTTTATCCACTGCACATTCGCAGTAGTCAAGGAAGTCCGAAATTGGAGCCAAATCCTCATTCTTACAACCAGTGCCTGGTAAGTGTTATGTAATCAGCAGGGAGGTATGAGTTCCCAAACTCATGGGAGGGCCATCCTCGTCTGGGTCATTGGTAAGTATAAAAAATATATAATTTACTATAAATTTTTTCATATTTTTATTCTGTACCAATGACCCAGACTTAGCTGAATAGAAACAAGAGGCCCCAAGGGGCCTGAGGGCGCTCACCTGACATGGTAGCCTAAATATCAATCCAGAGAATTGATTTCAACAAGTTGCATCTGCTCCTCCTAAGAAAAGCTTATACCAAATATCCAAAGATTCTGACCAGTGGATCTAAACAAGTACATAGAATGTCGACTTGTCAAGTGTGAGAAGTTGCTAACGTGATCTGTAATTTCGTTGGAGGGGGGGGGGGAGGGAGGGGGCGTGGAGCTGGCGTTCTGAAAAATCTGCGAGGGTGAAAAATCCCCCTCGCCAGACTGCTTTACAATAAAGTGACGCTAATATATACCAAGCATACTCACGCCTTGATCCGCCCATATTCCATTTTTAAAAGTTCCCTTTAAATGTCCATGCTAGTCAACAGCCGTTTGAAAACTTTATCAAGAGTTTCTGGCACATACAGAACAATTGCGCACGTGCTCTCCTGATAAGTCATCAACCATTCATTGCATGCTGATTACCTCAAAACAATAACTCTCGCCATAGTATCGCATTTCAGGCACACTGCCCACACATTCCAATGACATCAAACGGAATCATAGAGACAACGTTATCAGGATAAAACACATGCCGACTTCACTGATGTTATAAGTTTTAACAACATCATAGCGAGTACTGCATGCATTTGAAACTGACAATTCGCCGACGAGTGAGTGTGGCAATGTCTTCGTAAGTCGGGGAATGTTTTTTACAGTATTAACACTTGAAATGCGGTAGTTCAAAGGTAACGGTTAATCGATCAAGGACTTTTTTGATCGATCATGCTGTTGATCGTCGGTTAATCGATTAACCGGTTAATCGTTTCAGCTCTAAACTTGTCTCCTTATAACAGTGTTGGTGTTCCGGTAGAGTGCTGAAGGTCCAAATTTGGCTTCACTTGGGCATTCATATACAGCAACTTACTGGAAAACTATTCTGTTAATGTGCTTCTAATTATGCTAAGAGTGAAATTATACACTCTTATTTAATTTGCTTTGTTGTGATTTATGGGATAGTGCCTATAGGCACTCTCCCATAAATTGCAACAAGGCAAATTAATAACATATCCTGATAGCCCAAAATAATTCAGCACTCTACTATTACCAGTTAAAACAAACTACTGTCACTACTATTAGATGGCAATAGATGTATACATTGATTGCCCAATATTGCTGTTCAAACTGGCTGACAGTGGCAGAGAGGTGATACTATTTACCTAAAAGCTTGAAATTCTCTGACTAGTTGACTGTACAATTGAGAGTCGACTACTGGCTTGCCCAGAGTCGACATCGACTAGTCGACTAATCGTTTGAGTACTGGTTTCAGCAGACTGCCCGATTATTGTTTTGAGAATTAAAAGCAACAACAGCGGAATGTCGATGGAAATTTATGTCTCGTTGTGTGTATCAAATGAATAAAATCCCCACTCGGTTGAAAATACCACACATAAGTAATTCACTAATCGAAAACAATTGATATAAAACCCATTTTCGCATTCAGACATCGGCTATATCTCCCGGTGATAGCACCGGGGGAAACTGTCACTGATTTCACTGTACTGAATATGAATGTAGTGGGCAGCCACAATGTTCGGATAGCTGAACTATGGCACTGGACTTATGATCTGTGACTCTTTTTAATTTTTCAATTTTCAAAGAAAGATAAGTTTTAAGGCGCCATCAAACAAAACATCTGTGCTACAAAACTCCGTATTTCCCCCGTAGATTTCTTGATTAAAACTGCCTGTGTTTAAGTTCTTTTCCCGATACTCTCCCTGTGAACTTTTCCAGGGACTACAGCAGAAAAACTTTTAAATTTGTGGCTGATTTCATGGAACAAAGTTGAATTTAAAATTGTGTATTTATCTAAAACAAGTTTTGTTGGATGACGCCTTAAGTTTGTCTCGAAGAAGTGCGGCGTTTCGGCCTTTTTGTCTCGGGTGTTTCGAGGAGGCCGAAACGTCCCATGTTGAAACGTCTAAAGCCTAGTAAAGCCTAAAGGCCGAAACGTCTCGGAAACGTATGGATGTGGGACGCAAAACGATAAAGCTGTTTTCTGTTGTCTTCAGAATCATTTGTCGTTTTCATCCGTCTGTTGAACAAAACCAAGCATTTTCATCATGTTCCACGCGATTGAAGTTCTGGACGAGAAACAAAGCAAATAAAGTGATCGCAGATCAATTGTTAACATGATGTTACCTTTTTCTCTAAAACACAATAACATGTGATACTCGATTTCATAAGAGCTAACGAAGAGGTACACTCGATTGATGATTTAGAACAGGTGTCGCTAAAAAGCGCCTACTGCAAACCACACATATCCGGCTTTATGATTTAGAACAGGTGTCACTAAAAAGCACATAGTACAAACCACAAATATCCGGCGCACGTCAGGTATTACAACCCATGTTCCAAAAGCACAAAATGAGAATCTGAAAAATTCTGAATAGCGAATTTTTGGTTGAAGCCCTAGGCTTGCTCATGTTAGTTATTTGTCTACAATTTTGAAGCACAAAACCATACACCAGTCAAACTAAGTCTCTCCATTTGTTTGACCAACTATTCCTCAAGGTGCCCAGGCAATTCTGTCAAACTTGCACGTTGTCTGAATGGTTGACCCAGATTGTCCTTCTGTTGTATTTGCCTATAATTTTGAAACATGAAACCATTTACCATACTTCAGTTATTCTTTTCTCAATGGTGCTTAGGTTGATCTCCACAAAACTTGCAGAGTGGAATTGCCTTTGGGGGTGTCTGCCCATAATTTTGAAACACAAAACCATTTACCATACTACATCTCCATTTGCAGACAGGAAATTCTTATTTCTGTACCAACAACTTAACCTCTTCCAATGAGGTAAACCATGATCACCCTCATTCCGCCCTGTTGACCAAGGTCTCCCCCACTATTTTTGATTTTTTTTTTTTGTACAGCTCTATTCGGCTGGTCATGAGGAAGCTTAGTGCTTAAAAAAATGTTCTGAGCCGTGCAATTTTTGAGATATGGCCATTTTTATTTTTTTTACTTTACTGTTTCTGGAGAAGATTTTTAAAGGTTTTTGCACCTTTCCGCCCCTTCTAGGGTCCCCATTGGGCGCGGTAACTTTAGTCACACAATTTCTAAATGACACATGCTAAGGAAGATACCAACCAAATTTGGTTCAATTTGGACCAGTGATTTAGGAGGAGAAGTTGTTTGAAAAGTGTTCATGACGACGGACGACGACGGACAACGGATGGAAAGTGATAAAGTTGAGCTCCCTTCAGTGAGCTAAAAATAGCAATTTAGGGGTGGGCCGTTAGCTAATCAGAAGCTGTGGCAGCCATGTTGGATGGTGGGCGGACATACCGAACACAATTCTGAAAGAGGACCACCCACTGGTTAACCTCAGCAAATTTTATTCAAATTGATCCAGCAGTTCTGAAGAAGAAGATTTTAATGTGTTTTCCTAATCACCAGCCATGGCAGCCATGTTAGATGGGCGACAGAGATTTCAAACACAATTCTTTGAGTGTTCCACCTAATGATCAATCCCAGAAAATTTTATGTGGCCCAGTGGTTTGGGAGGAGATGATTGTTGACGCGAGAAAAAGATTTTTTAATGTTTTTCCATTACCTTCAGTGTTAAAAAGTGCAGAGTCAGCACTTTTTCAGAGACCCGAAAAAGTACCTTAGAAAAAAACCGTTAGCGATTTTTTTCTACCATTCCTTTCCATTGGTCATAAGCAAGCTGCACAGCAAATAAAAAGTTTCTGAGCCGTGCAGTTTTGGAGATATGATCGATTTTAATTTTTTCTATTTTTAGCTCCTGGGGTTCCCACGGGGCTACGGGAAAATTTTCTTCGGCATAAATTAGATACTTATGACCCAATATGTCCTCAAAAAAAATTTGGTTCAAATCGATCTCTTGATTCAAAAAATAGAAATTTAGGGGTGGAGCGTCAGCCAATCAGAAGCTGTGGCAGCCATGTTGGATGGCGGGCGGACAAACCGAACATAATTCTGAAAGAGGACCACCCACTGGTTATCTCCAGCAAATTTTATTCAAATTTATGCAGCGGTTCTGAAGAAGAAGATTTGAATGTGTTTTGCCAATCAGCAGCCAAGGCAGCCATATTAGATGGGCGACAGAGATTTCGAACACAATTCTTCGAGTGTTCCACCCAATGATCAAGCCCACAAAATTTTATTGAAATTGGCCCATTGGTTTTGAAGGAGATGATTGTTGACGTGAGAATAAGAGTTTTTAATGTTTTTGCATTACCTTCAGTGTTAAAAAGTGCCGAGTCAGCACTTTTTCAGAGTCACGAAAAAGTACCTTAGAAAAAGACCGTTAGCGATTTTTTTCTACCATTCCTTTCCATAGGTCATAAGCAAGCTGCACAGTAAATAAAAAGTTTCTGAGCCATGCAGTTTTGGAGATATGAGCGATTTTAATTTTTTCTATTTTTAGCTCCTGAGGTTCCCACGGGGATATGGGAAAAATTTTTTCAGCATAAATTAGATACTTATGACCCAATAAGTCCTCCAAAAAAATTTGGTTCAAATCGATCTCTTGATTCAAAAAATAGAAATTTAGGGGTGGAGCGTCAGCCAATCAGAAGCTGTGGCAGCCATGTTGGATGGCGGGCGGACAAACCAAACATAATTCTGAGAGAGGACCACCCACTGGTTATCCCCAACAAATTTTATTCAAATTGATCCAGCGGTTCTGAAGAAGAAGATTTTAATGTGTTTTGCCAATCAGCAGCCAAGGCAGCCATATTAGATGGGCGACGGAGATTTCGAACATAATTCTTCGAGTGTTCCACCTAATGATCAATCCCACAAAATTTTATTAAAATTGGCCTAGTGGTTTGGGAGGAGATGATTGTTGACGCGAGAATAAGAGTTTTTAATGTTTTTGCATTACCTTCAGTGTTAAAAAGTGCCGAGTCAGCACTTTTTCAGAGTTCCAAGAAAGTACCTTAGAAAAAAACCGTTAGCAATTTTTTTCTACCATTCCTTTCCATTGCTCATAAGCAAGCTGCACAGCAAATAAAAAGTTTCTGAGCCGTGCAGTTTTGGAGATATGAGCAATTTTAATTTTTTCTATTTTTAGCTCCTGAGGTTCCCATGGGGCTACGTGAAAATTTTTTTCGGCATAAATTAGATACTTATGACCCAATAAGTCCTCAAAAAAATTTGGTTCAAATCGATCTCTTGATTCAAAAAATAGAAATTTAGGGGTGGAGCGTCAGCCAATCAGAAGCTGTGGCAGCCATGTTGGATGGCGGGCGGACAAACCGAACACAATTCTGAGAGAGGACCACCCACTGGTTATCCCCAGCAAATTTTATTCAAATTGATCCAGCGGTTCTGAAGAAGAAGATTTTAATGTGTTTTTGCCAATCAGCAGCCAAGGCAGCCATATTAGATGGGCAACGGAGATTTCGAACACAATTCTTCGAGTGTTCCACCCAATGATCAATCCCACAAAATTTTATTAAAATTGGCCTAGTGGTTTGGGAGGAGATGATTGTTGACGCCCAACGACGACGGACAGAAAGTGATCAGTAAAGCTCATCCTGAGCTTTGCTCAGGTGAGCTAAAAAGGCTGGAGGGCCTGGGACATAAAGGGAAATCCAATAGGCTGAATTACATGTAAGCAGAATTATCCCCTCAAGCAGAAGAGAACAGGTTTTACATGTATCTTTCTTGTTTGTACTAAAAAGAAAGACACAATACCATTCCGTAATTGAGCACAATAGCATCAATGATCTCTTTTAACATCCAGTATAACCCATTATACTAATCTATTTAAAGGAAAGCCAATAAATAAAGATAGTCCAGTGAATGAGACTCTTTATACTCATTTAAAAGTGTCCGAGGATTGTAGATTAGCGCTCGTATGACACGTGGCATATACAAATGCTTCACACCGAGCTACACTTTAAAAATATTACATAAATGAGAAGACATTAGCTTTACAATTTAAAACTATCCCGGCACCAACTCGGAATTACTGATTCCAGAGGAGGTATTCCCTTGCTTTTCACTATAAAGCAGGTGATATAAGGGAACACCATCCCCCCCCCCCCCCACTCCCCCTTCCCCTTGCTCTGGGTCAAATACCCCAGAACGAAGAGGGCTGCAGGACAGAGTCACTACCAGAACAGAAAGCCTGCATAACTATAGTTGCAACTGTTTAGTGGACGACATTCTGAGCAACAGATAACGGACCTAAACAACGCAGGTCGCCAGAAATGGACTCAATATTTCTAAGATAAAAATTCGTGAACGTGGAAGGCTGAGACCAATATGTAGCCTTCATCAGGTCGGTAATACAGCGCTCTTACTTCATGCGCCGAAATCTTAACACAGACTGCTGAGATGAAGATAATTTTTCATAAGCAGTACGGATAGTTAATTGAATCCACCTTGCAATAGAATGAACTGTAATGTCCTTTCTATTAGGCAGCAGAGACAGAAAGAAACACTTATGTCCCTTTCTGATAAACTCAGATCTACGTTTGTAAATGCGCATGGCACTAACTGGGCAGAGCAAAGGCCTATGACCGTCTGAAGACGGAAGAGCCTTAATAACAACAATAGGTTCAGGATACTTATTAGGAGCCTGATTCTTAGCCAAAAATCCAACATTAGTAGTTAAAGTAATAGTATTACCAACACTATGATAGTGAGAATCATCGACTGATAGTGCATGAAGCTCACTAACTCTTCTCCCTAGAGAAGGCTAAGAGAAAAGCTGTCTTATAAGATAAGAATTTGAAGTCCACTGTGTCAAGGGACTCAAATGGCGCTTCTTTTAGCTTAAGAAGAACCCAAGCTAAATTCCACTTAGGAATTAACTAAGGGTTCTAGGTCTATTTATCGAAAAGTTTTTCACTAACTCAGATAAAGAGACATTAGATCCAATCTGTAAGCTATCATGATGAGCATAGGTATCCGATAGCATAGACCTATAACCCTTAATAGTTAATAGCTGCAGTTTGATCTCGACAAACAAGTAGACCAGAAAATTAGCAATGTCTGGAATGGAGGGATCATAAATATCAGTAGAATGATCCCTACACCACCTATAGAAAACCTTCCACTTAGCAGCATAATTTAGCGAAGAGGAGGTCCTCCTACAGTTAGAAATTGCATCCACTGCTCGTCCTGTAAAATGCTTGCTGTGCAAGAAGTGCAAGAAGGACCGCACAACGGAAATACGTGAAGGTTGAGACCTTGCGGGTTGTGATGCAGTGTGCACGATTTCCCCTTCGAAAGAAGGTCCTCCTGTGGAGGAAGCTTCCGTGGAATGTCCCACAACAGACACCTGAGTAGATTTATCCATGGTCTCTGGGGTGACAGAGATACTACCAACAGAATCTTGCAGTGAGATTGCTTGATTTTTAGCAATAGCTGCTGAATCAAAGGAACTGGAGGATACGCGTATTCTATCATTCCGCCCCAAGAGATCGAGAGGGCAAATGCTCGAGGATCTGGGCATGGCGACACATACATCTGCAACTGATTATTGAGATGCGTCGCAAACAAGTCTATCATAGGACGATCCCATTGGTAGCAAATCTGATTGAATACTCGTTTGTTGAGAGTCCATTCTGACGGCAACAGGCGACCTTTCTGAGAAAGGGAGTCTGCTAGAACGTTCAGACAACCCAGTATATGACGGACCGATAGGAGAACTTGATGCTCTAGGACAAACAGAAGGATCCTTTCCGTTAAACTGAATAAAGGAATGGAATGAGTGCCTCTCTGGTTCCGAATATACGCTACTACTGTCGAATTGTCGGACAGAATTTGAAGATGCGAATTCTGAAGAATGTTCATCCACTGACAGAGCGCATGCCATATTGACATCATCTCTTTGATGTTTATGTGCATGTTTAGGAACTGCAGATCCCAAAGACCCTGGCACTTGGAATCTGTTGGGCTCAGAGTTGCGCCCCAACCTGTTTGACTTGCATCCGTCATTATCATAAAACTCGGATCCGGCAGTTGGAGTGGCATTCCTTGAGTTAACCACTGAATATCTGCCCAAGTCTGAATCTCTTGTTTCACTTGATTCGACAAGACGATGTTCGTTTCGAGCGAATGAGTCTTCACACTCCAATTCTGAGTAAAAAAAAATATCTGGAGTGGACGAGTGTGTAGCCGCCCCATCGGAATAAAATCCGCAGCGGCTCCGCACAAATCTGTCAGTCTCATGAATTCTCTCGCTGTTACTACTTCTGAGTGAAGACAAAAGCGAGCGTAACAACTGACTAATTTTGCTCTGGATAACGGCAGACGAATGAGATTGTTGTGCGTCTCGAAGCTCATTCCCAGGTGGGTGAATGACTTGGACGGCACTAGATCCAACTTCTTTTCGTTTACTATGAAACCGAGATGTCGGAGCAGTTAAAGCAGACTCTGAACATCGTTCTGAAGCATTAACTCGTTGCCATACCTCTGAAGAATGTCGTCCAGGTAGGCCAACGTTACTACAGACGAATGACCTTGGAAATGAGTCATTACTGAGTTCATTATTCGAGTGAATGCCCAGGGTGCTAGATTCAGACTGAAGCACATCGCTCGGAACTGATAAACGACCCCTAGGACAGCGAAGCAAAGATACTTTCTGAACGCTGGATGTACCATGACGTGAAACTACGCATCGTTGAGATCTGTGCTGGCAGCATAATCGTTCACTCAAATGCTCACTCTGACCGATCGAATGGTCTCCATATAAAATTTTGGAGCCACGATCAGCTTGTTTATCCAGGTCAGATCTATGACTGGACGAACCGAGCCGTCTGGTTTTGGAACCAGAAACAGGTGACTGTAGAAACTTGGAGATTCAGCATTCTTGTCCAGAAGAGATTGAACTTCTGATAGAAGCGATTCTCTCTTCTGAACATTTGACAGAAGCTGAGTCCAACGTGGACTTCGAGTTCACGGAGGTTTTTCCTTGAAGGACAGTTTTAGTCCTTCAAAAATCACCCCTTGCACCCATGTGTCGTCCGTAATTAACAACCAATTGGTTAAGGATCTCGACAGCCTTCCACTGACTGGAACGCAATAGAGGTTTAAACCATCACCTCCTGGACCTGCGGGAGTGGAAACCACGTCCTCCACGACCTGCACCTCGTCCCGTCGACCTAGGGGTGTCTGACTGGTTATCTCGGCCAGTATAACGGCCCCTACCTGAGTAGCTACTCTGACGGTCTCTAGAGTAAGACGTAGAGTCTTTCTTAGATCCTCTATAGGAACTTCCCCTGGACGTATTCGCCTCCGAAGTACCTGCCTTACTCTTCTCTGCCAAGTCAGACTTTTTAGAAGCAGATTTAAAAAGCAGAGAGTCCGAAGCTTTCTTAGTAATCTGATCATAGATAATAGAAAGCTTTCCGTTGAAGAGAAGCTCTCCGGAGACCGTAGCAACTCGAAGAGAGTTTTGCACCTTACTGTCCACTCTAGTGGACGCAGCCAGGGCAGCATCACGTCTGACCAATTCCAGATTTGCCACTGAAAGGGCGGAGTTATACGTAGAATATGCTATAGCCCTCGAAAGAACTCTTAAGGAAGTTTGAACATCCTGGAATTCTTTCCCTTCAAGACATAATGATAACGCTCTGGTAAGGTGATCTGCGTAAGATAATGTGTCTAAATTAATTCTATTAGACAAGATTGTCGTCTCCAGTATACTGGAGTTTATAGATATCGACGCCGGCAATGACAATTCCAGGTCTTCAGCCTAGTCGTCCAGATGCAGAGGAACTCTCTGCATGCCTTGTCCTACCGTTTCAAATATATGTCTCGCATTGATGAAAGGAAGCTGTATAGCGCCAGGCGATAAGAAACCGGATTTGCCAGACTTAGAGGCTAGCTTGAATATAGCATCATTCAAAAGTTCAAATGTCCGGGTGACATTACTGGACTGGGTCGGAAACTCGGGGACAGTGTCCCTAATCCGGCCGAAAAAGTCTGTGTCCAGTGACACTATCAGTCTCTTATCCGGTAATGCAGCATTTTGGTCCGGAGGAACAACTTCTGGTAAGTGTTGCTGGATGAAATCTACGGCCACCTTATGTTGTTCTGAAAGGGGAAATTCTAGCTCTGCTGATTCCCTTTCGCCATTCAACTGGACCATATGAGATTCTCGGTCGTCCCTTTCTGACTCTGCAGGGGGGCGAACCGACCCAGCTTCCTCAGACAATTCCTGTTCCGAAAAAGTTTCTGATGGCTGCTGGGATGCTGCAATGAATTGAGCTATCTGTGATAGCAAGTCCATCACGGAGGCCTGTGGGGCCACGGTCTCACGTGATTTAGCCGCTGGGAGCTCCTGAGACATTACTTACTGCATACTTCTTTTATGCAAATGTCCCGACTGGTAAGGCCTCGTGTCCTTGGCTACCGGATGGCGTGACCTGATCGACGTGGAATCCCTTGTCGGTGAAGCAGGCTGGATATCAGAAGTCACATAGTCAAGTTGCAGTCATGTGTGCTGCCGTGAGGATGAGGAAGCCAATAGACTAGTCGCACCGGACTGTCTATACAACTGAGCGTCCTGAGAGGTGGACGTATGCTCCGACTGACTAACATTACGTACAACAACAACTGGTCCCAGGGGAGGGGACTCTCTCGCTCGCGGTCCGGGCAGACCTGGACGAGCTAGGTACTGGATTGATTGGCTACCTCCGTACTATCCTCGGATCCGTCGTCGCTGGGTGTGCACATTCCATGTTTATAGTGCTCGCAACACCCGATCTCTTTTCCTGGACCGCAACGGACGAACCCGGCGTCACAACCATTTCGTGAATGATTGCTTCACCGGGCGAGCTAGCGGGCGACAATGCCGTTGATCCAACGTGGGACCTTAGGCATTTGCCATATTTCATTGAGCACTTTTTCCGCTAGCTCTTCATTTATCTGCGACGACGGAGGCACACTTCGTGAAGACATCACGGAAACATCACCCTGTTCTTGTTCCTCTGAAAAAGAGACTGAAAAATTAGAGTGACCCTGTGGTGAGAGGGCCGGCATGGACCTCTCACCACTAACAATATACAGTGACACACGTCTCCAACGTTTGTCATTCCAATTGGCATACACAGAGCAAGAATTAGTGCGAGTACACTGACTACAATTAATACACTGAACATGAGAATCAGAGGAAGACTTCCTCGAATTACAATTTGAACTAACTTCTTTCATTTTGAAAAAAGTTAAACAGTCATCGTACTCGCACTAACCCTTGAAAATAAGATACATGATAATAATATAATCCATTACAAACATTTCGAAAAATAATTCGAAAGAAAAATTTTCGAAAAAATTTTCAAGTTCCCAATGAGCCCAAATGGATCCCAAAAAAGCCAAAGTGTGGACAAAGATTTTAAATCATGTCTAAAAATTAATGTTACACTTACGGACAATATTATGTATCTGGCTATGAGCAGAACTTAATAGATGACAAGGAATCACTGGCTGAAGTAACCGTTGTCAATGTAAACAAAAGTGAATAAAACTGGAAACAAGACTCCAGGCTCTGTAAATATGGCCAAAATCAGTAACCAATTTTAACACTATCCGATATAAAACAGAGGCTTCCTGAGAAGAAACTGCAGTACATCGGATGGTAGATGCATGACTGAAACGCCTAACCACCCTAGGGTTAGGACGTAACCATGGGGAAAAACAGAATAATCATTCTGTTACCAAGCCAAAACTCCCAAGAAATTTCATTGAAAAATAATTACAAAAATAGGCTGATGAAATCATCAGATGTGTACCCATATGCGCAACTAGTAGAAAGCTGTATGACGGAGGGCCACCACAGATGCTGACATTATGTACACCATACAAGGTATGGGTACATATAGAAATGGATTGGAGGAGTGTCTAATTTGATGGATAAAGGGTTAATATCTCTGGATCAAATTATCAGATTTACATAAAAAACTATACAGCACAGCACATCAGTAACCTGAATAAATATATAAAGAAACATGACAATCGGATTGATCTTTTTTGAGTTATCTCATGCCAAAGGGATTGGAGGAATTTTCAATTTGAAGGATAAAGGGGGTTAATATCTCTGGATCAAATGATCAGATTTACACCAAAAACTATACAGCTCAGCACATCAGTAACCTGAACACAAATATAAAGTAACTTGACAATCCATGCAATATTTTTCAAGTTATCAAATGCCAAAGAGATTGGAGGAATTTTCAATTTGAAGGATAAAGGGTTAATATCTCAGGATCAAAATAACAGATTTACACCAAAAACTATACAGCTCGGTACATCAGTAACCTGAACACAAATATAAAGTAACTTGACAATCCAAGCAAAATTTTTCAAGTTATCGAATGCCAAAGGGATTGGAGGAATTTTCAATTTTAAGGATAAAGGGTTAATATCTCAGGATTAAATTATCAGATTTACACCAAAAACTATAGAGCTCGGCACCTCAGTAACCTGAACACAAATATAAAGTAACTTGACAATCCAAGCAATATTTTTCAAGTTATCGAATACCAAAGGGATTGGAGGAATTTTCAATTTGTAGGATAAAGGGTTAATATCTCAGGATCAAAATGACAGTTTTACACCAAAAACTATACAGCTCAGCACATCAGTAACCTGAACACAAATATAAAGTAACTTGACAATCCAAGCAATATTTTTCAAGTTATCGAATGCCAAAGGGATTGGAGGAATTTTCAATTTGAAGGATTAAGGGTTAATATCTCAGAATCAAATCATCAGATTTACACCAAAAACTATACAGCTCGGCAAATCAGTAACCTGAACACAATTATAAAGTAACTAGACAATCCAAGAAATATTTTTCAAGTTATCGAATGCCAAAGGGATTGGAGGAATTTTCAATTTGAAGGATAAAGGGTTAATATCTCGGGATCAAATTATCAGATTTACACAAAAAACTATACAGCACAGCACATCAGTAACCTGAATAAATATATAAAGTAACATAACAGTCGGATTGATATTTTTTGAGTTATCTCATGCCAAAGGGATTGGAGAAATTTTCAAAATTTGAAGGATAAAGGGTTAATATCTCAGGATCAAATTATCCGATTTACACCAAAAACTATACAGCTCGGCACATCAGTAACCTGAACACAAATACAAAGTAACTTGACAATCCAAGCAATATTTTTCAAGTTATCGAATGCCAAAGAAATGGATAGGGATGCTGGACGGACAGACGGACGGATGGACAGACAGATAGACAAAGGATGGACAAACAACAGATGGGTCACCCTGGATGCCGGCATTATGTGTACCATACATAGTATGGGTACACATAAAAATTATGCCAAAAGCATGGGAGAATAGCATGGGGGGTATTAGGGAAATGGAGAGAGGAAACACTGAATAAACATTGGAAATCTCATAGCAAGAATGAAAATATCAGGCCCATGCCCCAAAATTAGGGAACATGAAATAATTTTTCATAAAAAGTTAAAAATTTATAGTAATTTATATATTTTTTATACTTACCAATGACCCAGACTTAGCTGGTGCTAACTCCTTAAATTATAGGGCCAAACACAAATTTTTCCCCCCAATCCCCAAAATTTGCATCAATATCCAAAATTTTAATGTCCTGTGTGGTTCCCCATACTTTTATCCACTGCGTATGCGCAGTGTCAAGGTAGTCTCGAAATTGGCATCAAAAGACATTCCTATAACCAGTGCCTGGTAAGCGTTATGTACTCAGCAGGGAGGTATGAGTTCCCAACTCATGGGAGGGCCATCCCCATCTGGGTCATTGGTAAGTATAAAAAATATATAAATTACTATAAATTTCTTAACATTTTTATACAGAAAATCCAGTAGGCTCAAATACATGTAAACATAATTATCTCCTCAAGGAGAAAAGGAGAAACAGGCTTTACATGTATGAGAAACAGGCTTTACATGTATCTTTCTTATTTGCATCAAAAAAGAAAGACACAATACCACTCTGTAATTGAGTACAATAACATCAATGATCTCTATTAACATCCAGTATAACCCGTTATACTAATTATTTTTAAAGGAAAGCCAAAAAATAAAGGAAGTCCAGAGAATGAGACTCTTTATACTCATTAAAAGTGTCCGAGGATTGTATATTGACCCGTGACATATACAAATGCCTACACCGAGCTACACTTTAAAAATATTACATGAATGAGTTAAATATTAGCTTTACAATTTAAAACCATCCCGGCACCGACTTGGAATTACTGATTCCAGAGGAGGTATTCCCTTGCTTTTCACTATAAAGCAGGGAACACCATTCCCCTCCCCCCCCCCCCCTTCCCCTTGCCCTGGGTCAAATACCCCAGAGCTAAGAGGGCAGCAGGACATAGTAGCTGCCGGAACAGAAAGCCTGCATTACTAAAGTTGCCTGTAATAGCAACCCTATTAGCATAAGCCACAGATGTAGATCTTACTTCATGAGCTGAAATCTTAAGCACAGACTGCTGAGTTGAAGTTAATTTATCATAAGCAGTACGGATAGTTAATTGAATCTACCTAGCAATAGAATGGACAGTAACATCCCTTCTATTAGGCAGCAGAGACAGAAAGAAACGTTTACGTCCCTTTCTGATAAACTCAGATCTACGTTTCTAGATACGTATAGCTCTAACAGGACAGAGTAAAGGCATATGCCCGTCTGAAGACGGAAGAGCTTTAATAAGAATAGGTTCAGGATACTTATTAGGAACCTGATTCTTAGCCAAAAATCCAACATTAGTAGTTAAGGTAATAGTATTGCCTACACTACGATAGTGAGAATCATCAACAGATAGTGCATGAAGCTCACTAACTCTTCTAGCCGAAGAGAAGGCTAAGAGAAAAGCTGTCTTATAAGATAAGAATTTGAAGTCCACCGTGTCAAGAGGCTCAAATGGCGCTTCTTAGCTTAAGAAGAACCCAAGCTAAATTCCACTTAGGAATTCATCTATGGGTTCTAGGTCTATTTATCGAAAAGTTTTTCACTAACTTAGATAAAGAGACCCTAGGTCCAATCTGTAAACTATTATGATGTGTATAGTAATAACAGAATGATCCCTACACCACCGTGAGAAAACCTTCCACTTAGCAGCATAATTAAGTGAAGAGGAGGTCCTATAGCTTATATAGCGGTAAATAGCTTGCCATGCAAGAAGGACCGCACAATGGAAATACGTGAAGGTTGAAACCTTGCGGGTTGTGATGCAGTGTGCGCAATTTCCTCTGCAAAAGAAGATCCTCCCATGAAGGAAGCTTCCACGGCATGTCCCACACAGATATCTGAGTAGATTATCGATGGTCTCTGGAGTGACCGAGATCCTACCCACAGAATTGCAGTGAGATTGCTCATTCTTCAGCAATATCTGCTGAATCAATGGCGCTGGAGGATACGTGTATCCTATCATTCCGTCCGAGAAATCGAGAGAGCGTCTACTGTAAATGCTCAAGGATCTAGACAGGGTAACACATACGTGAGCAACTGATTGTTGAGATGTGTTGCAAATAAGTCGATCATCGGACACTCCCATTGGTAGCAAAACTGACTGAATACTCGCTGCTGAGAGTCCATTCTGACAGCAACAAACGACCCCACCGAGAAAGGGAGTCGGCCAAAACATTCAGGCGACCCGGAATATGATGGACCGATAGGAGAACTTGACGCTCTAGGATAAACAGAAGGATTCCTTCCGTTAAGTTGAATAACGGGATGGAATGAGTGCCTCCCTGTTTCCGAATATATGCTACCACCGTCAAACTGTCGGACAGAGTTTTCACATGTGAAATCCGACTAATGTTCATCCAATGACATAGCGCAAGCCAAATTGACATCATTTCCTAATGTTTATGTGCTTGTTTAGGACCCTGGCACTTCGAAACTGTTGGGCTCAATGTTACGCCCCAACCTGTTTGACTGGCATCCGTGAAAATCATAAAACTCGGGTCCGGCGATTGCAGTGGAACTCCCTGAGTTAACCACTGAATATCTGCCCAAGTCTGAATCTCCTGTTCTCTTGATTCGATAAGACGATGTTCATATCGAGTGAATGAATCTTCACACTCCAATCGTGTGTCAGAAAGACTTGGAGTGGCCGAGTACGTAGCCGTCCCATCGGAATAAGATCCGTGGCAGCTCCGCACAAACATGTCAGTCTCATGAATACTCTCGCTGAAACTACTTCTGAGTGAAGACAAAAGTGAGTGTAACAACTGACCAATATCGCTCAGGTTAACGGCATACGAACAAGATTGTTGTGCGTCTCTAAGCTCATTCCCACGTGGGGGAATGGTTTGGACGGCACTAGATCTGACTTCTTTTCGTTTACTATGAAACCAAGACGTCGGAGCAGTTGAAGCAAACTCTGAACATCATTCTGAAGCATTGACTTGCTGCCGTAACCCTGAAGAATGTCATCCAAGTAGACCAACATTACCACAGACGAATGAGCGTGGTATCTTCCAAGACCCGCAGCTCGCCCAGTCAACCTAGGGACGTCTGACTGGTACTCTCAGCCAGCATTACGACCCCTATGCGAGTCGCTACTCTGACGGTCTCTGGAGTAAGACGTAGAGGCTTCTTAGATCCTCTGAAAGAACTTTCATTGGACATATTCGTTCGCAAAGTGTCTGCCTTATGCCTCCCTGCTAAGTCCACTTTTGAAAGCGAAATTAAACGCAGAGAAACCGAAGCTTTCTTAGTTATCTGATATAGATTGTAGAAAGCTTAACTTCAAAGAGAAGCTCTCCTGAGACCGGAGCGACTAGTAGAGAGTTTTTCACCTTACTATCCACTCTTGTGGATGGAGCCAGGGCAGCATCACGTCTGACTAACTCCATACTGCCACTGAAGGGTGGAGTTATACATAATATGCTATAGCCGTCGGAAGAACTCTTAAGGAAGTTAAAACATCCTGGAATTCTTTCCCTTTGAGACGTAATGATAACGCTCTGGTAAGGTGATCTGCATAAGATAATGCGTCTAAATTCTATTAGACGTGATTGTCATCTCCAGTATACTGGAGTTAATAGACATGGACGATGTCAATGACCATTCCAGACCTTAAGCCTGGTCGTCCAAATGCAGAGGAACTCTCGGCACGCCTTATCCTGCCGTTTCAATTTATGTCTAGCATTGATGAAAAGCAGTTATATATAGCGCTAGGCGATAAGAAACTGAATTTGCCAGTCTTAGAGGCTAGCTTAAATATAGCGTCATATAAAGATTAATATCCGTGACATTTCTGGACTTGGATGGAAACTGAGGAACCGTGTCCCTAATCCGGCCGAAAAGTCTGTCCAGTGACGCTTACAGTTACTTATCAGGTAACTCTCGGCACACCTTATCCTGCCGTTTCAAATTTATGCATAACATTGATGAAAGGCAGTTATATAGCGCTAGGCGATAAGAAACTGAATTTGCCAGTTTTAGAGGCTAGCTTGATTATAGCGTCATACAAAGATTATTGTCTGTAACATTTCTGGACTTGGATGGAAATTGAGGGACCGTGACCCTAATCCGTCCGAAAGGTCTGTCCAGTGACGCTTTCAGTTACCTATCAGGTAACTCTCGGCACGCCTTATCCTGCCGTTTCAAATTTATGCGAAGCATTAATGAAAGGCAGTAGTAGAGCCTTTGCCGATTAGAAACCGGACCTGCCCGTCTTGTAAGCAAGTTTGAATATAGCGTAATTCAAAAGTTCAAATGTCCGCGAGACATAATTGGATAATGTCCCTAAACCGATCAAAGAAATCTGTGTCCAGTGATGCTATCAGTCTCTTATCCCGCAACGCAGCATTCTGGTCCGGCGGAACAACATCAGGAAGGTATTGCCGGATGAACTGTACGGCAATCTTATGTTGCTCCAAAAGGGAAAATTCAAGCTCCTCTGGATCCCTTTTGCCATCCTGTTGGACCACTTGGTAATCTCGGTCGTTCATGCCGGACCCTGCAGTGGAACGCACCGACCCAGCTTCCTCGTATCCCTGGCTACCAGAGGGCGTGACTTGGTCGCCGTGGAATCCCTGGTCGGCGAGGCTGGCTGAATTTCATTGGTCACGTAGCCAAGGTGCGGTCGTGTGTGCTGCCGTGAGGATGAGGAAGCCAACAGAGCAGTCTCTCCGGACTGTCTATGTAACGGAGCATACCGAGCAGTGGACGTATGCTCCGACTGAGGAACGTTTTGTACAACAACATCTGGGCTCAGATGTTGTTGTACGAGAGAGGGGCCTCTCTCGCTCGTGGTCCGGGCGAACCTGGATGAGCTAGGAACTGGACTGATAGGCTTCCTCCGTACTATCCTAGGATCCGTCATCACTGGGTGTGCACGTTAGATGTTTATAGTGCTTGCATCACCCAAACTTCCTTCCTGGATCGCTACGGACAAACCCGACTGCCAAGCCATTGCCGATAAAAGGTTGCTACACCGGGCGAGCTAGCGGACGCCAAAGGCCGTCGATCCTACTTGGGACCTCTTTGGCAATTGACGTATCTGCATGAGCACTTTTGCCGCTAGCTCTTCATTAGACTGTGACGGCGGAGGCACACTTCTTGAAGACATCACGGAAACATCAACCTGTTCTTGTTCCTCTGAAAAAGAGATTGAAAAACTAGAGTGACCCTGTTGAGAGAGGACTGGAGTGGACCTCTCACCGCTAACAACATACCGTGACACACGTCTCCAACGTTTGTCATCTCAATTGGCACACACTGAGCAAGAATTAGTGCGAGTACATTGACTACAATTAATACACTGATCATGAGAATCAGAGGAAGATTTCCTCACATTACAATTTGAACAATATTCTTTCATCTTGAAAAAATATAAACAGTCATAGTACTTGCACTAACCCTTGAAAATAAAGATACATAATAAAATAATCCATTATAACATTTCAAAAAAATAATTCAAAAGAAAAAACTTTTTCGAAAAAATTTCAGAAGAGCCCAAGTTCCCAATGGGAACGTTGAGCCCAAATGGATCCCAAAAAAGCCTAAGTGTGGAAAATTTTTTAAAACCAATTCAAAAAATTAATGTAACACTTACGGACATCTTGCTATGAACTGAACTCAGCAGAAGACAAGTAATCACTATCAGAAGTAACCGTTGTCAACGTAAACAAAAAGTGTACAAAAACTGGAAACATGACTCCAGGCACTGTAAACATGGCCCGAAATCAGTTACCAATTTAAACACTATCTGATGCAAAACAGAGACTTCCAGAGAAGAAACTGCAGTACATCAGATGGTAGATGCCGACCAAAATGCCTAAACACCCAAGGGTGAGGACGTAAACATGGGGAAAAACAGAATATTTTATTCTGTTACCAAGCCAAAACTCCCAAGAAATTTTAGTAATAAACATTACAAAAAATATGCCAAAAGCATGGGAGAATAGCTAGGGGGAATAAAGGAAAGGGAGAGAGGAAACACTGATCAAACAGTGGGATATTCATAGCAAGAATGACAACATCAGGCCCATGTCCCGAAATTAGGAAACATGAAATAATTTCGTAAAAAAATTATAAGTTACAGCCCTGAACATTTCCTGCCACTGTTTCTTCCTCTCATCCTTCTATTTCCTCCTTAGATCCACCATTTCTTTCATAATTATGTGTCTGGCATCATTTAAACTGAGATTTACAAGCACAAATATCAGTGAGATGTAACTGATTAGAGGGCCAAACAATGACTTTTGGCGCCAATTTCGAGACTACCTTGACACTGCGCATGCGCAGTGGAAAAAGTATGGAGGACCACATAGGACATTGGAATTTTGGATTTTGAAGCAAATTTTGGGGATTGGGGGGCAAAATTTGTGTTTGGCCCTATAATTTAAGGAGTTAGCACCAGCTTAGTCTGGGTCATTGGTACAGTATAAAAATTTATAAGTTACAGCCCTGAACACATCCTTCCACTGTTTCTTCCTCTCATCCTTTTATTTCATCCTTAGATCCACCATTTCTCTCATGATTATGTGTCTGGCATCATTTAAACTGAGATTTAAATCACAGATATCAGTGTGATGTTGCTGATTGAAGGGCCAAACAAAGAATGAGGATTTGGCTCCAATTTCGGACTTCCTTGAATACTGCGCATGCACAGTGGATAAAAGTATAGAGGACCACATAGGACATCTATTTTTTTTATTTTGATGCAAATTTTGGAGATTGGAGGGGCAAAATTTGTGTTTGGCCCTAGAATATTAGAGTTAGCACCAGCTAAGTCTGGGTCATTGGTACAGTATATATAAAAATTTTATGATTTCAGATTAGCAAATAGTAAACAAAAGTATGCTGTGGAATACTGCTAACCATTCATCTTATATATCTTGAAGATGATACTTGCACAAAATATTTCTTGAATAAGGACATATTTGCATTTCTTGACCCCAAAACATATCTTATGACCACTCACCAAAACGAGTTCAATGAACTCATTCCAAATCAACAAACAACCATAATTATAATAACACTGAATCTTTTGGTGCTCTCTCTCCCCTCTCTCATGAGAGAGAGAGGGAAGAGAGAGAGAGGGGGAGTGAGAAGTATTAGCCTATATGCGTTACTATATACTTGTTCATTGATTTTGACAAGGTGTTGACGAGAGAGAGAGAAGGGGGAGGAGAGAAGTATTACATGCATTGCTTCAACTTACTATACAGGCCTACTTGTTCGTTGATTTTGACATGCATTTTGATGGGGAGTTGGGTTCTTTGTATTCTTGGTTCCATTTACGCAACAGTTTATTATTTTTACTAAACAGAGTTATAAACCGCTGTTTGCTTCATTGCCTTTAACCCACTTCTGTCACTGAAACTGTATTTAGTCTTGTTCATAAATGATATACTGTTTCAGTTTACCAGAGAGTGCATTCAGGCATTCTCCAGTAAACTGAAACAATACAATGTTGATGAATCAGCCATGTAGCAGATAGCCCAAATACATCCTTATTTGTATCATTGCATCAAAACGTATGCTTGACTTACGTGTAGGCCTACTGGAGAATGTTTATCTACATTTGGAGAAAGGTGGTGAGCAGGAAGTATATTTCCTCTACTGATAGTACCCGTAACAGTTGTCTGAAAGCCCTTGAATATCCTTGAATTGTAGTTGAAAAGGTACTTGAAAGACCTTGAAATTGTTTTGTCATGAGTAGGGGAAATCATGGTCAGAGTGTGGAGAAGGGGAGAGCAAGTTGAGTGCATGCAAATATTTGCACCAGCTATACAAACCATGAATTACATGTATGTCAATTCAACAAAATAGCATGCGAGAATTGAGACAGATTATCTGCTTAATTCTTGCATGATAAATTTTCGTTGAATTCACACCTCCATGCCCACTGTCCGCACCCAGTGTTGAATCAAGTTATTGCAGGTATAGTTACGAGTTGCTTGGGGACTCACTGTGTAATATTACTCCACAATCCTAACTGAAAAAGGATTATTAAATATACGCCCACAATAAAATCTAAATCAACACAATATCAATTGATATTATATAATATAATCATTTGATATTCTGTTGATTCAGATCTTTTATATTGCTGGACATAAACTTGAATTACTTTGGAATTTGATTTTGCAGACACTTGGTGGTGTTTGCACCTTGAAGTTTGTTTTCAATACTACAGCCAATCGCAACACTAAAGTGTGAATAATTTATGCAGCCCTGCATTCCCGTGTAAACTTCTGAAATTATATTGGCTATGTAAACTAATTATGCATGTGTGCCTGGAAACGATACCGCTGAGCATTCTCAGAAAGCAGGGAACACTTCCTACTTCCAGTTTTGTTTTAACACAACATGTGCTCGCTTCATAATAAGGATTATATTATAATAAGTGGCAAATATTTGTTGTTACATCAGCTCAATTATTCTAGGTACATTTATCAAATCATATCCATGGGTATTTTGACACTTGGCTTCGAAGGACAATAGGATTTATCATGCTAATTACTTCAGAGAAAAGGTAGGAAATTTGTATTATTTTTTAACAGGCTGTCTCCTTTCGCCCGTGATCCATGCATGCACAGTTTAATGGGTAATCAAAATGATAGAACACCCTCCATGTCGTGGTGTGTATCATATATAGGGGAAAGCTCGGATTATATCAAGTTCATGAAGATGGGGCTTTTTTTTAGGGAGACTTAGAGTTGGTGAAACTGGTAGTAAAGTTCACTGCACAGTTTTGAATAGGGTTTTTAAGTAAATCAAAAACATAAATAGTACATTCATTTTATTGCCTTAAAAAATTGTCATAGTAACTGCCGTAGCAACAGGTTTTTACGGCAACAGTATATTGCTGTAGTAGAATACTCCCAATTTCAAGGGCTGAGCCTTCAAGAACACTTTCAGAATCTATGACAAAGAACAAAGGAACATTTTGTGAGAATCAGAGTTGATTTTCATTGTTTTCCTTGTGAGAATAATTTACGAGAATTGACTGTTGAAGCCCCCTGTTAACTGGTAGAGTGCTAAATTATCTATCAAAGGTGATTTGTAACATGAGTATTTTTTTCGAGGACACCATAAACAATTTGAGTATATTGACACTCTCGAATAAACTGTAACAAAGCAATTTTGTATGACCATTTTAGGGTTTCTGCTGTTGAGCAAACTTGCTAATGAATGCAGTGTTAAGCCACTAAAGTGGCTTCCAACATTTTTCTATAGAGCCATGATAGTGGCTTCTAGCATTTAAACAGTTAAGAGTTAAGCTATAAAATTGATTTAAGGTACTCAACATCTTCAGTTTTCTCCAAAGAGTAGAAAGGATATTGGAGTACAGTGGCTCAATGGTTAGAGCACTGAACTTTAAACTGAAACGTTAATCGTTTGAGTCTGACCCATGCCATCTGTGCTGTATCATTGAACAAGATACTTAATCCCAACACATGGAGACAAGGTATACAGCACGATGGTGGTGCACTTGCCTTCAAGTGCTGCCAACTCTGCTTGTGTTGGCTTAGTAAGCTGAAGAGACTAACAGCTTCTCACCACTGCTCGGTGATTCTCTCCAGGTACTCTGGCCTTCTCAACCTATGAAACTATCAGACATGATGTCATCCTGGGTTGCTGAAAGTGTCATTAAACCCCAATAAACAAAGAGTCAAAATATTTATTTTCCTGTGATAAATTCACTTACCTGAGCACCCACAATACCATTTCCACCATAAAAATTCTTAGTATACATGTGCATAGAACCACCTTTACCTTTAGCACAGCCAGACTTTCGACCTGAAATGCCAAAAAACAACTTAAAAATATGTCAACCCTATTTTATTACAATTTATATATAAGGTACATTTAACCCATTTCTTAATTGTTTAATGAATCTGCCTAATCAAAGAAGTAGTTTATACACAAAGTCCCATGTAAACCTACTTGCGAATTGTCAACTTCAATTGTTTATACCCCTGCTACCTTCTAGTAACTGAGACAACATCCACCACAGGCATTGGTTGACTAGTATGGCAAAACTTGTTTATTGCAGTAAACAAGTACTGCTACCCTTCTCAAGTTTCCTACGAGGGGAATATACAATTAACAAACGTATGTTTTTTATAAACTTAACTAGCAAGAGAATTCACTTTTTCGATTTTATGAATAACAAGTGACAAGCTGTTTCTTCTACATGGTGTACCGAGGCCGGCTGCAATCTAGATGGAGCATCCCGAGTGGCAGGTGTGGATGTATGCTCCGGTCCGCGTTTTTTCATCACAACATCTGGCTCCAGATGTTGTTGGGATAGAGAGGAACCTCTCCCACTCCTTTCAGACCTCGCCAAGCTTCCTGACAAAGAACTTACTGGCTTCTTCCCTAGTTCCGTCGTCGCTGGGTGAGCATGTTTAGATTTTAAGGTGCTCACTCTACCCACTACACTTCCTTCGACTGCAACGGACATACCAGGTGTCATGGCTCCCGTGCAGAGTAAACGCTTCACCGGTCGAGCTAGATGCTGACAAAGGATTAAAACCACCGCCCAGTGGCTTTATCCCTTGCTTAATATTCAGGAGCACCTTAACAGCTAGCTCTATTTGCTCCTCAGAGCGCGACGATGGTAGCACACTTTTGGAAAGTGTCACATAACCATCACCATGTTCTTGTTCCTCTGAAAAAGAAACTCAGAAACTGGAATGACCCTGCGGCAAGAGGACCGACATGGGCCTCTCACCGCTAACAATAAACCATGACACCCGCATCCAACGTTTGTCATCCCAATCAACACATGTAGGACAAGAATTCGTAGGAGTACATCGACTACAGGCAAGGCACCATGCATGTAAATCAGAGGAAGACTTCCTCGCCTTGCATTTTGAGCAATAAGCTTTCGTAATTAATCAAAGCAAAGTTGATCAACTCCTACAAACTCCAACATATATATATAATGAAGATACATAATAATCAATAATCAAAATCAAAATTGAAAAATTAAACTATAAAATTTTTTCAAAAAACTCTTGACAAAAGCCCAAGTTCCCAAAGGGAACAATACGAGCCCAAGGGTATCCCAATAGAGCCTAAGTGTGGACAAAATTCCAAAAATTATTGCTACACTACCAGAATACTAAAACATGTATCTTACAACAATCCTACAGTAATAACAACCAAAAACTACATACATTTAAAGACGTTGCCAATGTAAACAATGCCAGGGAAAAAGACTGGAAACAAGACAATAGGCACAGAAACAAAAAGGCCCAAAGTCAGTAACCGATTTTAAAGCTACCCGATGTAAAGCAAGATCTTCAAACGAAGAAAAAAAGTTACATCGGATAGAAGATGCATGACCCAAACGACCCAACACCCCTAAAGTGAGGATGTAACCATGGGAATAAACAGAATAAACATTAAAAAATTTCGATAAAAACAAGCCATAAAGCTTGGGAGTTTAACAGGAGGGCTTCAAGGAAGGATAGGGAAGGAACATTTAACAAACAGTGGATAAATCATTAGCAAGAATGATGACATCAGGCCCATGTCCCAAAATTGGGAAACATGAAATAATTTGATAAAAGTTAAAAAATTTATAGTAATTTATATATTTTTTATACTTACCAATGACCCAGACATAGCTGGTGCTAACTCTTAAAATATAGGGCCAAACACAAATTTTGCCCCCCAATCCCCAAAATTTGCATCTAAAACTAAAGAAAACATGTCCTGAAAGGCCCTCCACACTTCGCCCCTACTGCGCATGCGCAGTGTCAAGGACGTTCCGAAATTGGCGCCATTTATCATTCTAATAACCAGTGCCTGGTAAGCGCTATGTACTCAGCGGGGAGGCAAGAGTTCCCAACTCCTGGGAGGGCCATCCCCGTCTGGGTCATTGGTAAGTATAAAAAATATATAAATTACTATAAATTTTTTAACATTTTTATACTGTACCAATGACCCAGACATAGCTGAATAGTAAAAAGGCTGGAGGGCCAAGGACATAGAGCAAAATGGAATACGCTCAATAAAATAAAATAGAGTCATCCCCTGTAGGGAAAAGAAGTAATAGGCCTTACATGTATCTTTCTATTTATGATAAATTAGAAAGATACAACACCTTCCAAAAATTGAGCTTCATACATCCATGTACTCTATTAATATCCAATAATCCTTATACTAATAATTTTTAAAGTAAGCCAATAATAAAGTAAGTCTAGAGAATAGAGACTCTTATACTCCTAAAAGTGTGTGAGAATTGCATAATCAGGTCCGTTGACATATGCAATATTCAAAAGCTATACTTTAAAAACTAAGACTTGAATGAATTTTATAAACTTAAACTTCTCACTAAACAACCATCCCAATAACAGCTCAGAATTACTAACTCCGGAGGAGGTATCCCTTTGTTTTCATAGTAAAAAAAGGTGACCCAAGGGAACACCCTCCCCCCCCCCCTTTTTCTTGCCCTGGGTCAAATAGCCCAGAGCGAAGAGGGCAGCCGAACGGAGACACTGCCGAAACAGACAGCCTACCTAGCTATAGTAGCAACTGTTAAGTGAATGACATTCTGAGCAGTAGATAACAGACCTAACAATAGAGGCCTCCAGAAATGGACTCGATATTTCTGAGATAAAATTCATGAATGGATGGCTGAGCGCAATGAGCAGCCTTCAAAAATCTATAATAGCAACACTATTAATGCAAGCCCAAGAAGTAGAAGAACTCTTACTTCATGAGCCGAAATCTTAAGCACAACTGCTAAGCCAATGATATACCATAAGCAGTACGCTAGTTAATAGAATCCATTAACAATAAAATGGAGCGTAACGTCCTTCTACTAGACATCAAAGACAGAAGAAGCTTACGCCCTTGTAATAAACAGATATCTGTTTATAAATACATAAACTGTACCCGGAAAGAGTAAAGGCCTATGCCCATACGAAGACGGAAGGACCTTAAAATAATAGGTTCCGGATAATAGGAGCCTAACTCTTATGCAACAATCCAACCTAAATAGTAACGGAAGTATTGATTCCGAAACTATGAAAGTGAAAATCATCCATCGATAGTGCATGAAACTCACTGACTCTACAGTAAAAGAGAAACCAACAGGATTACTGTCTAAAAGGTCAGAATTTGAAAACTACTGTTTCCAGAGGCTCAAATGATTACTTAGCTAAATAAGAACCTGAAGTTAAAATCCGTATAGGAATTTAATCTAAAGATTCTAAGTCTATTTATCAAAAAGTTACTAACTGACTTAGATAAAGAGACAAAAGACTCAATTGTAAACTATCGTAGAGTGCATAGGTATGAGGTAACATAAACCTATAACCTAAATAACAACAGGCTGCAGTAGATCTTGTGAAACAAGTATACTAAAAAATAGCAATGAGTAGTATGGAGGGATCAACCATATGAACATAATGATCCCTACACCACGACGGAAGAGCCTCCACTTTAGTCGCATAGAATAGCGAAGAAGAGGATCTCCTACAGTAAGAAATCGCGTCCAAAGCTCGTCCAGTACAGTGCTTACAATGCAATACGGACCACACAACGGAATACATGAAGGTTGCGACCTTGCTGGTTGTGATAAAGATGACACGATTTACCCAGTGAAAAAAGATCCTCACATAGAGGAAGATTTCACGTTAAGATCCACAGTAGACAAGAGAGTAAATTACTCATGATCTCTGTGAAGATAGAGATGCTATCAACAGAAATGTATTGTGGTTGTTTATCTTAGCAATACCTGCTAAAACAACAGCGCCGGAGGATACGCGTATCCTATCATTCCGTCCTATAGATCAATAGAGCGTTAACAGTATTAGCTCAGAGATCTGGACAAGCCAACACATACGTCTGCAATTGATTAACAAGCTGTGTCATAAATAAAATATCATTGGGCGCTCCCATAGATAGCAAATCTGATTGAATACTTGTTTGTTGAGAGTCCATTCTGACAGCAACAAGCGACCCGTAAGAGAACGGGAGTGCGATAAAACAATCAGACGACCCAGAATATGACGGACCAAAACTGAACTTGGTGTACTATAACCAACAGACGGATTCTTTCCATTAAATTGAATAACGGAAACGAAAGAGTGCCTCCCTGGTTCCGGAGATACGCCACTACTGTCGAATTAAAGGACAGGAATTTGGGCATGCGTTACTGAATAATGTTCATGCAATGACATAAAGCAAGCCTAAAAAACATTATTCCGCGGAAGTTAAACTGATAGCTAAAAGACTGCGGAACCCAAAGACCCTGGCACTTCGAATCCGTAGGGATCAGTATATATCCCAATCTGTTTGACTGGCAACCATCATAACAGCCACACTCGGGTCCGGCAACTGCGGCGGCACTCTCTGAGTCAACCACCGAATGTTTGCCCCAGTCTGAATCTCTTGTAACACTAGATAGACAAGAGAATGTATAAATCAAGCAATTCATGGATTGCCGGAAAGTTGCCGTCGAAGAGAAGCTCCTCCGAGAACGAAGCGACTCTGAGAGAGTTCTTAACCTACTATCCACGCGTGGATGTAGCTAGGGCTGCATCACGTCTAACCAACTCCAATCAGCCACTGAAGGGCGGAGTTATACGTGAACAAACTACTGCCCTCAAAAGAAATTACATTGAGAATAATATCCCGTAAATCTTTTCTTGAAGACGTAATGATAACGCCTCAGTAAGGCGGATTACGTATAATAAAGCGTCTAAGTTAAAATCTACTATACATAATGTCGTTCCCAACATTGAAATTGGAAAAGACATAAACGGCGAAAAAGAATACATGCAGTCTTTAATCACACCGTCTAGACGCATATGAACTCTCGGTATGCCCGGCTCTGCCAAAATAAACTATATGTAAAAAAGATAAAATGGCAGAAATGAGCCACGTGGACAAGAAACTAAACTATCATGCTTAGTAGCAGGCTTGAATATATATATATATAAATATATAGCGTCGAAAAATAAAACACATGTTGTAATGACAATATTGGACTGCGTCGGTAAGTCAGGGACAAAGTCCCTGTACCGATCGAAAAATCCGAGTCCAATGACGCTATAAGTCTCTTATCCAAGATCGCAGCAATGAAGTCCGAAAAATAATCACTGGAAGAAATGCCAGAAGATATGAAAGGCATCTTCCGATACTACTAAAGGGAAAACTCGAAATCTTTCGAATCCCTTTCGCCATCCTGTTGGACCCTATAAAGCGTTCGGTCGTCCGTAGCTTGATGCAACCGCGGACCGCACCGACCCAGCGCCGTCGGATAATTCCTGATTCGACCGAGAAACCGTCAATTGCTGGGATACTGCGAAACAACTGTGCTAACTCGGATAGCACGTCCGTCACTGAGGCCTGAGGAGCAGCGGTCTTACGATGCATTGCCGCAGGAAGCTCCGAGATCGTTACCCCGTGCATACTTCCAATATGCGAGCGAACGGAGTGTATAGGCCTCGTGTCCCTTGGCTACCGGATGGCGCGACCTATTCGCTGTGGAATCACTGAATGCCGAAACTGATCGGATACTCGAGGTCACGTAGCCAATGTGCGGTCGTGTGCCCTGCTGTGAGGATGAGGAAGCATTAAAGACAGTCTCTCGGACTGTCAATATAACGGAGCGTCCCGAGCAACGGACATATGCTCCGAATGTAAAATATCTGAACCACAACATGCGGTCCCCTATGTTGTTGGCTTCCTCCGATCTGTCCTCAATCTGCCGTCACTGGGTGAGTACTAAAGTAATTAAAGTGCTCGCATCACCCAAATCTCCTTCCTAGACCGCAACGGACGAACCCGGCAGCCGAACCATTCGATGAATGTATGCTACACCGGGTGAGCTAGCGAATGTCACTCCGTAAGCGATAGACATATTCCATGAGCACTTATTGCCGCTAACTCTTCATTAACTATGACGACAGAGGCACACTTTTGAAAGACATCTCCATAACTCTTCGAACAAGAAACCAGAAATGCTTGGATAGCAAGCATAAAATAAAAATATATATAGCGTCGTTCAATAATTCGAAAGTTTGTGTGACATTATTGGACTATGTCGGAACTGAGGGACGATGTCCCTGAACCGAACCAAAAATTTCTAAGTCCACCGACGCTATCAGTTTCTTATCCGGCATCGCAGCATATGTTGTTCCGAAAGGGAAAGCTTGAAATCCACCGAATCCCTTTCGGTATCCCGTCGGACCGGATGAAACTTTCGGACGTCCGTACCCGCTTCCGCGGAGCGTCCCGACCCAGCATCGTCGGATAAAATATATGCGACAGATTCAGTTGATGCTGGGATGCTGCGATAAACAGTGCTATTAAGGAAAGCACGTCCGTTCCCGAGGCCTGTGCAGTAGCGGACTTACGATGCATTGCCGCTGGAAGCTCCGTGTACGTTGACTCCCGCACACTTCCTATGCGAACGTCCGGAGTCTGCAGGCCTCGAGTCCCCGGCTACCGACCCAGCGCTGTCGGATAATTCTCGATCCGACACCGTTTCTGTCGGCTGCTGGGATGCTGCGATAAGCTGTGCTATGTGCACAAGAATGTCCGGCGTCGAGACCTGCGGAGGCGCAGTCTATCGCTGCTTCGCCGAGGGCAGCTCTGCATCAGATGGCTCCCGCATACTTTTCCTATGCGAACGTCCGGAGTCCATCGGTCTCGAATCCCTGGCTGCCGGATGGTGTGACCTGGTCGCCGAAGAATCCTTGATCGGCGAAGCTGGTAATATATCGGCGGTCACGCAGCCAAGGTGCGGTCGTGTGCGCTGACGAGAAGAGGAAGCCTTAGCAGTCTCAGCGGACTGCCTATACAACGGAGCGTCCCGAGCGACGGACGTATGCTCCGCTAACGACACATTTGTACCACAACATCTGGGGCCAGATGTTGTTGAACGAGAGAGGGGCCTCTCTCGCTTGCCGTCCGGATGGACCGGAACGAGCTATGAACCGGACTAAAAGGCTTCCTCCGTTCTCCCTCCGATCCGCCGTCACTGGGTGTGCATTAAGTTAATTTTATAGTGCTCGCATCACCCCAAAATTCCTTCTAGACCGCAACGGACGAACCCGGCTGCCGAACCATTCGGTGAATGGACGCTACACCGGGCGAGCTAGCGGACGTCAAAGGCCGTCGAACCTACTAGGGTCCTCTTAGGCAATTGGCGTATTACATGAGCACTTTTCCGCTAGCCCTTCATTAATTGTGACGACGGAGGCACACTGTTGGAAGACATCACAGATACATCACCCTAATCTTGATCGTCTGAAATAGAAATTGATAAAGTAGAGTGACCCTGCGGGGAAAGGACCGGAGTGTCCAAATCCCCAACAACCTACCGTGACATACGCTTCCCATATTGTCATCGAAATCATACGATACAGAACAGGAGTTAATGCGAGCACACTGACCACATATAGAATGATAATAAGGTCAGAGGAAGACTTCCTCTTAAAACAATTGATCAATATCCTTTCAATGTGAAAAGAAAACAAGTCCTGGTACTCGCACTAACCCCTGGCAATCAAAATACATAATAATAATATGATCCATTAATATAGAAAAAATAATTGAAATCAAAATATTTTGAAAAAATATTTTTTCAAAACAGCCCAAGTTTCTGAAAAGTAACGTTGAGCCCCAATGGATCCCAAGCCTAAGTGTGGACAAAAATTTTAAAAATATTTTAAACAATTTATTCAACACTTACGAACAATAATAATGTATCTAGTTATGATTAAAATAACATAAAGATATTATTATATAGAAATCCCCCCCTCACACAGAGGGCTTTTGTAAATGTAAACAATGAGTGTAAAAACACTAAAATAAGACTCCAGGCACCCAGGCCCGAAATCAGTTACCAAAAATACACCATCTGATGCAAAACAGAGACTTCCAGGGAAGAAACTGCAGAACATCAGATGGTAGATGCAGAACACAACGCCTAACCACCCGTAGGTGAAGACGTAAACATGGGGAAAGAACAGAATTCATTCTGTTATTCAGCTAAAACTCCCAAGAAATTTTAGTAATAATAATTACAGAAATTATGCCAAAAGCATGGGAGAATAGCAAGGGGGAACTTAAAGGACAGGGAGAGAGGAAAAACACTTGAAAAAACAGTGTAACTAAATAATCAGAATGACAACAAAATGGCTGCTGCCTTGAAAATAGGTAACTTAACATAATTTCATTAAAAAATTTTAAGTTACAGCCCTGATAATATTCTGTCACACATTCTTTTCCTCTCCTCCTTTTCTATCCTCCTTAGAATCACCATTTCACTAATATTTATGTGTCTGGCATCATTTAAACTGAGATTTAAAAGCACAAAGATCAGTCAGATGTTAACTGATGAAGGGCCAAACTTAGAATGATAAATGGCGCCAATTTCGGAACGTCCTTGACACTGCGCATGCGCAGTAGGGGCGAAGTGTGGAGGGCCTTTCAGGACATGTTTTCTTTAGTTTTAGATGCAAATTTTGGGGATTGGGGGGCAAAATTTGTGTTTGGCCCTATATTTTAAGAGTTAGCACCAGCTATGTCTGGGTCATTGGTACAGTATAAAAATATTATAAAGTTACAGCCCTGAACGTTCCAAACCACCGTAGTTCACTTCCATCATCCATTTATGTCCTTCGAGCCGCCAATTTACCATTGATTTGTGTCTGGCATCCTCAATGAAAGTGTCAATGACACTGTAGCTTAACTTGTCTGTGTGTCGTGTTTGATGAAAAGGATAATGTTCAATGTTTATGAAAGGATTATGAAATAAGACAAGAATTGTGATAATTGGGAATATGTTAATTTCTGTTTCCTGTATGCTATGTTTTTAATAAAAATAATATGAGGTGTAGACTGTACTAAAGAACTGAGGGGTGGGTTAATGTGACCTTCACAGTTAATGTATGTGGCCTTCACAGTTAATGTATGTCAACGAAAGTTACCAAGTTGCAGTGAAATTATTCCAAAACAAGTCATCCTATCAAGTCATAATGAAATACCTTCAGAAATATGACCTGTAGACTGTGCTAAAGGTTTTTGGGCTTCAGGCCTGTGTGGCCATCACAGTTGACCGATTGCAACTAAAAGGGGACGTCCTCATCTTGACATTATACTGAGTCATTCTACCAAGTTACAATGAAATCCCTTCACAAATACGACCTGTAGTCTGTACTAAAGTTTTTTGGGTTTTGGGCTCGGAGCCATCATGGTTGAATGATCGCGACCAAAAGGTGACGTTCTCATCTGGGCATTATCTGGAGTGAGCCTACGAAGTTACAATGAAATCCCTTCATAAATATGACCTGTATACTGTGCTAAAGGTTTTTGGGCCCCTGAAGCCATCACAGTTGACCAATCACGTCCAAAAGGGGACGTTCTCATCTGGACATTATATGAAGTCAACCTACCAAGTTACAATGATAATAAATATGACCTGTAGACTGTGCTAAAGGTTTTCGGGTTTTGGGCTCGGGCAGTCGTCACGGTTGACAGATCGCGACCAAATGGGAAAGTTCTCATCTAGACATCATACTCAGTCATCCTACCAAGTTACAATGAATCCCTCCATATTAAATATGACCTGCAGACTGTGCTAAAAGTTTTTGGGTTTCGGGCTTGGGCAGCCATCACGGTTGACAGATCATGACCAAAAGGGGATGTTCTCATCTAGACATTATACAGAGGCATCCTACCAAATTACAATGAAATCCCTTCATAAATACGACCTGTAGACTGTGATAATGCTTTTGGGGTTTTGGGCTCGGGCAGCCATACCGGTTGACCGATCGCGACCAAAAGGGGACGTTCTCATCTAGACATGACCCCAAACCTGCATATCAAATTGCATGACAATCAGACAAGAACTACAGGGTGTAGCCTGTGCTAAAGTAAAATGTGAACAGACTCACAGACTAACAGACTTCCGTACGCGTGATGGCAATAGCTTATCTTGACTTTGGGGGAGAGGAACTCAGGGAAAGCCTAACTGCCCTATTCATTTTAGCCACAGAAAAACAAGAGGTCCTAAAAGAGTGGAGAGAAAGCAAAGTGACATTTATTCACAAAAAGGGGGAAAAAGACGTTTTGGATAATTATCGAGGGATCTCTGTCAGTAGCAACATTGGAAAAGTCTTCTGTCAAGTCCTGTATGGGAGATTAGAGGAGGTGATTGAGGCATAGGGTTTTTTGGGAGAGATTCGGAATGGCTTCAGGAAGGGAAGAAGAGTCACTGACCATCTTTTCACGCTATCCCAAATGATAGAATCCACTAAAGCAAAAAAGAAAAAGATGTTTATGGCCTTTCTGGATGTTAAAAAAGGCATATGATAGAGTATGGAGGGAGGGTATGTGGTGAAAGCTTGAGATTCTGGGCTTGGGAGGCGAGTTGGAATTCTGAAAGCATTATATAAAGATGTACAGAGTGAACTTAGCCTGGATAACATAACATCAAAACGTGTGCCTATGGAAATAGGCCTAAAGCAGGGGTGTATCCTTTCACCAATTATTTTTGCATTGTACATTAAAGGTTTAGGAGATGAACTCCTGTATCGCGACGAGGGGGTAGCAGTTGGGGACTTGAAGATCCCAGGGCTATTTTGTGCAAACGATATGGTCCTAGTGTCAAAAGCGGAGAGGGCTAGCGAAAATGCTGGGAATTGTTGGGAAATATGGGAGGAAATGGAGACTCGAACTTAATGAAAGCAAGAGCAAAGTTATACCTGTAGGCCGCAAAGTGGACCCCACTCGAAGGTGGAGAGTGGGGGAGCTCTGCATTCCTGAAGGTAGCAGCAAACTTCTTAGTGCAGGAGAGACAGGTGACTACGAGTATCTGGGGTTAAATATAAACATCACAGGGAGAGGCATCTACCAAAACCACACAAATAAATTGATTCTGAAGGGGAGGTGAATCCTTAACCAAATGAAACTTATAGGGAGAAACAGATTCAATAAGGTTTTCGTGGGGAAAACCATTTGGGAAATGGTGGGTCTGCCAAGTATAACATATGGTACGGAAGTGATACACCTAAACCAGATGGCTGTAAAGAGCTTGGAAACCCTGCAGAACGATGCAGGCCGATGGATAACGGGGTCGAGTAATGCCGCAGCACTAGAAGCAATCAGGGGTGGGCTTGGGTGGATGAGAATCAAGGACAGGATAGACTTACTGAAAATTGGTTATCTTAATTATTTGTTAAATCTCCCTGACAGCTGATGGTGTAAAGTAATGTTCCAGAGAATTTTCAACTCAAATATCAAGACAGGATGGATGGTCCAACTGAGAGAGCTAATAGAGAACTACTCACTGGAGATCTCGTACCTAGACGTTGGGGCAAACCAGGGTAAAATGAAAAATGGCAATGACACTGTAGCTCAACTTGGGTAAGACATGTACATGTATAGTATGTAACACAGCAATGACAAACATCTAGGTAATGACCTGTTAACAAAGGTCCATGTAAAGTATTGTAACGGTCTGCACATAAATACTGACCGTAGCCTGTAACAATTATATAGGTAAAGTATTGTAAAAGTTAGATGCTAAACTAGAAAAGAAATCTTTGAGTCCCAAAGTGGGTCTGACTGAACCCAAAAATATTTGTTTTCATAGCCAAGTGATAACAAAGGTACCCCAAAACACTCGTTTCTGTCACAAGGTGATAACAAAGGTACCCCAAGAAGTTTTGTGAAGATCAGTTCATAAATACAGACTCGAGCCGAGCCGTATTGATATGTGCACTTACTGTGTATAAGTAGCACTGAACAAATCAAAGTTCATCTAATTTGCATAATTTCTGCACGAGAAAAAAACCTGTATTACATGTCATGTACTCCATGTTGCTAAACATTCCTACAAAAATTTATTCAAATCAGAACTTTCATCCAGAAGTTCTGTACAAAAAACTGATTGCACTAATTTTAGTACAAAAAGGCTGCTGGTGGCCATCTTGAATTTTGGACCGCACCCAAAAACACTCGTTTTCATCCCATGGTGATAACAAAGGTACCCAAGAAGTTTCGTGAAGATCGGTTCATAAATATGGCCTCTAGCCTGAGCTGTATAGAAGTTGTGTACAAAAAACTGATTGGACCTAATTTCGGTACAAAATGTCCACTGGCAGCCATCTTGAATTTTGGACCGCACCCAGAAACACTCGTTCTCATCCCAAGGTGATAATAAAGGTACCTAAGAAGTTTTGTGAAGATCAGTTCATAAACACAGCCTCCAGCTCAAGCCGTATTGACACATGCACTTACTGTGTATAAGTAGTACTGAATAAATCAAAGTTCATCTAGTTTGCATAATTTCTGCTCGAGAAAAAAACTTGTATTATATGTGATGTATTCCATGTTACTAAACATCCATACAAAAATTTATTCAAATCAGAACTTTCATACAGAAGTGAATGACTTGGACGATACCAGATCAGACTTCTCCTCATTTACTTATGAAACCGAGACGTCGGAGCAATAGAAGCAGATTCTGCACATTGTTCTGAAGCGTTAACTCATTGCCATACCTCTGAAGAATGTCGTCCAGGTAGGCCGATGTTATCACAGACGAATGAGCTCGGAAGTGAGTCATTTCCGAGTTCATTATTCGAGTGAAAGCCCAGGGGGCTAGATTCAGACCGAAGCACATTGCTCGGGGCTGATACACGACTCCTATGATGAGGAAGCGAAGATACTTTCTGAACGTCTGATGTACCATGACGTGAAAGTACGCATCTTGAGATCTATGCATGTAGCATAGTCGTACACCCGAATACTCGCTCAGACCGATCGGATGGTCTCCATATAGAAACTTGGAGCCACGATCAGCTTGTTTATCCAGCTCAGATTTATGAGCGGACGGAACGAGCCTTCTGCTTTTGGAACCAGAAAAGGATGGTTGTAGAAACCTGGAAATTCCTGGATTTCTAAGATCTCTATCGCAATCATTCCAGAAGAGACTGGACTTCTGATGGAAGCGAGCCTCTTTCCTGCAGACTTGACGGAAGCTGAGTCCATCTTGGACTTCGAGTTAACGGAGGTTTTCGTATGAAGGACAATTTAGTCCTTCCGAAATCACCCCTTGAATCCAAGGGACGTCCGTAATCTACTCTCAATTGATTGAGAAACTCGACAGTCTTCCGCTCACTGGTACACGATAGAGGTTAATACCATTACCTCCTGGTCCTGCGAGGCTTGTGGAAGGAGAAACCATGTCCTCCATGGTCCGCACCTCGCCCCGTCCTTCAACCTAAGGGCATCTGCCTGGATGTCTCGGCCAGTATTACGGCCCCTACCTGAGTAGCTACCCTGACATTCTCTAGAGTAAGACCTAGAGGATGCATAGGAACCTCTATAGGAACTTCCCTTGGACGTATTCGCCCCAGAAGTGCCTGTCCTACTTTTCTCTGCTGAAATCCGACTCTATGGAAGCAGATTTGAATAGCAGAGCGTCTGAAGCTTTCTTAGTTATCTGATCATAGATTGCGGAAAGCTTGCCGTCGAAGAGAAACTCTCTGTAGACCGGAGCGACTCTGAGAGAGTTTTTCACCTTACTATCCACAAGCGTGGATGTAGCCAGGGCCGCGTCACGTCTAACCAACTCCATATTGCCACTAAAAGGGCGGAGTTATACGTGAGGCCCTTGAAAGAACTCTTAAGGAGGTTGTACATCCTAGAATTCGTTTTCCTGTGAGACAGAATGATAACGCTCTGGTAAGGTGATCTGCGAGGTTTTCGTTTGAAGGACAATTTAGTCCTTCCGAAATCACCCCTTGAATCCAAGGGACGTCCGTAATCTACTCCCAACTGATTGAGAAACTCGACAGTCTTCCGCTCACTGGTACACGATAGAGGTTAATACCATTACCTCCTGGTCCTGCGAGGCTTGCGGAAGGAGAAACCATGTCCTCCACGGCCCGCACCTCGCCACGTCCTTCAACCTAAGGGCATCTGACTGGATGTCTCAGCCAGTATTACGGCCCCTACCTGAGTCGCTACCCTGACGGTCTCTAGAGTAAGACCTAGAGGATGCATAGGAACCTCTATAGGAACTTCCCTTGGACGTATTCGCCCCAGAAGTGCCTGTCCTACTTTTCTCCGCTGAATCCGACTCTATGGAAGCAGATTTGAATAGCAGAGAGTCTGAAGCTTTCTTAGTTATCTGATCATAGATTGCGGAAAGCTTGCCGTCGAAGAGAAACTCTCCGTAGACCGGAGCGACTCTGAGAGAGTTTTTCACCTTACTATCCACAAGCGTGGATGTAGCCAGGACCGCGTCACGTCTAACCAACTCCATATTGCCACTAAAAGGGCGGAGTTATACGTGAGGCCCTTGAAAGAACTCTTAAGGAGGTTGTACATCCTAGAATTCTTTTTCCTGTGAGACGTAATGATAACGCTCTTGTAAGGTGATCTGCGTACGATGATGCGTCTAAGCTAACCCTGCTTGATAATATTGTCGTTTCTAACATCGTGGTTGGAATAGACATTGACGACGGTATAGACAATACTAGGTCTTTGGCCTGGCCGTCTAGATGCAGAGAAACTCTCGGAATGCTCTGTCCTGCCGTTTCGAAATTATTCCTTGAATTGATGAAAGGCATATGTAGAGCATTTGCTGATAAGAAACCGGACTTGCCCCGTTTAGGTAGCAAGTTATATATAGCGTCATTCAATAGTTCAAATGTCCGTGAGACATTTCTGGACTATGTCGGAAACTGAGGGACGATGTCCCTAAACCGATTAATAATTCTGAGTCCAGTGGCGCTATCAGTCTCTTATCCGGCAATGCAGCATTTTTTGGTCCGGAGGAACAACGTCAGATGATAATGCCGGATGTACTCTATGGGAATTATGTTGTTCCGAAAGGGAGAAGTACAACTCCTCCGTATCCCTTTCGCCATCCTATCGGACCACTTGTAATTCTTGGTCGTCCGTGCCTGAACCTGCAGTGAAACATACCAACCCAGCTTCCTCGGATATGCTGGGATGCTGCGATAATTTGTGCTATCTGCAATAGCATGTCCGTTACGGAGGCCTGTGCAGCTGCGGTCTTACAGGATTTAGCCGCTGGAAGCTCCTTGGACATTGACCCCTGCATATTTCTAAAATGCGAAAGTCCAGAGTATGAAGGCCTCGTATCCTTGGCTACCGGATGGCGTGACCTGGTCGCTGTAGAATCCCTGGTCGGCGATGTTGGATGAATATCACTGGTCACGTAGCCAAGGTGCAGTCGCGTGTGCTGCCGTGAGGATGAGGAAGCCGAAAGAGCAGTCTCTCAGGACTGTCTATATCCCGAGCGGTGGACGTATGCCCCGACTGAGGAACGTTTTGTACCACAACATCTGGGCCAAGATGTTGTAGTACAAGAGAGGGACCTCTCTCGCTCGCAGCCCGGATGGACCTGGACGAGCTAGGAACCGGACTAATAAGCTTCTTCCGTACCATCCTCGTATCCGTCGTCACTGAGTGTGCACATTGTATTTTATAGTGCTTGCATCACCCAAATCTGCTTCCTGGACCGCAACGGACGAACACGGGTGCTGAGCCATTCGGTGAATGGTCGCGACACCGGGCGAGCTAGCGGATGTCAAAGCCATCGATCATACTAGGGAACTCCAGGTAATTGACGTATCTACATGAGCACTTTGCCGCTAACTCTTCATTTGACTGTGACGACGGAAGCACACTTTACGAAGACATCACGGTAACAACACCTTGTTCATGTTACTTGATGAGACCTGTGGAGACGTGGACCTACATAAATATCCGCTGGAAGCTCCAGTGACGTTCATTCATGCATTTATATAATATGCGAACGTCCCAACTGGAAAGGCCTCGTGTCCTTGGCTAGCAGATGGAGTGACCTGGTCGACGTGTATTCCTTGGTCGGCGAAGCAGGAGCACCAAGGACGTTCAATCCTGCATTTATATAATATGCAAATAATGTCCCCTGGAAATCTGTGGTCACATAGCCAAGGTGAGGTCGTGTGTGTTGACGTGAGGATGAGGAAGCCAATATAACAGCCGTGTCGGACTGTCTATGCAACGGAGCGTCCCGAGCAGGAGGAGTGGATGTAAGCTCCGACTAACGAACAAACATACAACAACACTGCAGCGCAAATGTTGATGTAAGAGAGAGGGGGCCTCTCTCGCTCGCGGTCCAGGTGGACCAGGATGAGCTAGATAGCATATTGACAGGCTTCCTCTGTACTATCCTCGGATCCGTCGTTGCTGGGTGTGCACATTTGATGTGTTATAGTGCTCGCATCACCCAATCTGCTTCCCTGGACCGCAATGGACGAACCCGGATGCCGATCCATTCGACACCGGGCGGACTAGCGGGCGATCAATGCCTTCGATCCAACTAGGGAACTCCCGGCAATTGTCGTAATACCTTGAGCACTTACCGCTAGCCATAATATTGCAACGACGGAGACACACTTGTTGAAGACATCAAGGAAACATCACTCTAAATTCTGAAAAAGAGACTGATAAAGTGGAGTGACCCTGCGGAGAGAGGACCGCAATGGACCCCTCACCTCTAACAAAATACCGTGACACACGTCTCCAACATTGTCATTCCAATCAACACACACAGAGCAAGAATTAGTGTGAATACATTGACTATAAGAAACACAATGAACCTGAGAATTAGAGGAAGATATCCTCGCATTTCAATTTGAACAATATTTTTTCATCAAGAAAAAATATAGACAGTCATATTACTCGCACTAACCCTTGAAATAAAGATACATAATATAATATAATCCATTATAATATTTCAAAAGAAAATAATTTCCAAAAAAAATTTTTGAAAAAATTTTCAGAAGAGCCCAAGTTCCCAATGGGAACAATGAGCCCAAATGGATCCCAAAAAAGCCTAAGTGTGCACAAAAATTTTAAAACCAATTCAAAAAATTAATGTAACACCTACGGACAATATTAATGTATCTTGCTATGAACTGAACTAACAGAGGACAAGTAATCACTATCAGAAGTAACAGTTGTCAACACAAACAAAAAGTGTACACAACCGGAAACCTGACTCCAGGCACTGATAAACATGGCCCAAAATCAGTTACCAGTTTAAACACTATCTGATGCAAAACAGAGACTTCCAGAGAAGAAACTGCAGAACATCAGATGGTAGATGCAGACCAAAACGCCTAAACACCCAAGGGTGAGGACGTAAATATGGGGAAAAAAACAGAATAATATTCTGTTATCAAGCCAAAACTCCCAAGAAATTTTAGTAATGAACATTACAAAAAATATGCCAAAAGCATGGGAGAATAGCTAGGGGGAAATAAAGGAAAGAGAGAAAGGAAACACTGATCAAACAATGGAACATTCATAGCAAGAATGACCACAACAGGGTCATGCCTCGAAAATAGGTAACATGAAATAATTTCGTAAAAAAATTATAAGTTACAGCCCTGAACATTTTCTTCCACTGTTTCTACCTCTCCTTCTATTTCCTCCTTATATCCACCATTTCTCTCATAATTATTTGTCTGGCATCATTTAAACTGAGATTTACAAGCACAAGTATCAGTCAGTTGTAACTGAATTGAGGGCCAAACAAAGAATGATAATTGCGCCAATTTTGAGATCTCCTTGACACTGCATATACGCAGTGGAGTAAAAGTATGGAGGACCATATAGGACATGTAATTTTTGGTTTAGATGCAAATTTTGGGGATTGAGGGGTAAAATTTGTGTTTGGCCCTAAATATTTTAGAGTTAGCATCAGCTAAGTCTGGGTCATTGGTACAGTATAAAAATATGGCCACTGGCAGCCATCTCGAATTTTGGACCGCAGCCAGATACACTCGTTCTCGTCCCAAGGTGATAACAACGGTACCCAAGAAGTTTTGTGAAGATCAGTTCATAAATACAGACTCTAGCCTGAGCCGTATTGACATGTGCACTTACTGTGTATAAGTAGCACTGAATAAATCAAAGTTCATCTAATTTGCATAATTTTTGCACGAGAAAAAAACCTGTATTATATGTGATGTATTCCATGTTACGAAACATTCATACTAAAATTTATTCAAATCAGAACTTTCACACAGAAGTTCTGTACAAAAAACTGATGGCACTAACTAAAGTACAAAATGGCTGCTTGTGGCCATCTTCAATTTCGGACCGCACCCGAAACCACTCGTTCTCGTCCCAGGGTGATAACAAAGGTACCCAAGAAGTTTCGTAAAGATCGGTTTATAAATACGGCCTCTAGCGCGAGCCGTATTGGCATTTGCAGTTACAGTGCTGAAAGTAACATTAAACAGATCAAAGTTAGTCTAATTGTCATAATTTATGCACGAGAAAACTAGAGGATGGCCACCAAAGGGTGGCTGATTCTACCGAAAAAAAGCCTTGATAGCCATTCCAACCTTATTTGCGACACACCCTCTGGTTGTGGGCAATAATAATACCGAGTATCATTTATCATTAATATCCTTGAAGGCTGTAAGAAGTTATGGAGCGGACACGAATTCCGTCTACTCACGGACGGACAGACGGACAGACAGACAGACAGACGGACAGATGGACGACGTCACGGCTAGATACCCCCAAATTTTTTTCGGGGGAATAAAAACCCGTATTATAAGTTACATGGCGTGTAGCTGGCTGATACATTTCCATACAAGGCGATGAGTGTTCATATCAGGTGAGGCGAAGCCGAACCTGATATGAACACTCAGAGCCTTGTATGGAAATGTATCAGCCAGCTACACGCCATGTAACATATTTATTATGTCGAAAGTCCATGTAAATCAAGCGATTAATAATTTTCTCCATAAACAAACAACGGCCCGGAATTTATTTTTCAGGAACCACTATTGATAGCACCGCGCAGAATCATGAACAGTAACAGGCACCGGTACGTGTAACCATGGTAATTGTAAACAAATCATCACTTTGCGAAGGGCGATTGCCGTACTTGTTTACAAATGAAACGAATCGCTGCTTGCCACTGAGATCAGTGCTGCTTGCCAACTCGGCATAATCTGGAGGCCCCTTGCGTACATTTACTGTTGTTACTACCTAAAAAGGACTCATAAAGCAGTTTTGAACATTAAAAATCACTTTTTTACTGTAGAGCAAACAATAACAATAATGCAACTTGAACTTTGAAGTTGAATCTGAAACGCACACCGACTTTCTGTTAATTCTGTTTGATCGGAATGTTTCAAAAACAAGTTTGTTCATTTATTATTTATAGTGATGTTGATGTTGCCGATTTTGCAATTTCTGAAAATAGGAGCAATCCAAACAGTGACTGAAGGAGTCGTAAAACAAAGAACTTTTCAGACTACAAATATTATCTTCTGCCCATCTTTTTACATATTTAATGTTTTAAATCACAAAATACGGTATCTTGAAAATATTTTCGGAACCTAAATTCTCTTATTTTGTTTTAATTCAGATTTTGAAAATTCGAAGTGAGGGGAATTGCATCAAAATAGTAATGGCGGCTACTCACCTGATATTAATTAATATCAGGTGAGTAACCCGATACGGTGGAATCTTTAGAAGGTATTCCAGCATTTTGATTGGACAAACTAACTTTGAGACATAATAATATATGTGATGTATCCCATGGTACTAAACATTCACACAACAAATTATTCAAATCAGTGCTTTCATATGGAAGTTCTGCGCAAAAATCTGATTGCACCTAATTTTGTACAAAATGGCTGCCAGCAGCCATCTTGAATTTCAGACTGGACCCTAAAACACTCGTTCTCGTCCCACGGTGATAACAAAGGTACCCAAGAAGTTTTGTAAAGATCAGTTCATAAATATGGCCTCTAGCCCGAGCCGTATTGGCATTTCCACTTACAGTGCTGACAGTAACACTAAATAAATCAAAGTTAGTTTAATTTGCATAATTTATGCAAGAGAAAAAACTCTGTATTATATGTGATGTATCCCATGGTATTAAACATTCATACAAAAAATTATGCAAATCAGAGCTTTCATATGGAAGTTTTGCACAAAAAATCTGATTGCACCTAATTTTGTACAAAATGACTGCCAGCAGCCCGACTTCAATTTCGGACCGGACCCCAAAACACTTGTTCTCGTCTCATGGTGATAACAAAGGCACCCAAGAAGTTTCGTAAAGATCGGTTCATAAATACGGCCTCTAGCCCGAGCAGTGTGCACGGCACAACAGACGGACGACAGGCCATGACAATACCTCAAATTTGGCTTCGCCAAAATTGAGCTAAAAGCTGATTGCACTGATTTTGGTACAAAATGGCTGGTGGCGGCCATCTTGAATTTTGGACCACACCCCAAAACACTCGTTCTCGTCCCACGGTGATAACAAAGGTACCCAAGAAGTTTCGTGAAGATCGGTTCATAAATACAGCCCCTAGCCCGAGCCGTACTGACATGTGTACTTCCTGTGTGTAAGTAGCACTGAAAAAATCAAAAGTTCATCTAATTTGCAGAATTTCTGCTCGAGAAAAAAACCTGTAATATATGTGATGTATTCCATGTTACTAAACATTCAGACAAAAATTTATTCGAATCAGAACTTTCATACAGAAGTTCTGTACAAAAAACTGATTCACTAACTAAAGTACAAAATAGCTGCTGGAGACATCTTGAATTTTGGACCGCACCCAAAAACACTCGTTCTCATCCCACGGCAGTAACAAAGGTACTCAAGAAGTTTTGTAAAGATTGGTTCATAAATACGGCCTCTAGCCCGAGCCGTATTGAATTGTTGATGGACAGATGGACGGACGGACGGATGCTCTAACATTTCGGGTTTATGGGCTGCCAAAAAAACATTTTGTATGTCCAAAACCTTATTTTACCCAGAATCCCACCCCCTCCACCCTAGAACTTATATTTAACCCTAACCCCACCCCTCCACCCAAAAACCACACCCTAACCCTAACCCTACCCCACCCTGACCCTAAACCCTAAAAGCCCACCCCAGACCCTAACCCCCACACCCAGGACCTAACCCCCAACCTTAAGCCCTACTCTGGGGCTACCCCTAACCCCCACCCCACCCCACCCCTGACCCCACCCCACCCTAGCCAAACCAATAGGATTAGGAGCTATTTTTTGGTTTAGGGGCTACTAAAACTAAAACCCCACCCCTGACCCCCCCCCCCCCCCCCCCCCCGGGGGACCTAACCCTCCCCAACCTTAAGCCCTACTCTGGGGCTACTCCTAACCCTAACCCCACCCCACCCCACTCCTAACCCTAACACTACCTTAATTTGGAGGTAGCCCCTAATAATAATATCCCCTAAACCCGAAATGTTGGCCCGGACAGACAGACGACGGGCCATGGCATAACCTCAAATTTGACTTACGTGACTCCATGAGAAAGGGTCATGGAGGATGATAACCTCAATTGGCGAGGGGGGGGGGGGGGGGTCAAATCAAAGAGGTCTTTGGGTGGTCTGCACGATAAAGAGAAGCATTGTTTTGAAGAAGACCTTGTTGGCACCTTTGGAAGGGTCACTGTTGTTAAGCTGTCCCTGGAGCTGAGGGAAAAAGTTGGGAAAAACAGTGAAAAGGAGTGCCAGATGTGTAAATTGGGCATGCTGGAGACCCTGGAACACTTTGATACACCTACATATCAAATTTCATTATATTTGCCCAACTATAACTATAGTTATCATCGGGAAACCAAAGTGGGACAGATGCACAGACGGATGCATGCACAGACGGACAAACACCAGCTATTTTAATGGTCCCCCCCCCCCCCCCCAAAAAAAAATATTTTCTGGGGGACAACTATATACTGTAAATTCCTTCCCCCCATTTCCCTTTATCATACTCCCCTCATTTCTGTGTTGAATGTACAGAATACTTGTGAAGGTTCAGCGAAACACCAACAAGCAACACTTCATCAGCAATTACAAAATTTCTTACTATCAGCAGCATACATTATCTAATGTTTTCCTTCAGCAGTTTCAACCATCTCCAGGAGTTCTGATTGCTGACCAAGTATAAATAAGAAATAATACCTGTAAGCTCTGCTAACACTCCAACAACTGACACCCCTCTACAGTATGTCCAACCATGTGCTCTGTAGGCAGTTATCACAGCATCATCTTTTGTTATTGCATTCTCCATCCCAACACATATTGCCTCCTGTACAGTGAGAAGGATGTAAATTAAAAGGGGGAACTGGAAAGTTTGTTTATAATGATTCAGGTCACATAATTTTTCACCTCAATAACTGGGCATATATAAAAATTAATTAACTGGCAGAGTGGTATATGATTTTGATTATCAAAATTTATACACAGCTTTACAATGTTATAGTTTATGGGAGAGTGCCTTCAGGCACTCTCCCATGAACTCTAACAAGGAAAAACCTTAAACTAAATAATTTAACTTCCAAAGATAATAGGAAGCACACTGGTACCCACAGAACATGAAGCCTAAAAGTTTTCTCAATGTTGATGATTCCAATCTTTGGTATTATTTCAGCAAGAGCTTCTCAAAATTATGTTTAGTTTTTGAAGAACAAGGCTGCACAAAAATTTGGTGAAGGATCACTCATTTCATTTTCAAGATGTTTGCCTTAAAATATACAATTTCCGATTTCTCATTTGCCAGGGCTGGAATTTGGCAAATTTGAGAGAATCAAGAATGATTCTTGCAAAAACAGACCATGCGAATTACGCAAATCATGTAGCAAAGTGATATGTGGTGCTCAGACATATTATTCTCCCACCAATAAGGTACTGAGACATATATAAAGTCATGTGAGAGAGATGGGAGAGGTATAACTGTCTCACCCCACCCACGTGTCAGCTATCTCACCCCACACATGTGACCAACCTATTTACATATTTAATTAGCACCGGAACTATTTAATCATTGCAAATCATGTCTGCACAAGTACAAACAAACAAAATGGAAGGCCATCTTGCTTCTGTAAATACGACTGTCTTTTCAAACGAAAATCGAAATCAGAAAACTCTAAGAAAAACTTTAGCAAACCTCAAATTGCTCTATCAGTTTATCGGAGAGAAGTATACATCAGATATCATTACTCCCTGTTAAAGTGAAGTACATGTTTGGAAATGACGTGTGCCGACATGTCGATTTCATTTGAGGTCACTTCAGTGCATTAACCCTCAAGATGCAGTGCTACTGTGCATGTTTTGTGCATGTTTTGAAGTATACTACTCAAAGTTTACTAAGCACCAAATATTTGACCCATCATTGTGAAATTTGCTTGTGACATATTTGAGATATTTTTGGTGGATATGATTGAGGAATGTATTGAGATGGTCCCCAGTGTTTATATTAGCTCTCTTGACAGGCAGACTTTTCGTGACAGTCATGGAAAGCAGTGTGTAAGGTATTCAGTCTTCATTTCAACACAAACTCTTGTGATTTAATGATTGAATATGGTGAATGCAAATGTAAGAAGACAGTTGTCTGAAGCAGAGATGTGGTGGGCTCTAGGGATGGTGGAGCAAGGGGCTACGCATCGTCAGGTTGGTGAAGACCTTGGTGTGCACCATACGGTGATCACCAGAGCCTGGGCAAGATTTCAGCAGTATGGCACACCAGTAAGACAGCATGGTGGTGGCAGAGACAGGGCAACATCTGCAACTGAAGACCGGTTTTTGATCATTCAAGCCTATAGGAACCACTTTGCCGCAGCAACGCAGCAACCCAGCTTCGCAGTGACTTTCAGAATGCATCCGGGGCAAGGTTGCACGAAGGTGGTCTCCGATCGAGAAGACCATGTATTTGCATTCTGCTGTCCCAGAACCACCACCAGGCACGATATGAATGGGCCATGGACTTTGTTGGATGGACCAGAGAAGATTGGTGACCTGTCCTTTTTACAGATGAGTCAAGGTACTGCCTAGACCACACAGATAGGCGTTCTAGGGTATGGAGAAGATCAGGAGAGTGATTCCATGCAGCCAACATTGCCGAGCATGACAACTATGCTGGAGGGTCAATCATGGTCTGGGGCGGCATCAGCTGGGATGGGTGTACAGAGCTCTCTGTCCTTGAACGTGGTACATTGACTGCACAATGGTATATTGATGAGATTCTGGATGTCCATGTCAGATTGTATGCAGGTGCAGTGGTTGATAGATTCATTCTGATGGACGATAATGCCCATCCTCATGTTGCCCATGCTGTTGGGGAGTACCGACAGCGGGAGGGGATTGAGCGTATGGACTTGCCAGCAAGATCCCCTGACCTCAATCCAATCGAACATGTCCAGAATGAGCTTGCAAGTTCAGCCCATCCAGTCCAGCCAAGAAGTGTCCAGGAGTTTGGTGCCATGCTGGTCCATGAATGGAACAACATCCCACAAAGGACCACCAGAAACCTGATGGGAGCATGAGAAGGCATTGTGAAGCTGTAATTAAGAGTAATCGGTCTTATACTCTATACTGAAGCCATACCAGTTTGCTCCGTCAACTTTTTGGCATATTGAAAAATTTCCTCTTTTACCAAAAATATTCATTTTCCATGGTTATCGTATTCAAAAGCTAAAAAATAATGTCAAACACAAACAAAATCTTAATTTCTGTACTTAAATCATTAAAGATATAATTAAATAAAAAATATATACACTTTTCATTACAATATTTCAACTAAAATGTAAAACAGGCAGTTGGATGTACTTGGTGCTTAGCAAACTTTAAGTAGTATATATACCATTGGTATATACGACACCTCTCGACAAGCTTTACGAAAATCTTATTGGGTTTTCTTCTAGAATGAACGCACTAAGAATGATTTTTTGGGGAAAATATGGTATTTTCTTATTAATGGAGTCGCATCCCTGAAATGGTCAGAAAAATGATAAATTTAAAGTATTTTTATACTTACCAATGGCCCAGACCAGCTGGTGCAAACTTGATATTATCAAGGGCCAAACACAAATTTTGAAACCCCCAATCCCCAAAATTTGCATACAATACCGAAAATTAAAAGTCCTATCTGGCCCTCCATACTTTTACCAACTGCACATGCGCAGTGGTCAGGAAGTGTCCGGAATTGGCACCAACATCATTCTTTGTAGATGAGCGTACTAAAAATAACTCAGCAGGGAGGTATGAGTGCCCACTCATGGGATGGCCATCCCATCTGGGCCATTGGTAAGTATAAATAAAAGTGTCAATGACACTGTAGCTTAACTTGTGTGTTGTGTTTGATGAAAAGGATAATGTTCAATGTTTATGAAAGGATTATGAAATAAGACAAGAATTGTGATAATTGGGAATATGTTCATTTCTGTTCCCTGTATGCTATGTTTATGATAAAAATAATATGAGGTGTACACTGTACTAAAGATCTGAGGGGTGGGTTATTATGACCTCACAGTTAATATATGTGGCCCTCACAGTTAACATATATCAACAAAATTACAATGAAATTATTCCAAAATGAGTCATCCTATCAAGTTACATTAAAATCCCTTCATAAATATGGCCTGTAGACTGTGCTAAAGGTTTTCGGGCTTTGGGCCCCTGTAGCCGTCAGTTTCCCAATTGCGTCCAAAGGGGACGTTCTCATCTAGATATTATATGAAGTCAACCTACCAAGTTACAATGAAATCCCTCCATAAATACGACCTGTAGACTGTGCTAAAGGTTTTCGGGCTTCAGGCACCTGTAGACATCACAGTTGACCAACCACGACCAAAAGGGGATGTCATCATCTAGGCATTATATGGAGTCAACCTAACAAGTTACAATGAAATCCTTCCATAAATACGACCTACAGACATGCTAAAGGTTTTTGGGCTCGGGCAGCCATCAAGGCTGAATGATCGTGACCAAAAGGGGACGTTCTCATCTGGACACTATTTGGAGTCATCCTACCAAGCTACAATAAAATCCCTTCATAATTATGACCTGTAGACTGTTCTAAAGGTTTTCAGGCTTTGGGCCCCTGAAGCCGTCACAGTTGCCCACTCGTGTCCAAAAGGGGACGTTCTCATCTAGACATTATATGAAGTCAACCTACCAAGTTACAATGAAATCCCTTCATAAATATGACCTTAGACTGTGCTAAAGGTTTTCGGGCTTCGGGCTCGGGCAGCCATCATGGTTGAATGATCGCAACCAAGGGGGACAATCTCATCTGGGCATCATCTGGAGTGATCCTGCGAAGTTACAATGAAATCCCTTCATAAATATGACCTGTAGACTGTGTTCAAGGTTTTCGGGCTTCGGGCACCTGTAGCCATCACAGTTGACCAATCACCACCAAAAGGGGATGTCATCATCTAGGCATTATATGGAGTCAACCTAACAATGTTACAATGAAATCCTTCTATAAATATAAACTTTTGCCTATGCTAAAGGTTTTTGGGCTCGGACACCTATCAAGGCTGAATGATCACGGCCAAAATGGGACGTTCTCATCTTGACCTTATTTGGAGTCAACCTACCAAGTTACAATGAAATCCCTTCATAAATATGACCTGTAGACAGTGCTAAAGGTTTTTGGGCTTTGGGCACCTTTAGCCATCAAAGTTGCCCAAACATGTCCAAAAGGGGACGTTCTCATCTAGGCATTATATGAAGTCAACCTACCAAGTTACAATGAAATCCCTTCACAAATATGACTTGTAGACTGTGCTTAAGGTTTTCGGGCTTCGGGTTCGGGCAGCCATCATGGTTGAATAATCGCAACCAAAGGGGACAATCTCATCTGGGCATCATCTGGAATGATCCTATGAAGTTACAATGAAATCCCTTCATAAATATGGCCTGTAGACTGTGCTCAAGGTTTTTGGGCTTCGGGCAATTGTAGCCAACACAGCTGACCAATTACGACCAAAAGGGGATGTCATCATCTAGGCATTATATGGAGTCAACCTAATAGGTTACAATGAAATCCTTCCATAAATATGACCTTTTACCTATGCTAAAGGTTTTTGGGCTCGGGCACCCATCAAGGCTGAATGATCGCGATCAAAAGGGGACGTTCTCATCTAGACATTATTTGGAGTCATCCTACCAAGTTACAATGAAATCCCTTCATAAATACGACCTGTAGACTGTGCTAATGGTTTTCGGGTTTTGGGCTCGGGCAGCCATACCGGTTGCCCGATCGCGACCAAAAGGGGACGTTCTCATCTAGACATGACCCCAAATCTGCATATGAAATTTCGTGACGATCAGACAAGAACTGCGGGGTGTAGCCCGTGCTAAAGGAAATGTGAACAGACGTCACAGACGTCACAGACTCACAGACTAACAGACTTCCGCACGCGTGATGGCAATAGCTTATCTTGACTATGTCAAGTTAAGCTAAAAATATACTAATTACTTTAAATTTATTATATTTTTATACTAATAACCAATGGCCCAGGCTAGCTGAATCGTAAAAAGGCGGAGGGCCTAGGACTTAAGCATTAGCAGACCAAATATAGCTCCTAAGACTGCATTACAAGCTGAAAAGGAGATTAAATTTAAAAGGAATTACATGTATGTCTCTCTGTACAATAATAGAGAAGACATATCATAAATAAGGAGCCATATCCAAGTGAAAAGGAGATTAAATTTAACTAGAACTATCACTGAAGGTGATTAATACCCCCGCTTTGGGTTTTTAGAGGAATGCACTTCTGATCATGTAGGCAAAGGCCATAAGGAAATGTATACATAAAGATAATTTTTTGTTGTTGAAATTTGTATTTGCATGTGGCCTTCCACAGAACAGCACTGAATACTTAAAGAGCCCACACATATATGGTTTACATTTGGAAAAACACATTTACAATGTGCAACATGTATTCAAAATCGGTTCATTAATGTAGGAAGAGTTGCACACACAAGAATCCCATTTGAAAACCCATAATAAATCCAAGTTAAAGGGAGATAACCTGGTTAAAATTGTCGCAGATCAAAAATTTGGGAATATGCATATGTTCACTTAGTTGTGATAATGTTTGAAAGGTTTCGTCAAAATTGATTGATAAATGTAGGAGGAGTTGCACGCACAAGAATTTCATGTAGAAACCCATAATAAATCTAAGTTAAAGGGAGATAACCTAGTTAAAATTGCCACAGCCCAAAAATTTTGGAATATGTGCATGTTCACTTAGTAGTGATGATGTCTGTAAACTTTCGTCCAAATTGATTAATAAATGCAGGAGGAGTTGCACACACAAGAATTTCATGCAGAAACCCATATTAAATCAAAGTTCAAGAGAGATAACCTGGTTAAAATTGTCGCAGATCAAAAAGTTTGGAATATGCACATGTTCACTTAGGAGAGATTATGTTTGAAAGGTTTCATCAAAATTGGTTCATTAATGTAGGAGGAGTTGCGCACACAAGAATTTGTTCGAACGGAAAGACATAATAAATCTAAGTCAAAGGAGATAACCTGGTTAAAATTGTCGCAGATCAAAAATCTTGGCATATGCACATGTTCACTTAGTAGTGATGATGTCTGAAAAGTTTTGTCCAAATTGATTGATAAATGTAGGAGGAGTTGCGCACACAAAAATTTCATGTAGAAACCCATATTAAATCAAAGTTCAAGAGAGATAACCTCGTTAAAATTGTCGCAGATTAAAAAGTTTGAAATATGCACATGTTCACTTAGTAGAGATGATGTTTGAAAGGTTTCATCAAAATCGGTTCATTAATGTAGGAGGAGTTGCACACACAAGAATTTGTTCGGATGGAAAGACACAATAAATCTAAGTCAAAGGGAGATAACCTGGTTAAAATTGTTGCAGATCAAAAATCTTGGAATATGCGCATGTTCACTTAGTAGAGATGATGTCTGAAAAGTTTTGTCCAAATTGATTGATAAATGTAGGAGGAGTTGCGCACACAAGAATTTCATATAGAAACCCATATTAAATCAAAGTTCAAGAGAGATAACCTGGTTAAATGCGCATGTTCACTTTGTAGTGATGATGTCTGTAAACTTTCGTCTAAATTGATTAATAAATGTAGGAGGAGTTGCACACACAAGAATTTCATGCAGAAACCCATATTAAATCAAAGTTCAAGAGAGATAACCTCGTTAAAATTGTCGCAGATCAAAAAGTTTGGAATATGCACATGTTCACTTAGGAGAGATGATGTTTGAAAGGTTTCATCAAAATCGGTTCATTAATGTAGGAGGAGTTGCGCACACAAGAATTTGTTCGAACGGAAAGAAATAATAAATCTAAGTCAAAGGGAGATAACCTGGTTAAAATTGTCGCAGATCAAAAAGTTTGGAATATGCACATGTTCACTTAGTAGAGATGAAGGTTTCATCAAAATCGGTTCATTAATGTAGGAGGAGTTACGCACACAAGAATTTGTCCGGACGAAAAGACGTACAGACGGACGTACGGACGTACAGGGCGATTCCTATAGAGCCCCCACTTCTTCGAAGCGGGGGTGTAAAAAGAATTACATGTATGTCTCTCTATACAATAATGGAGAAGACATATCATAAATAAGGAGCCATATCCAAGTAATTCCGTAATCTTAGCATGAATGATTATGCTAATTGGGTAAACAAGCCTCCAATTTTAAGGCTAGTCCGGATGAAGCCCCTTAAATTAGGATGGCATATTCGAGAGTGAGAGACTAACCCCTACAAACATACACCATATATAAATAATAAATAAGCTGTATCTAGAATCAGTAATAATCTACAGACAAAACAGCTTCACTCATAGTTACACATTTATCAAGCTGGAGGAGATGAAGAAAAATCATCCCCCCCCCCCCCCTTTCTGAAGGAATATTCTTCAAAACAAAGAGGGGAGCGCTCTGGAATCAGTGAAAAGCGGAACCAAATAATCAATATATACCGACAGGCACCCAATTATTAATTATTATTAATTATTGGTGTTTAACGCCAGATCAGAAGTCAAGGTTATCGTGGCGATCCTGGTAATTAACAGTGCATGCTTCTAATGTATACCGGAGTTGGAATACGTAGATAAGTCGAAAACAGGTGATATAACGTGTACAACCATACACTTGTCCAATTGAATCCCAATAGAAAGTATCTGAAGAGCAAACATGTTTCTAAGGCAACCAACAAGCGACCTCATTCAGGTGTACAATTAATTCCAATAATAAAACTCCAACTGAACCGTTCGAATATACAAGAATGCGTACCGTATCACATAGAAACTTGGATATAGAACAAGCTATAAATCATTGTTTCCTAGGTCCGTAACAACAAATGACTGTTCGGAGAAAGATGAAATCTTGCATGTACTCATCTGAATACAGACTGTATCCACGGTATGACCGAGTGATACAAGTGTAACCAGGAACTGAAAGAAATCATAAGCTCGTATATGACTTATAAACGAACAACCACAAGAAACAAACCAACTAAATAGTGGAGGTGCCCATGAGGTTGCTGTTAGAACATGACCCAGCTGCCAATCGAGGAGCCATGAAAGGCATGCATATACTTGAATGCATACAAGGCTTACGGGAAGAAAACTACACCTGTCCTGTAATTGCCTCTTAACACATTGGCAGGTGGGTGGGGGGTGGGGGGGGGGGGGGGGGGGGGGGGTTCGACGAATAATTCCAATCGAACCCCCCTCACCCACATTACTTGAATCGCTCTGCGTTAGTTATTAAATAGTATAGGAACTGAAGGGCACCCTCACGTCTGACCGACTCCACAATGCCACTAAGGATGGAGAGGGATGTGATAAAACAATAATACACCAAATGGACATAATATCCAGTCTCTAAGGTGGAAGTATAATCCACAGTAATAGAGTGGAGAGAAATGAAAAGGGAGACGAAAACAATGTTCCGATACCCGATCATAAAAATCTAGATGAACTCCTTACATTCGGTCTGAAATCAGGAAATATGTTCCTGAGGAGTTAAGTATAGGCATTTGAAGAAATGCTCATTAATCACACTAGGTAAATATGGAGTCAACAATAGAGCTTATCGCCTCATATAACTAACACCAAACCATACTGTTATGAAGAGAATAACCTCCTGTAACATGGTATCATGTCCGATAGGACAACGAACTCTGCCTAGCTGAAGCAGCTAAAGGTCTTCCTATACGTGAAGACAATAAAAAGGCTGATAACTGCGGCCTTAGAAGCTCACTAAGGAGACTTACAATGCTAGCCATAGCTTATAAGTCTTCATCTCCGTGAAGACAGATATATCAGTGTAAGTTAGGCAACCTTGAAGGCTCACTGAACAGGGACTTACAACTATCGTCGTGCAAGGTAGGGAATGAAGAGACGCTATTTTAACTGCCCTAAATTCCCAAAGAGACAGTAGTCCCAAGAGATAATAAATTCAGCTCTGTCACTGCATAATTACTGAAAAAACATCGCTCATGATTCTAGCTAGGCTACTATGGTGTACACAATAAGACTCAAGTCTATGACACCTAGGGAAAAAAACCGAAAGGCACTCTACCATTATTGGTTTTATTCCCAAAAGACAGGGGTCAGAGCCTAGAGCTAACGTACATGTAGCTTAGAAGTCTTCCTCTCCGTGAAGACATATCTCGGTGTAACTAGCGACCTTGAAAGCTCACCAAACGGAGACTTACAACAATCGCTGCGCAAGGTAGGGAATGACGAGCAGCTATTCTAACAGCCATAATTCCCAAAGAGACAGTAATCTCATGGTAGCTACGCAGTTATAAGTCTTCGTCTACGTTAAGACATATCTGTGTCACTTGCAGCCTTGAAAGCTCACTAAATGGAGACTTACAACACAAGCTAATTACAAAAAAAGACCGCTGTAACAGTACATAAGGCTACTATGGCGTCCACAATGGCATTAAATGCCTTGATGCCAAGGAATACAACACCGAGAGGGAAAAGATGTACTTATTCCCTCTAACGGCTCTATTCCAAACAAGACAGCTGTCTCAGCCTATCTATGCACTATCCGTCTGGCTTCGGGACGAGAAACAGGTGACTTGAAAAAACCAGGAGAATATTTTGACAACCTCTATTGCTTTTCTTCAATAGGAGAGTCTGTACTTCTGCAAGGGAGACTCTCTTAGAAAATTTGTCCAACACATACTTCTTGTAAGTGCAGCTTTGCTCGGCCTGATAGCTGCCGGCCTGCCGAGACTGCATTCTCATCCACAGATCCTCTGTAAATTTCATAAACTTTTTGCGAGGTTGATAACCTTCCGCTAAGTCCCACCCAGATACCCGTCAAGGATAATAATAAGCTCAGTTTGAGATTTTGGATTTAAAATCATGAGGCTGAACAAAAAATTGAGAGATTTATTTTCTTCATGGAATTTTAAAACAAGAGGCCCCAAGGACCTGATTTGAACAAACTACCATCTGAATCTTACCTCCCAACGATACAGTATACCAAATATCAAAAGATTTTTACTGGTGAATGTGAAGAAAAAGATTTTTAAAGAATGTTTCTCATATTGAACTAAGTAACAATTAGGTCTCCCAAAGGGAGCCCAAATATGGACTCAGAGACTAGGCTTGAACAAACTTGAAAAGTCTTGAATCACACCTCCCTAAGGATGATGTATACCAAATATCAAAACATTCCGACTGCTGGATTTAAACAAGAAGATTTTTAAAGAACATTCCTCATATTGAATTAAGTTATAATTTGGGCTCCAACGGGGAGCCCAAATATGAACTCAGAGACTTGGCTTGAACAAACTTGAATCTCACTCCACTAAGGATGCTGCACACCAATTATCAAAAGATTCTGATTGGTGGATCTGAAGAAGATTTTTAAAGAATATTCCTCATACTGCACTAATTTAAACATTTGGGCTCCAATAGAGAGTCCAAATATGGACCCAGGGATTTGATTTCAACAAACATCTGAAACAATCTTCCAAAGATGTTATATGTGAAATTTGAAAGGTTTTGGAGCAGTGGTTTGGGAGAAGAAGAGTATTAAATGTTTTCCAGATTAAGAAATGCTGACTCAGCATTTTTTCAAAGTCCCAAAAAAGTACCCTACGATAAAACCAATAGCAATTTTTTGGGACCGTTCGATTCTGTTGGTCCTAAGGAAGCTTCACACCAAATAAGAATTCTCAGTGCCATGTAGTTTTGGAGATATGGGCATTTGAAATTTTTTCTATTTTTAGCTCCTGTGGTTCCCACGGGGCATTTTGAAAAACATTTTTGGCATAAATCAAGTACTCATTAATACTTCATATCAAATTTGGTTCAAATCGGCCTCTCGCTTTGGAAAAATAGAAATTTTGGGCGGGGCAAAAATTCTAGCCCCTTCTGTAATTACAAATATTGCCCCTCGAACTTATCTTGAACAAACTTGAGTCTACACCTCAAAAGGAAGATGTATACCAAATACAGCTGGTTCATGAAAAGATTTTTTTTTAAATTGGGACATTTTGGCACTACCCCCTCTTCAATATGAGCAGAAACCCAATTTGAAGAAAAACCCAAATGCCCCTATATAACCACTACTCATGTGAAATTTCATTAAAATGTGGCCAGTGGTTTGGGAGAAAAAGACACAAACACCACCTTCACGGCGGACAACGGACAAAATGTGATCAGAACAGCTCACCCTGACTTTCAGTCAGGTGAGCTAAAAAAGTAATTCAGTAGATAATGTACAAAATCAACTCCAAATGTAGTATTTCAGTAACCTGGGGCGTGAAGTATAAACAGACTGTTTTGACAAAAACATTTCCGAACCACCTGTATTGTCTGCACATCAAGGGAGAGTACTCTAAAACATTTATCATGTGGATTTCCCAACCCAGAAGACAAGTCATAAAGGGGTTTGTTTCTTGCATTGAGTCGTAACTTGTGCTGTATACAATGCGCATCTGCAATGGGAATTCCTCTTGTTGACAATAGAAATTGGATTACAAGAGAACACTGAACAATGATTTATTTTAATAAAATAACTAGTGCTGAAACGAATAATCGAATTAGAATAACAAACGATGCTTATTCGAATACAGAATCAGTATTCGAATATTCGTTAAAACATTTTCTTGACTGGAGAAACGAATATTCGAATTAGAATAACAAACGATGCTTATTCGAATACAGAATCAGTATTCGAATATTCGTTTCTCCATGCAGTTTGTCCAAAAAATCATAGAGAACATCAAACAACCATTCATACTTTGTTCCGCGATCACCCTCAAAAGCAGAAATCGACAACTGTCAGGCAGTTGGGAATAATTCCCTTTCATGATTCATCTGAAAGATACAATGCACGTGTCCTTGATAGTGGATACATGCTGTTTAATTATAAAACAATGCATTGAATCACACTTTCACACAAATCAGACTTGCGTTCAGTGCCGTTCATAATGTCGGGATTGTCAGCATCAACTGAAACTCAGCGACAAAGTGATGTTCGGCTGCATTTTGACAATTTGCTGGATGAAACAAAATGAAACAAAAGCCGAATGTAAATTATGCCAAGTTAAGCTTATGTACCATGGATCAACATTAAGCCTTAGAAACCACCTGAGACTGAAACACAAAGGCCTCAGATTCGGACTTTATCAAGTGACGAGTCGCAAAGTTTGGGTGCCTCTAAAAACATTTCTGGCAAATTTTTTCAGAAACTGTTAACCTTTCGAAAGGCAAACGATGCAGAAAAGTAAATGGAAGTCGGTCAAACATGCTTTAGTACAAATGTGTGCCTACGACATGAGGTCGCTAAGCATTGTAAATGGAAAGGGCTTCAAAACGTTTCTAAGAGACTGAATTCATTGTATTCTGTTCCCTCTCATACAACAGTGAGAAATTACCTAAATTATTATTATACAGATCTGAAAATGAAACTAGTCAAGGATCTGAATAAACAGCCACATGTAGCTTTCACTACAGATACCTGGACAAATGTTGCAACAGAGAGCTATATAACAGTTACAGCTCATTACATTGACAGTAGTTGGAAAATGCGCCACCGTGTTTTGTGCACTGTACAAGTTCCAGAAAGTCACACTGGGAAGAACCTCGCACAAACTTTAAAAGACATTATGAATGAGTTCTGTATATCCCCTCAGTCGGACTCGATAGTGAGTATCACCACAGACAATGCTGCTAATATGGTAGCTTGTGTTCGAAACCTGCAACAGTGTCACATAAGGTGTTTCGGACATACACAACTTTCCATTAAACGTGGACTTGACTTAACCAATGTGTCTAGGGCAACTGGTGCAGCGCGTAAGCTTGTTGGACATTTTAATAAATCTTCTATTGCAACGCACAAATTGCTCATCCAACAAAAACAACTTGACTTGAAAGAACATTCTTTGATACAAGATGTTTCCATGCGATGGAATTCAAGCTACTTTATGTTTAAGCATCTTCTGGAACAACGACTAGCAATTTTTGCTGTTAATCACAATTACCAGGTTGTGAAACCGGACGTTGCTCGAACTCTAGAACTGGAGGATAATATTTGGCATACTGTGGAAGAGGTGGTTCCCATAATGAAAACACTTCAAATGGCTACAGCAGCTTCATGTTCAGAAAGATACGCCACTGCAAGTATGATATTCCCTGTGGTCTTTGGTTTATTGAATGTGCATTTAACAGCGGTAGACTTAGATAGTGCCATTACTAAAAAGTTCATGATGGCTGTATCTCAGGAGTTACGAGAACGCTTTCTGTCATCAACTGATGAGGAGTGTTGTCAACATCCATGTCTCATAGCAACAGCACTCGATCCCAGATATAAGTCACTAAAATTTTTGACTGTTTCACAGAAAAATTTATTGAAACAATTATTTTGAAATTGGTCAGCCTTGAAAAGGAGCATGAGAAAGAAAAAAATGTCTTTGAAGAATCACAAAATCTAAGTTCGGCAACTTGTTCCTCTCATCATGGAGAACAAGGTAAAGGCAAACATCATTTGAAGAGGGATACAATGGAATTCCTGTTGGGTGAATACTACGAATCAAGCATAGAGTCATCTGCTCAAACAACTGGCACGTCGGTTCCTTCCAAGAGAATTTTTTCTGCGACAGGTAACACAGTAACAAAGCGACAAGCCTGTTTAGAGCCTGAAACTGCTAATGAACTGATATTTGTCATAGAGACTTTGAGAGAAGGAATCCGAGATGACACTGATGAAAATGTTGAACCACCAGAGGAATCATTCAGTTCGCTGTCATCACAAAAGGGGCCATGCCCTAAACATGATGAAACCAGTCTGCCACCATGGCCAAGCTTGACAGAAGAAGAATGCACATCATCTTTGTTAAATGTTGAATCGATGGAGCTCTAAAACTTTGAATTGATTTTGTCAACATTTAAGTTTCTTGCCAGGAAGGCCATATAATTTACATGTTATGATTTCATTAAGTGATTCTACCATTCTCGTCTTTCGGTGCACTGAGTGCAGCCAGCATATGTATTTAAGTTCCCTCCCATGACGGCCATTAAGTCAAAGCTGGGGTATTAAATTATTAATGTATCAAAATTCCAAACTGAGGATAATTTTTTTATCGCACCATTTGCACCCCGGAGGCTCGCATATTACACACTGGAATTGTACATAATACCTGAGGTGCAACTTGTGTGATAAAAAAAATTCTCCTCAGTGTGGAGTTTCGATACATTAATACCCGGCTTTGACCTAATGGCCTTCATACTGTAGAGACCTTCACAGTTCACACTTAGCTTGGAAGTCAATAACAATGGAACCACTGGTTCTGTAATCTGTTACATCTGATATGCTGTAGATCATAACAGCCATTTTAAGTTTTAGAATTATAAAGTTACGTTGAATTTTATTTTGTCACATTTTCTGGTGATCACTTGGGAGTTAGAAAGCCATTCAGAGTAGAAACAAGAATGATGTGCCGCCAACTGGCTGTCAAGGGAGGGTCAACAAACTTGAGCGAAGGCTACAGCTTCCTCGTTGAAGAGGCCTAGCCTCCCTGTTGGGAATGTCAGAACTCCCCTCTTCTGTAAGAGGGCTATATACCAACCCTTCCAGCAAAGGGCTTGAGTGTCAAGGTTGGAGGGTGGGGGGTACGGCAAATCGTGAGCCAAGATCCTATGCTTCAGTAAGACTACTTGCTATCTAAAGCCTATCTGGGCTTGCAGTTGCAGTCCATAAAGGCCTAAGCTGGTAAGGGGTCTTACCGAGACTAAGCATTTGAGGGGGGGGGGGGGAGGGGAGAATCGTGAGCCCTTTTGGTAAGGCTACTTGCTACCTTAACATCCTTAAGCCTATTTAGGCTTGCAGTTGCAGTCCACCAGAAAGGCCTAAGCTGGTAAAGACTAAGGAGTCTTACCGAGACTAGGCATTTGCGTGTGTGTGTGTGTGTGTGGGGGGGGGGGGGGGGGGGGGAAGTGGGGAGGGGGGGAGCTTACTAGGAGAATGTTTTGTAAAAAAAAGTTTTAATGATGATCTCAGCAGGCCTTGCCATTTGAGGTGTTCTATCTCGCAAATGATATTCTGAGTGCATATTTTGTTCAACTTTTCTTCCGTGATATGAAATGATGAAAGGGTTAGGTAACTAAGATTGTTGGAATGCTGAATGAGAAATAAGTTATTTTGATTGCTTCATTCGATTGGTCTGTCAAGTCGGTGATGACAAATGTTTGTAACTTTGTATCCAAGTGCCGACAGTCAGGTGCTGTTTTTTCTGCGTGAGCAGCATTGAACACGTGTCTGTTTGTTGTTCCTTTCTCTTTGATGAATTGTTTTTAGTTGCAGATTAGAACACTGAAAAAATCTCTCAGTGTGAGTAATGATGCTTCCAAAATAATTTGACTATCCATGGCAATAAAACCATGTTCTGGTTTTAGTAAACTGCACAAAACTTTAAACGTATGCCATAAAAAACTAAACCTTAGTTTAAAATCAAACATTAAAATTTGTTTTTCTCTGATGACTGTCAACAAGGGGTTGTTAATCAATGGTGCATATAATAATTTCTTACCACACCCTTTTCATGACTTGAAACATATTCCGCCAGAAATCCCCATTGAGTGGAATAGCCTACATTGTACGAATAGGTAAACATCGAACTGTTTGTGACATTTATCTTGGCAGTGATTCAGGGAATAGAAAAAAAATACGAGTACATCATCATCACGGAATCAAACTGAAGCCACTCAAGGTAAGAGACTCTTTACATTTAAATATGCCTACTTACAAACCCATTGGAGAATTTTTAACTAATATAAATAAATCGGCCATCACTTCGAATGCACGCCAGTGCGAACAAACCACGCATGCAAATTTTGTTTCAGGTGCGCAACATTCCAAGCGTCAGTGTCTTTTAAACAGCAAGGTCTTCTGTGTGATCAGTACTGCTATGAGTGTTATCGTCGTATTTCTTTCATACATAATGGTCATAATAGGCTGTGATGTTTTTTAACGAATATTCGAATACGAATCGAATATAGTTCACAAATATTCGAAAACAAAAAATGGTATTCGTTTCAGAACTAAAAATAACTGTGATGAGAATGCGAGAATGCTGGGGAAAAAGAACTCATATAGTACTGTATTTCAAAACACAGAAGATCCTGGCATTAAAATTTTTACCTAAGGAAACTGAAATCCTGAGATTTGTTCCCACGATTACAAGAGCATGTGATGGGTCTTTACAACACGAGACTCCTGCCAAAATCCTGGGTGTCAACATGTCTGAAATTTGGGTATGTTTGTCATATTGTTTGCAGGGATTTGTCATTTTCCTGTATTCAAGATAAACTGAGCATTTATTCTATTATATCTTGTTTGGTAGACCTTGTGGGGCTCTATCAAACAAGATATAATAGACTACATGTAAATTCCTGTATCAGATATAGGCCTACTGAAGAAAAATAGATCTTTTACCAAGGGTAAGTTGGTGACTGTTAGGGTAATTACTCAACATACAGTACTGTGATCACAAAAGCGGACACCAAATCATGGCACATTCTCGACGCGGTCGCGATCGAGGTGACAGACAAGAAAAAAACCTTATCGACAGAAGCGCGGCTAAAGCAAAACACAATCTCCATTCCACCGATTGGATTTTCATCGAGATTTTTCACGAACGTCGACAGCGCCGCGATTTTGTCGTAGGGAACAGTCCGAACTGCATGTGCACAAATGTAACCGGTTTGCAATGTTAATGTACATGTAGACTTAACCAATGTATCGAGTTGTTATATATTCTAAAAAAAAAGGTCAAATTCAACACTTCCCAGATGTCGCGATTGCCCACACCCCAACATTAATCATAACATAAATTCATAATCGTATTCATCTGAATTTGAAAATTGTGATAAACATGGACTTGAGGCAGACACCCCCGCTCCACCCACTATGACTTTCACCACTCCCTCTCTTTTTGTTGTCCCCCCGATCTGACATTGTGTAGGCAGCACCCTCCAATCTCAACTTAATTTGTACTTTCCATTTCAGTTTCACGCATTTCACCACAATCTGTCGTTTGGGGTGAATACAATATCGTCGTGATCAACTATTCTCTCCATTAGAAATTCAAGAGGTTTGTTGGTTGTTGGGATCTTAAAAAATAAAAAAAACGATATTTTATCCCTTTAATTCTCAAAATGACTGACATCACATGAACACATTTGTATTTTAAGAAGCATGTGAAGCGTCAATTTTTCGGACTTTTGGGTACATGGAGGTTTTTTAATGGCGAAAGTACCAATTCGTTATCAAGTCAATTCGTAGTCAGTTTGGTTATGGATACTGAACCACAAAATATTCATCCAGGTCAATTCAATCCTTTTAGTTGCAGTCCAGAAAGCCCTAAGCTGGTAAGGGGTCTTACCGAGACTAAGCATTTGAGGGGAGGGGGGGGGGGGGGGGAGGGGAGAATTGTGAGCCCTTTTCGTAAGGCTACTTCCTACCTTAACATCCTTAAGCCTATTTAGGCTTGCAGTTGCAGTCCACCAGAAAGGCCTAAGCTGGTAAAGACTAAGGAGTCTTACCGAGACTAGGCATTTGCATGTGTGTGTGTGTTGGGGGGGGGGGGAGTGGGGAGGGGGGGGGGGGGAGCTTACTAGGAGAATGTTTTGTAAAAAAAAGTTTTAATGATGATCTTAGCAGGCCTTGCCATTTGAGGTGTTCTATCTTGCAAATGATATTCTGAGTGCATATTTTGTTCAACTTTTCTTCCGTGATATGAAATGATGAAAGGGTTAGGTAACTAAGATTGTTGGAATGCTGAATGAGAGATAAGTTATTTTGATTGCTTCATTCGCTTGGTCTGTCAAGTCGGTCATGACAAATGTTTGTAACTTTGTATCCAAGTGCCAACAGTCAGGTGCTGTTTTTTCTGCGTGAGCAGCATTGAACACATGTCTGTTTGTTGTTCCTTTCTCTTTGATGAATTGTTTTTAGTTGCAGATTAGAACACTGAAAAAATCTCTCAGTGTGAGTAATGATGCTTCCAAAATAATTTGACTATCCATGACAATAAAACCATGTTCTGGTTTTAGTAAACTGCACAAAACTTTGAACGTATGCCATAAAAAACTAAACCTTAGTTTAAAATGAAACATTAAAATTTGTTTTTCTCTGATGACTGTCAACAAGGGGTTGTTAATCAATGGTGCATATAATAATTTCTTACCACACCCTTTTCATGACTTGAAACATATTCCTGCCAGAAATCCCCATTGAGTGGAATAGCCTACATTGTACGAATAGGTAAACATCGAACTGTTTGTGACATTTATCTTGGCAGTGATTCAGGGAATAGAAAAAAAATATGAGTACATCATCATCACGGAATCAAACTGAAGCCACTCAGGGTAAGAGGCTCTTTACATTTAAATATGCCTACTTACAAACCCATTGGAGAATTTTTAACTAATATAAATAAATCGGCCATCACTTCGAATGCACGCCAGTGCGAACAAACCACGCATGCAAATTTTGTTTCAGGTGCGCAACATTCCAAGCATCAGTGTCTTTTAAACAGCAAGGTCTTCTGTGTGATCAGTACTACTATGAGTGTTATCGTCGTATTTCTTTCATACATAATGGTCATAATAGGCTGTGATGGTTTTTTAGCGAATATTCGAATACGAATCGAATATAGTTCACAAATATTCGAAAACAAAAAATGGTATTCGTTTCAGAACTAAAAATAACTGTGATGAGAATGCGAGAATGCTGGGGAAAAAGAACTCATATAGTACTGTATTTCAAAACACAGAAGATCCTGGCATTAAAATTTTTACCTTAGGAAACTGAAATCCTGAGATTTGTTCCCACGATTACGAGAGCATGTGATGGGTCTTTACAACACGAGACTCCTGCCAAAATCCAAGGTGTCAACATGTCTGAAATTTGGGTATGTTTGTCATATTGTTTGCAGGGATTTGTCATTTTCCTGTATTCAAGATAAACTGAGCATTTATTCTATTATATCTTGTTTGGCAGACCTCGTGGGGCTCTATCAAACAAGATATAATAGACTACATGTAAATTCCTGTATCAGATATAGGCCTACTGAAGAAAAATAGATCTTTTACCAAGGGTAAGTTGGTGACTGTTAGGGTAATTACTCAACATACAGTACTGTGATCACAAAAGCGGACACCAAATCGCGGCGCGTTCTCGACGTGGTCGCGATCGAGGTGACAGACAAGAAAAAAACCTTATCGACAGAAGTGCGGCTAAAGCAAAACACAATCTCCATTCCACCGATTGGATTTTCGTCGAGATTTTTCGCGAACGTCGACAGCGCCGCGATTTTGTCGTAAGGAACAGTCCGAACTGCATGTGCACAAATGTAACCGGTTTGCAATGTTAATGTACATGTAGACTTAACCAATGTATCGAGTTGTTATATATTCTAAAAAAAAAAGGTCAAATTCAACACTTCCCAGATGTTGCGATTGCCCACACCCCAACATTAATCATAACATAAATTCATAATCGTATTCATCTGAATTTGAAAATCGTGATAAACATGGACTTGAGGCAGACACCCCCGCTCCATCCACTATGACTTTCACCACTCCCTCTCTTTTTGTTGTCCCCCCGATCTGACATTGTGTAGGCAGCACCCTCCAATCTCAACTTAATTTGTACTTTCCGTTTCAGTTTCACGCATTTCACCACAATCTGTCGTTTGGGGTGAATACAATATCGTCGTGACCAACTATTCTCTCCGTTAGAAATTCAAGAGGTTTGTTGGTTGTTGGGATCTTAAAAAATAAAAAAAACAATATTTTATCCCTTTAATTATCAAAATGACTGACATCACATGAACACATTTGTATTTTAAGAAGCATGTGAAGCGTCAATTTTTCGGACTTTTGGGTACATGGCGGTTTTTTAATGCCGAAAGTACCAATTCGTTATCAAGTCAATTCGTAGTCAGTTTGGTTATGGATACTGAACCACAAAATATTCATCCAGGTTAATTCAATCCTTTTAAGAAGCCCCCCCCCCCCCCCCCCCCCCATACACCTCCCTCCCGAAGTGATGCATTACCCTTGTCTCCCCCCCCCCCCCCTGCCACATCGATTCCCTGGCAACGGAGGGCTGTAGTCGTCCCAGTCTCATGTGCCTATGCTTCTTGAAAAAAAAATTGACACCACCCCACCCATCATAAACGAGCTATATGTAATCCGTGGTTCTGATTAAACCTCTTTTTTACAGTGTGTGTATTTGGGGGTGGGGGGGGGGGGTAGGGATAGCCAGCTCGATATATGCCACATGCATATCCGATGGTCATAGCCCTGAAGTGGGTGTGGCCTTCCTGCTGGTGGAGCTTCGATGGAATTGTAGATCAGTCCTACTTCACTATTTTTGAAAGTGCGACGTCCCTGACGGAACTTTTATTTAACTGCAGGGGATGTACATGTAAATATACCAGGTGCACAGTCAGGGGATGGGGGCGGGGGGTCTTGGATAGAGTCAATGTTTTTTGGTGGGGATCAACAACACTTAATTTTACTGGTTATCAACCTCCCCCTCCGTCGGTCTTCTATACATGATATTGTAGACTCTAGGCTACGTGCCTGAAAAAGACTTCAGATTTGGACCAGGACCGTGAAGTGAACCACCAACATTAGCATTGTTGATGCAGTGCTCGACTGTGCATGTTCATGATTCATAATTGCCTTAATTTGCCTACAGTACACACTGAATGGCTGGGATTAGAAGAGGGATAATTACTGGATGATTGGGGGCGCGGTGGCTCAGTAGGTAGAGGTGCAGGCCGAGAGGTCCTCAGTTCAAATCCCACCTGTGACAACCGCGTTGTGTCCTTGAGCAAGACACTTCACCCCCATTGCCCATGCTGACAGTTGCTCACCGTTGCTCGGTGGTTCTCTCTGGGTACTCCGGCTTCCTCCACCCGTAAAACTGTCATGGTCATGATTAGCCATTGTGCAGAAATATGTGACCTTAAACACCAATAAATAAATTGGTTGATTATGACAAAACACTCATGTAGTAGAGTTTCCACTCACACAGTGTGCTCAGGTTCTGTGAAAAGAACTTACAGCACACTGGAGACATACTTCAACACATTCGTTTCAAAGCCTCTAGACCAAAATACTAAGTTATGTTACTTTAATTTAACCCGGCGGGGCGAACTGTACGGAGGGAAAAACATTCTAACGATAAAATGTTGGACTCCTCAAACACGTGTTGTTTGAAAGTTGTGAAAAAATAATGCCCTCGTATTTAAAAAATACACTTTCTGGCGTGTTCTTTCATATGATATTCATGAATAAATAGTAAAAATGTACGATCAGTGTTTTTCTTGCATTCGAATGCGCTTTTCTTTAACCATTTCACTCAGAAATGCATGTCCGATCAGAATATCGATTCACCCCAAAACAGCCGACTTTGTGGTGAGAGAATGTCCAACCGTAAAATTGGCTTTTGCCTGATTTCTGATGTTGGGTAAAGAACTTCTGTTTGAAGTAATTTGGATATCGCCGATGGACATGGCTACCTTTTCCTTTTTAACCCCCACTTTTGAAAATGGAAGTAGTTTTAATCATTTAATTATTTGTTAACCCTTGGCTGCATCCAATGGTTGGTTAAACAGATAGTTCTGTAAAAAGCTCAGCCAAATCTAACTGAAAAAAATCCTTTTTTTTGGCATCAACTTTATTATAGCTCAGGTCGTGAGCTCTCATTTGACCGAGCGCATTCCAGTTAGGAGACTAGAGACATGTTTTTTTTCAGGAAATCATTTTTTTTAAAAATAATTGAATCAGCCTAGGGATCGGGCCATCACTTTCTGAATTAAAAAAAAAAAATTAAGCCTATATGATTTCATTTTCATTTTAACCGAAACTCGGGGCAAAGTTGGCCTGTTTGGCTTCACCAAACTATATTGGAGGACGTTTTGTTGGGGGAGGACTTATCCTTCTGAATCCTTCATGACATTCATTGACGGACCTTAAAGTACTCTGCTTCTCTCAGCTACCAGGAATTTCGCAAGATACCATATTGGCTATATTTCCATAAAATAAAAGACGGGTGGAGTTAAGACTGCAGGCTTAATACTTTTCGTTCTCAGTTTGATGCGCTGAGGATTTACCCGCACAGACCAGGTCTATTCTTATAATAGTGTTCACTTGTTCACATCTATTTACATCTCGGCACACTTTTCTTTCAAAATTTTTACTTTTGTCAATTTGAAAAGGGGGCGAGTCAGAAAATATCTTCAGGTTTGTAACTCGACTGGATTTTGTTGTTTTTTTAATTGCGACATACGAATACATCGAACGAATCTTAGAATGTACGATCCGTTCATGCCAAACTTTGAAGTTTTCACCACCGAGGAATACATGTAACAAATCATCTCACAATGTATTGGTGTTTCCGTTGCGATTTTCTCCCGATTCTACCTAAATTTTGTCTCGATTCTTTCTCCATTCTGCCGTGTTTTATCGACAGAACCGCGATTCTAAATCGCGACGGAACCGAAGCCGGATCGAGAGCCGATCGACTATAAGACCGCTTTTGTGATCACAGTACTGTATTACAACAATTTCTCTTCAATTAAGTGAAATTCAATTATGTGGGCTCCACTGTAATACTGTCCATTTTAGAAGACTTCCACCACAGGCATTGTTTACTACGTCCACCTGCATCAGTGAGGTATAATATATTAAATATTAAATCTGGACAATTCTTGAAAGGAAGCTTCCTAGCTTCCTCCACCCAGGCTTGTCATTTTGAGGAGGGCAATCACTCCGGGCTGCTGTTGCCCGTGTGAATTCAAAATTCTGTGGACGGTAAATGTCCGCCTAATAACCCTGATTTCTGAGGCCCATTAATTCAGCTGAAGCACAGGGGCTCATTAGAAACAATGATTCAGGAATAAAATAATATAAAATAAGCATAACTGGATACCACCCATATACTAGTACATAATAAATAACAATATTATATATTAAAATTATGTAGTATATGGGTGGTATCCAGTTATGCTTGTTTTATATTATTTTATTTCTCAATCATTGTTTGTAATGAGCCCTTGTGGTCAGAGGCACCTCAAAATTGGCCATGTCAAATGGCAATTTTCGCAGATTGAAGGAGGTAACAAAGAGCCATTTGTGAAGTTTGTAGTGTGTCGTCGACGCACTCACCCAGAGGCAGTAAGTAACTTTCCAAATACGAGCGACAGGTCTACAAATTCCAAAGTTGTAATTAGTTATAACATTGTACATCAAACTGTGACAACTCTCATGTCTCGCGCAATTATGGGATGTATCATCCCCAAGCCAGTCCGACCTGACAATTTGCCTGGGACGTTTCATCCCAAAATCAAAGCCAGGACAAGTAGTCCCCCATATCTGATTGACTTGAAGTTATCAGCATCTGGTGGTGAGCACAGTGCACTGGCTTGTACAGTCATCATGTAATGTGTAGATATGGGCTTGGTTATTTGGATGAAAGATAACTAGAACACTCACTGTTAGTGATTGTCATCGGTAACCTGGTATCTTGCATCCAAATATTCATCTATACATTACGTGATGACGTACATCATAATTACACAAGCCATGTACCTTAAAATGATATTAGTTGTCTACCCAGAAGGCTGAAACAAAATGGCCCCTGCAAACCATAAATGGCCCTCCTTGGGTCATTTTTGGCAAACCCAAAATTACCCTCCTGGGGTGATTTGAAGCGAACCATAATGGCCCTTCTGCAATTTTCAAAATGACAAGCCTGTCCACCCAGGCACCCACATTCAATACTTCACAAAGAGACTGATCAATCAAGACATTCTTGAGTTAATTACTGGAAAGTAAAATTAAGCTGGCTGCTATGGTGTCCATATTGAGGCTGGACAATTATCAAAAGGAACCTTCCACCCTCAACACAGCTTGAAGAGCTGAGAATGATTATAGGGGGCATTTCTGAGTTAATTTTACAGTATATGGAGAGTGTATTATCACTAAATCACCCTTAGAGTGGAGATTCCACCCAAGCTATAATTGGAAATTTGTTGCAAAGCATAAAAAAGCATAAGCAAAGTTCAAGTCAATAGACCTTTGAGTTAAACCTGGAGGTCCATTGGTTGAAACATTGCTTGTGTTTTTTGCCCATGGATATATACAGAATTTGAAAGTTATACTTTGGGTAATAACTCCATTCCATCCATGGGTGATTTAGTTACAATCCACTTACTAAATACTGTAATCCCACTTTTTTGAACAGTATTTCATTTATAAACAATTCTTTTCGCAAAGTTCAAGAAATGCACCCATCTTCAAAGACCCCATTGTTGAAATGATTGTGTTTTTTTCCTGCCCACTTTGAATGCACATGAAGAAGGCAGGAATTTATCATCAAACTTCTAGTAATTTTACATCAAGTACGCTAAAGATGTAAACTGGATGTATGATCATTGTCAATAACTGTCCTGCCTCTTAAATTTGAATATTTTGAAATCTTGGAAATGTGTTTGAATTGAATTTGATTGGGCCATTTTTGATTATTTTTAAAGTTGTGTAAAACTTGATATAAAGTGATGATGTTACACACAGAACTCCTTATTGTGAAGTTATATCATAGAGTTTCTGAAAATTACAGCTTGTGAGTTATAAACAGAGATCAGAGAGATGCAGTTCCCAAGATTCATACCTATATTTGTCATCGCAAGTATTCAGGATGACTTTATCATGGAACTTCTTGCCCTAAATGTTATAGGCAAGGGGTCAGACGAGTAGGTGACTGGGGTGAAGAAGTTGCCTTGCCATTCATCAAGTAGTCTTGGCTTAGATTGGGGTCGAAATTCATGTGGGCCTCCAAAACTTCCTTGGGAGACATGGCAGTTTTATGCATTTTCTTATGTTTTATTTAAAAACAAAGTGCCAGCAAAAACAACGAAAACACAAGACTTGCATCATGTCAACTAGAATTTATTCAAATTAAACACCATTTCAAAACAAACAAAAATTTGTAGGTGACAGTTCATACATAAAAAGTCCAAATTGCTTACAGTTACAGACCTTTCCATTGAAAAATTGGTTCCAGTGAAATTTGCACTGCAATTTGAATTTGAAAACTTGTGATGGAAGGGGGTTAAATGTAATAAGGCTACAACAGAAATCACACACATTCAGGTGGATAAGAGTGGCAGGCCTTCATAGCACCAATCACATGTGTAAGATGGTCAGCAAAAATTATCATTTTTCAGCACAGTCTATCTGAGTCAATTAGTATTATTACCCAGCGCAGAAGGGGAGGCAGACTACTGAAATATTTTGTCATTTACCTAAGAAATAACTTAACTCAAATTGTTAATAACTTTTAGTTAACAAAGGTAAATGAAAACTTTTTTAACTACGCTTTTCAATTCAATAACGGAATTCAGAAACCATAAATGACCAAGCTTCCTTTGTGAACTTGAAGTTTGAGGTTCATTATAAATACTTTAAATATTTTTTTTTAAAGACTATACATTCTATTATGGAGAAGAACACTCCCACGAGAGTCAATGCTAAATTTCAAATCTACTGCTTTGAGGCAAATATAAAATCAACTGCATGGTAACCATAGTCATCACTGGTAGGAAAAGAGTTAGGGCATTCAGAAAGCATGAAAGACACAGCTTTTTTTTTGTAGGGTAGGGAGGGGAGATTTTAACCCACATTTTTCTTATATACCGTCTGACTCAGTTTTGTGCATGTATGTATGTTTGTATTTATATTTTTGTCCTCAAATTGTCATGCTAGCTATTTTTGAGTCCTCTATGTACATTTATTTTGTCACAATGTCATATACGTTTTATGTTTTTTCTGACTTCTCTCTCATGTCCACTGACTTCTCCCTCCTAGCCCCTGACTTCTCCCTAAAGTCTCAGGAGGGAGAAGTCACTTCTCCCTAAAATCAGCTGCCAGACTGACCCCTGATTATAGGTAAACTGAATGCACATAGTTTTCAAAAGAGATGTGAAAAATCAAATACTTTTCAAGGATAGAAAGAAGTATTGTTTTAAGAAAGGTACTGATATCCAAGGACATGTCATTTGTGTACAATATTGGGAATGGCTAATCACGAAAAATGCATCACAAACTTTACCTGATTGACTACAATATTTTGGTTGTCTGGAGACACTGCAGGTGCTACAGAGGCAGCAAAAGTGGTGGAGAAGGGTTATGTGCATAAGAGTGGGTGCAGAGCACATGCCATCAATTGTTTTACACAGACATGCATCATAATTACATGAGTTTTAAAATTAAAAAGGATACAAATGTATTGATATATAGCTAATATAAGGTAGTTTTGTACATGTACTAAAGTGACCATAAAATGTAAAAATAAATTTAGTAACATTTAGGCAAAAGAATTATACCTTTGGCCGGTTTGGTCCATTCTACTTCAACCATCTTCCAACCTGAAGGCTAGGCATCAGGTTGCGAAATGTATGAAGTGGAAGAAATAGACTGACCCTTGACCAGATGCAGATAGTGGTATGCACAGAAAAAAGCATGAGACAATTGGATATTAATACACAATGGTATATTCTATCATTAGTTTCCCCCTCCCATCCCTTGCATACACACTTTTTAACACCTTCTATTGCACCATTCCAGACACGAAAATCAAGGAAAGAGGATTTCTGGGGATCGATCTAGTTTTTAAATTTTCGACCATGGGGTTGAATCATGATAGATCCAGTGTGCCATGGATACAGAGGTTTAGCTGGAAGTCGAATGTAATCCATCCAATATTTTCCACCAGACTGGGGTAAATGTCTGAATCGTGGTTTTTAAAAGTGCCATTACACTTTGCTGCCAGCAAAGAAGGTTTCTCTGTTGTCTTAATCGCTCACCTGACAAAGTGGATTAAAGAAGAATTTTAGGTCACATTCAGTTAGTTCATAATTCTGGTGTCCATGTCAGATGATTATTATCATAGGTCTTCCTGACTGCTTCCAGTTCTATCGGTAGTAGACAAGCACTGCCAAACTTCCAAGGATAATTATGTCACTGCAGTTTGAAAAGGCAATTTTATAGAAAAACCACTAATGAATGGATTTGAACAAACTTACTTAACCTTCCCACCCCCACGCCTAAAGAGAGCCCAAATATTAAGACAGGAACTCAAACTGAACAAACCTGAATCTGATTCCCCTGAGGAATTTATATACCAAATGTGAAAAGATTCTGATTGATGGTTCTGGAGAAGATTTTTAAAGAAATTCTCTCATATTGCTTTAAGTTAAACTTTGGGCTCCAATCGAGAGCCCAAATATTAATCCAGGGACCAGATTTGAACAAACTTGAATCTGACCCTCCTAGAGATATGGCATACCAAATATGAAAGCATTCGGACTGGTGGATCTGAAGAAGATTTTCAAAGAAATTTCCCAATATTGCACTATGGTAAAATTCAGGCTCCCATAAGGAGCCCAAATATTAACGTAGGAACTTGATTTGAACAAACTTGAATCTGAGCCCCTTAAAGATGTTCTATACCAAATACGAAAGGATCTTGACTGGTGGGTCTGAAGAAGAAGATTTTTAAAGAAATTCCCTCATATTGCACTAAGTTAAACTTTAGGCTCCAACAGAGAGTCCAAATATTAACCCAAAGACCAGATTTGAACAAATTTGAATCATAGAGATACTGCATACCAAATATCAAAGGATTCTGATGGATGGATGGAAGAAGATTTTTAAAAGAAATTTCCTTATATTGCACTAAGGTAAAATTTCAGGCTCCCACAGGGAGCCCAAACATTAATCCAGGGAAATGATATGAACAAACTTCAATCTAACCCCCTAGAGATGTTGTATACCCAATATCAAAAGATCCTGATTGGTGGATTTGAAGAAGAAGATTTTTAAAGATTATTCCCCATATTACACTAAATTAAAATTCGGGCCGCCATAGGAAGACCAAATATTAACTGAGGGACTTGATTCGAACAAATTTAAAATTAACCCTGGTAAAAATGATGTATATCAAATATTCAAAGAATCTGACTCGTGGTCTGAAGAGGATTTTTAAAGCTTATTCCTCCTATTGTCCTAAGTTAAAATTTGGGCTCCCGTATTGAGCCCAAATATGAACTGAGAGGCTTAATCTGAACACACTTGTATATACACACTTCCAGTCAGGTGAGCAAAAAATTATGGAGGACACTGTCAGTTGGTTATTTTTGTTGTTGCTTTGACATATATACAATGGCAAGTTAAGTTCCAAACACACACACATTTACTGCACACCAATTATAGTATGCACAGAGTGTAATTGTACTCTAACACACATTGGGTGGACTGACACCGACACGGCGACACCGTCACCCAGTGGACCCATGGAAACACAGGCTGTCGCCGGTATACTTATAATTTATAGTCCACCGGTTGACCACAGTTGACTTGAGTGGACAGGATTAATAAACGACGATGCATTGTCGCATTTACGACGTTGGTCGGATTAAGATTAATCCTTTCCACCGGCTGTGCCGGTTGTGCCAGATGAGCAAAAATAAAAGGTGCCTTCAAAATACATGTACCTTGTTAATCAATGCAGATTTTTTTATTATTATTACTTCTATATATAATAGGCTATATACACAAAAGATTTATAAAATTTATATAATTTATAAACTGCTTGACAAAATAAGAATTACCTACAGAACGGGACATTGGCGTGAGAAACAGTCACCATCGTCTGCAACTGACTGCAAGCTAAAGTCGACCGACACTCAACACTGTATTCAAGGTTCGGAATATGGAGATCACTGCCGCAAACTCATTTTCATGTGATTGCTCCAACGCCTGAAGACGGGGTTGTTTCAAATGGCAGATATTTTATTGACTGAAGATGCACAAGACAAATCTGTTCTCCTGCTGCAAAATAACTCTCAATAATATCTTGCCGTATGAACACATTACATGTACATCAGCACCATCAAGGACAGATGAAGAGGTCGAGAAGGTGATCAAAGCCTCCACCCCCTCCCCAAATACAGACGCCATTGACACATTTTTGTTTTGGGTAAATAAATGCGAGAGCGATTATTCTGAATAATAAGTTGTTACTAATGGGGCTAATGCACATTGAAAATGTCCATCAGACAAAAACGAAAACAATGAAAAGGAAAACCCTGCTCATTATTGGGTTAAAAAGCAAAACACAAATTTCACCTAATAGGCAGTTGAACGTAATCCTAAAGTCCAGCAGGTGGACCACGTCAGGTGTTCAAAATGAAATAATAAAAATTAAGCGTTTTATGAATGACTGGGGCGATCCATTTTGTGGGGGTACACCCTGTAGTGAGGGTCACAGAGATATTAGGAAAGGGGATGGAAAAAAGGAATAATATCCAGGTATTTTGGTTTTATACCCCCATTTATGATCGTCTAACCACATACCTGCTGGAGCTGTATTCAACACAATGTCACTCGCTAGAACTGTGACCGTTGATGACTCGTTTTTCATGGACCCTACACCATCCCCCCCAAAGCACACACACTTGTACCAACTCTGCATTCACATTTGAGAGTTAGGCCTCATTAAGGAATGTGGATAAAAAAGTAGCATGCCACTCCATATTGAATGGTCGCGAAAATTTCCATAAAGTTAAGCCATTGATATTTTAATAGTCATAACACAAAACAAAAGCGGTTAAAAGTGAAAATGAAATTATACAGACCAAAACCTTAGTTCTCAGAAAGAGACGTTATAGCCGTCATAATTACATGTGTAATAAGCCTGCACTAGTAATTAGGCCTATACACGCACAGAAACTGCAGCCCCCACCCCCCTCCACCCCCCACCCAGTCATTAATTACCTTTTCAAGGACTTAATAATGAACATTAAAATGTTGATTAAAAAGCTCCAAAGCCAACAGGGAGTGTGATTATGCAAAATAGAGTATCTAAACAAGAGGCACCTCTCCCGCCCCTCACCCCCATCGCTGATCAGCCTGGGAACAGTTGGAATGGTTGGCATTGATCAAAGTAATAAATTGAAAATTTTAAATAAGTAAAATAAAAACAGCAATGTCAATCAGGCGTGTAGATCTGGCGTTCAGTTATACTGGAAAATTAGGCTGTTTACCCATGAAGTTCCAACAACAAAAAATCAGTGAAAAGTGGTTGGACGTTTACTCACCTGAGGCGGTTGTTTTGGCTGAATCGTTTGCATGCATGTGTTATTGCACAAAATTGTAAAGAAAGCCTGTTGAAATGACAAATAAAAGCAATGGGTGTCTATTTTAGCTATTTATTCATCAATAACGTTTGAAAGAATACAGCAGGAAGCATCCCACAGAGACAAAGTTTTTCTACAAAATTTAAACACGTGCTCGCGTTTTAGAATTTTTATAATGAGGTGCACTGTAATTTTCATTCTAAATACAACTCGCCCCATTTCTTTTTATTCCATTAAAACTTGTCTTGTACTGTGGACAATCCAAATTTTGTCTGCTGTTGTTCAGTAACCAAATGCGAGCTCAAACTCAGTATGTGGTTAGTGGATGCATTTGCAAACACCCACCGAGTGGAAATTCAACTCGGGATAACTCACGTACTGTGAAACTATGGAGAAAAGTTCACGTAAACAATGTACATGTACATGGTTGGTACTCTCCATTGCCAGACTGTCGAACTGATTGAAAAAAAGAAAATCTTGGCAATATATCTTAGAACTCCTATTTTCTCGGTACTCTTTCTTTGGTTGATAAATGGTTTCTTTAATCTCTGGATGGATATTATAGATAACAGTCTTGTTACAATAACGCATACAGTTGGAATCCAGAACGAGTTCTTTGTTATTTATTTTATTTTTTTTTTGTTGTAACTCAAGAAACAATTCATAGAATTCAGACAGCTGACAATTTTGACACTCAACCCAAGAAAAATGACTGTGGATACATATACCGTTAAGTCGCATGTCAGTATGTCTATCGAGTTTGTACAGATGACTATTAATAACAGTGGTTTATTCAGTAATTAACACCAGTGTTAATAAACTTTTAAAGAGACAGTCGCCACAATGGGATTAGTTTCCAGGAACAGAATCAAACATCTACTGATAATTATATAAGCCTCCTGATGTTCCCAGTAGTACATCCATTTCACACCTTAGACTCGGAGGTGTCAACACAGAACAATGTTTGCAGGGTCAGGAAATAAAAAAAATATCAGTGGCTTGAGTTATGTGGCACTTGAAATTGAATCGTTTTAATTTCAGGCCAATCTAGATGGGTAGATTTTCGATAGGTTGGTGGTCCTAGCAGGTCGATCCACTCAACAGTTTTAAGCCACTTCTAAAGTTGATTATATGTTTCTTTAGTTCATGGACTTCAAATTGTGGTTTACCACTGGAGGGGGGAGGCATCCATGCCACTCTTGACTCCATGATACAATCACTAATAAGTGTCGGTGTTTGCATCGTTTAAAAGAGTAATGTGAAGTACAGTACAGACCCACCTTAAGTTAGTCCCCAACCCTTCCAACCTTCCAGTGTCACACCCCCCCCCCCCCCCCCAATTTGTAGATGCATTTCTAAAAGAAACTACACCAAGTCGCCTCAAATGTCGCATGTACATTACTGCTCCCCCGGCTCTTAGTAGCATTTGTTTCTGATTCCGGGCATTCAACAGCCTAATCGCCATGTCAAATCGATTGTGTGTACCTGAAAATCAAGACAGCAAATTTTTGGTTGTTTTTTTTTTTTTGGGTGGGTGAGGGGGGGGGGAGGGGGGGGGGGGGGGGGGGTAGTTACACTATGAAAAAGAAAATTAATTGTTGTTTCATGTGATTTTTATCACGTGTACCCACCGCACAAAATGACTACAATAAAAATATCTATTCACTCATGTCCAAAATGGCCATACTGGATGGTAACTGACCGCGCCTGAAGCTCCCTCTCCCCACCACACAAACCTGTATCGAATGTGTTGCCGCATTTTATGTTATTTGATTCCAATGTAAATGAGTAGCCTGATCGTTTATTATGTGCATATTATTATTAAATATTATCAAATGAGAGAAACGAACTTATAAATTCATTTCAGCAACAAAAAAACAATAAATGTGTTTCTGGAAAGTTCACGACCACGTTTCAATTTCCGATTTTTTGCTTGCCGTGATTATTCCTACAACTACTTCTCACTTGTAGCGTACTTGTATATATCTTTTGAATGCTCACCCACAGGCATACACGATTATCTATTCGATTCGTTCAGGTATTTTCATGGTTGCCCAATACGGTAGCCTTTCCTAAATTACTTGATCAAAAATTCTCGTGAGAGCTGTGACTTTCCAGCGATTTTTGACGAAATTGATCACTGGAAAGTTGCTGATATTCAACTGTGCTACGAGTGACGATGGGAGAAAATATCGCTGCATGGCAATTTGCTTATAATCCGCTCTCCGCATACTGTATATTCTGCAGTGTTATTTATTAAAAGAATATATAAACAAACTAAGTTTTTCTGTTTTGAAATTCTAGTCGGAGAAGTTCAAATTCTAGAGTAGAATTGTGTACATATGTGTATGCAGGCCTGCATTGTACATTGCAGAATTATCATAACGCAGATTTTATTACGAATAGCCAATCTTGAAAACTGTGTTGATAATGCCAATTAAGAAATTAATCCTGTCCCCTCGTTCTGCCGGTGTGTCTACTTGAATGATGACACTTAGGAATTTACTGAATGATGTCCACTCAACGAGCCGGTGGAAGAGACTTCTGATAACTCTCATTAATTTGTACCACCATGGACCTTTAATTCCCTCCACCTGACGTCCACCGACACCGTGGCAGGTGGATGAGTACCAATACACTCTGTGCGTACTGTACATAAGGATTTCATGTTCAAGTGATGTAACACATGTACTATATATTGGATTTGCCACGATGAAATGCAATGATTTTGTTAACACAGACACCTCTCATTTTTATGTCTTTCAAATCCCAAAATGGACTAGAAGGCCATCAATTATTTTTTGTAGTTTGGTATGTCCTGCAGGAAGTACCAAACTGAAAAAAACAAATCCTTCCGGGTTCAATGATGCAGGCAAGGACTGAAAACGCTATTCAATGATGTTTCTTGATATATTTCAGCATTTTTCAAGGCCCTACAAAAGCTGATTCAAGGATTTTCAGGGCCCTGCCTTTATAAGTCTCAAGTAGAACCCTCCAGTAATTACCCCCTCCTCCCACTTCCCTACAAGGGAAGTGGGAGGAGGGTGTATTGGCCAGATGGTCCTAGTTAGGAACTCTGGCTTATAAAACTGTACAGTTTTAATTAAATGCTTCATTAGCATTTTTTTATTCCAAGAATATTCAAGGTCTCCTGACCATTTTCAAGGATTTCGAGGCATTCAATGATCCTTAGTCAATTGCAAGGCCATTCCTTGAATCCATGGAACCATGGAGACCCTGGTCTTATAATCCCTGTTTGAGTCAACACCTGCCCATTCAGGTGGACAGGTCAATGATTAAACTGCTTGGATATCTCTGTGCTTCCCTCCCCACAGCTTTCATTCATTAAAAGCTTCCACCACAACTGAACAGGATTCAATATCTTTTCCATGGGTATGGATGGCTGTGCAAATACTGTACAACTATTTTCAAGTTTATATTTTTTTCAAGAGGTTCTCAAACAGTCCTGGTAATTTATCCTTGTTTCCTCAGAAAAAACTGCTGTGGAAAACTGGTGCTTCTATGGCAATTGCTGTGGAGCCTGTTCAGTTGTGTGAAAATCATCGCGGATGGGCAGAATCTCAATTGCCATGTATATGTAGTCTGCAGCGAAGTGAAAACTTTCAAGTAACATTAACATGTGAAAGTAGTTCAAGATACATGTGTATATAATCACAATCAACATGCAGAATCTTTCACTCAATTAGATCATGCCAATATCATGAACCATGTGAATGCAGAGAAAAAAACTTAAGTAAGCAGGCGACTTGCTCAATATGTAGAGTATGAGTAAAAATAAGTTGCAGCATAACCACAAACTAAGTATCTCACTACTTCTATGTTGATAACACCAGAATCTGACATCAGTTTCTGGAAAGCTCTGTAAGAGCTTTCCAGAAACTGATGTCAGATTCTGGTATTATCAACAAAGAAGAAGCAGAACACACAGTTTCAAGTGGTTATGCTGCATCTTGTATTGTAAATTGTAAGATAAGCAATACAGCATAGTGCAACACACATGGTTTGATTCCTTGTGTAGCCTGGAAGTTGTGTAATTTCTGCCACCACAAGGCTTTCTGATGAAGCCATCCTCGGCAGTATTTTTGCTGTGGATATTTTTTGTTTCCTCAGCATTTTCCTTGGCACTGCTGATTGCTGAGGGTGAATTACCTGGGCTGCTCAAAGAAAATTTAAAATTAAAAATGTGTACCAAGAGTTGCACAAAATCAAATAATTTTCTGAACCAAAAACCACTGATTACCTGTCCAGAATAAAGATGGCAGAATCCCCGAATTATCTTCGATTTATACAGATTACTGGCCATTGTCTCCATTCTTCTAATCATAGACATTTCTCTGTAAAACTTTATGGAATCTTCCCGGGTCAATGTTATTGATGTTGATGGTCCTTCTTCCAGCTTATGTAGCTTATAAGGCTGAAACATATGGAAATTCCTAGTCATTAGGGATGCATGGTTTATCACTTTTTGTTAATCGGTTTACAATTTAAAACAAAAGAAATGAAACAAGTGGTGTCACAATATATTTATTTATTTATTGGTTTTTGAGGTCATATATTTCTGCACAATGGCTAATCATGACCATGACAGTTTTACGGGTGGAGGAAGCCGGAGAACCCGCAGTGAACCACCGAGCAACGGCGTGGAACTGTCAGCTCCCCAACATACTAACTCCACACAAGCAGGGTTAGCATTGATTGAAGACAGGTGCACCATCGACGTGCAGTACGCCTTAGTACACAACGTCACCGTGCCCCCACGTGGGTAAAAGGGGTGACGTGTCTTGCCCAAGGACACAACGCGGTTGCCGCAGTTGGTGGTGTCACAAAAAAGCCAGTAAACCAGCAGAGCTGTAACAAGTGATGGATGCTAATGTGACAAATATGGCAGTGAAATGTCATTTGGTCACATTAGCTTCTATGAATTTAGGAACAAGACTGATAAATTTGTGTATGTCTCTCATTGTGATATGTTTTATCATTTATTTATTGGTGTTTAAGGTCACTTTCAGGATATTTGGCTTCATCATGAGTGCAATATAGTATAAAGTCAAATTAGCCAATCATTTATACCAATGCTGTCCACTTTAGAGGACTTCTACCCCGGACATTGGTTCTGGGTCCTATCTTACCAGTAAAGCAGAACTTGTATACTGCAGTAAACAAGCACTGCTCTGCTTTCCAGAGTTCTCAAAGGGGAGTGATATTTTTTCTTGTACAGTAACACATGTGAATTCAATTTATTTATTTATTGATTTATTGGGGTTTAACGGCACTTTTGACAGCCATGGTCACCTTGTGTCAGACAGTTTTACGACTGGAGGAACCACCAAGAAGCAGCATGCAACTATCATTTAGTGGGAATTTGGTAACAGAAATTTACTCAAATATCAAATAATCTACTAAGCATACACTACTGAGTTCACGAAAGAATACCAAGAATTTCCACCAGATCGCGACTGGATTGTCATCGGTATGAAATCATCTTTCTGATTTTCTCCCCACAGCACTACAGAATCTCATTCAACCATGGAAACAAAAAGAAAAACATTGAATATCAAACACTATTCTTGTTTGTTTTCTGTCTTGAATCAATCTTGATTTTCCAATATTTTATTTATAAACCCATGGTAAGAGACGAAGAGTGTTCATGTTGCACCCCAACTGCAATCTGATTGGGAAAAAAGTGGATAGAACTCCAAAAGCTAAACGCTGTGCTCTTTGAGCAAAAATAAAGTACAGCGTTTGTTGATTGTATCTATGCCTATGCTTCTGTGGGTCCTTCTTGAATACCTGGCATAGTGTGGAACACTAGAGATACAGAGAATTTTGAAACAACAAAGTGTACAACTATCAATTTTTGAGGAGCAATTGAAATTCAAGGACACAGCTCATATTTAAAGCACTTGATGTTTTTTAAGGACCAGAGTGAACGCTGTGTCCACCATTTTTGGATAAATGATGTACGAGAAAATTCATGTTTGCATAAACATCTATAGTAACACTTCAAGCAGGTAGGGCTGCATGGTATTTCGGTATACCACTTGGTACCAGTATGAAAATTATAACCAATTGAATACTGTTCGTCAAGTTTGAGTACCGATGTACAGTCGCTAGTTGCATGCAATTTTGTGTCACATTATTTTAATTTTAGAGTAAGCGTTTTTTCGATAGGAAAATGTAGTTAAATGAATGGGGAATTATCGACAGAAAATAATATTTTTGGTACTCCAGACTTATTACTTACTGCTTTAAGAAAATAGGCAATCCAAAGGAAAGACTAATTAATTTTTTCACTGAACAGTAAGCCATAAAACTATTAACCGGTTACTGCTTTTCATTCCAAAGAAATTTTGATACAAGTCAATCATCCATTTTCAATTTGTCAGTTTAATTCCTGTAAAAACACAATTATTTTACATGCTGAACATGCTATTATTGCATAAAGTAAATTGCCCTCCTCTTTCAGCTAACATGGGCTCACTGTAATTATATATCGTTATCGATTTACTTTTGCTCCTTTGTCTTTCTTCTGTTTTATATTGGATATTAAAAAAAAAAAAAATGACTTAACCTTTTACCTAACTTGAAAAGCAGATGACACTTGCAAATAAAATTCTTGAGTAACTAATTTTTTTCATTTTTTTTTGTCTCAAAAACATAGGTTATGACCCCTCATTGGAACCAGCTTGACAAGCTCATTCCAACGAGGGGCCATAACCTATGTTTTTGAGACAAAAAATGAAAATTAACTGGCGATTTTTTAGAATAGCACTGGCCGGTTTTGGTCATTAGGTTGGGTAAAGGGATAAAGATAGACATTTTATTTTTGTGATAATTAAAAGCTAGAGTGCTGAAAGTCCCTATTCTGGTCTTCATGCTGAAGTTTAGGTGTTGTACCCTAAAGGCTTCATATTTTGTGGAGGTGCTTCAAATTATCTTTGACGTGAAATTATTAAGTCTGTGTGGATTTGTCTTGTTACAAATTATGGGAGAGTGCCTCTTAGTCAATGACAATACAGTAGGGCTCGATTTAATCTGAAAATGTTGAAAAGCAATTAACTATTCACACAGGATGGTGGCAACAAAGGGGGGGGGCAGCTCCCAATCCTGGCCAAAATTTCCTATAGTTGGCAATTTGGAGGGCAAGTGATGAGTAGTTGGAAATTCTATCTATCTCAATTTTAAAGCTTCTTTTGTGATGTTGATGTCTCCTTTACTTCCCAAAATTCCAACTTGGTTTCAAATTGGCAAAAATTCCAACTGTTACTATTTACAACTACAGTGTACGCAATATGGAGCTTCATAAGTATGCATGTCAATCAGTACAAGATTTCTATAGAAAATTTACTTATCGTAATAAAAAATCCTCGAAATGCACTTCAAGAAAATCACATCATGTAAAATCGTTATCCTGAGTTAATCCCATCATTCACAGTTACAAAATGATGAAACATCAAAAATTGATCATTCCTGCATAAGATTTCATTTGATGTTAGGATAGTGTGAATTGCTCAAAGTTCTCAGCTTGAGCATTTGTTTAGCATATATTCCATTCCCAGAATAATACCAAATAATAAAAACCTGATAATTCTATCATAAATGTGTTGGCATTTCAGTGACTAGAATCAATTTTATGCCCCCTTTCATGGTTTCATTTTCCAAAATTCTCTTGGCAGTGAATGCCCAACTGTGGGGAGGGACTGGGAGGGGGATTCCCCCTTCTGGTCCCTCCCCCTAGTTGGAAATTCACTACCCTACACCCCCAATCAGATACCTCTAGCCATGTCCCTGTATTCATATGGGAAAACTGATTACATGTACTGTTGATGAAAATCAACTTCAGACAGATATTTATTGACTCCCAAAATAAAGAAATTTAATTGCAAAATGCTATACTAATCCAGTTAAATCAAGCCCTGCAAGAGAAAAAATTCTCATGTCTAGTAGTTCAGCACTCTACCAGTTTAAAAACTAGAAGCACCGTCACAGCGCCGAAGCTGCGATGATTCATGCAATGCCAATGATGTTTTAAAACTTGTTGGTGACAAAAAAACTCATTGGTGACAAAAAAACTTGTTGGTGACAAGTCCATAAATGTGACAGAAATTATCCGAATGACATGCACTATTGAGAGGGTGTGGACACCATGAAGATACACTTGCATACCAAGTATGATGTCATTCCATCAAGTATTTTAGGAGTTACATGTATGGTGTTTTTTAAACTCGTTGGTGACAGACTGACCGACCGACAGACAGACCGACATTGCCACATATAGAGCTGCTTGTCACAGCTAAAAAACACTGACAAAAATGAGCACAATGGGATTGAGGTTATCTTGACAAAAAAGGATTATGCAATTTTTTTCTGCATACCTTTGTGGGGTTACCTTAAATTTTCAATCTGTACATCCCTGAGTGATTTTCAGGATGACAGGCCTGTTGCAAACTAATAACGCTTGTGAATTACTTCAGGGAAGAGAGAGCTCACTAAATTAGCTGATTTTTAATATTTGGTTTTATTTTCTATAAATCTATATTTGAAAATGGTCTTCAAAACAAGACAGAAAATAAGCAGACTGACATCTGCAAAACGAGGTCCCCAGAGGGTTAATTTGGTGATGCTACCCTATTTCCAGGGTAGCATCACTAAATTTACCCTCTGTGAACATCAATCTGAATCAGGGTCTCAAACCTAAACAGAAAAGGTACCCAGAGGATACATGTAAATTGGCCTACTGTATAGAGGATAGCATCAGCAAATTCACCCTCTGGGGACCTCATTCTGCAAATGACTGATTGCTTATTTTCAGGCTTGCTTCAAAACCATTTTCATATAGATTTATAAAAATAAAATGTCTACCAATTCATACCTTAGCTATATATGTATGTTCTCTTATTTTCTGACAAAACAACATTTTCAAAGGTTTTCAAGTTAGAGTCAAGATGTTTCAGCTAATTTTATATAATTTATGTAATTCCGCTCCCATCCCTGTTACTCATGTGCAATTAGTAATACGACTATTATACAAATGGGGAGTGTGTGATTCTGTGACTCAGTCCAGCTAGAAATTCAAGCTTTGATTATCTCCCTTCATATGCAATGCAACTAGAAATTTCCATTGTTCAGGTCAGGCTTCCTGTCCTGGGCTGGGTGGTCCTACTGGTTGAATATAATGAATAGCACTTACCTCAGTTTCCACTGTTGCTGTAGAAGATGCATTTTTAGCCTGCAAGAGACTAGGAAGAACCTACAAAAGAATGAAATGGATATGAAACAACCAAAATTCCACAAGACATCAATATCCCCATCTGCAAAGAAAAAGGTGGTTCAAAATGTTTATAAAAAAATGGAGTGCAACTGTGGCACAAATTTTGATTCTAGAAATATGGACAACAAATTAAAACCAGAGACTCAGCTGAGCCTAAAATGCTCATGATCAAGTTGCCTAGAAAGACATTAAATTGGGTTAGAGGGAGGAAATAATGCTCACCCGAATAAAGTGAGTGAGGAGGAGGATGCAAGAGAGAAATAACTTGGGATGGGAGTGCGGTGGCTCAGTGGTAGACTGTTGGACTTCTATGCTAGAGGTCCCGAGTTCGAACCCTGTCCTGGACGAGTTGCGTTGTGTCCTTGGGCAAGCCACTTTATCCCGGTTGCCTACATGGGGGCACAATGACGCTGTGTACTAAGGCATACTACACGTCGATGGTGCACATGTCTTCAACTGCTGTAACCCTGCTTGAGCGGAGCTTTCACAAAATGTTGAGGAGCTGACAGTTGCTCACCAATGGTTGGTGGTTCTCTTTGGGTACTCTGGCTTACTCCACCTGTAAAACTGTCATGGTCACAATTCGCCATTGTGCATAAGTATGTGACCTTAAACACCAATAAATAAATAACTGTGAATGGATCAGAAAGATGGAGGCAAAAAGAAAGTGTCACCATGTACATGTGTGCATATTACAATGGCTGGGGCCGAGGTGGTGTTGCAGTAACCGGTTCTCGTCAGATCACCGAAGTTAAGCAACTTCAAGCCCTGTTAGTCCTCGAATGGGTGACCGCCTGAGCGGTTGATTCAGACTCCCACGTTGTGACCTTGGGCAAGGCACTTAACCCCAGTTGTCCACATGGGGACACGATGATGCCATGCACTAAGGCGTACTGCACGTCGATGGTGTGCATGTCTTCAACCAATCTAACCCTGCTTGTGCTGCAGTGCGGAGTTACGATGTTGGGGAGCTGGCAGCTGCTAGTCGTTGCTGGGTGGTTCTCTCCAGTTTCTCCGGCTTCCTCCACCCGTAAAACTGTCACGGTCATGATTAGCCATTGTGCATAAGTATGTGACCCCAAACACCAATAAATAAATAATTACAATGACTATCACCCCAAAAGATCTGAAATAAGGATATCAGTCAGAGGCCCAGAAATCAGGGGGATAAGGGGGTGGGGGTGGGGACTTACCTCCACCACCCACCTATTTGCCAAAGATAGGGTCAACCTTTTCGTTCGACTTAAATGTTCTTCCACCATGATGTTCAGCAGACATATGTTTAACCCTTAGGTTCTAAGATTAATATTGGAGAATAATTTGCCCCTGAGATTACTCCTCCAACATGGAATCACCAAGAGAAGTGGTATATAACCTGGATCAGAAGAGGAAACCCAGTTGTTGTGAATATCTGGTTGCTGTTAATATCATTAGGTGAGTTCAAGTACCCGTCCGAAGGAGGAAATAACCCACCTGATGAGCTTTGTGACTAGTTGGTGAAAAGTAGTATAGATATATGTTATTATATTGAGATTATACCCCAAAAATTACTACATTGGCGCAACAACATTAACAAATTTGTGTGGGCTGAAGCCTGAAAACTTTCCAAGTTTCAAACTTGCCACTCGCGGCCAGTTTTTCCTTTGTCTTCTTGACACTCAAACCTGCCCGATTTAATCGCAGTTCATCCAGTCTTTTCAATTACCCATCCAATGTAAATTTCTTTTGGCTTGTTTTCCGATTATTTTGGAATATTAATTTTTTGCCTTTGTTTTGTATTTTTTTTTTGTCACATTATTGGGAATTTCCCAAATGAAATATTTTTTCAAATTTCGATTGTCGATATTGACAAAATTATTCTGGTTGTGAAAAGATGGCTATGGCTGTGACACATGATGAAAATCAGACACCTAGTGATCCCAAACCACAAATTTACATTAATACATGTCATTTCATGGGATTTTTTGCCTTACCTGGGGTTGATGTCCCCAGAGCTCGCCAGCTGGTGCAAAAACATGCTTAGTTAGGAAATTTTTCAGAGAGCACTCTGAGAGATGTTCCTGGTTTAAAGGTGACCAGGGCACTTTTGGGTACCATCAATTTCGCCCCACATGCTCCAGGGGATGAAAATCCCCATTCAAATTGTTCTCGATGCACTGAAGCCAGGATCAAGTTTGTCAACATGAGGAAGAAGAGAGTGGCCCTTTGGCGCTTTCCAATTCTGGTGCTCCACCTTGGTCTCGACCTGATCGCCCCCCACATCATAGAGCATCGAGCAATGCAGTGGGGGAGAATGGGGAGTCCTGAGGAGATCCCTCATTAACACCTGCTTGGCATATTAGAGGCAGGCCATTTCAGAGTTCTGTTCCAAATAGACCGGGTCCAGTCTCAGATGCTGCTACTTTTGATATTGACCCTCCACCGCCTTATGAATTGGTGGATTCTGATTATGATGCTTTCCAGAATGGTGGGAATTGCGGTAGAGACAGAGTTCCATCTAATCCAATACCAACAGATGGGATGTGAATCCCAACATGACTAGATGGGGGGATTTGAGGATAGACGCCCAGTTAGGCAGAATAGACCTTTTTTTGAGGAAGGGGGAGGGGAGGCTAATTAAAGAGATGACTTTCAAGATAACCGTTGGCTTCCTCAAGGCAGATATAGATATGCTTATGACCCACACCCACGGCTGTACCCGCCTTATGGGCAAGGAGATGCTTATCATCCACAAGGGGACAGGTGGGGGAGGGGTGGGAGGTATGCCCATGACCCCCAACCTGCGTACCGTCAATTTGGGGGACAGCGTCCCCAAGTGCGAGAGATGAGAGAGCCGGACAATAGGTATCGACGTAGGATGCCTAACCTTCCCAAGAGCTTAGAATATAATGGGACCACCAGCTGGCAAACATTTCATATGAAGTTCATGCAATTTGCAGACATGCAAGCCTGGACTGCAGGAGAATGTAAGGACAACCTTTGTTGGTGTTTGGATGGCAAAGCAAGCAAGTACTTTGCTACCATAATTTGTTAAGACCCACAAACCTATTTTGCTGAAGTGTTGGATAAATTAGAAAAGCATTTCGGAAAGTACGAACTCCCTGAGACTGCACAAATGCAGTTCAATCAAGCCCAGCATCAACCAGACATGACCCTAGAATGGGCTGATCAGATTTTGACAATGGCCGAAAAAGCATTTGGGCATCTGCCCAAAGAACTCATGTTTCGCCAGGCCATTATGCATTTCTGCCATGGAGCCCTAGATAAAGGGGCAGGACATTATACAGCAAATCAGCGCCCGAAAACAGTCGAGGAAGCTATCAATGGAATTAAATGGTTTCAACACACATCTTTGGCTATTTATGGAAATGTGAGGGAATTAGCTCCAGAACCCAGGGGTCCAACTCAGACTGCATCCCTTTCATGGGATAACTCACATCCCCATGTGCAGTCGGCTCGGGTGTCTACTCCATCAGTACGACCCAATACAACAGGGCCCCAGCCTAAGGATACCCAAAGTGTTGTGTCTGAATTAGTAACTGAATTTAGGAAATTTTCTGGTGAAACAATCACTGAATTTAGATCACTTGGCACAGTATTATCAAATTTAAATGACAGTATGGCTACCCTGACCATAAAGATTTCCCAATTGATTGAATCAGGTCAGACTCTTATAAACAGATCAAGGAGTCAATCTCCCTCACCTGGGAGGAGGGGTTGTTGGACATGTGGGTCAATGCCCCATTTTTCAAGAGAGTGCCCTTCTAGAAACCCAGGTAATTGGCCAGCTTCAAAACCTTCTACACCATCTGGGTCACCAAATGACCCCAATACCCGAATCTCGCCAATGGTCAAATCTACAGATGATTCGGAGGAGGATTTAAACAAGAACGAGTCGGAAATGTAGGCTGTTTGACGACTCCAGATTTAAATATAGGCCATAACCTGTTGTCACATATTTTTATACAATGGCTGATCATGACGACAACATGAGTATCAACTCAAGACCAGGGGTGAGCATTAATAAGCCATGTTGTTCATTTTAGAGAGGGTTTTGCACCTCCCAAGCACTGGTGACTGGGTCCTATTTTACCAGTAAAACACTCCTGGTTACTCCAGTGAACAGGCACCGGTTCACTTCCCAGGGTTCCCGCTGGCAAACCAACAACGATGTAAAAACAATTTTATGATAAATTCATCCTACCATGTAGTGTTCTCAAGGAAGAATACACTTGGGACAACTTTTGCAGAGCAATACATAGTGTAAAAGGGGCTGTTTGTGGCTGAATGGGGACTTAAGGGTTAAGTTTCTTTAACAAATATATATCACTGCAAAACCGACTCTATTACATGTAATAGGTATTATCGTTTTGCCACAAAGTTTTAACCATACATGTACATGTAGATTTAAAAACATTTTCCGGGGGAGGTCCCCTGGACTCCCCCTCTCATGCTATCCCTTGGATGATGTGATGGATAGCCTGGTTCATCCTTCAGAGAGAGCTCGCCTCCCCAGAGTAGGGGTTCAAAGGCACTCCTACACAGGAAAATTTTAAGAAATCTTGTTGTGTTTAGGGTAAAATTTGGTAACTGTCTGAACATTAATTACCCAAACCGAACACTGTAGAAACATTTTGCCTCAATCTGGGTGTAACATGCGATAGATGGATGAAAGTAGTTGAAATAAGGTTTGAATTGGGGAGGGGGGCTGCCCCCCTCTTGTAGCTCCGCCACTTATTGAATGTAAATTCCAATTCCCCACATGCCATCTCGTTTGGAGAATATTCTTTTGTGCGATTTCTTGTTCGCTTTTGACCAAATCTCTGACCAAAACAAACATGTTGGCATGCGTATTGGAGGATATATTGTACAAGGAAGTCAACTTTCTCCTGAATTTCTTTTTTCTTTTGTAAATATTATTAGGCATGAATTCGAGGGTGGATGGGTGATTTCCTTCAATAAACAAAGCACATCTTCACGTGTAAGGAAATGTCCGGTTTTTAGCAAAGGAAATCTAGTGGGCAAGACACTTAAAATCCTGATTGCCCACTTGGGGGCACGGTGGCACCATGTACTAAGGCATTATACACGTCAATGCCCAATGGTGCGGTGTGCCCTTGTCTTCAACCAGTGCTAACCATGCTTGTGTAGAGTTAGTATGTAGGGGAGTCTTTGACACTGCCTCACCATTGCCCGGTGGTTCTCTTCTAGTACTCTGGCTTCCTCTATCCGTAAAACTGTCAGACATGAGGTGACCATGGCTATCGACAGTGCTGTTAACCCCCAATAAATAAATAAACAATGGAAATCTAGGGTATTAATGTTCGGTCATGCGTTTGCCATCTGGATTGCCCAGACTCGAAAAGTCCCATTCAACAAGCCTATGGGAAAATATTTGCAAACTATATTCATTTTTAGCATTACTATTCCAATGTTGCGGGTCATCTCTTTTTTTTTTTCAGTGGAGTGAAAACTTTTCGAACCTCAGTGAATTTTGGACAACAAACTATTGTTAGAATTTGGAAGTGTTTTGTTGGCTGAAATGAAAAATTAAAGCTGATCGTGAGAAAAAAAATTAGGTACACAGGGGAAAAGGCTCACCACGACTCACATATCAATTACTTTAAATTGTCTGTATTCTGGCATTTTCTGTGTGAGTATATTGGAAGGATAAATGCAATTTAGAACTGACAAACCAAAACAGAATGGCGACTTTAGTTTAAATGTTTTCATTGAAACCTTCTTCACATTCAGTTTAATTTTATGTTTATTTTTTGGCACAAAACATTACTTGAAATAATTGATGCATTAATTAACTGATATGACATTAAGACTATCTAAAAAAAATTGCTAAAGATGAATGCATTATCGCAACTAGCAACTGACGAACCTATCCGCAATGGCGACTTCAATAATATAAATGCATTCATTGAAACCTTCGTTGCATGCAGTTTAATTTTATTGTTATTTTTCGGCACAAAACATTACTTAAAATAATCAATGCATTAATTAACTGAGATGACATTAAGACTAGAAACAAATATGCGTCTTTGTGAAGTTAAAAGATCATCAGTAATCTACCGGCGTGGCTTTTAATCCCCAACACGGAAATGTCCATGGAACATATTAACACCGTGGGCATTTGTTAAAGGTGGCCACGGAGTATATTTATTCAGTCCATGGTCACTTACCATGGACAAATTTTGATGTCTTTTCACACGCTTGTTCACGTCCACTGCAGGCACGTGGAAAAGTGCAATTCCACAGCGAATGTACTGTATGCTGTATTAAGGCGATCTTTCTCATTATTTGATTTTAGACGGCATTGTATATCAATGCTTTTTAACGTTGACCGGAAATCAAAAATAATTTATAATGTAAACAAAACCCGAGAGTTTTGGAATTTACCCCATGCAGCTTCGCGTTGCCATGTTTTAAAGAATTTTGATGGCTTCACTTTCTTCTTGGATATGTGAAGCACCTTAAGGTGCTATATAAGTAATGGAATTTTGTTTGTGTTGAAATTCTAAAGTGTTTTGAATGCCTTTTGTTCTCGTATATGTGAAACACATTTGGCTGCAAGTTGTTCACAGGAAATATTATTGTATTATCAGTTCTGGTACGAATACGGTAGCAGAGTTCCAGGAACCAGTGGTGCCTGCTGTCAGCTCTATGAGTTGATTTCATATAATTTTTGTGTTCTATACCTCCCAGCCTTCATTTAGATGTAGGATTTGATTATATTTAAATTGGATTTAAGGAATGTCAGAGGTGGGAATTTCAAACTAAACAAAATTCTACTACTTATATAGCACATTAACCCTTTGAACCCTAGCAGCCATTTTTTCCGGCCAGGAACATAATTCGTCATAACATCATTATTTACGATGGCTGTTCAGTAAATGTGTGGGTTAGAACAAACAATATTTTCAACATGCAGCCCTGAGGCTGCACGTTGAAAATATTGATTGGTCTACCCCAAATAATGAATACATTTATGGACTCTTCTAATTGCTGCCATTGAACTGGCATGGAAAATATCACTAGAGTTCAAAGGGTTAAGAATATTGATCAAACTACAAGGACCTGTGGTTTCTATATGTGGTAATTAGACATGCTCTCCGACTCTTATCAATTCAAGATCATGAACATGCCAAGCATTTTCATCGATCGGGCTATTGTAGTCTGATCAAGCAAAAGTACATGTAGCCTGTTTGAGCTATATTTTTCAATAGGAAATGTGACATTTCAGAAAAAAAACTAAAGTTATGAGAAATTCACTAAAAGTCGCAACTGCAGCACTGTATATTTTGGTGTAGGATGTTTAATCTGTGTATACAACAACAATTACATATCATCATCAAGTGGTGATCCACTTTTTGGCGAAAAAGTGGTTTTTCAACACAAAATTCATGAAATTTCAAGAACATCTTCAAAAATCACCTTCGATTAATTAGAGTATAACTCTGTTGACAATTTTCAAAGTATCATCTCATAGGGCAGCCACTGCTGTTTCAGCACATGAAAACACATCGCTTTTCATTGCTTTAAGTTGATGTACTTATCCAAACCACAATACTTGGGAAATTGTTAAAAATTTTTCTGTGGTGTTCTAATTCAGTCAAAAACTCCTTGTGACAATTTGTTTATAAAGTTATTTGCGATGCCTTCCTTTAGCTTTGAAAAGGGTTTGGTAGTGTGAATTCCACATAAGGGGAAAGAAAGGCTCTAGTTTACAATGTAATATGCTTTATTACACACCCGTAACTGTATTTGTCATGATCACATGGATTTTAGGGGCATGCGGTAATTTTAACCAGAAAGCTCTAGTGCGATCCGATAAAAAGTACCCTTTGTGTGCACAAGTTCTCTCATTAGACTGGTTCTTATAGTTTGCAGCGTTCAGTGGAATATAACCAATGAGAACCATCGGCTATATTTATCTGTCGGAATTACCAATTCTCATTACAAAATGTTTGACTCACAACTATGCTAAAAACTGTTGAAAGTCATGAAAGACACATGATCTCTGCCAAGAAATTGAACAGGGAAACTCAACATTTGCTTTCGTTATTGAAAACCAAGGAGAACTTAATTAATTTTAGGGCAAAAAAGTCCAATTGGGTTCGATATTGCAGCCAGCCACTAGATCTAGTACAGTTCCTAATCCTATAAAACTTTGTTACGATGTTGCCCTCGCCGTTGCGTGCTACCGACATGTCGACATGAGGCCTACTGTGTAACTGCAATCCTATTTGATTCATACTTTGGCAATGAAGCAGCACGTTTGCCAACGCAAACATACTTTGAAAAGCATGTTAAGTAGTTCTCAGGAAGCAAGATTAAATCAATCTTGAAAACTGGTTACCTTAAAGTGGAAAAACAGACTGCAACATGTTTGACAGCTAGTACATGCAGTTACTAATTAACTATCACCAATTCCACCCTTACTAGATGGCCACTCCCTCCGCCCCACACTAGCTGAATAAAGAAAATAAATTCGGAAGAATGAAAAGCCTGGTTTTATAAGAAAAACTTGGCAGTGTACATTTGTGGAACCAATGTTTTTTAACGTGCTAGTGGGTGTTGGTACAACAGGTTTATTTTATTTTTTTGTGGGGACAGGGGGAAGGGCTTTTTAGGGGGATATAGTATTGTTAAAATATGACTTTCTGGGCGATTCCTTATGGTGTTGTACGGGACATTTTTCTATCTATATATTTGAAGGAAATGAGACCTAATCTATTTTTTTATTGCATGTCCTTGCAATTCATACCAGGTAACCAAACACAGCTGCCAACTGTTGATTTCAAAGGCAGCTGATCAGAAATCAAAAAAATGTTACGGTGTTGTACGAGACAATTTGCAACATGATACAGAGGGTAGGTCTACGAAAAGAAATAATTCTGTTAGATGGCTGACCAATATTTCATGAGGTTAACCTCAAAAGGAAACAGAGATAATGAACTTCATAATGGGTTATACCATAATCTGATGATAACTGAGTGGCAACTAGTAGAATCAAAATATGCTGGTATGGTACGGGACACAAAAAAAAGAGTTGTACGAGACAGTTTTGTCTCCAATTTCAAACTGAGCACTTTCTGTCAAAGGACATGTCAAAGTTTTCATCAGACACTAGTATTTAAATACATAAGGGAATGTTTGTCTAACTTTGTCTGGAACTATCAGTTGGAATAGCAACTTTGTGCATTTCCGATGCGTCAGTGTTGTACTGGACAAACCAACGTGTTGTAGGGGACATTTGCTGTTACTCTAAAATATAAGATGAATTCAATATGTCAGTTACAGTACCAGCGGAAATAAGTTTCGGTATAACCACTTGACATTTTTCGACCCTATTTTCCCTTTGTGGGTAGTTCCAACACGACATCATCTTTTGGAAAGGTCTTCTTGAGAGCATCCCAAGAGATAGTGTTGGAATTGTCAACAATGGGAGGAGAAAGTAAGTAACAATTTCGAGTTCTTATTCTGAAGCTTATTTCAACTGGGTCTGTAGACTTGAGCTCCAGTATACACTACATCATGTTCATCATTCCCTTGCAGGTTGGAGCATTGCTACATTGTGTATCTCTATATGTCAGTTAATCATCAGAGCTCTTTCTGCCTGAATAATTTCTGACAAGATCTCCAGAGAATAATCTGAATTGCACTCAGATAACACAGCCTACTTAGTATTTATTTCGTATTTAATAATGCGTTGGTGTTTAAGGTCACTTTCAGCAGTTATGGCTATATCGTGACCGCAGCAAGTATAAACTAAAGTTTAGCCAATCGTTTGTACTTGTACTGCACACATTAGAGGTCTTTCTCCCCATGTGTTGGTTACCGGGTCCTATTTTACCGGAAAAAAAGAATGTGTTTACAAGCACTGCTCTTCTTTCCAGGGTTCACCTGCGGAACACGACCTCAAAGTATCTGAGAGAATTACATGCTTTCTTTAACTTCATTCACACAGAATTAATAAACTGATTATCTAAGCCTAGGTGAATTCACACTCAGCTGTGCTGCTTCTGTCTCAAACACCCTTGGATCATTACAGATGCAAAATATGGCGGTGCTGATCAAAAATCTTAACACTTTACCTAACGCTAGTAGCAGACGACATTCGTTAAAAAAAATCTTGACTTGTATAACTAAAAAATTTCATTTTTTGCTTCCAAAACATAGGTTATGTCCCCTCATTGGAATGAGCGCGACACGCACGTTCCAATGATGGGTCATAAACTATGTTTTGGAAGCAAATAATGAAAATATTAAAAAAATTGAATGGCGATTTTGATTTTTTATATAGCGCTGGCCGGTTTTGGCCATTACGTTAGGTAAAGGATTGATGAACACAGAATCACAATATTTCAGAGAAACTGCTTCCAAGAATGGTGTTGTTCAGGGCACAATTTGTGTGCCTTATATTTTCTTGTCTGATGGAAATAAGGAAGACGTTTCTATCTAATCTTTTTCCTCACATAACAGTGTTGTGAGATGAAGCTAATTAAACTTTTCAATATCAGGTTTCCTGACACAGTCCTTGTATTAACATGGAAGTGTTGTACTGGACACCCACAGGTCAATGGAGTCAGTCTTCTATCAGACAAAAATATATGAGAATACTTATTTTACTTACTAATGTGTAAAATTCATTAAATAACCATCATGGTTATTCTCGGCCACTAACTGCTGATTAAATTTTATCCAGAGGTGGAATCATAACTTTTGGGAAACACAGCATTTATGATGTTGTATGGGACAAGTTTCACCACCAATCATCATGGAAAATAAAACAGACCGATACTTTTTAATAATGATATTTCAAAAGTTCCATCATCTAGTAAAAAAATCTGTACCAGCTGCTGTTTTCTACAAATATTTCTTTTGGAATGGAAACTTTTATACCCAGACAGTGTTGTACGGGACATTTGTACCAGTGGGACCCAAAACTTCATAAAAATTGGCTAAGCAGAGACTCGGTCGATCTCTTTGGATTATAAAATTAATTGATCACCTCAAGACTACTCTGACAGATGAAGATTGAACATTTAGCTTGATATTACTGGCTGAAAAACACATCAACAAAAAGAGGAAATAAAAAAGTGAATTTAAAAAAAATAATGAAGGTCCTAAATCTCGGATAATTTTTCAAAAAAACTCCAGAGGTACTCAGAAAAAAATTCGGAAAAAGCTAAATTTGGTTGACAAGCTACGAAAAGAACTCAAACCACAAATCCAGGTATAAAATTAATTTTTTTAATTTTATGTCGCATTTTCATGGATTCGCCCTTCTGGGGTTTATACTGGGGAAATTAAAAAATGTTACCAGCTACCCACTACTGAAATTCTGAAAAGTCTTGAGTAGAGTGGGAATGAGACCACGAAGAGGGGAGGGGTGGTAAACACTTGTGGTCTGATGAATGCAATATATTGTCAATTTTATGAGATGACTTCCGTGAAATTCAAAAATGATTGTTGGAATATTTAAAACATAGACAATATGACAATATTTTCCATACACAGATCGATGTGTATTTTTAAATGACTAATTAAGGATTTGTGCTAGTATTTCTGTTTTATACAAGTCTATTATTTTGCTTTAATTCTCAGCAACAAAACTTAAATCGAATGCCATCTGTGTGACTTAGCTACATGGGTGTATGAGATGGTGAGGGGGTTGTGGCACTCTCATCCCCCTTCACCAATAAGCAGCTAATTTTGCAGTTTTCATTGAAAGGGACTGGTATTTTCAGAACAGATTGTTCAGAAGGAGAGGGTATTTTTATAATTTTGGCAAATATCAGGGCAGTGGGCACAGTATTTTCATAAGCAAATTTGAGGCAAGGGCCTGCATTTTGATTTTGAAACAAAAGTTCAGGGCAGTTTAATTGGTCAGGCCCTATCCCCAAGAAAATGTTTTCCAAAAGCCCATCATTTCAGCCACATTCTATCAGTCCTCTTTAAAACTACTTACTAAATGCAAATTCAGAATACCTAATTCCAAATTTAAGATTGACAAGATATTGGAGCAGACACATAAAAAATTATTTTGTTTTGAACCAGATACCAAGAAAAAAATATTGACAGAACCATTCAGATAACAAACTGATTAAGTATAGTACAAAATAATGTAAACATTAATCAATCTTTGAAAATATTACCAACCAAAATAAGTTGGAGCTTACTTGTTTCTCTTTCAACCTCTGACTAAGGGTACGTTTCCGTGGGCCATTCCGAATATATTCAGGGAGGGGGGGTGGGGGCCATGGTGTCCAAATGGCAAGTTGCCTAATTTAATCACCTACTGGAAAAAATTTTTATGCAGGTGACTGGGTTGTGCCATAGAACAAAGGAAATTTAAGAGTCCGAAAGATTTCCCGAATGATAAAAGTCCCAAGAAGAAATGGTGGTAAGGGGCGCGTGTTACGACCCATAATGTAATAAATGCCCATAATGTAATACCTACCCATAATGTAATACAAACATGACCTGTAATGTAATATGTACCCATAATGTAATAAATGAAAGTGTCAATGACACTGTAGCTTAACATGTGTGTTGTGTTTGATTAAAAGGATAATGTTCAATGTTCATGAAAGGATTATGAAATAAGACAAGAATTGTGATGATTGGGAATATGTTCATTTCTGTTCCCCGTATGCTATGTTTATGATAAAAATAATATGAGGTGTACACTGTACTAAAGAGCTGAAGGGTGGGTTAATATGACCTCACAGTTAATGTATGTGGCCCTCACAGTTAACGTATAACAACAAAAGTTACCAAGTTACAGTGAAATTATTCCAAAACGAGTCATCCTATCAAGTTACATTAAAATCCCTTCATAAATATGGCCTGTAGAATGTGCTAAATGTTTTCGAGCTTCGGGACCCTGTAGCCGTCAGTTTCCCAATTGCGTCCAAAGGGGACGTTCTCATCTTGACATTATATGAAGTCAACCTACCAAGTTACAATGAAATCCCTTAATAAATATGACCTGTAGACTGTGCTAAAGGTTTTTGGGCTTTGGGCTCTGGCAGCCATCATGGTTGAATGATCACAACCAAAAGGGGACATTCTCATCTGGGCATCATCTGGAGTGATCCCACAATGTTACAATGAAATCCCTTCATAAATATGACCTGTAGACTGTGCTCAAGGTTTTTGGGCTTCGGGCCCCTGAAGCCGTCACAGTTGACCAATCATGACCAAAAGGGGATGTCATCATCTAGACATTATATGGAGTCAAACTTACGGGTTACAATGAAGTCCTTCCATAAATATGACCAATAGACTATGGTAAAGGTTTTAGGGTGTTGGGTTCGGGCAGCCATCAAGGCTGAATGATCGCGACCAAAAGGGGACGTTCTCATCTAGACATTATTTAGAGTCATCCTACCAAGGTACAATGAAATCCCTTTATAAATATCACCTGTAGACTGTGCTAAATATTTTCGGGCTTTGGGGCCCCTGTAGCCAACACAGTTGCCTAATGGTGCCCCAAAGGGGTTGTTCTCATCTGGACATTACATGAAGTCAACCTACCAAGTTACAATGAAATCCCTTCATAAATATGATATGAAGACTGTGCTAAAGGTTTTCGGGCTTTAAGCTTGGGCAGCCATCATGGCTGAATGATCGCAACCAAAAGGGGACATTCTCATCTGGACATCATCTGGAGTGATCCTATGAAGTTACAATGAAATCCCTTCATAAATATGACCTGTAGATTGTGCTCATGATTTTCGGGCTTCAGGCACCTGTAGCCATCACAGTTGACCAACCACAACCAAAAGGGGATGTCATCATCTAGGCATTATATGGAGTCAACCTAACAAGTTACAATGAAATCCTTCCATAAATACGACCTACAGACATGCTAAAGGTTTTTGGGCTCGGGCAGCCATCAAGGCTGAATGACCGTGACCAAAAGGGGACGTTTTCATCTGGATAATATTACAATGAAATCCCTTCATAATTATGACCAGTAGACTGTTCTAAAGGTTTTCGGCTTTGGGCCCCTGAAGCCGTCACAGTTGCCCAATCATGTCCAAAAGGGGGCATTCTCATCTAGACATTATATGAAGTCAACCTACCAAGTTACAATGAAATCCCTTCATAAATATGACATGTAGACTGTGCTAAAGGATTTTGGGCTTCGGGCTCTGGCAGCCATCATGGTTGAATGATCGCAACCAAAGGGGACAATCTCATTTGGGCATCATCTGGAGTGATCCTGCGAAGTCACAATGAAATCCTTTCATAAATATGACCTGTAGACTGTGCTCAAGGTTTTTGGGCTTTGGGCACCTGTAGCCATCACAGTTGACCAATCATGACCAAAAGGGGATGTCATCATCTAGGCATTATATGGAGTCAACCTAATAGGTTATAATGAAATCCTTCCATAAATATGACCTTTTAACTATGCTAAAGGTTTTTGGGCTCGGGCACCCATCAAGGCTGAATGATCGCGATCAAAATGGGACGTTCTCATCTAGACATTATTTGGAGTCATCCTACCAAGTTACAATGAAATCCCCTAATAAATATGACCTGTAGACAGTGCTAAAGGTTTTCGGGCTTCGGGCACCTTTAGCCATCACAGTTGCCCAATCATGTCCAAAAGGGGACGTTCTCATCTAGACATTATATGAAGTTAACCTACCAAGTTACAATGAAATCCCTTCATAAATATGACCTGTAGACTGTGCTAAAGGTTTTCGGGCTTTGGGCTCAGGCAGCCATCATGGCTGAAGGATCGCAACCATAGGGGACAATCTCATCTGGGCATCATCTGGAGTGATCCTAAGAAGTTACAATGAAATCCCTTCATAAATATGACCTGTAGACTGTGCTCAAGGTTTTTGGGCTTCGGGCACTTGTAGCCATCACAACTGACCAATCACGACCAAAAGGGGATGTCATCATCTAGGCATTATATGGAGTCAACCTAACAGGTTACAATGAAATCCTTCCATAAATATGACCTTTTACCTATGCTCAAGGTTTTTGGGCTCGGGCACCCATCAAGGCTGCATGATCGCGATCAAAATGGAACGTTCTCAGCAAGACATTATATGGAGTCATCCTACCAAGTTACAATGAAATCCCTTCATAAATATGACCTCTTGACTGTGCTAAAGGTTTTTGGGCTTCAGGCCCCTGTAGCCGTCACAGTTGCCCAATCACGTCCAAAAGGGGACTTTCTCATCTAGACATTGTATGAAGTCAACCCACCAAGTTACATCGAAATTCCTCAATAAATATGACCTGTAGACTGTGCTAAAGGTTTTCAGGTTTTGGGCTCGGGCAGTCATCACGGTTGGCAGATCATGCCCAAATGGGGAAATTCTCATCTAGACATCATAAGGAGTCATCCTACCAAGTTACAATGAAGTCCCTCCACATTAAACATGACCTGCAGACTGTGCTAAAAGTTTTTAGGTTTTGGGCTTGGGCAGCCATCACGGTTGATAGATCATGCCCAAAATGGGACGTTCTCATCTAGGCATTATACAGAGGCATCCTACCAAGTTACAATGAAATCACTTCATAAATACGACCTGTAGACTGTGCTAATGGTTTTCGGGTTTTGGGCTCGGGCAGCCATACCGGTTGCCCGATCACGACCAAAAGGGGACGTTCTCATCTAGACATGACCCCAAACCTGCATATGAAATTTCGTGACGATTAGACAAGAACTGCTGGGTGTAGCCCATGCTAAAGGAAAATGTGAACAGACGTCACAGACTAACAGACTCACAGACTTCCGCACGTGTCATGGCAATAGCTTATCTTGACTATGTCAAGTTAAGCTAAAAACGACCCATAATGTGATAAATGCAATAACGTGTAATAAATGTTAGGCGTCCATAATGTAATAAAATTAAAAAAAAAAAAACAGCAAGACGATCACAGATCCAGAAGTCGAGTTTTGACATTAAATTCTGAAGAAAAAAGCTATTTGTAGCAACAGTGACCTTGACCTTGAGGTGCGAGACTCTGAAATCGATCGGTGTCTTCCTTTCCTATAGGGTAACCTCTGGTGTAAGTTTGGTAAATGTGCGTCAAATAGAACTAAAGTTATTGCCCAGAAACCAATTGTTTACGCCTGCTGCCCGCCACCCACCGCCACTTCATCAAACTATAAGTCGAGTTTGACTTCGTCAAAACTCGACTAAAAATTAGATACAAATTACACTCATCCAAGCCCGTAATGTAATAAAATTCTAAGCTTGACTTTTGTTTTTTCTCTTTATTCCAGCAGTGTGTTTGGCAACTTATGACACATCCTGTGCCTTGTCAATGCTGCCAATGGCCCATATGCCATACACAGCCTACATGTATGGGTGTGTTGGGATTACGGAGAGTATTCCGGGACGTGGGCGGGTATACTCTGCTCTGAGTAACAGGTATTGCCCCTCTTCTATTTGTACCACCCACGTAAATTACTTCCTCGATAGCTTCTTCTGCCCTGCCACAACCATATAGGTCTACCTTACCAGACATTCAATAATTTCGATTCCAGGATGGTCATTTATAACTGCAATCATCATATTTGACCAGCTGTTCACTTGCACAAAAGCAATGTGAGTAGCAGGTTCATGCTGTTAATAAATGCAAGTAACTCTGACCAAAGTTGCTGGGGCAGAGGGTGGAGTGGGGTGCGGGGTGGAGTGGGGTGCGGCATGGTGTGGTGGGATTTGGGTGCACAATGACCGGATAGCGGAGGAGGGTAGTGTGGATACAAGGAAAAGATAGAACAGAAGCAAGACGTTCAGTCAAGCGGCACAGAGAAATATCGGGAGGAGATATGGTGAGTGTACTGGTGTTGGGATAGGGGATGTCCTGTAGCTCTATGGGATTTGGATTAGGCTACTTTGCTCCAAATTAAGCGTACTGTCTATCCTCTGTCTCTCCAATTTTCAGTACCTGCACAAATAAGTCCATGTCACACCCACCGCAACCTCCGCACCTGGAAACCAATGAGCCTGATCCCAGGATGACACTTAATAAAGACCACATCATAAAAGATGCTACAAGTATCTTGGTATAAGTAACATGGTACTGGTATCATGGTAGTGCCATGGTATAGGTACCATGGTAGTAACATGGTACATGTACCATGGTAAATGATGTGGGATACCACGATACAAGTACCCTGGTATAAGTAACGAAGATTTGTTAAATTCTGATCACCAAACACAGTCTAACAGTCCAGTTACATCTGCAGCTATGCAAAAAAAGTAATATTTCTGAACTAAACAAAAGAATTGACAAACGTCAAGTTGTTAGTTGCAAAATTGGCTCAAACATTGGATTTTGGTTTTCATTTTATAGAGATGTGGCTTATAGAATTGGCAGCAGGCACCACTGGTTCCTAGAAGTCTGCTACTGTATTCGTACCAGAACTGATAAGTAAATAATATTTTGCGAGAACAACTTGTGGCCAAATGTGCTTCACATATCAAAGAACAAAGCTAGAGTATAAACATTCTTCATAACGCAGTGGCAGAGCTGCGAGGGGTAAATTCCCAAACCTTGGCTTTTGTTTACATTCAAATGTACTTTAGATTTCCGGTCAATGTCATAGGACGGAAAAAGTATCGATGTACAACGCCGTCGAAAACGAAAATCAAATAACAAGGCTCTTAAGGAATGGCGATTGATCACTCACACTCTTCCATTACTCGGCAAAACATTCAAAGTGGCAAGTGATGATCACTCGCCTCTAAAAGGCTAACTGCAGTTTCAATTACTCGCCATCACTCACCTAATCTCAGCTGTTGGCGAGTGACATATCACCTACCACCAATTTGCTCCTTGAGAGCCCTGAAATGAGAACGGTCGCCTTAATACAGTATACTATTATTATATAGAGGCTGCACTGTTGCCATATTTTATGCAAGATATCATGACACCTGTAAAAATTTCTTAGAATTACATTTTAGTTTTTCCGATGCAAATTCTTGGCAACAAGTGATTTGCACTTGTCTGTCGAACATGGAATCCATCTTTGATGAAAAATGCAGACTGTGTTGTCCTTTTCCCAAGTGCAGTCCTATCGCTGCATTCAAAAGTGTTTTGGATGCCTAGCTTTGTTCTTGTATGTCTGAAGCACATTTGGCCTCAAGTTGTTCTTGTGAAATATTATATTATTATCAGTTCTGATCCGAAAACGGTTACAGACTTCCAGGAACCAATGGTGCTGATGTCAATTTTATGAGTTGATTAATAAGTGTTTCATGTTCTATACATCCCAACCTTCATTTTGATGTATAATTTGTATATATGTAATTTGAAGTTAAGGAATATGAGAGGTGGAAATTTCAAAATAAACAAACTTCTGTTACTTATATAGCACCTTAAATAGGGCAGAGATGCTGATTGGTTCAATATCAGTTGGCTTTGAAACAATTAATTAAAAATTAGTTTTGTCTGCCTTAGGGAAGATTAAAAAGTTTTTTGTAATTGTGCGCGAAATGTGTGAGAATCTCTCAAAAATATGAGGACTGAGGTATGTAAAAAAAAGTGTCACGGTCATTCAGTGCAAAACCATACAGTACTGGTAGTACTTCGTGAAAATTCGAAATTTAAATTGAAATGTCATATGGCAGCATATATTTTTTTCCAGTTTAATTTTTTCAAGAGATGATGAACTTTGTGGACGAAAAGGTATTTTTTTCACAACAACTTGGTTTGTTGTACAGAGAGTAAAAGGTTTAGGCTTTCTAAAGGTTTATAGGAACGGGCGAAAATTCACTGGAGCATTACACTTTTCATTAGTTTTGTTTACCATCAACTGAACAATTATTGTCCATCTAGTTTTAGACACAAAATAATTACTGTATTTATCCTTGAACAGTCAGCTATATGGTATATTGCATTTCATAAGAAGGTTCAACATTGTACACAACTCTGTCAGTGTTAGATGTTTGGATTTAGCAATCAGTGTCAGCAAACATGCATGCATTTCTTCTTGTTACATGTATGTACATCTTGCATGTGCCATTTTTCTCTTTAGGTGTCACATCTTGGTGTCATTATGGGAAAAATATTTTGGAATGGACATTAAAACATGTTTTAATTAATTTTAAAAGCACATTAGAAATCATTTTTCGGTGAAGTGCTATAGATGTGTTTAGGATTCACTGGTTCCTATAGACCTTAAGGGGCTATGTAAGTAATGAAATTTTGTATATTTTGAAATTCCCACCTCTGATATTCCTTGAATTCAAATTAAATATACACAAATTATACATCAAAATGAAGGTTGGGTGGTATAGAACACAAAAAATATATGAAATCAACTCATAGAGTTGATAGCAGGCACCACTGGTTCCTGAAAGTCTGCTATCGTATTCGTACCAGAACTGATAATACAATATTTCCAGAGAACAACTTGTGGCCAAATGTGCTTCACATATCCAAGAACAAAGCTTGGGCATCAAGATCCTTCAAAACACAGTGACAGAAATGCATGGGGGTAAATTTCAAAAGTGACATCTTTGTTTACAAAAATTCTTCTTTTGATTTCTGGTCAATGTCATGGGACGGAAAAGCATCGAAAAACAACGCCATCTAAAATCAAATAATGAGAAAGATCACCTTAAAAACAGCATACTATTATTATATGGAGACTGCACAGTTGCCATATTCTATGCAAGGTATCATTACACCTGTTGAAATGTCTTAAAAGTTAAAAAATTTATAGTAATTTATATATTTTTTATACTTACCAATGACCCAGACATAGCTGGCGCTAACTCTTAAAAATATAGGGCCAAACACAAATTTTGCCCCCCAATCCCCAAACTTTGCATCTAAAACCAAAGAAAACATGTCCTGAATGGCCCTCCATACTTCACCTCTACTGCGCATGCGCAGTGTCAAGGACGTCCCGAAATTGGCGCCATTAATCATTCTTATATCCAGCGGCTGGTAAGCGCTATGTACTCAGCGGGGAGGTATGAGTTCCCAACTCCTGGGAGGGCCATCCCCGTCTGGGTCATTGGTAAGTATAAAAAATATATAAATTACTATAAATTTTTTAACATTTTTATACTGTACCAATGACCCAGACATAGCTGAATAGTAAAAAGGCTAGAGGGCCTAGGACATACAGAAAAATCCAATAAGCTCAATTATATAAAATAGAGTCATCCCCTCGAGGGTAAAAGGAGTATTAGGCCTTACATGTATCTTTCTTATTTATGATAAATTAGAAAGACACAACACCTTCCATAATTGAGCATCATAACATCCATGTACTCTATTAATATCCAGTATAATCCTTATACTAATAATTTTTAAAGTAAGCCAATAAATAAAGTTAGTCTAGAGAATAGAGACTCTTTATACTCCTTAAAAGTGTCTGAGGATTGTATAATAACGCCCGTTTGACACGTGATATATTCAAAAGCTATACTTTAAAAACTATGACTTGAATGAATTTTTAAAACATAAACTTATCACTTAAAAACCATCCCAGCAACAGCTCAGAATTATTAACTCTGGAGGAGGTATCTCCTTGTTTTCATAATAAAACAGGTGACCCAAGGGAACACCCTGCCCCCCCCCCCCCCCCCCTTCTCCTTGCCCTGGGCCAAATAGCCCAGAGCGAAGAGGGCAGCAGGACGGAGTCACTGCCGGAACAGAAAGCCTACCTAGCTATAGTAGCAACTGTTAAGTGAATGACATTCTGAGCAGTAGATAATAGACCTAACAATGGAGGCCTCCAGAAATGGACTCAATATTTCTGAGATAAAAATTCATGAATGTGGATGGCTGAGCCCAATGTGCAGCCTTCATAAAATCTATAATAGCGACACTATTAATGTAAGCCCAAGATGTAGAAAGAGCTCTTACTTCATGAGCCGAAATCTCAAGCACAAACTGCTGAGTTAATGATATACCATAAGCAGTACCGATAGTTAATTGAATCCATTAGCAATAGAATAGAGCGTAATGTCCTTCTATTAGGCATCAAAGACAGAAGAAGCTTACGTCCTTACTGATAAACTGATATCTGTTTATAAATACGTAAACTCTAACCGGACAGAGTAAAGGCCTATGCCCGTACGAAGGCGGAAGGACCTTAATAACAATAGGTTCCGGATATTTATTAGGAGCCTGATTCTTAACCAAAAATCCAACATTAGTAGTAAAGGAAATAGTGTTTCCGATACTACGAAAGTGAGAATCGTCCACCGATAGTGCATGAAGCTCACTGACTCTTCAGTAGAAGAGAAGACTAAGAGAATAACTGTCTTAAAAGGTCAGAATTTGAAAACTACTGTTTCCAGAGGCTCAAATGATTACTTAGCTAAATAAGAACCGAAGCTAAATTCCGTATAGGAATTTAATCTAAGGATTCTAGGTCTATTTATCGAAAAGTTTCTAACTGATATAGATAAAGAGACATAAGACTCAATTGTAACTATCATAGAGTGCATAGGTATGAGATAACATAGACCTATAACCTTAATAGTAACAGGCTGCAGTAGATCTTGTCAAACAAGTATACTAGAAAGTTGCAATGTCTAGTATGGAGGGATCAAAAATATCAACATAATGATCCCTACACCAACGACAGAAGAGCCTCCACTTTAGCCGCATAGTATAGCGAAGAAGAGGTTCTCCTACAGTAAGAAATCGCGTCCATAACTCGTCCTGTACAATGCTTGCCGTGCAAGAAGGACCACACAATGGAAAACGTGAAGGTTGAGACCTTGCAGGTTGTGATGGAGTTGACACGATTTCCCCAGGGAAAGAAGATCCTCTCATGGAGGAAGTTTTCGCGGTAAGTCCCACAGTAGACACCTGAGTAAATTTACCCACGGTCTCTGTGAAGACAGAGATGCTATCAACAGAATTGTATTGTGGACGTTTATCTTAGCAATACTTGCTGAATCAACAGCGCTGGAGGATACGCATATCCTATCATTCCGTCCTATTAGATCAATAGAGCGTTAACAACATAAGCTCAGGGATTCGGACATGGAAACACATACGTCTGCAATTGAATAGTGAGTTGTGTCGCAAATAAATTATCATTGGGCACTCCCATTGATAGCAAATCTGATCGAATACTTGATTGATGAGAGTCCATTCTGACCGCAACAAGCGACTCTTACATGAAAAGGAGTCTGCTAATACAATCAGACGACCCGGAATATGACGGACCGAAGCAGAACTTGGTGTACTATAACAAACAGAAGGATTCTTTCCGTTAAATTGAATAATGGAATCGAATGAGTGCCTCCCTGGTTCCGGAGATACGCAACTACTGTCGTATTAACGAACAGGATTTGGAGATGCGTTTCTGAATAATGTTCATTCAATGACATAGTGCAAGCCTAAATAACATCATTTCCTGGAAGTTAAGTGCTTGCCTAGAAACTGCGGAACCCAAAGACCCTGGCACGTCGAATCCGTTGGGATCAATATTGTACCCCAACCTGTTTGACTGGCATCCGTCATAATCATAAAACTCGGATCCGGCAACTGCAGTGGCACTCTCTGAGTCAACCACCGAATGTTTGCCCCAGTCTGAATCTCTAGCTACACTTGATAGACAAGAGAACGTGTATATCGGGCAATTCATAGATTGCTGAAAAGTTGCCGTCGAAGAGAAGCTTCTCCGAGACCGAAGCGACTCTGAGAGAGTTCTTCACCTTACTATCCACGCGCGTGGATGTAACTAGGGCTGAGTCACGTCTAACCAACTCCAGGTTGCCACTGAAGGGCGGAGTTATACGTGGAAAAACTACTGCCCTTGAAAGAAATCACATTGAGGATCATATCCTGGAATTCTTTCTCTTGAAGACGTAATGATAACGCCTCAGTAAGGTGGTCTACGTATGATAAAGCGTCTAAGTTAAGCCTATTAGACAACATTATCGTTTCCAACATCGTGGTTGGAATTGACATAGATGGCGAAAAAGATAATTCCCAGTCTTCAGCACCGCCGTCTAGACGCATATGAACTCTCGGTATGCCCTGTTCTGCCGATATAAATTATTTCCTAGAATTGAAAAAAAAGGCAGAATAGAGCATTGCGGACAAGAAACTATACTATCATGCTTGGTAGCAAGCTTATATATAGCGTTGTTAAATAATTCGAATGTTCTAAAGACATTATTGGACTGTGTCGGTAAGTCAGGGACAATGACCCTGAACCGATCAAAAACTCCATGTCCAATGACGCTATTAGTCTCTTATCCAGCATCGCAGCAATGTAATCTGACGGAACAACCTCTGGAAGATAATGCCGGAAAAAATGTATGGCAGCTTCTGTTGTTCCGAAAGGGAAAGCTCGAAATCGTCCGAATCCCTTTCGCCATCCTGTCGGACCCTATAAAGTGTTCGGTCGTCCGAACCTGATGCAACAGCGGAGCGCACCGACCCAGCGCCGTCGGATTATTCCTGATCCAACTGAGAATTGTCGTCTGCTGGGATGCTGCGATAAACTGTGCTATTTTGGATAGCACGTCCGTCACTGAGGCCTGTGGAGAAGCGGTCTTACTATGCATTGCCGCTGGAAGCTCCGTGTTCGTTACCCCGTGCATACTTCTATTATGCGAGTGAACGGAGTGTATAGGCCTCGAGTCCCTTGGCTACCGGATGGCGTGACCTGTTCGCCGTGGAATCACTGAATGACGAAGCTGGCCGGATACTCGCGGTCACGTAGCCAATGTGCGGTCATGTGCGCTGCTGTGAGGATGAGGAAGCATTATCGACAGTCTCTCGGACTGTCAATATAACGGAGCGTCCCAAGCGACGGACATATGCTCCGAAAGTGAAATGTCTGTACCACAACATCCAGTCCCATATGTTGTTGTACGAGAGAGGGACCTCTCTCGCTCACAGCCCGGATGGACCTGGACGAGCTAGGAACCGGACTAACAGGCTTCCTCCTATTTGTCCTCTAATCCGTCGTCACTGGGTGTGTACTAAAGTCTATTATAGTGCTCGCATCACCCAAATCTCCTTCCTAGACTGCAACGGACGAACCTGACTGCCGAACCATTCGATGAATGGACGCTACACCGAGTGAGATAGCGAATGTCAACTCCGTCGATCCTACTAGGGACCTCTTAGGCGATTGACGCCAGACATGCTTGTTAATAGCAAGCATATAATAATATATATAGCGTCGTTCAATAATTCGAAAGTTGTGTGACATTATTGGACTGTGTCGGAACTGAGGGACGATGTCCCTGAACCGAACCAAAAAATTTCTGTGTCCACCGACGCTATCAGTTTCTTATCCGGCATCACAGCATTCTGGTCCGGCGAAAGAACCTCTAGCAGATAAAGTCAGATGACATACACAGCAGCTTATGTTGTTCCGAAAGGGAAAGCTGGAAATCCTCCGAATCCCTTTCAGTATCCCGTCGGACCGGATGAAATTCTCGGACGTCCGTACCTGCTTCCGCGGAGCGTCCCGACCCAGCGTCGTCGGATAATACATAATGCGACAGAGATTCTGTCGTTGCTGGGATGCTGCGATAAGCTGTGCTATATGGGATAGCACGTCCGTCACCGAGGCCTGTGCAGTAGCGGTCTTACGATGCTTTGCCGCTGGAAGCTCCGTGTACGTTGACTCCCGCACACTTTCTTATGCGAACGCCTGGAGTCTACAGGCCTCGTGTCCCTGGCTACCGGATGGTGTGACCTGGTCGCCGATGATTCTCTGATTGGCGAAGCTGACTGGATATCCGAGGTCACGCAGCCAAGAGCGGTCGTGTGCACTACCATGAGGATGAGGAAGCCTTATTGACAGTCTCTCCGGACTGACTATATATCGGAGCGTCCCGAGCAGCGGACGTATGCTCCGAATGCGAAACACATTGTACCACAACATCTGGGGCCAGATGTTGTTATACGAGAGAGGGGCCTCTCTCGCTCGCAGTCCGGATGGACCTGGACGAGCTAGGAACCGGACTAAAAGGCTTCCTCCGTTCTCTCCTCTAATCCGCCGTCACTGGGTGTGCATTTGATTGATTTATAGTGCTCGTATCACCCAAAACTCCTTGTAGACCGCAATAGACGAACGCGGCTGCCGAACCATTCGATGAATGGACGCTACACCGGGCGAGCTAGCGGACGTCAAAGGCTGTCGAACCTACTAGGGTCCTCTTAGGCAATTGACGTATTTACATGAGCACTTTTCCGCTAGCTCTTCATTAATTGTGATGACGGAGGCACACTTTTGGAAGACATCATGGATACATCACCCTGATCATGATCATCTGAAATAGAGATTGATAAAGTAGAGTGACCCTGCAGGGAAAAGACCGGAATGGCCAATTCCCCACTAACATAGCGTGACACACGCTTCCCATGTTGTCATCGAAATTAACACATACAGGACAGGAGTTAGTGCGAGTACACTGACTACATTATACAATGATTATGAAAGTCAGAGGAAGATTTCCTCTATTACAATTGAACAATATCCTTTCATTGTGAAAAGAAAACAAAGTCCTAGTACTCGCACCTACCCCTGACAATCAAAATACATAATAACATGATCAATTAACATAGAAAAAATAATAGAAATCAAAAATTTTTGAAAAAATATTTTTTCAGAACAGCCCAAGTTTCTGAAAAGTAACGTTGAGCCCCAATGGATCCCAAGCCTAAGTGTGGACAAAAATTCTAAAAATATTTTAAACAATTTATGCAACACTTACGAACAATAATAATGTATCCAGTTATGATTAAATTAACATCAAGATATTATTTTCAAGAAATCCCCCCTCACACAGAGGGCTGTTGGAAATGTAAACAATAAGTGTAAAAACACCAGATCAAGACTCCAGGCACCCGGCCCGAAATCAGTTACCAATAATACACTATCTGATGCAAAACAGAGACTTCCAGGGAAGAAACTGCAGAACATCAGATGGTAGATGCAGAACACTACGCCTAACCACCCATAGGTGAAGACGTAAACATGGGGAAAAGAACAGAATTCATTCTGTTATCCAGCTAAAACTCACAAGAAATTTTAGTAATAATATTACAGAAAATATGCCAAAAGCATGGGAGAATAGCAAGAGGGGACTTAAAGGAAAGGGAGAGAGGAAAACACTGAACAAGCAGTGTAACTTGATAACAAGAATGACCACAACAGGTTGTTGCCTCGAAAATAGGTAACTTAACATAATTTCATTAAAAAATTTTAAGTTACAGCCCTGATAATTTTCTGTCACTCATTTTTCCTCTCCTCCTTCTATATCCTCCTTAGAATCACCATTTCACTAATATTTATGTGTCTGGCATCATTTAAACTGAGATTTACAAGCACAAAGATCAGTCAGATGTTAACTGATGAAGGGCCAAACAAAGAATGATTAATGGCGCCAATTTTGGGACGTCCTTGACACTGCGCATGCGCAGTAGAGGTGAAGTATGGAGGGCCATTCAGGACATGTTTTCTTTGGTTTTAGATGCAAATTTTGGGGATTGGGGGGCAAAATTTGTGTTTAAGAGTTAGCGCCAGCTATGTCTGGGTCATTGGTACAGCATAAAAATGTACGATTTTGTTTTTTGATGGGAATTCGTGGTATTAAGTGATTCGCGCATGTCTGTCGAACATGGAATCCATCTTCAATAAAAAATGTAGACAGTATTGTCCTTTTCCCAAATGCAGTTTTATCGCAGCATCCTAAAGTGTTTTGAATGCCTAGCTTTGTTCTTGAATATGTGAAGCACATTTGGCCACAAGCTGTTCTCAGGAAATATTACGCCCCCCCCCCCCCCAAAAAAAAAAAACTAGAGGCTCTAAAGAGCCTGTAATCACTCAGCTAGAACTACATACAAAATTGTGATTTCCCATGGGCTTTCCATGGTAACTATGACCTGCAACAGTGGCCATGTTTGCAACATTACATGAGGATCATTGGTAGAAGGTGTCGCCGTCCTCAATCACGTGAAGTTTCAAAATATTTGAATCCATCAAACAGAATCATAGAATGTCTCTGGTGACCATACTTTGCAACCAACGGGAACAAAAAGAGGATCGTTTGTAGAGGGCCTCCTACAGACCATTCATGCCAAGTTTTGGTTCATGTCAGCTCAGTAGTTCCAGAGAGAAGATGAAAATGTGATTTCCCATAGGGTTTTTCTATAGTAACTATAAACCACAATAGTAGCCTTGCTTGCAACATTAAATGAGGAATGTTGGTAGAGGGTGTCCCAGTCATCAACCATGCAAAGTTTTAAAAAAAAAACATTTGGCCTTGTGGTTTCAGAGGAGAAAAGTGTTCAAAATTGACCAATCAGAATCAAAGAGAATGCTTCTGGCGGCCACGTTTTCATCCAACAGGAATAAAATCAGTAACAGTTGTAGAGAACCTCTCACAGACCATGCCTGCCAAGTCTGGTTCACACTGGCTCAGTACTTTCAGAGAAGATGATGAAAATGTGATTTCCTATAGGGTTTCTACAGTAACTATAAGCCACAATTGCAGCCATAATTGCAACCCGATGAAGATTAAAAGAGGATCATTGGTAGAGGGGGTTACAGACATCAGTCACATTAAGTTTCAAAACATGTGGACTTATAGTTTCAAAGAAGATTTCTTGAAAATGCACACATTTATGAATTCTGTTTCAACAAAAAAATCAGTAAAAGAAGGTTAAATATTTTGAAAATTACAATTTTTTCAGATAGTATTCTCTTTCAAATAGCTTTGGATAGGTAAAGGATTACAGGAAACACATTTTACTCCAATTCTGTCATATCTTAAATGATTACTGGTCAGCTAAGCTGACATAATGGGAAAAATGAAAACTTCCATGCTTTCCAAAAACCTGTCATCAATCAGTATTTCTGATACGCAACTTGAGAGTAATACATGTATAAACATAGTTACAGCTGCAGTTGTTTACAGTACAAGTCAAAATAAGTTGTAGGATAATCCTATAAACTATGTATCTTTCTCTTCCTACACTGATAAGACCAGAAGCTGACATCATCTTCTGGAAAGCTCTCACTGATAGCTTTCCAGAAAATGTCAGATTCTGATCTTGTCAGTGCAGGAGCAGCAGTTTACTTAGTTTATTGCAGTTATGCTACAACTTATTTTGACTTGTACTGTATACACAATATTTTAGGTTTTTTCCCCAGTTCTCAGTGGAGAAAACTGGAACCAACCCTCACCAGGTTCTCAAAAACAAGTATTTTGCCGACAGTACTGATCTCCGTGCAGACAGGAGAGGCATTGGGTTAAGCATTAGAATATAGCCTCTGGCGGCCACATATTTCCATCCTCTCATAGACCATTCCTGTGAGGTTTGGTTTATGTCGGCTCAGTAGTTCCAGAGAAGATGAAAATGTGATTTCCCATAGGGTTTCTATAGTAAATATAAGCCGGAATTGCAGCCATGTTTGCAACACAATCAACAATAAATGCGGATCGTTGGTAGAGGGTGTCGCAGTCATCAGCCATGCAAAGTTTCAAAACATTTGGCCCTGTGGTTTCAGAGGAGAAGATTTTTCAAAATCAACCAATCAGAATCAAAAATGTTTCTGGCAGCCATATTTTTCCATGCACAGTAACAAAAATGAGGAGCATTTGTAGACTAACCCTGCCAGGTTTGGTTCACGTCGGCTCAGTAGTTCCAGAGAAGAAGATGAAATGTGGTTTCCCATAGGATTTCTGTACTAACTATAAGCTGCAATTGAAGCCATGTTTGCAACCTGATCAAATTTAATGAGGATCGTTGGTAGAGGGGGTCCCAGTCATCAACCATGCAAAGTTTCAAAAATTTGGCCCTGTGGTCTCAGACGAGAAGAGTTTTCAAAATTGACCAATCAGAATCAAAGAATGCTTCTGGCGGCCACGTTTTTCATCCAACAGGAATATAATGAGTAACAGTTGTAGAGAACCTCTCATAGACCATGCCTGCCAAGTCAGGTTCACACTGGCTCAGTAGTTTCAGAGAAGATGATGAAAATGTTATTTCCTATAGGGTTTCTATAGTAACTGTAAGCCACAATTGCAGCTATAATTGCAACCCGATGAAGATTAAAAGAGGACCATTGTTAGAGGGGGTTACAGGCATCAGTCACATTACGTTTCAAAACATGTGGCCCAGGGACCAGCCTGGGGGCACTTTTAGGGAGACTTCAAGTCTCCCTCCAGAAAAAATAGGGAGACTGCAGAGTCATGTACGGAGACTTCATAGGCAAGTGGGGAAAATTAAGAATATTCATGTACCACCCCGCCCCTTCATAGTTTCAATTTGTGGTCCTCCATTAACGACGTCCAAACAATCCAGGTCCAGTTGTCTGTGATGCATCTGTGCCAGGTTAAAAAATCACAAAGTAATTATTGACTGAAAATCCCCCTCACTGCTACCCTCTCCTTCATGACCCCTCCCCTCTTCTTCGTGCCAATCCTCCAGCACCCTCCTCTGGTTGCCTTTCACCAAAGTCTACTAAGCTAATAATTTTCCTAAGTCTGAAAGTGTGAAAGGACCAGATGTAAGAAGGTTGCTTGGGAGGTACTTTGTTAGTTAATAAACAAAATAAATTCTGGGGTCGAGTATTTTGTAAAAGAAATGTCGTTTTTATGGCATTCCGGTGTCATTCCACGTCATTCCCTGTCATTCCGGTGTTTAGGAGGACCCTTTTTCAAGATCGTCCACATGCACACTTGTGTCCTGTACAAAGCTTTTCTTGTCATCACTAAACTTTTTTTCATGTGTTTCAATTCCATTCGTGTTTTTCTGGGAATAGACAGCCCAACAGTTAACAGTCGTCAGCAAAACGAAATGAAAATACTGTGTTATAAAATACGTCCGTTGTGTATACATTTCCGGCATCCTAAGCGACGTAACCTACTTTCAAACTGGGTTATTTTGTTGAGTTGCGAAAATCACCTATTTTCGTTTCGACACTTGAAGCTCCGACTGAAACGCAACAAAATAGAAATAAAAAAAATCCGCCGAAAGCGACAATGGACAATTCATTGTCGTGTGGTTTCAAATAAATGGACGTTTATTTGACGAATTAAAATGCCCATTTATCACACTCGAGTACATTCGATTTTTGAAAATAATCGTTTTCATGTAAACCTCGCATCACTCAGTTTAGCCTTTCCTCATTTTGGCCAATTTTTAGAGGGCGACTTGTAATCGCCCCGACTATTTTTCTAGGCGACTTTGGGCTTAGAAGGGCGACATAATCGCCCTAGTCGCCCTCACGGCTGGTCCCTGATGTGTTCTTATAGTTTCAAAGAAGATTTCTTGAAAATGCACACATTTATGAATTCTGTTTCAACAAAAAAATCAGTAAAAGAAGGTTGAATATTTTGAAAATTACAATTTTTTCAGACAGTATTCTCTTTCAAATAGCTTTGGATAGGTAAAGGATTACAAGAAGCAGATTTTACTCCAATTTTGTCATATCTTAAATGATTACTGGTCAGCTACATGTAAGCTGACATAATGAGAAAAATGAAAACTTCCATGCTTTTCAAAAACCTGTCATCAATCAGTATTTCTGATAAGCAACTTGAGAGTAATACATGTATTAACATAATTACAGCTGCAGTTGTTTACAGTACAAGTCAAAATAAGTTGTAGGATAATCCTATAAACTATGTATCTTTCTCTTCCTACACTGATAAGACCAGAAGCTGACATCATCTTCTGGAAAGCTCTCACTGATAGCTTTCCAGAAAATGTCAGATTCTGATCTTGTCAGTGCAGGAGCAGCAGTTTACTTAGTTTATTGCAGTTATGCTACAACTTATTTTGACTTGTACTGTATACACAATATTTTAGGTTTTTTCCCCAGTTCTCAGTGGAGAAAACTGGAACCAACCCTCACCAGTTTCTCAAAAAACAAGTATTTTGCCGACAGTACTAATCTCCGTGCAGACAGGAGAGGCATTGGGTTAAGCATTAGAATATAGCCTCTGGCGGCCACATATTTCCATCCTCTCATAGACCATTCCTGTGAAGTTTGGTTTACGTCGGCTCAGTAGTTCCAGAGAAGAAGATGAAAATATGATTTCCCATAGGGTTTCTATAGTAATATAAGCCGGAATTGCAGCCATGTTTGCGACACAATCAACATTATATGCTAATCATTGGTAGAGGGTGTCACAGTCATCAGCCATGCAAAGTTTCAAAACATTTGGCCCTGTGGTTGCAGAGGAGAAGATTTTTCAAAATCAACCAATCAGAATCAAAAATGTTTCTGGCAGCCATATTTTTCCATGCACGGTAACAAAAATGAGGAGCATTTGTTGACTAATGCTGCCAGGTTTGGTTTACGTCGGCTCAGTAGTTCCAGAGAAGAAGATGAAATGTGATTTCCCACAGGATTTCTATAGTAACTATAAGCTGCAATTGAAGCCATGTTTGCAACCTGATCAAATTTAATGAGGATCGTTGGTAGAGGGAGTCCCAGTCATCAACCATGCAAAGTTTCAAAACATTTGGCCCTGTGGTTTCAGAGGAGATTTTTCAAAATCCACCAATCAGACTCAAAGAATGCCTCTGGCAGCCATGTTTTCAAACCCATAGGATCAAAATGAGGATCGTTTGTAAAATTTTATCAAAAGCTATCCTTAAGCATGAATCCAACCCATACCAAGATGCTACATACCAAATGTCTAAAGATTCTGCCCACTGGTTCTGGTGAAGAAGATTGTTAAGGATTTTTTCTTAAATTGCACTAAGTAAAAATTCACACCCCCATAGTGATCCCCAATATTGAAAGGGGGATTCAATTTGAACAAACTTGAATCATCCCCATACCAAGATGCTGTATACCAAACAAAAGATCTGCCCATCAGTTCCAGAAAAAATGATTTTTAAAGAAATTTTCTTAAATTGCACTAAGTAAAAATTCACACCCCTTTAATCAGGCCCGGCATTCTGAAAAATGCAGGAGGGCAAAAAATCGCTCTCCTCAATCAGCTTAGGAGAGCAATTAGCTTTACACAGCATTTTAAGTATCCAGTTGAACGAACTCATTGAAACTGAAACCAACAGACTACATCAGTGATTTTATTAACTTTACTAAGTAAGGTAAAGCGAAATCTCTTAGACATCTAGATGTCTCACTCAACAACCGAACACACACTTGACAAGACCTGTGTGTGTACCCAGACCTGTTGTCCAAGAAAGTCATACGCCTACCACTACCACCTTCAACCCCCAAGGGTTGAAGGTGGTAGTGGTAGGCTTATGACTTTCTTGGACAACAGGTCTGCTGGAATCTACAGTCACATCCTGGTGCAAGTGCTTCAAGTGACAGGATAGTAGTAATGGTAGTATATTATAGTGTCAATATTCCTTGAATAATTACCCCTCAAACTGTGAGGTCAGTTGTTGAACTTGAAACTGACAGAAAAAAAATAAAAATTGCTGTGACCCATTTTGCTTCAAATGATTGCAACTGTGTTTGGGTATGGTTGCAGCCATTACCTTTTACCACTAAACCACTTTCAAAATGAAATTACGTGATGTTATGTGACTTCGAAGTTAAATTACATTTTTGCTTTACAACAAAAATTTAATGTGAGCATAATACATGTAATCTCAATCATCCCAGACCAAAATATTTAGGAGGGCAATTTTTCGCTCTCCTTAATTCTTTCAGGAGGGCAGTAAGGAGAGCTAAAAAATCGCTCTCCTGAAATTGCCAAGCCTGTTTAATGAGTCCCAAAGTTGATCGAGGGACTCAATTTGAACAAACTTTAATCAAACCCATACCAAGATGCTGTATACCAAATATCAAAAGATCCTACCCATTGGTTCTGGAGAAGATGATTTTAAATTTTTTTTTCTAAAATTGCACTAAGTAAAAATTCAGGTCCCCATAGTGAGCCCCAAAATTCATCAAGGGACTCCATTTGAACAAACTTGAATCAGTCCCATACCAAGATGCTGTATACCAAGTATCAAAAGATTCTGCCCACTGGTTCTGGAGAAGATTTTTCCTTAAATTGCACTAAGGAAAAATTCATGCCCCTTTAAGGAGCCCCAATATTGATCAAGGGACTCGATTTGAACAAACCTGAATCAGACCCATACCAAGATGCTGCATACCAAATATCAAAAGATTCTGCCCATTGGTTCTGAAAAAGAAGATTTTTAAAGAATTTTTCTTAAATTGCACTAAGTAAAAATTCACGCTCCCATAGTGAGCCCCAATATTATTTGAGGGACTCGATTTGAACAAACTTGACTTAGACCTACATGTATACCAAAATGCTGCATACCAAGTATCAAAAGATTCTGCCCACTGGTTCTGGAGAAGAAGAATTTTTAATAATTTTTCTATAATTCATATGGTGCTATCAGAGTTATGCCCCATACAGAGCCCCCGAGGGACATGGCCATTTCATTTGAACAAACCTGAAATGCCATATAGTAATGAACATCCAAATGAAGTTTCGTGAAAATCAGACCAGTGGTTTCAGAGGAGAAGTTGTTTGAAAAATGTTCACGACGACGAACGGCAAGTGATAAGTTGAGCTCCCTTCGGTGAGCTAAAAATTCCTAATATTGACTAAGTTACGATTCAAGCTCCCACAGTGAGCCCAAATATGGACCTAGGGACATGGCTTGAACAAACTTGAATCTCAGCCCCCTAAGGATGCTGCATACCAAATATCAAAACATTCTGACTGCTGGATCTGAAGACGATTTTTAAAGAAAATTCCTCATTTTGAACTAAGTTATCATTTGGGCTCCCACAGTGAGCCCAAATATGGACCTAGGGACATGGCTTGAACAAACTTGAATCCCCCCCCCCCCCCCCCCCCCCCCAGGATGCTACATACCAAATATCAAAACATTCCAACTGCTGGATCTGAAGAAGAAGATTTTTAAAGAAAATTCCTCATTTTGAACTAAGTTATAATTCGGGCTATCACAGTGAGCCCAAATATGAACCCAGGAACTTGGCTTGAATAAACTTGAATCTCACCCCCTTAAGCATGCTGCATACCCAATATCAAAAGATTCTGTCTGCTGGACCTGGAGAAGAAGATTTGTAAAGAAATTTGCCTGAAATGCACTAAGTTCAAATTGGGCTCCTATACTGAGCCCAAATATGAACCCAGGGGGCCGATTTGAACAAACTTGAATCAGATCCACCCCACAATGTTGCATACCAAATATCAAAAGATTCTGCCTGCTGGATCTGGAGAAGAAGATTTTTTAAGAAATTTGCCTGAAATGCACTATCTTCGAATTCAAGCTTTTATAGTGAGCCCAAATATGAATCCAGGGGGCCGATTAGAACAAACTTGAATCAGATCCACCCCACAATGTTGCATACCAAATATCAAAAGATTCTGCCTGCTGGATCTTAAGAAGAAGATTTTTCAAGAAATTTGCCTGAAATGCACTATCTTCGAATTCAAGCTTTTATAGTGAGCCCAAATATGAATCCAGGGGGCCGATTAGAACAAACTTGAATCAGATCCACCCCACAATGTTGCATACCAAATATCAAAAGATTCTGCCTGCTGGATCTTAAGAAGAAGATTTTTCAAGAAATTTGCCTGAAATGCACTAAGTTCGAATTCAGGCTTCTATACCGAGTCCAAATGTGAATCCAGGGGGCCGATTTGAACAAACTTGAATCAGACCCACCCCCACAATGTTGCATAACAAATATCAAAAGATTCTGCCTGCTGGATCTGGAGAAGAAGATTTTTCAAGAAATTTGCCTGAAATGCACTAAGTTTGAATTTGGGCTTCTGTTGTGAGCCCAAATATGTATCCAGGGGGCCGACTTGAACAAACTTGAACCAGACCCATACCAAGATGCTGCATACCTAGTATCAAAAGATTCTGCCCACTGGTTCTGAGGAAGAAGATTTTTTAATAATTTTTCTATAATTCATATGGTGCTATCAGAGTTATGCCCCATACAGAGCCCCCAAGGGAACAAACATGAATTGCCGTATAGTAATGAACATCAACATGAAGTTTCGTGGAAATCGGACCAGTGGTTTCAGAGGAGAAGTCTTTGAAAAATGTTCACTACGACGGACGTCGCGACTGGCTAGTGATAAGTTAAGCTCCCTTCGGTGAGCTAAAAAACACACAAGGACCAACTTTTACAACAACGACACAAACAGCATTACACAAAGGTTGCACAGTCAGCATTGGTTGAAGACAGGTGAATCATCGACATGCAGTACGCCTAAGTACTGTACATTCGACCAATCGCATTCCTGCTATTCAAAAACAGGAAATTTTTCTTGAGATTCTCCAAGGGATTCCCTATAGTCTTACACTTGTACTTCAAAGTGATTGGCTGTTTGCACACCGATAGCATCTTGCCTTCAAAACAGTGAGTAGGCAAGTGTTTGATACAAGACCAATGCACGGTACATTGCTTTCAAATAAACAAAAGCAAGTTATCTGTGCTTCCTCTGCCAAGATAAATACGATGATACTCAACCAGTCCATGACCACAATCACTTAAAATGTCAATTTATTTCATGTGCTGAGGCACGTTAATTTTAACACTTCCTGTGATAAAATTTGACATGCAAACGCACACATCACTTCAGAATCTGAGGACAGCTGATGATAATATTATCAAGACACCTCCGAGTCAGTTTCATTTCGAAGTTGCGGAATTACACTCGAAATGACTGTTGCAATCGCAAATAAATCATCTGCCGATAAACTGCCATTTTGGGTGTAAGTTTGCAATTCAGACTCAACAGAATATCAAAGCAGTACATTTCAGTCACAACTGTTGAAAGAATTTGGTCCTAAAAATTAACTCAAGCACAAATTCAAAGGAAACAAAAAAAAAATAAACAAAAAAATAACCCGACCAACCAACCCTATTTTTTTCTGTTATGTGACCGGAACTAAACCATTAATTTTTTTTTTTCTTATTGTATTATCCTTTCTGGTACGAATATGGTAGCAGACTTTCAGGAACCAGCGGTACCTGCTGTCAACTCTGAGTTGATGTCACATATTTTTCGTGTTCTATACCTCCTAACCTTCATTTTGCTGTATAATTTGAGTATATTTAATTTGAATCTGGAGAAGCAGCAGTAACCAGTTCTCGTCAGATCACTGAAGTTAAGCAATGGCGAGCCCGGTTAGTCATCAGATGGGTTACTGTCTGAGTGATCGATTTGGACTCCCGCATTGTGTCCTTGGGCAAGGCACTTAATCCAGAGGAGGCTGATAACCTGCTCTGTGCAAAAGCGAACGACTATTCCTGCCTGTGCTGCAGTGCGGAGTTACGATGTTGGGGAGCTAGCAGCTGCTCGTTGTGGCTTGGTGGTTCTGTTGTAGAATTGCTATATAATACTATTCGCGTGACATCATCAGAGACAGTCTGAGAACCAGGAAAGCCTTGCAGGACTCTCTGGAATCTGTTCCAGCTGTGAAGAGGAGTTCCACCACTCTGGGGCCTCATGTGACCAGGATTAACCAATTGGAACAAAGAATAAGAAAAGAAGATCAGCCTCTGTCTCTTTCTACTTGACGGCGAAAACCGAGAAGAGAATTCTGAAATTCTTCGCCGATTTCAATTCAGTGTGTTTGTCAGGAATAATTGGTAAGATCATAGTTATTTTACATGCAATATTTTTCAAAAGTAGAGATATACTCAACTCTATTCTACTTTATTGACGTCACCAACCAGTTTGCGGGGGTGACCTTGTAAATTTTTACAAAGTTTCCACAGGTATCGAGGTCGAGTCTTACCAATTCCGTTGTTGATGATGGCAGCGGGACTTAATCCACTGACATCGTCTATTTTCTCTCATTAATGCAATACTTATCTCATTGAAAGTCAATTGTTGGGTAATTTCCCCAACACCGATTTCCAAATTTATGATTTTTGTTTCGTGGATTATGAATTCAAAAATGATTGTTTTTTAGATCGGGCTGTGGTGACATACTGCAGTGATCAAAATTATCTGCGATTTCAGAAATTTAATGACTCAGAATTATTTGTGTACAAAATAAATTTTATATTGGAAAGTTAAAAATTTTTATAGTAATTTATATATTTTTTATACTTACCAATGACCCAGACTTGGCTGGTGCTAAACTCCTTAATTCAGGGCCAAACACAAATTTTGCCTCCCCCCCCCCCCCCCATCCCCAAAATTTGCATCAAAAACCGAAAAATACATGTCCTATGTGGTCCTCCATACATTTACTCCTCTGCGCATGCGCAGTGTCAAGGAGGTCCCGAAATTGGCGCCAATTATCATTCTTACAACCAGTGCCTGGTAAGCGTTATGTACTCAGCGGGGAGGTATGAGTTCCCAACTCCTGGGAGGGCCATCCCCGTCTGGGTCATTGGTAAGTATAAAAAATATATAAATTACTATAAATTTTTTAACATTTTTATACCGTACCAATGACCCAGACTTAGCTGAATAGTAAATAGGCTGGAGGGCCTAGGACATAAAGGAAAATCCAATAAGCTCAATTATGTATAATAGAATATCCTCTCCAGGAGAAAAGAAGAGATAGGCTTTACATGTATCTTTCCAATTTATAATAAAGAAGAAAGACACAATACCGATCAGTAATTGAGCATAATAATCAATGATCTCTATTAACATCCAGAATAACCCTTTATACTAATATTTTTAAAGGTAAGCCAATAAATAAAGGAAGTCCAGAGAAATGAGACTCTTTATATTCATTAAAAGTGTCCGAGGATTGTATATTAACGCTCGTTTGACACAAGACATATACAAATGCTTCACACCGAGCTACACTTTAAAAATATTACATGGATGATTAAACATTATCTTTACACTTTAAAACCATCCCGGTACCGACTCGGAATTACTGACTCTGGGGGAGGTATTCCCTTGCTTTTCACTATAAAGCAGGTGACCTAAGGGAACACCCGCCCCCCCCCCTTCCCCTTGCCCTGGGTCAAATACCCCAGAGCGAAGAGGGCAGCAGGACAGAGTCACTGCCGGAACAGAAAGCCTACATAACTATAGTTGCAACCGTTTAGTGGACGATATTCTGAGCAACTGATAACGGACCTAAACAATGGAGGTCTCCAGAAATGGACTCAATATTTCTAAGATAAAAATTAGTGAATGTGGAAGGTTGAGACCAATATGCAGCCTTCATTAGATCAGTAATAGCAATACAATTAGCATAGGCCCAAGAAGTCGAAAGAGCTCTTACTTCATGAGCTGAGATCTTGAGTGCCGACTGCTGAGAAGATAATTTTTCATAAGCAGTACGAATAGTTAATTGAATCCATCTAGCAATAGAATGAACCATAATATCCTTTCTATTAGGCATCAAAGACAGAAAGAAACGCTTACGTCCCTTTCTGATGAACTCAGATCTACGTCTGTAAATACGTATTGCTCTAACAGGACACAGTAGAGGCCTACGCCATCAGATGATGGAAGGGCCTTAATAATAATAGGTTCAGGATACTTATTAGGAGCCTGATTCTTAGCCAAAAATCCAACATTGGTGGTAAAGGTAATAGTATTACCGACACTACGGTAGTGAGAATCCTCCACAGATAGTGCATGAAGCTCACTAACTCTTCTAGCAGAAGAGAAAGCTAAGAGAAAAGCTGTCTTATATGTTAAGAATTTGAAGTCAACTGTGTCAAGAGGCTCAAAAGGCGCTTCTTTTAGCTTAAGAAGAACCCAGGCCAAATTCAACTTTGGAATTAATCTAAGGGTTCTAGGTCTATTTATCAAAAAATTTCTAACTAACTTAGATAAAGAGACATTAGTTCCAATCATCAAGCTATCATGATGTGCATAGGTATCGGATAGCATAGACCTATAACCCTTAATGGTGATAGGCTGCAGATTAATCTCATCAAACAAGTATACTAGAAAGTTTGCTATGTCTGGAATGGAGGGATCATAAATATCTACTGAATGATCCTCACACCACTGACAAAAGACCCTCCACTTAGCAGCATAGTTTAGCGAAGAGGAGGTCCTCCTGCAGTTAGAAATCACGTCCACTGCTCATCCTGTAAAATGTTTTCCGTGCAAGAAGGACCGCACAACGGAAATACGTGAAGGTTTAGACCTTGCGGATTGTGATGGAGGATGCGCGATTTCCCTTGCGAAAGAAGATCTTCCCGTTGAGGAAGCTTCCTCGGCATGTCCCACAACAGACACCTGAGTAGATTTATCCACGGTCTCTGTGGAGACAGAGATGCTACCAACAGAATCTTGCATTGCGATTGTTTTATCTTGAGCAATATCTGCTGAATCAACGGCACTGGAGGATACGCATATCCTATCATTCCGTCCCAAGAGATCGAGAGAGCGTCTACTGCAAACGCTTGAGGATCTGGACAAGGTGACACATACGTCTGCAACTGATTGTTGAAATGTGTCGCAAATAAATCTATCATTGGCCATTCCCATTGGTAGCAAATCTGATTGAATACTTGCTTGTTGAGAGTCCATTCTGACGGCAACAGGCGACCCCTCCATGAAAGGGAGTCTGCTAAGACGTTCAGACGACCCGGAATATGACGGATGGAGAGAAGAATCTGATGTTCTAGTACAAACAGAAGAATTCTTTCCGTTAGATTGAGCAACGGAATGGAATGAGTGCCACCCTGGTTCCAAATATACGCAACTACTGTCGTATTGTCGGACATAATTTGCATGTGTGCATTCTGAATAACGTCTATCCAATGACGTAGAGCAAGCCAAATCGACATCATCTCTTTGATGTTGATGTGCTTGCTTAGAAACTGCGGATCCCAAAGACCCTGGCACTTCAAATCCGATGGGCTCAGTGTCGCGCCCCAGCCTGTTTGACTGGCATCCGTCATAATCGTAAAACTTGGATCTGGCAACTGCAGTGGAACTCCCTGAGTTAACCACTGTATGTCTGCCCAAGTCTGAATCTCTTGTTTCACTTGGCTTGACAAGAGTATGTCCGTTTCGAGCGAATGAATCTTCACTCTCCAATTCTGAGTCAGATAGACCTGGAGAGGACGAGTGCGTAGCCGCCCCATCGGAATGAGATCCGAGGCAGCTCCGCACAGACCTATTAGTCTCATGAATTTCCTCGCTGACGCTTTGTCTGAGTGAAGACAATAGCGAGCGTAACAACTGACTAATTTCACTCTGGTTAACGGCAGACGAACGAGATTGTTGTGCGTCTCGAAGCTCATACCCAGGTGGGTAAATGACTTGGACAGCACCAGATCCGACTTCTTTTTGTTTACTATAAAACCGAGACATCGGAGCAATAGAAGCAGATTGTGCATGTCGTTCTGAAGCGTTAACTCGTTGCCGTATCTCTGAAGAATATCGTCCAGGTAAGCCGACGTTACCGCAGATGAATGAGCTCGGAAATGAGTCATTACCGAGTTCATTACTCGAGTGAATTCCCAGGGCGCTAGATTCAGACCAAAGCACATCGCTCGGAACTGATAAACAACACCTAGGACAGCGAAGCGAAGATACTTTCTGAACGCCGGATGTACCAGGACGTGAAAGTACGCATCCTTGAGGTCTATGCTCGCAGCATAGTCGTTCACTCGAATGCTCGCTCTGACCGATCGAATGGTCTCCATATAAAACTTTGGAGCCACGATCAGCTTGTTTATCCAGCTTAAGTCGATCACTGGACGGAACGAGCCGTCTGGCTTCGGAACCAGAAAAAGATGGCCGTAGAAACCTGGAGATTCCTGGTTTTCTACGACCTCTATCGCGTTCTTCGTTAAAAGAGACTGGACTTCTGATAGAAGTGCTGTTCTTTTCTGACAATTTGACGGAAGCTGAGTCCATCTTGGACTTCGAGTTAAAGGAGGTTTGCCTTTGAAGGACAGTTTTAGTCCTTCCGAAATAACCCCTCGAACCCAAGAGTCCTCCGTAATTGATTCCCAATTGCTTGAGAAACTCGACAGTCTTCCGCCCACCGGAACGCGACAGAGGTCTAGACCATCACTTCCTGGATCCGCGAGGCTTGCGGTAGGAGAAACCACGTCCTCCGCGACCCGCACCTCGCCCAATCGGCCTAGGGGCGTCCGACCGGTTATTTCGGCCAGCATAACAGCCCCTAGTCGAGTCGCTACTCTGCCGGTCTCTAGTGTAAGACCTAGAGGACGCATAGGAACCTCTATAGGAACTTCCCCTGGACGAACTCGTTCCGGAAGTGCCTGGCCTACTCCTGTCTGCTGGTTCCGATTTCTTGGAAGCAGACTTAAACAGCAGAGAGTCCGAAGCTTTCTTTGTTAATTTATCATATATATCAGAAAGCTTGCCACTGAAGAGAAACTCTCCAGAGACCGGAGTGACTCTAAGAGTTTTTCACCTTACTGTCCACGCGTGTGGAAGTAGCCAGGGCCGCGTCACGTCTAGCTAACTCCAGATTTGCCACTGAAAGGGCGGAATTATAAGTGGAAAAAGCTATGGCCCTGGACAGAACTCTTAAAGACTTTTGTACGTCTTGAAATTCTGGTCCTTCAAAGCGTAATGACAACGCTCTAGTAAGGTGATCTGTGTAGGAAAGAGCGTCTAAACTAGCTCTGTTAGACGATATCGTCGTTTCCATCGTAAACGACGGAAGTGACATAGACGGCGGCATGGATATATCAAGGTCTTCAGCCTGGTCGTCTAAACGCAGAGGAACTCTCTGGATGCCCTGACCTGCCGTATCAAACTTGTTCCTTTGATTAATAAATGGCAGCTGTAGAGCAGATGCCGGTAGGAAGGCTGACCTGCCCGTCTTGTTGGCAAGTTTATCAATAGCGTCATTCAATAATTCAAACATCCGAGAGACATTCTTGGATTGTGACGGAAATTCCGGGACAATGTCCCTAAACCGATTAAAAAAATCGGTGTCCAGTGGCGCTATCACCCTCCTATCCGGCTGCGCAGCATTTTGGTCTGGCAGAACAACTTCTGGAAGGTAATGCCGGATGAATTCTACAGCTATTTTATGTTGTTCCGAAAGGGAAATATCTAATTCATCAGAATCCCATTCGCCATCCTGCCGGACCTCATGTAAATCTCGGTCGTCCGCACCGGATCCAGCGGCGGAACCTACCGACCCAGCATCTTCTGACATTTCATGTTCCGACAAGAGGCTCTACCGGTTGCTGGGATGCTGCGATTAACTTTGCTATCTGTGATAGCACATCCATTACAGAGGCCTGGGGAGCGGCGGTCTTACTGGATTTAGCCGCCGGAAGCTCCCTGGACATTGCATCCTGCATACATCTTTTATGTGAACGTCCGGATGAAGAAGGCCTCGTATCTCTGGTTACCGGATGGCGTGACCTGGTCGCCGTGGAATCCCTGGTCGGCGAAGCTGACTGTAATTCACTGGTCACATAGCCAAGGTGCGGTCAAGTGTGCTGCTGAGAGGATATGGAAGCCTTATAGGTAGCCTCGCCGGACTGCCTATATACCGGAGCATCCCGAGCGGCGGACGCATGCTCCGACTGCGTAACACTACGGACTACAACATCTGGCCCCAGATGCTGCTGTATGAGAGAGGGACCTCTCTCGCTTGCAGCCCGTGCCGAACTGGACAAGCTAAACACCGGACTGCCAGGCTTCCTCCGATCCATCCTCCTTTCCATCGTCACTGGGTGTGCACGCGGATGTTTTATAGTGCTCGCAACACCCGACTCTCTCAGCTGGACCGCAACGGATGAACCCGGGTGCTGCCCCATTCGGTGAATGGACGCAACCCCGGTCGAGCTAGTGGATGTCAAACCCTTCAGGTTCCTTCAGGGAATGGACGAATCTCCATGAGCACTTTTGCCGCTAGCTCTTCGCTTGTATGTGACGACGGAGGCACACTTCTGGACGACATCACGGAAACATCACCCTGTTCTTGTTCCTCTGAAAAAGAGAGTGAAATACTAGAGTGACTCTGAGGAGAAAGAACCGGAATGGACCTTTCTCCAGGAACAACATACCGTGACACACGTTTCCAATGTTTTTCATCCCATTTGAAACACACAGAACAAAGATCAGTGCGAGTACAGAGAGAACAATTAATACAGAGATCATGAGAATCATAGGAAGATTTCTTCCTATTACAATTTGAACAATAATCATTCATTGTGAAATGTAAACAATCAAAGTACTCGCACTAATCCTTGAAAATAAAGATACATAATACAACAATCCATTATATTCATTAATAAATAATGATTTGAAAAGAAAAATTTTTTTTTTTTTTTAAGAAAAAAATTTTTTTCAGAAGAGCCCAAGTTCCCAAAGGGAACCCTGAGCCCAATGGATCCCAAAAAAGCCTAAGTGTGGACAAAAATTTAAATTCATTTAGAAAAATTAATGAGACACTTACGGACAATAATAATGTATCTTACTATGAATAAGAGATGCAGAAGACAAATAATCACTATCAGCAGTAACTGTTGTCAACCTAAGCAAAAGTGTCAACAGACCGGAAACATGACTCCAGGCACTGAAACAAACATGGCCCGAAATCAGTCACCAATTAAAACACTATCTGATGCAAAACAGAGGTTTCCAGAGAAGAAACTGTAGAACATCAGATGGTAGATGCAGACCAAAACGCCTAAACACCCCTAGGGTGAGGACGTAAACATGGGGAAAAAACAGAAATAAATCTGTTACCAAGCCAAAACTCCCAAGAAATTTTAGTAATAAACATTACAAAAAAATAAGCCAAAACATGGGAGAATAGCTAGGGGGGAATAAGGAAGGTAGAGAGGAAACACTGATCAAACAATGGTACTTCATAGCAAGAATGACAACATCAGGGCCATGCCTTGAAAAAAGGCAACTAGAAATAATTTCATAAAATAATTATAAGTTACAGCCCTGAACATTTTCTTGCACTAAATTTTTTCCTCTCCTCCTTATGTATCCTCTTTATTTCAACCATTTCTCTCATGAATATGTGTCTGGCATCATGAAAGTTAAAAAATTTATAGTAATTTATATATTTTTTATACTTACCAATGACCCAGACATAGCTGGTGCTAACTCTTAAAAATCTAGGGCCAAACACAAATTTTGCCCCCCAATCCCCAAAATTTGCATCTAAAACCAAAGAAAACATGTCCTGAAAGGCCCTCCACACTTCGCCCCTACTGCGCATGTGCAGTGTCAAGGACGTTCCGAAATTGGCGCCATTAATCATTCTAATAACCAGTGCCTGGTAAGCGCTATGTACTCAGCGGGGAGGCAAGAGTTCCCAACTCCTGGGAGGGCCATCCCCGTCTGGGTCATTGGTAAGTATAAAAAATATATAAATTACTATAAATTTTTTAACATTTTTATACTGTACCAATGACCCAGACATAGCTGAATAGTAAAAAGGCTGGAGGGCCAAGGACATAGAGCAAAATGGAATACGCTCCATAAAATAAAATAGAGTCATCCCCTGTAGGGAAAAAGAAGTAATAGGCCTTACATGTATCTTTCTTATTTATGATAAATTAGAAAGATACAACACCTTCCAAAATTGAGCTTCATACATCCATGTACTCTATTAATATCCAATATAATCCTTATACTAATAATTTTTAAAGTAAGCCAATAAATAAAGTAAGTCTAGAGAATAGAGACTCTTATACTCTTAAAAGTGTCTGAGGATTGCATAATCATGTCCGTTGACATATGCAATATTCAAAAGCTATACTTTAAAAACTAAGACTTGAATGAATTTTAAAACCTAAACTTCTCACTAAACAACCATCCCAATAACAGCTCAGAATTACTAACTCCGGAGGAGGTATCCCCTTGTTTTCATAGTAAAACAGGTGACCCAAGGGAACACCCCCCCCCCCCCCTTTTTCTTGCCCTGGGTCAAATAGCCCAGAGCGAAGAGGGCAGCCGAACGGAGACACTGCCGAAACAGACAGCCTACCTAGCTATAGTAGCAACTGTTAAGTGAATGACATTCTGAGCAGTAGATAATAGACCTAACAATAGAGGCCTCCAGAAATGGACTCGATATTTCTGAGATAAAATTCATGAATGTGGATGGCTGAGCGCAATGAGCGGCCTTCAAAAATCTATAATAGCGACACTATTAATGTAAGCCCAAGAAGTAGAAGAACTCTTACTTCATGAGCCGAAATCTTAAGCACAACTGCTAAGTCAATGATATACCATAAGCAGTACCGATAGTTAATAGAATCCATTAACAATAAAATGGAGCGTAACGTCCTTCTACTAGACATCAAAGACAGAAGAAGCTTACGCCCATAGTAATAAACAGATATCTGTTTATAAATACATAAACTGTACCCGGAAAGAGTAAAGGCCTATGCCCATACGAAGACGGAAGGACCTTAAAATAATAGGTTCCGGATAATAGGAGCCTAACCCTTATGGAACAATCCAACCTAAATAGTAACGGAAGTAGTGATTCCGAAACTACGAAAGTGAAAATCATCCATCGATAGTGCATGAAACTCACTGACTCTACAGTAAAAGAGAAACCAACAGAATTACTGTCTAAAAGGTCAGAATTTGAAAACTACTGTTTCCAGAGGCTCAAATGATTACTTAGCTAAATAAGAACCGAAGTTAAAATCCATATAGGAATTTAATCTAAAGATTCTAAGTCTATTTATCAAAAAGTTACTAACTGACTTAGATAAAGAGACAAAAGACTCAATTGTAAACTATCGTAGAGTGCATAGGTATGAGGTAACATAAACCTATAACCTAAATAATAACAGGCTGCAGTAGATCTTGTGAAACAAGTATACTAAAAAATAGCAATGAGTAGTATGGAGGGATCAACAATATGAACATGATGATCCCTACACCACGACGGAAGAGCCTCCACTTTAGCCGCATAGAATAGCGAAGAAGAGGATCTCCTATAATAAGAAATCGCGTCCAAAGCTCGTCCAGTACAGTGCTTACAATGCAATACGGACCACACAACGGAATACATGAAGGTTGCGACCTTGCTGGTTGTGATAAAGATGACACGATTTACCCAGTGAAAAAAGATCCTCACATAGAGGAAGATTTCACGTTAAGACCTACAGTAGACAAGAGAGTAAATTACCCATGATCTCTGTGAAGATAGAGATGCTATCAACAGAAATGTATTGTGGTTGTTTATCTTAGCAATACCTGCTGAAACAACAGCGCCGGAGGATACGCGTATCCTATCATTGCGTCCTATAGATCAATAGAGCGTTAACAACATTAGCTCAGAGATCTGGACAAGCCAACACATACGTCTGCAATTGATTAGCAAGCTGTGTCATAAATAAATCATCATTGGGCGCTCCCATAGATAGCAAATCTGATTGAATACTTGTTTGTTGAGAGTCCATTCTGACAGCAACAAGCGACCCGTAAGAGAACGGGAGTCCGATAAAACAATCAGACGACCCGGAATATGACGGACCAAAACTGAACTTAGTGTACTATAACCAACAGACGGATTCTTTCCATTAAATTGAATAACGGAAACGAAAGAGTGCCTCCCTGGTTCCGGAGATACGCCACTACTGTCGAATTAAAGGACAGGAATTTGGGCATGCGTTTCTGAATAATGTTCATGCAATGACATAAAGCAAGCCTAAAAAACATTATTCCGCGGAAGAAAACTGATTGCTAAGAGACTGCGGAACCCAAAGACCCTGGCACTTCGAATCCGTAGGGATCAGTATTATATCCCAATCTGTTTAACTGGCAACCGTCATAACAGCCACACTCGGGTCCGGCAACTGCAGTGGCACTCTCTGAGTCAACCACCGAATGTTTGCCCCAGTCTGAATCTCTTGTAACACTAGATAGACAAGAGAACGTGTAAATCGAGCAATTCATGGATTGCCGAAAAGTTGCCGTCGAAGAGAAGCTCCTCCGAGAACGAAGCGACTCTGAGAGAGTTCTTAACCTTACTATCCACGCGTGTGGATGTAGCTAGGGCTGCGTCACGTCTAACCAACTCCAATCAGCCACTGAAGGGCGGAGTTATACGTGAACAAACTACTGCCCTCAAAAGAAATTACATTCAGAATAATATCCCGTAAATCTTTTCTTGAAGACGTAATGATAATGCCTCAGTAAGGCGGATTACGTATGATAAAGCGTCTAAGTTAAGTCTACTATACATAATGTCGTTCCCAACATTGAAATTGGAAAAGACATAAACGGCGAAAAAGAATATATGCAGTCTTTAATCACACCGTCTAGACGCATATGAACTCTCGGTATGCCCTGCTCTGCCAAAATAAACTATTCGTATAAATGATAAAATGGCAGAAATGAGCAACGCGGACAAGAAACTAAACTATCATGCTTAGTAGCAGGCTTGTATATATATATATATATATATAGCGTCGAAAAATAAAACACATGTTGTAATGACAATATTGGACTGCGTCGGTAAGTCAGGGACAATGTCCCTGAACCGATCGAAAAATCCGAGTCCAATGACGCTATAAGTCTCTTATCCAAGATCGCAGCAATGAAGTCCGAAATAACAATCACTGGAAGATAATGCCAGAAGATATGAAAGGCATCTTCCGATACTACTAAAGGGAAAACTCGAAATCTTTCGAATCCCTTTCGCCATCCTGTCGGACCCTATAAAGCGTTCGGTCGTCCGTACCTGATGCAACCGCGGACCGCACCGACCCAGCGCCGTCGGATAATTCCTGATTCGACCGAGAAACTGTCAATTGCTGGGATGCTGCGAAACAACTGTGCTAACTCGGATAGCACGTCCGTCACTGAGGCCTGAGGAGAAGCGGTCTTACGATGCATTGCCGCTGGAAGCTCCGTGATCGTTACCCCGTGCATACTACCAATATGCGAGCGAACGGAGTGTATAGGCCTCGTGTCCCTTGGCTACCGGATGGCGCGACCTATTCGCCGTGGAATCACTGAATGCCGAAACTGATCGGATACTCGAGGTCACGTAGCCAATGTGCGGTCGTGTGCCCTGCTGTGAGGATGAGGAAGCATTAAGGACAGTCTCTTGGACTGTCAATATAACGGAGCGTCCCGACCGACGGACATATGCTCCGAATGTAAAATATCTGAACCACAACATGCAGTCCCCTATGTTGTTGGACGAGAGAGGGACCTCTCTCGCTCACAGCCCGGACGGACCTGGACAAGCCAGGAACCGGACTAACAGGCTTCCTCCGATCTGTCCTCAATCTGCCGTCACTGGGTAAGTACTAAAGTAATTAAAGTGCTCGCATCACCCAAATCTCCTTCCTAGACCGCAACGGACGAACCCGGCAGCCGAACCATTCGATGAATGTACGCTACACCGGGTGAGCTAGCGAATGTCACTCCGTAGGCGATAGACATATTCCATGAGCACTTATTGCCGCTAGCTCTTCATTAACTATGACGACAGAGGCACACTCTTGAAAGACATCTCCATAACTCTTCGAACAAGAAACCAGAAATGCTTGGTTAGCAAGCATAAAATAACAATATATATAGCGTCGTTCAATAATTCGAAAGTTTGTGTGACATTATTGGACTATGTCGGAACTGAGGGACGATGTCCCTGAACCAAACCAAAAATTTCTAAGTCCACCAATGCTATCAGTTTCTTATCCGGCATCGCAGCATTCTGGTCCGACGAAAGAAGCTGTAGAAGACCAAGTCAGATGACATACACAATAGCATATGTTGTTCCGAAAGGGAAAGCTCGAAATCCTCTGAATCCCTTTCGGTATCCCGTCGGACCGGATGAAACTTTCGGACGTCCGTACCCGCTTCCGCGGAGCGTCCCGACCCAGCATCGTCGGATAAAATATATGCGACAGATTCAGTTGATGCTGGGATGCTGCGATAAACTGTGCTATTAAGGAAAGCACGTCCGTTCCCGAGGCCTGTGCAGTAGCGGTCTTACGATGCATTGCCGCCGGAAGCTCCGTGTACGTTGACTCCCGCACACTTCCTATGCGAACGTCCGGAGTCTGCAGGCCTCGTGTCCCTGGCTACCGGATGGTGTGACCTGGTCGCCGAAGAATCCTTGATCGGCGAAGCTGGTAATATATCGGCGGTCATGCAGCCAAGGTGCGGTCGTGTGCGCTGACAAGAAGAGGAAGCCTTAGCAGTCTCCGCGGACTGCCTATACAACGGAGCGTCCCGAGCGACGGACGTATGCTCCGTTTGCGACACATTTTGTACCACAACATCTGGGGCCAGATGTTGTTGAACGAGAGAGGGGCCTCTCTCGCTTGCCGTCTGGATGGACCGGAACGAGCTATGAACCGGACTAAAAGGCTTCCTCCGTTCTCCCTCCGATCCGCCGTCACTGGGTGTGCATTAGGTTAATTTATAGTGCTCGCATCACCCCAAAATTCCTTCTAGACCGCAACGGACGAACCCGGCTGCCGAACCATTCGGTGAATGAACGCTACACCGGGCGAGCTAGCGGACGTCAAAGGCCGTCGAACCTACTAGGGTCCTCTTAGGCAATCGGCGTATTTACATGAGCACTTTTCCGCTAGCCCTTCATTAATTGTGACGACGGAGGCACACTGTTGGAAGACATCACAGATACATCACCCTAATCTTGATCGTCTGAAATAGAAATTGATAAAGTAGAGTGACCCTGCGGGGAAAGGACCGGAGAGTCCAAATCCCCAATAACATACCGTGACATACGCTTCCCATATTGTCATCGAAATCATACGATACAGAACAGGAGCTAATGCGAGTACACTGACCACATATAGAATGATAATAAAGTCAGAGGAAGACTTCCTCTTAAAACAATTGATCAATATCCTTTCAATGTGAAAAGAAAACAAGTCCTGGTACTCGCACTAACCCCTGGCAATCAAAATACATAATAATAATATGATCCATTAATATAGAAAAAATAATTGAAATCAAAATATTTTGAAAAAATATTTTTTCAGAACAGCCCAAGTTTCTGAAAAGTAACGTTGAGCCCCAATGGATCCCAAGCCTAAGTGTGGACAAAAATTTTAAAAATATTTTAAACAATTTATTCAACACTTACGAACAATAATAATGTATCTAGTTATGATTAAAATAACATCAAGATATTATTTTTTTAGAAATCCCCCCCTCACACAGAGGGCTGTTGTAAATGTAAACAATGAGTGTAAAAACACTAAAATAAGACTCCAGGCACCCAGGCCCGAAATCAGTTACCAAAAATACACTATCTGATGCAAAACAGAGACTTCCAGGGAAGAAACTGCAGAACATCAGATGGTAGATGCAGAACACAACGCCTAACCACCCGTAGGTGAAGACGTAAACATGGGGAAAAGAACAGAATTCATTCTGTTATTCAGCTAAAACTCCCAAGAAAATTTAGTAATAATAATTACAAAAACTATGCCAAAAGCATGGGAGAATAGCAAGGGGGAACTTAAAGGACAGGGAGAGAGGAAAACACTTAAAAAATCAGTGTAACTAAATAATCAGAATGACAACAAAATGGCTGCTGCCTCAAAAATAGGTAACTTAACATAATTTCATTAAAAAATTTTAAGTTACAGCCCTGATAATATTCTGTCACACATTTTTTTCCTCTCCTCCTTCTCTATCCTCCTTAGAATCACCATTTCACTAATATTTATGTGTCTGGCATCATTTAAACTGAGATTTACAAGCACAAAGATCAGTCAGATGTTAACTGATGAAGGGCCAAACTTAGAATGATTAATGGCGCCAATTTCGGAACGTCCTTGACACTGCGCATGCGCAGTAGGGGCGAAGTGTGGAGGGCCTTTCAGGACATGTTTTCTTTGGTTTTAGATGCAAATTTTGGGGATTGGGGGGGAAAATTTGTGTTTGGTCCTATATTTTAAGAGTTAGCACCAGCTATGTCTGGGTCATTGGTACAGTATAAAAATACTGAGATTTGGAAGCACAAATAACAGAGAAGTGTGACTGTTTTGAGGGCCAAACAAAGAATGATAATTGGCGCCAATTTCGGGACCTCCTTGACACTGCGCATGCGCAGAGGAGTAAATGTATGGAGGACCATATAGGACATGTATTTTTCGGTTTTTGATGCAAATTTTGGGGATGGGGGGGGGGGGGCAAAATTTGTGTTTGGCCCTGAATTAAGGAGTTTAGCACCAGCTAAGTCTGGGTCATTGGTACAGTATAAAAATATTACCATTGCCGCAATTTTCAGTTTTTATGGAGGCGGGTTTTGAGGAATTTGGAAATTAAAATTAATTACATATATGTTCTGTGACCGTGGATTTATGCTAGGAGACGACTCACATAAGCCTAGGGCTTCCTTTCGAATCCTAGTTTATCTACCGATCTACTTATCACTGTTGCCGTTATCTTGTATACTGCTAGCAAAACTTCTTTTTTTTTTGTTAATCTATTGTACTGCTATGTAATGTACACAGATAACATTATCTTGAATAAATATTGTTTAAACTAAATGCTACCAAGACAGTTTGTTTTGTGAAATTTTGCTGTGGCAGTAGCACAGGCTCTGAGACAGAGATTGACTGAATTTGAATATTATTCATTGTTGCTGTGAATCTTCTAGAGATGCTACATGAACAACTTTGATTTACACTATTTTGTAAAAAATTGCTGTGGCCAGAGCATTCTGCTAAGGATACGGTTTGTCTGTGGCAGTGAATTGATAGTATAGTTGTAATATTGTGAATTGTAATTTTGGCTGGAGGCCATATAATCCTCCCTTACCTCAGGCCTAAGAAAGCTAAGGTTGGGAGGTTGACTTTAGTATTAGTTGGGATTAGTGAATTCGTGGATTTTGTCGAGGATATACTGGCTGCGTGCAGTATATAGGTTAGCTCCAGAATTACCAAAGGCCTAGGAAAGCTGAGGTACTGAGCAGACTAGTTCTTGGTAACTGTCACTTTGTCTTGCATTATATAAGTAGAATTCCATTGAGTGAGAAATAGAAATATGGCAGAGGAGAAAGTTAAAGTAAATTATGCCGCATTTGGGGAACTGCAACGAATACCCAACACAGGGCCGAAGATTGCCCTGGCAGTAATAGAGAAAAGGGTTCAGTATGGGACCCTTTGAGGGAGGATCTCTCCTCGATACCCCATTTTAGAGGGTCAAAAGACCAGTGGGAGATTACCGACTTCTCTAGGCCCCCACCAGGAAATATAGTTAGCAATGAGATGGATTAGTTAAGCAATTGAAGAGTCAGGTGTTGATGGATTTTTCGTCGCCAGGGCTGGGGGCAGTCTGGGGCATTTCCGGGCTGATTACCCCACCACCAACGGAAACTGTAGTTGAAAAGCCAGTGTTAAAGGATAGGTGTAATCCATACAATCCACAATAATCCTTGTTGACAACAAACTCGTTGCCATATGAGGGTGCCCATACACCCTTGCAGAGTTTGGTCTTACTGCCCTCTTTTGGTTCGGATGGTGGTGACGGGAAGACAAGTGTAGACAAAATAAATGTAGATCAGGCCGGGTCACAGAGGGCCCAGTCTGGTTGGGATTATCCCAGTCGGCTGATCCAGGATGGCCCAGGTTGGGATGAAAAGCAACGATTAGTTAATTTGGTCAAGTCCAATTTCCGAGGAGCATCCCAGGATTTGAGGGAACCCTGGACACAGGATAGGAAGTTGGCCAATGCAGGTGGGGTGAGAACCAGAGTGGCTGGAGAAGTGGTCCCCATTCCAATCACCTTGACAGTGGGATCAGGCCACGACAACATGTAATAGTAGAGGAGACTGTCGGGGAGTTGGAGATGATGGTAATCCCTTCGGGGTCTCGGGGAAGACCACTGGGGCATGCAAGCTGGGTATGTAAATCCTGTGGGCGTGCAAGCTGGGTATGTGAATCCAGGCATGACAGACCACAAAAGAGGCAGGGTAGGGACAACCCCTGAAGTCTGGGAGAGGCCTCTACAGGCTAACACTGCCAGTTGGGAAATTCCTGTTTCGGGGGAGGTTTACCAACAGGGTGCACCCAATCCCTATGTAGTGTCATATCTTAAGTCCAGTGGGAATGCAGTCCACAGTGGGGAACATCCCTTCTGCCGAGGACAGGGTCACCCAGGTACACAGACACCATAGGGCCTCAAGCTTCACCAAAGTTGAACCATCTGGTGTAGTCAGTAGGTGAAAGTGATGGTGCTTTTCGCGAGAGGGTATGGAGGTGGCCTGAAGCATGTGCCCCAGGCGTAAACACAAGACCAGTAGGACTAAATGTGAATGAAGCCCGGAATGCAGACCCGGGGTCACGGGTGGCTTCAAATGTGCCAGGACTCACTGGAGTATCGAACATTCAAAATCAGGAGTGGAGTCCTGTGGGGGGATCAGCCGACCATGAGGGGGCAGGGCATGTGGCCTATGTCAGCTCAAGTCGGTTACGACCCACAATGGCAAGTGGTGCCCCCCCTCCCCCCAACCAACACTGTAGGTAGGTTTCCAGCAGAACCGGGTGGGGTACCAATCTTCTTCCCCAGTGCAGTTTTCCCTGGATAGCAGACAAGGGCCATATAGGAGGAAAACAGAAGGTACCCAAGTCTATGCAGTATGATGGGTCGGAACTGTGGCATTTATTTAAAAGGTGGTTTCAGGATTGGCTCCAGCATGAGGAGGTACTGGAGGAAAATGACCGGAAATGTCTGTTTGGGTTGTGTTTGAAGGCCAGGACAGTGGAGCATGCTAACCTATTGGAAGAGCATACCCAAAACGTGACATGGGCTATGTTACTGCATACTGCAGGGTATGCAGAGCCGATTCGGGTTCCATGACTTGCCAATAACTGCCCAACTTCAGTTTCAACAGACTAAGCAGGGGCAAACGGAGGGCCTAGAGGAATGGGCGACACCATTTTGGCATTGGCTAATCAGGCATTCCGTGATTGCCCTGTACATTTTATACTAGAGCAGGCCATTATCAGATTTTGCCATGCCTGTAATGACATACAAGCGGGGGAGGCAGCAGTAAATCAGAACCCCACCACCATTGAAGATGCCATCAATAAAATCAGGTGGTACCAACTCAATCAGACAGCTATCCATGGGCAGAAGAGCGATCGAATCAGGCACAAGGTCCAGGAGGTTAGTGCTTTTTTTGACGACTCAGATGAGGAGGAAGACCCTCCCCAACTTGAGCATTTAAGCAGATGGGGAAGGGTAGGCCATCCAGAAGAGAGAAATATCAAGGAAATAGGTCAGAGTTCAATAAAGGGGAAGAGCTTTCCAAACGATCCCCCTCAGCAAATTACATGAAATATGCCACTGAAATAAAAGGTTTGAAAGCAGAGTCTTTCGCTAGACACAGGTCGAGAAGGTCGAAAAGAAAGTGACTGGGAACAAGGAAGGACCAACTAAGCTCACAACGATGGTAGAAAGGGTTTTAATCAAGTTGGATGGTCAGAAGGAGTCTTTCCCAGGAGAGAAGGTGCAGACCCAGGAACGTCCTAGGTCTAGGTCACGCTCACCTGGTAGGATTCAGTGCTACTCCTGTTCAGGGTATGGGCATTTCCAGAGGAATTGTCCATCAAAAAATTCCCAAAACCAGTCGAATAGAGATCGGAAAGTGTGATTTTCCGATCATAAGTCAAACTAGTAGAGCAGGGATCGCGAGGTCGGACCCCAGCCCATCATTACCGAAGAGACCTCCCACATAATAACGTCAGTGATCCGAATGGGCTAATTGCTATTCGGCACTGTAAACTGTCATTCTCTGTCTGGGTTGCTCTCCAGACAGGGACAATGGAGACAACTGCAACCATGGACTTGGGTGCCATGGTTACAGTCATGTCCGACAAACTATTTGAGAAATTGAGACCGACTCCACCCATAATTAGGGAAGTGGCTTTCCAGATTGCAGAGAGGGGAAGTAAAATGGAGGGTTACTATGTGGGACTGCTCGAGATTAAAATTGGGGATAGAGCGTTCAGTGAATGCCTCTATGTGGCACCAATCGGCAATGCGGTCTTGCTAGGGTGTGATTTTCTGATTAAGCATGACGGATGAGCTTACTTCAGGGAGGAAGTTCAATCCCTGGGGGATTGGATTGTTCCCAAGGTTTCTTCAGAATTTCAGAAATCAAGTGATCCTAAACTGATAGAAGTACCCGGAAAAGACTCTCAGACAGCATCAGACTTGGAGCATCGAAAAAGTCTGGAAATTGATTTCAAGCCTATCCAGACTAAAGTCTGGGGAAGATCCCTTTCACCTCTTAGGGTTGCCCAAGTGATGATGTGTGAAGATAGTTCAAGATACCGTAATTCCGTCAAACTCCATTGCATTGCTACAATGCAAGATGGAGCCATCTGCGACAGACTTCATAATCGAGCTGGTAGAAACTGAACCAGTGTTAGGGCTCCGGTCAGTGCATGCGAGAAACACACAGCCTGTCGTGTGTGTTTTCAATGTGAACAATCATAGTCTATCATTGTACATGTATAGATCTCAAATCATGGCAGAAGCCTATGGGGTTGATGCCGTGCTAGACACAGAACTAAATTAATCAATGAGCAGTGAAGATCGCAAGGAAACTTTCGCGCAAGCGACATCAGAACTCGCTAAAATTTTGAAAATGACACAATGCCCCAGGGTATTCATCAAGTAACAGCATGTCTGACAGGAGATCAGAATCATATCAAAACAAAACCAGAGTTGGGAAATCTGGCTTGGATTCCCCAACACCTGAAAGACTTGCATGAGCGCTCTTCTGGGTTGCTTAATGATTCCGAAGCTAAAGAGCTGGAGGATCTGCTGGTAAAATACAGGGGTGTATTCGCTAAAAATGAATACAACTTAGGCAATTTTAGAGAGATTCACCATGGCGTAGACACGGCTCATCATCGCCCCTGTGTCTACAAATGAGATGCACACCAATGTGTTTTGTGGACGAGGAGGAGGCCCACCTTAAAAAAATGTTAGAAGCCGGAATAATCCAGCCTAGCATGTCAGGGTGGGCCTCACCCCCCTTGCCAATGAGAAAAAGGGACTCTACAGTTCGATGATGTGTTGACTATCGACGTTTGAACACTGTTACCCGGAAAGAAGTTTATCCCTTCCACCAAAAATACAAGTGTATGGACGCGTTGTCTGGAAATTTGTGGTTTGGGAAAGCCGATTGTATGAGTGCCTACAATCAAGTCTGGGTAAAGGAGGCAGATAGAGCAAAGACTGCCTTCAGTACAAAGTACAGGAGTTGGGAGTTTAAGAAAATGCCTTTCAGTCTCTCAGGGTCATCATATACCTGGTCACGGGTAATAAATCTCATCCTTCAAGGTTTAAATTGATCGGTGGCATTATCCTACTTGGATGATGTAGTCATTGGAGGTTTATCGGTGCAAGATCACCTGGGAAACCTCAGGAAGGTACTCCGAAGGTTTTCTCAATATGACCTTAAACTTAAACCTAAGAATTCAAATGTGACTTTTTTCAATAGAGAATAGAATTTCTGGGGTGGATAATCAGCAGAGAGGGCATTCAAATGAGTAACGAATCAAAGAAGGTTGTTGAGAACTGGCCCATACCAACACAAACGCGTGAAGTAGAAAGTTTTTGTGGCCTTGTGATTTATCACAGGGCTTTCATAAAAAATTATGCTGAACTGGCCAGGCCGCTTCATGCCATCACTGGTAAAGCTAAATTTGAATGGACTGATGCACAACAGGGGGCTTTCGAAGCCCAAAGGAGGCCCTGACCAGTCCACCGCTACTCGCCATGCTGAATCAGAAAGATCCGTTCATACTGGATAAAGACGCATCAGATTTTGCAACAGGGGCAAAACTATTGCAGATCCAGGAAGGTACAGAACATGTTGTGGCATACGAAAGCTTTGTGCTAACACCGCAACAAGCTCGTTACTGTTCTACGAGGAACGAATTGTTGGCAGTTGTAAGGTTTACGAGTCAGTTTAGACACTATCTCCTTGGAAAACCCTTTGTGGTCAGAACCTATCATAGTAGTCTGCGGTGGCGCTGATGGGCTTCCGAGCGCCAATGGGTCAATTGGCCAGGTGGCTGGAAGAACTCAGCCAGTATGATATGATTATACAGCACCGCCCGGGTGCCAGACATTCAAACGCTGATGCCCTCTCAAGAATCCCGGTTGGGGGAAATTGTAGCCCCCCCCCCCCCTGTGGTGGTTGTAGTTATTGTCAACGACTTCATAAATCATGGGCTAAATTTGAGGAAGAGGTTGATGACATCGGGCCACTGACCCAGAAGTCAATCCAGTTTGAGAAAAATGAAGGCACTAAAATCTGTGAAATTCAGGTGGCCAAGGCAGAAACCATTTTAAAACAAAAGCCAAAAAATCTGCATATTGAAGTGATTAATGGTGCGAAACCTTGCAAAACTTTGTAAACATCCCAAGATTGGGTGCATGTTGCAGAACCAGGTAGCCTGGGAATACCCCGGGGTCCGGGTGCTGCAGCACATCTCCAATCATTAGCCATCTAGAGCAATACTGGAACAATACTGGAAAGCACACAGATGAAAATTCGCATAGAGGACCAGGGTCCCTAGGGGAACCTTGGGACCCAAGCGGGTCCAAAATTGAGACAGATAAAATAAGATCAGGCCACAAGGTGGGTCAGCTCAAACCCGGTGTCTCGGGAATACCCTGGAACCTGGGGAAAGGTTGGACTGATGACCTGCCCTGCCGGGGTTGCATTTGCCCGGATACAGGGTGGGCTCATTCGCAGCTTGCAGTGGCTTACCCTATTTCTCAGATGATGGCTGATCAAAATGCATCTTTACCATCAGACAATGATGCCTCGTTAAAATTAGCAGATGTGTGCACACTGGCTGAGTTTCGAAATGTCCAGAGGGGCAACCCAGACTTAGCTCCAGTCATCTCGTGGTTGGAGAGCGGGACCGATTCCGGACCAAGGGGAGTTATTCTTAGCCAGTGCAGCCACTAAGAACATTTGCATGAATAAAAAACAATTTGTCTTGAAAAATACTCTTTTGTACAAAATTAGGAAAACTGGGGATAAAGTTCTGGTTATCCTGGGGAAGTTCTCCTCAGAGATATTAACAGTGGCCTGCGATATCCCCGCTTCAGGTCACCAGGGTAAGGACAAAACCATGAAAGAGTCAAACTAGATTTCTATTGGTATGGCATGACCCAGGAATTAACTCTTTTGTAGAGGCGTGTCCACAATGTAATCAGATGTAAATAGCCCGAAAAAGTATGAAGTAGAAAGGCTGCATGTGAGGTGATGAAACGTGATTAAGACTTGACTGCAGTAAAACACGCATATATAAATTGGGCGATCCAGTTAATTTGCTGGATACAGTAGTCAAGAAAGGGAAGAACAGGAAATTATCACCTTTCTGGAGAGGGCCAAGTATCATTGCAGAAGTTATCACTCCATATCTTTATTCAGTACAATTCTGAAATGAGGCAAAGGTAGTATATCATAACCGTTTAAAGGCCTGCAGGGATCGCACGTTCCCTCCATGGCTGACAAAATGTTTGGAAAAGTTTGAAGAGACAGGAGAGGTAACCGTCTTAAAGCCCTCAGAGGTTTTCTGTCTGTGTAGAAATACCTACCAGGGCCAGTTCATGATCCATTGTGACTTCTACACTTAATGGTACCACAGGCAGTGTATCAAATTAACCGGTGAGGATGCAGAACAGAACAAGGTTTATCGCTGTCCTAAGTGCTAGTTCTATACTTCAGAATAATGGACAGATGTAGGGATACAGGAAAATGCTGTGATGACGAAACTGGGGAAAGAATGGGTGCTGGTCCATCATCGGTACCTGTACCAAAAGAGGATGTGCAGGAGCAAAAGATTCCAGAACCAGTCCTGAAACAGCTTCTGGACCCATAGTATGCCACCAGGGTGTGGTGGTATCCAGGCAAGGTAAAGGCCTCCTCAGGAGAAGACTCCTGGGGAACAAAGTGCAGGCCTCGACTACAAGTTAGAGGAGGTGGAAGCGGCCGGGATTCCCCAGCCGCCAACACAGCCCTCACCCTCCCAGTTAAAGACGGAGCAACATTTGGAGGAGCTGAATGCTGCAGGTAACCTTTGGCCATATGCTCCGGAGTTTATGGCTAAGTTGTTGGCTACAAGTTGGCCAGAGGAGAGACAAATGCCGTTCCTTTTGGACCAGTACAAATTGGCAGGGGGGCAACAGGAAGTGGATGACCGCCGTCACTTCCCTTGCACTGGAAAACTGGCAGTGAGAGGATTGGGCTTTGAAGAACGTCGGTCCAATGCCGCAGCGCCAAGCTAGGGGAAGGAAGGCGGCATTGACGAAGAGTTCCTCTGGGGAGTCCCTGGAGAAATCTTGTACACATGATGTGCAGTTGAAGGATCCTGAGTTCATGCATAGGGGTAACGTTGGACCCACCGGGAAATTCCCAGCAGGTGCACCAACTCCTATGTCTGATCGAATTCAGAAGCAAGAGGAGGTAGCCGCTGAGGCTGGACCAACTCTGGTCCCAGCAGAGAAATCAAAGGGGACCGAGCCGGATAGAAAGTGGTGCCCCTTTCAGGATTGTCGGGTAACAATCCTGTCCAAGTTAAGGACCCATCTAGACCATCACCTGCCAACTCATTTTTGGACCCCCGATACAGAAAGGGGACCAATCTCAGCAGAGTGGCGGGGAAGGGCCCACCATGACCTCTTGGTTTTTGCTGGGGAATTATCCCCGTAGAAGACCAAGAGGAGGTTCCGAGCTGGACCGCCTGGAGAATCTCCGGGCATTCTTGAACGGACACCCTAATCAACATACCATACCCCTGAATGCAACAGTTTCAGAGGAGGCAGCAGTCATGGAATCAGCTTAACCTGAGGATCCGGGGATATCCTAGCCCTCATAGGAATTTACTATTGCCCCAAGCATCAATTCCATGGCCTGTCTCATCCCCAAAAGAGTGGTAATACATATACTAAATTTGCTATCAAAGGGGAGCCGAGAAGCCTCACTAGAATGTAAGACGGAATGCTGGCAGGTCCTGATTATGAGGTCTAGAATCCGGAAAGGTCAGATTCCAGAAGGACCAGTTGCAGGAGGCAAGCTTGGGAGATTATTCCAGGCATGCATCCCGAGGAGGCTGACCAGGCTATCACAGCAGCTCCAATAGTGGAGAATGCATTTGTGGCTGGGGATATCTCGGGCCAAAGTCATGCGGAACGGGTGGTGAGACAGGTGGAGAAGAAAAAGAAAAGCCTGTTCCAGCTACATGTACCAAGGCACCAGCCCTGACGAAGCCATGGGGAGAGCTAATTAATGGGTCTGTTGTTGCCTCCGTGCCAGTGAAATCCACTGGTAGCGGGGGAGGGAGACAACAGGGGAGTACCGTCACCGTACTGAGTAACAAGCCTGGCAGGTCAGATGCCAAACAGAAGTTATCGTGAAGATCATTGGAACCACCCCCAAAGGCAGGGGCCACGTGGGAGTATTTTGCTCCAATGGGTTCTCAAGTATGACCCATGGGAGGGGCCAGCCGGGGGCTAGCGGTAACCAACCCTCCTTTGCCTCCTTCGGGGTTTGGCCACATTCGACCGTCACTGGCTCATTTAGACTTGGCAGAAAAAGACAGTGTTGGAGGGAAATGATTCCCACTTCCACTCCAACACTCACTCACACTCTGGCATGTTGGTGGGGGGGGGGGGGGGGGGGGGGGGGGGGGACCAGTGGAGACACGGGTCGACCACAGGAAGCAATGGGGCCAGGGGCCTTTGATAGGCCTCAGGAAGCCTATGTGATCTGTACGGTGGGTGGAGTTGATGTGGTATGTGACCCAGAGGATTATCCTTCTGCGGTCAACTATGACCCCTGTTGGAAGGTAGCAGTGGGAGTGCACCCAAGCAAGTACCACTTGCTGAGTCAACCCGAGGTTCTTCCCAGGTTCGAACACCTGGTGCGAAGTCCAAGTGTGGTGGCAGTTGGGGAGATCGGGATTCACTGGACGCTTACCCAAAACGAGAGGGAGGCCAGACAGGATGACATTTTCTGCGACCTCGTGGCTTGAGTTAGGTACCTCAAAACGCCAATTATCCTGCATGTATGTGGTCCATGGGGAGATCCTATGGACCTTGACGCGGGATATGCGGTGTTGGCACAAGTCATAGGAAGTAGACCAGTCCCTGCAGCCCCACTGTTTCAAGGGTCCGCCACGCATGGCGAAAGCCTTGGAAGCCCACAGGCCGAACACCTACTTTAGCCTGAATGGGGGTTGTGCGGCTTTCACGGAGGTGCAGCGGGAAGGAATTAGGTGTATTCCAAGGAATAGGCTCTTGTTCGAAACAGATGCCCCTTACTTTGGTCCACGCCGACCCTTACTGGGGAGATAGCCAGGCTATTGCCAGCTATCCATGGGGAACTGGTGGAGGAAGTGTTGGCCTTTATAACTAGGAATGCCTGCTGGTTGTTTGGAATTTTGCCCCCATCACGCTAGACAGGAAATGGTGACGCACCATTTCCGGGGCGTGCAGGATAATACAAAATTGTTAGGCTGGTGACCTGAGGATTAACCCTCGTGTCAATATTTATGAATTCCTTATCCATCCACTATCAAAGGGCATGGTCAAAAATTGGTTAGGACAGCATTGATTGAGGGCTCCTCTCATCAACTGGGATTCAACTCAGTGGTAGAGTGGGAGTCATGATCTCATTTAGGCGCTTTTCGGGATCTCGAACTGTCTTCATACATGTTTGGGCCACCCCGTTTGGTATAGGGGATCAAAAGATCAAACTCTTAAAGTCTGAGTGCACTTTTCTTTCCGGACTCCCCAGAACAACTCCAGGTCAGTTCGGTTCCCAACAGTTTTCTTTGGTATGATAATCTATGGCTTTTTAAATTAAACAGGGAAGAGTGTTGTAGAATTGCTATATCACCCCATTCATGTAACGTCATCAGAGACAGTCTGAGAACCAGGAAAGCCTTGCAGGACTCTCCGGAACCTGTTCCAGCTGTAAAGAGGCGTTCCACCACTCTGATGCCTCATGTGACTGGGATTAACCAATTGGAACAAAGAATAAGAGAAGAAGACTAGCCTCGGACTCTTTCTACTTGACTGCGAAAACCGAGCGTTCTGAAATTCTTCGCTGATTTGAGTTCGGTGTGTTTGTCAGGAATAATTGGTAAGATCATAGTTATTTTACCCACAATATTTTTCTAAAGTACAGATATATGTTCAGCGATCTGAACGTAGTGGCTACCCCTCTACTCTAGAGGGGTAGCCAATACGTTCAGATCACCGAGCCTGAACTAAGATATACCCAACCTTCTATTTTATTCTCTCTGGGTACTCCGGCTTCCTCCAACCGTATAACTGTCACGGTCATGATTTGCCATTGTACATACGTTTGTGACCTTAAGGGCCTATATAAGTAATGAAATTTTGTTTATTTTGAATATTCTCACCTCCGATATTCTTTCAATTCAAATTAAATATACACAAAATGTTCATCAAAATGAAGGTTGGGATGTATAGAACTCGAAACACATGTGTACTCAACTCATAGAGTCGACTGTAGGCACCACTGGTTCCTGGAAGTCTGCTGCCGTATTCACACCAGAACTGATAAATTAATAATATTTCACGAAAACAACTTGTGGCCAAATGTTCGTTACATATCCAAGAACAAAGCTAGGGATAAAAATTCTCCAAAACACGGCGACAGAGCTGCATTGGGGAAAATTCCAACGCTTTTGCTTTTGTTTACGTATGAGTATACTTTCGATTTCCGGCCGACGTCATCGGACAGAAAAAGCATGTAAAAACAACGCCGTCTAAAATCAAATAATAAAAAAGATCGCCTTCATACAGTATACTGTTATTATGTAGAGATCACACAGTTCCCATATTCAATGCAAGGTATCATGATACCTGTTGAAATTTCTATCGCTGTATTCGAAAGTGTTTTGAATGCTTAGCTTTGTTCTTGGATATATGAAGCACATTTGGCCACAAGTTGTTCTGACGAAATATTATTTTATTATCAGTTCTGGTGCGAATACGGTAGCAGACTTCCAGGACCCAGTGGTGCCTACGGTCGACTCTATGAGTTGATTACATATGTGTTTCGTGTTCTACACATCCCAACCTTCATTTTGATGTATAATTTGTGTATATTTAATCTGAATTGAAGGAATATGAGAGGTGAGAATTTCAAAATAAACAAAATTCCATTACTTATATAGGCCCTTAAACACCAATAAATAAATATAAATAATTTGAATTTAAGAAATATCAGAGGTGTGAATTTCAAATGAAAATAAACAAAATTTTTATTACTTATAAGTCATATAGGACCTTATCCATGAATACTAACCGTTCGCTGTGGCCTGCACATTGACGAAGACAGGGAAGTTATAAGCTTTGGACCAAACATTTTGTTTATAAACGTGACTGTTCACAGTAGGAAAAAAATTACATGTGAACCATCATCACAATTTACTTCAAAAACGTCAGGGATTCAAAGAATCCAATTCCGATGATAGTTCTTGAGAAGGTCATAACCCGAAAATCGTTCACGCGATGTGAAGTGTTGTAAATCTCAGAATGATCAGCTTACAGACATTGAGCATGGATATTAACCTGGACAGTGGGTTTTTGTTTCAATATGAATCTGGCCAGTTTTCAGACGGTCATACTAAAGGGACCAGGACGAACGCCCCGTTGACGATTCGCCCCTGGACGATTCGCTCCGATGGAGGATTCGTCCCCGTTTTTTTTTTTTTTTGGACGCCCCCCCCCCCCCCTGTCATTGGTCAGAACCTATTCACAGCATATCCAACCAAAGTGATCTGATTTTGTCACAAATTGCAGAATCATGGCCAGTTAGTCAGAAACCAGTTCCTTATATTGGCCCTGTTCAGTCCACAAATGTGGCAAATTAAGGCAAAATTCTTTATTAAACACTGAATGCAAACTTCAAAACGAATACCTTGCACTTTTATTTGGAATACCACATCCATTCCACCTGGTGCATTTAATATTCAAATGATGCAATTGTTTATAGTTTGTCTCGCTTTTTATTGGGGGTCGATTAATCTTTACCTAATGCTAGTAGCAGACAGCACTTGTAAAAAAAATTCTCGTATAACTAAAACTTTTAATTTTTTGCTTTGAAAACATAGCTTATCACCTCACATTCGAACGAGCCCAATGCACTCGTTCCAATGAGTGGTCATCAGCTATCTTTTGGAAGCAAGAAAATACAATATAAAAAATTGCTTTTCCTTATGTAAAGGGTTACTTTATGCAGGCCTTGGATATGGACAATCAATCGATTCGCGAATTGCATTGACCTCTTCATGTGGGCATTCAGTAACTGTAAAGAAGTGAAAGCAATCATTCAACAAAGGGAGAAAGGGATTGTCGATGAATTTCTTAAATAGACTAGTTCTACAGTCACTGCAGTACTCGTCTAAGATAATTTCTATTCCTAATCAACAAGATTATGAAAAATATTGTACTCTTAAAGAAATTGAGAAGAGTGAGTTCAATAACTCTTCTTACCATTTTTAGAAGTGTTGTTTTCAGCTCTCCTCGTGTTTCTAAATCAACAACACTGCATAATTAAAGTTTATAAAAAAAATTTTCAACGTTTGGTTTAATTTTTAAAAAAGACCAGCTATGGAATTGTCAAATGTTAATTTTTGTCTTTTTCTAACCTCTGTGTGTTCTCATTTTCTCACTGTTTGATTATTTTAGGCTTCATTTACTAATAGCTAATATAACATTACTCACTTGGGTGGGTACAGACCTGTTGGGCCAAAAAAATTTACAGGTGACTGGGCCTTTTTTGGAGAAAAGGGGGGTAGGGGACCACAGCCGATAACCCAGAGGGGCACAAATGCTGGGAACATAGGAAGAACAACAAACATGCACAATACAGGGACATACCAGGGTTATAATAATGTGCCAGTGATGACAAAAAAACAAAGATTCATTAAGTTTGGGTACTGCAACATCCAGGGTCTGCACAAGAAAGTAAGCGAAATATCAACAATGATGGACGAAGGAGACTTCGATATAATGGGTCTAAGTGAGACGTGGATACGACGGGATGAGCGGGTTGATCAGATGAAGGGTTGCGTGTGGATAGGAGCTGGGCGAACTGAGGGTCAGAAACGGGGTGGGGGGGTTGGCATCTACGCTAAAGAGGAATTACAGCCCTCATTGATTACAGATCTCACAGAAGCAAGGACTCAGATTCCAGTATCCAACGAAATAGTCTGGGAAAAAATCAAGTTAGGAAGCAGGAGTGTTGCCGTTGGTGTTGTATACTTAGCAGTGGAGGGAAGTAAGCCCGAGTGGAATGATTCAATATATACAACTCTTAGATCGAATATCACAGAGCTTGGAAGCAGAGGGTTCAGTATTGTCCTAATGGGGGACTTCAATGGGCACATCGGGGATAAGGAGGAGGGCATACAGGGAGGTGATAGGAAAATTAACACGAATGGGAGGAAGATGCTGGACCTATCAAAAGAGCTTGGTTTAAAGATCCTGAACAGGGATGCGAAATGTAAGGGTAAATGGACCTGGGAGAGGAACGATAAGAAAACAATAATTGATTATATACTCACTGACATTAGCGTATGGAGGGAGGTTATAGATGTAGAAATAGATGACGAGGGAAAAAATGACTTGGGTAGTGATCACAACCTGATAACAGTTAAGATTATGGGCAAAAAGACGAATAGAGACAGAAATACCTTCAGGGAAGTTTGGGGACTAAAACAAGGAGCCGACTGGAAGCAGTTTCGGGAAAAACTAAAACCAAATCTTGAATGTATACCTAGGGATGCAAATGTCCAGAGTATTTCAGATGGCATAGTAAATAGCCTAACAGAGGCAGGGAAGGATTGTATAGGAAGGGTGAGGGTCCCAACGAGAGAGCTTGGATACAGGGTTAACGAGGGACTGAAAAAGGCTATAAAAGAAAGGAAGGTTAAATGCGCTGCTTACAGAAGAAGTAGGAAGCTTAAAGGGGTGGATAACAATGACACGAGACTAATGAAAGGAGAATATGAACTGGCACGGAGAAAGGTGAATGAGATAAAGAATAATAATAGGAAGGAGCGCAATTGCAGTCTTGCCAGAACAATAAATAAAACGGGGGGTTCGAGCTCAAACGTATTTTGGAACTGGATAAATAAACGGGGGAAAAGTAGTGTGCAGAGTATCAAAGTGGATGGGGAAAGTACAGAAGATAAAGGCCGTATCGCTTCAGAGTTAGTCAAGCACTGGGAAAAGATAAACGATAGGCGATGGGGCAGTGGGTCCCCACCAAAAAGAAATACACTGGTGGAGGAGAACCTATCCAATCGTGTATGTAGCGAAATAACGGCAGAAGAAGTGCGGAACGTGGTCTCGAAATTAAAAAATGGTAAAGCGGGAGGGACTGATGAAATTCCGAACGAATTCCTCAAAAATGGAGGGGAGGCACTTATTGAAGTCCTGAGAAACCTTTTCAACCTGGCTCTGCGAAAGAAAGAGGTCCCCAGAGAGTGGAGGGAAAGTAAGGTGTCGTTCATACACAAAAAGGGGGATAAGGAAGTTCTAGATAACTATAGGGGGATATCAGTTAGTAGTAACATCGGAAAAGTATTCTGTAAGGTCATTTACGGTAGACTAGAGGAAGTTATTGAAGAGAAAGGTTTTTTAGGAGAAATTCAAAATGGTTTCAGGAAAGGACGAAGAGTCACTGATCACCTATTTACACTCACCCAACTGATATAATCAACAAAGGCTGAAAAGAAAAAGGTGTTTCTGGCATTTCTAGATGTGAAAAAAGCGTACGACCGAGTGTGGAGGGAAGGTATGTGGCGAAAGCTCGAGGGCATCGGACTGGGGGGTGACTTTGTGGGAATCATGAAAGCACTGTATACAGATGTGCAAAGCCAACTCAGTCTAGGGAGTATCACTACAAAACGAGTCCCTATGGATATAGGCCTCAAGCAGGGGTGTATCTTTTCGCCGATTTTGTTTGCATTGTATGTTAAAGATTTAGGGGACGAACTAATTCAGAGTGCGGAGGGGGTAAATGTTGGAGACATAAAGATACCAGGCTTATTCTTTGCGGACGACATGGTGTTAATGTCTAGAACTGAACAGGGGCTAAAGAAACTGCTGGAAATTGTTGGTAGATATGGGAACACTTGGCGGCTCGAACTAAATGAAAATAAAAGCAAGGCAATACCCGTTGGACGCAAGGTAGATATGACGAAGAGATGGAGAGTGGGGGAGTTCTCAATCCCCGAAGGGGAAAGCAAACAAATCACTGTAGGAGAAACGGGAGAGTATGAGTATCTAGGGATAAGCATAAATATAACGGGAAGAGGGGTGTACAGAAATTACTCAGCCAAACTGATTCTGAAGGGGAAAAGAATTCTGAACCAAGTAAAACTTTTAGGGAAAAATAGTTTCAATAAGGTCTTTGTGGGGAAAACACTGTGGGAGAGGGTGGGTTTACCAAGTATAACGTATGGCACGGACGTGATTCCATTAAACCAAACCGTTATTAAGAAGTTGGAAAGTACTCAGAATGATGCCGGCAGATGGATAACAGGGTCGAGTAATGCTGCAGCTTTGGAAGCAGTAAGGGGGGAGCTTGGGTGGATGAAAATCAAGGACAGGGTAGATTTGGGAAAACTGTGTTACTTTAACTACTTGAGAAACCTGCCTGACAACCGGTGGTGCAAATTGATGCTCGATACCATTTGGAATTCTAATATAGAAACGGGGTGGTCAAAACATGTGAGGGAACTAATGGACAATTACTCTATAGAGGTCACAAACATAGAAGTAGGAATGAAAGAAGGCAAAAGGTTTGTCAAAGAGAGAGTCATGGAAGATTGCAATCGAAACTGGCGAGCAGGGGTTAGCGTGAAAAGATCACTGCAGGGGTTACAATATAAAGAAAAGCCAGCTTTTGAGAAGTACCTAGATGGCACCTTTGGAGGGTCACTGCTGTTCAAACTGAGATCAAGATCACTGGAGCTTCGGGGAAAAATTGGGAGAGATGGGGAAAAGGGATGCCAAATGTGCCACTCTGGAGTAGTGGAGACCCTGGAACATTTTCTCTTGGAATGCCCACAGTATATACCTCATAGAATAAAATTTACTGGAAGAATAATGCAGAAGTGGGGTGAAGAAACAAAGGATAGATGGCTGAAGGGGGACACGAGGGAGAGGGTAGGAATGCTTATTGAAGAAATTGAAAAAGAGGAAGAGAGGGACACTATTAAGCAGTTTATATCTGAATGCTGGGAGGAGAGGAGGGGAAGAGGGGGTGTGGTGCAGGGGGAATGATGGCCTTCTCTTATGAGGACCGCGACAAATCAGCGGCTGGCCAAAGAGTTATTATTATTATTATTATTATTATTACTTGGCATGGTCTCACCCTCATCTATAAGGCTAAATTTTACAGCAGAAATTACGAGAAATACAGTTTTAGCAGTGTATAGTGGCATAACTTTGGATCGGAGGCAAATTCTGCATTCAGGAAACTGCCACTCTGAACCTTGAACTAGCACTCTGTAAACATGACTTGGAAGATTGTCCTTTCCATTTGAGATTAAAATTTCAAAATATAAAAAATATCATCAGGTAGTTACTCGCAGCTCTGGAATTTTTTCATCGTCCTTTTTTTGCATAGCTTTGCTATAATTTTTTGTTTTATTTCATCACCGAAAACAAACAAATACATTTCTAAAACAAACAAGATCTACATGCAAACGCATATTGTTATACAAAGTTCAACGTTGTAAATGTGATCGGAATCGAACTGAAAAATGATTGTGAATTAAGGGAACGGGACAACTCGCCGTCGGGACAACTCGCCGTACCCAAGGTGGGACAAGTCGCCGTCGGGACAAGTAGCCGTCGAGACAAGTCGCCGTGGAGTAGTAATTGATAAGTAATACCAGGCATAGGATTAAATTATCTTTATTAATACGCATGACTTATATAACAAGACAGGTTCAATATAACATATAATAATATAACACATAAAATAATAGTTACTAACATAACAAGGTTAATCAGAGTGACAGACGATTCGTTGAAATCAATGACAATAATTAATTCATACATTTTCAAGCAAATTTACTCTTTTACAGGTCGTGCTTAAACAAAGGAGTACAGCATGCACCTGTTCGTTGGAAATTATTTTATATCTGTGAATTCACATGAAAATGGTCCGAAAAGACCATTTTCATGTGAATTCACAGATATAAAATAAATTTATAGAATTCTATATTATTTGAAAATTACTATAATTCACAAAAGATATAATTTATACAAAAATATATAAAGATTGAAGTTCAAATGTATGTTTGATATCCATTATGGGAGAACTACTTTATATACATGTAGACAGCTGAACATTTCTTTAAAAGGGCTGCAGTAGACAATGAAGGTGGATCTGACATATAGGCATCCCAATATTTCTGTAGTCTTTTGGGCTATCTGCGTATATTTTGATCGGACGTCAGTTTCCAAATCTGATGCTTGCACCCTCAATTCCACATTCTCAACTTCTGTCTGCAGGGCTGGTACCAGCTTATAAAAGCTGTGGGCAGTTCATTATGAAAAATACATTTTCAAGCAAATTTACTCTTTTACAGATCGTGCTTAAACAAAGGGGTACAGCATGCACCTGTTCGTTGGAAATTATTTTATATCTGTGAATTCACGTGAAAATGGTCCGAAAAGACCATTTTCATTTCATGTGAATTCACAGATATAAAATAAATTTATAGAATTCTATATTATTTGAAAATTACTATAATTCACAAAAGATATAATTTATACAAAAATATATAAAGATTGAAGTACAAATGTATGTTTGATATCCATTATAGGAGAACTACTTTATATACATGTATACAGCGGAACATTTCTTTAAAAAGGCTAGAGTAGACAATGAAGGTGGATCTGGCATATTGGCATCCCAATATTTCTGTATCTTTTGGGCCATCTTCGTATATTTTGATCGGACGTCAGTTTCCAAATCTGATGCTTGCACCCTCAATTCCACATTCTCAGCTTTTGTCTGCAGGGCTGGTACCAGCTTGTAAAAGCTGTGGGCAGTTCATTATCCTCGGGTAGATCTGGATCCTCCATTGACATTTCCATTGCTACTGGTGGGTTGTCATTGTTTCTATGCGGAATGTCAAAAGTATCGCTCACAGCTAATACTGTAGAGGCATCGTGAGTCTGTGTAGTTTCTTCTATCAATTGTTGTAGAATTTCAACATTCTGCTGGTCAATCTGATCGTCGTCTGATACATTCATTGGCTCATCTTGGAGAATATCTGAAGCCGCCGATTCCGATGTACCAACTGTGGCCGCACTCTGTTTTAACTGTGATCATGGATAGTTGAGAAGCCATCACCCAATCAAAACAAAATCATCGAAGAAGCAATACTGTACCGACAATTAAGAATCAATCAGTTTATATCAGTGATAAAAACAACATTCTAAAAACACACTGTGATTACAACACACAACTCACTTAGGTCTAACATTTCAATAATCTGTCTTCTGTAGCAATCAACAATTGAGAACACAACAAGTTACTCAAAACAATACCAATGTTAAGACAACTCTTTGTAAAAAAAACGATGTGAAAGCTGACGATTTTATTTCCTACAATCTCATTCTTCTGAAAATGTTGTAATGAACAGTTTAGTTCAACTTTGACACTTTCATAAAACATGGATTTAATTGGATTTAATTCCGGTTTTTTATCATTTCACGGAGGTTGGATTTATTTGTAAAAATACTCTACAGGTCAGTAAATGATAAAATTAACAGTATTTCAGTAGAATAAAATAAGATTAAATTACATTTTTTGAAAAACAAAAAACGGGACAACTCGCCGTAAAACTCGGGACAACTCGCCGTCCTACGGCGAGTTGTCCCGTACCGGTGAATTAATACTAAAACAATAACATAATAGGCCGAATGGCCTTACTCAGTTCCTGGGGGCTGTTAATGGACCAGAAATACCGTACCGGTGAATTAATACTAAAACAATAACATAATAGGCCGAATGGCCTTACTCAGTTCCTGGGGGCTGTTAATGGACCAGAAATACCAGAGAAAGTCATGTTATTACTATTATTACAACAACCGGAAAGAGGCTGCGGGCGTTAATGAAAAATATTTCATTAACGCCCGCGGACCAGAGAAAACAACTTACTTGTCAATTTAGTCGGAAAATTAAGCACTGAAAACACTGATCATCAAGCAAGCCCCAGACTGATTTTATTTTGCAGTACTTTATTGAAAAGCACGGCTCAGTGCTTCACAGCAAATTACTACAAAATAATATCGAACTGAAAAATTATCGTGATTTACACTAAAAGTTAAGCACTGAAGCTTTTTCTTGAAATTGTATGAATAATTGTCTAAGGACACCAAACGTGGCTTAGATCTTTTTGAGGCATCTGGGACTACAGTGAACGTTAAAGAGGGAGTCTCACCCGCTTCTACAACAGAAGGTACATTCTCAAAAATGACATTTTCAAATTCAAGTAGCTGCAGCGAGAATTGTTACTGGTGCTACAACTAGTGCCAGTAAAAGTTTACTCTACGCGGAAACTCGATGGGATTCACTGCAGGAAAGGCACCGAAAACACAAGCTACTTCAATTCTTCAAGATGTATCATAATCTTGTTCCTCCATACCTTTCGAACAAAGTACCGCCAGTTACTTCGTCCATCAGTCTTCACCACAATACTCGATCAAGTAAAACCCACCGAGTTCCGTTTTGTCATACTAGTTTGTACCAGTCTTCGTTTCTTCCAGATGTTACCAAACTATGGAATATGTTCCCGTCTCGGTTAGGGAAAATTGTTCCATCATAAATTTCAGAAGGTTCCTAAATGGCGGGAAGCAACGTCCGCCCACATTCTATGCCGGGGCCAAATCTCGAGCAGCTCAAATTTATCATTGTAGGTTGCGTTTGCACTGTAGCGGTGTTAACGCCCATCTGTATGATAATCACCTCTCGTCTTCAACTCTGTGTCTGTGTGGTGGCATAGAAACAACTGAACACTTTCTTCTGTACTGTACAAACTATACAGATGTACGTAATCTAAACAATTAATACATTGCCGTTTACCTTTGATCTTTCTATGCTCCTGTATGGGTCTGAGCATCACTGACAACTATCTTGTGTTCAGAGTCATGCAAGGATATATCATACAAAGTGGGCGCTTTCACTGAGTTGCACTATACATGCAGACTTATTTCATTGTGGTATATCGACAGGTGTATATGCATCAGTAAATACATCACAATAACATTTTGGACACTAACCTTCCTGGGGATGTATACCGCGGACTGCCCGGAGTCCGCCCCTGGACTGTCTCTACGTACCAACAGTATCCTGTTGAAATTAACTTTTAACTCCTCTGAGCTGGAAGAGCGGTGAGAACAGTCCAGGCGTGGACTCTTGACTCTTCTCTTGTCTGTTTGCGACGATGGTACTGTTCATTAATAGAGTCATGGACTACACTCACGTGATCGCTTCTGGTATGTACATGTAATACTGCTTTCAAATTGGTTTCATCTGCAGATTATTCTGCGTCTTTGTTTCCATTAGTCTGTTTGTTTTTCCTTTCTTGATTTTCTTTTCTTTCTTTTTTTGTTCTTTTAATTTTTTTCTTCTTCTCTTGTGCTTTTCTTGTTGTTTCTTCATTTGGTTTCCTCTTTTTCCCTAGTTCTCTCACTTTTCTCTTTCTATCCAACAGCAACAATGAGTTCAAATAATATTTCACCCAGTTTTAGCAACCACCTATATACTTTGCTATTTTAGAAATGATCCAGGAGACGGCTTATATAAGCTAAGTGCTTTCTGCTGAATCCTATCCTTTGATATTGTCAGCTATTTCTACATGTCTTGCTGTACTGCATACCTTTTATTATAAATCCTGTACAGTTAATGTAACATTATCAATCTGTTGTATATATTATATCATATTCAATTCTGAATAAATATTGTTTAACTAAAAATGACATTTTCGACCACAGTCTCAGGTACGACAAAACTTCGGCGAGCTGTTTCTACGAACAAACTTATATCAGGAACAGATGGTGAAAAAGGCCGTATAGGCGGTGAAGGAGAACTAGGAGATCTTGCAGGTGAAGTAGGTCTCACAGGAGCAAGAGGTGAATCAGGTCTTGGATGTGGCGATGGAGACCTGGGAGGTTGTGATGGAGACACAGGCCTTATCCGTTTTTGTCTCTTATTAGAGTTGGCTGCAACCGTTTCGGCTGCTGCTGCTGTTGGCTGATCATTCGGCGTATCAGTGTTTCTGCATGGATTGCAGGTTCATGGAAAGACGGAGTCGTCAGAGATATAGTCGTCACATTCTTCTCTAGATATACCTGCCCCACATGTGGCACCATTTACTACAACTGTCGCATTCAACAGCTAAAACGATACAGGGATGTTTCCGAGGTATGTTGATAACTGACTGATGATGATCAAATGGTTTCGCGTGCCAGGGACGGTTTGGGGAGCAAGCCCCTTTCGACCCTCTTTAACTTTAGATGATGTTTGATTGTCTGGGCGTGGCAAAGGAGGAATGGAGCAGGAAGCAGCTTATCCTCTTTTTGCGAGATTTCTTTTTTGGAGGTGGCTGTGATGGAGATGGAGATAGAGAGGCTCTTCCATGGTTTTGTTGTTGTTTTTAGTTTAAACAATATTTATTCATGAATTATAACATTATACATACAGGTAAATGATAACTGCATAATGTTCATGGAGACTTGTAATACAGGTTAAACATAGTTGATATACAAGTTGTATGGGTGGGATTCAGCAGTAAGCTATAAGCTTATGTTAAGCTGTCTCCCAAGAAAATCTGCAAAAAATGCAGGTAGTTGCTTGCACTATGTAAAATATTGTTTAAACATGAAATGGAGGTATACAAAAAGAGAGAAGAGAGAGAGAGTGGGGAGAGAGAGAGAGAGAGTGGGGGGGGGGGGGGGGGGGGGATAGAGAGTTTCAACCAAACTGAGCTCAACGCACACCCGACAAATGTGTGTTATTATACGCAACCTCAGAGAATGTGCTGCTAGCGGTGTCATTAAAGCGGACTCACCCGGGATCCACTCCTGAGCCGCCATTAACGCGCGTGCATCTAACATTTACAAACTATCAATCAAATTTAATCTATTAAAAGCCACAAAAAATCTACATTTTGTTTATCCTAAACTTCCTAGATCGATGCACGCGAGGAAACACAGCCCAAGCGAGGAGCCCGAACTGCCCACGATGGCTCCGTCGTAGCCTGGCGTCCTGTAGCACTAACGCTCAGAATGCAAAATAAGGCTGCATTATTCACTCTTCAGATGCATGTAATATCCACAATTTGATAAACGTGCATAGCCGCGCCCACCGTCGGGACCGACAAGCCACCCCCTCCCCCAACAACGGGTGCGGGGGAACAACACCTGTCACATCACAAGTGCCACTCCCCCGCACCCACCGCCGGGAAGAGAGCAGCCCACCAGCCCCGACAACGGCCGCGGCCGCACCCGACTCCCAAACCGTCGACACCAAAGACATATATTCCTTGCTGGAAAGTCATCACATCAGTCTCAAATGTTTGAATAACGAATATGTGAAATGAAGGAGACAAGTCATTCCCCAAAGAACTACAAATGCAAATAACTCACTAGAAGCGCCCACTCAGTGTGATATAATTCTGTACAATTCCGAATACAAGGGCATTATTAGAGTTGTCCAACCATTCAGACCCAAACAGAAGCGTAGAGAGGTCAAATGTGAAAGGCAATAATAATAATAATAACAACACTTTGGCCAGCCGCTGATTTGTCGCGTTCTCGGACGAGAAGGCCATGGTTACCCCTGTACTCCCAACTGCCTCCCTATTCCCACGCTTCTCCTCTCCTCCCAACACTCGGAGACGAACTGCTTGATGATATCCCTTGTCCCATTCTTCCCAATCTCTCCGATTAGCATATTAACTCTCTCCTTTGAGTCTCCCCCAACCACATGTCCTTCATTCTCCCATCCCACTTCCCCATTACACTCCCAGTATATCTCATTCTTTTAGACTGATATTTTGGACATTCTAGAAGAAAGTGTTCCAGGGTCTCCACCATGTCCAAGTTACACATCTGGCACTCCCTCTCACCGCCTTTCCCATTTTCCCCCTCAGCTCCAGGGATCGCGACCTCAGCTTGAACAACAGTGACCCCCCAAAGGTGCCATCAAGGTACTCTTCAAAACCTGGCTTCTCTTTATCACGCAGGCCACCCAAAGATCTCTTTGATTTGACCCCCTCTCGCCAATTACGGTTACAATCCTCCATGACCCTTTCTCTGACGATTTGTTACCCTGGTTTGCCCCAACGTCCAGGTCCGAGATCTCCAATGAGTATTTCTCTACTAGCTCCCTCACTTGGACCATCCACCCCGTTTTGATATTTGAGTTGAAAATTCTCAGGAACATTAATTTACACCATCGGCTGTCGGGGAGATTTACCAAATAATTAAGATAACCGAGCTTCAACAGGTCTATCCTGTCCTTGATCCTCATCCACCCAAGCTCACCCCTGATTGCGTCCAGCGCTGCGGCATTACTCGACCCCGTTATCCATCGGCCTGCATCGTTCTGCAGGATTTCCAAGCTCTTTACGGCCGTCTGGTTTAGGGGTACCACTTCCGTACCGTATGTTATACTTGGCAGCCCCGCCATTTCCCAAATGGTTTTCCCCACGAAAACCTTATTGAAATTGTTTCTCCCTATAAGTTTCATTTGGTTAAGGATTCGCTTCCCCTTCAGAATCAATTTATTTGTGTGGTTCCGGTAGATGCCTCTTCCTGTAATGTTTATATTTACCCCCAAATACTCGTAATCACCTGTCTCTCCCACACTGAGAAGTTTGCTGCTCCCTTCCGGAATGCAGAACTCACCCACTCTCCACCTTCGAGTGGGGTCCACTTTGCGGCCCACAGGTATAACTTTGCTTTTGCTTTCATTAAGTTCGAGTCTCCATTTGCTCCCATATTTCCCAACAATTCCCAGCATTTTCGTTAGCCCCTCTTCGCTTTCTGACACTAGAACCATATCGTCTGCAAAAAAATAGCCCTGGGATCTTCAAGTCCCCAACTGCTACCCCCTCCTCGCTACGCATGAGTTCATCTCCTAAACCTTTGATGTACAATGCAAACAGGATCGGCGAAAGGATACACCCCTGTTTTAGGCCTATCTCCATAGGCACACGTTTCGTTGTAATGTTTCACAGGCTAAGTTCACTCTGTACATCTTTATATAATGCTTTCATAATTCCAACAAACTCGCCTCCTAAGCCCATAGCCTCCAGCTTGCGCCACATACCTTCCCTCCATACTCTATCGTATGCCTTTTTGATATCCAAAAAGGCCATAAACATCTTTTTCTTTTTTGCTTTCGCAGATTCTATCATTTGGGATAGTGTGAAAAGATGGTCAGTAACTCTCCTTCCCTTCCTGAAGCCATTCTGGATTTCTCCCAAAAAACCCTTCTCCTCAATCACCTCCTCTAATCTCCCATACAGGACTTTACAGAAAACCTTTCCAATTGCTACTGACAGAGATCCCTCGATAGTTATCCAAAACGTCTTTTCCCCCCTTTTTGTGAATAAATGTCACTTTACTTTCTCTCCATTCCTTTGGGACCTCTTGATTTTCTATGGCTAGATTGAATAGGGCAGTTAGGCTTTCCGCGAGTTCCTCTCCCCCTTTTTTGATAAACTCGTTAGGAATTTCATCCACTCCTCCCGTTTTTCTATCCCTTAATTTTGATATCACCTTTCGCACCTCCTCCGTTTTAATTTCGCTGCACACGAAGCTCGATAAGTTTTCCTCGACCTAATTCGGACACTCTGGAGGGCTCCCCATGCCCCATCGCTTATCGTTTACCTTTTCCCAGTGCTTGACTAGTTCTGATGCGACTTGATCTTGCTCGTCTGTAACTCTGCCATCTACTTTAATACTCTGTGGGTTACTTCCTTTGTTACGTTTATTCACCCATTTCCAAAATACGTTCGAACTCGACCCCCCTGTCGTTCTTATCGTCCTAATAAGACTGCTATTTCGTACTCTCCGATTATCGTCTTTAATCTTATTTACTTTATTTCGTGCTTGGTGGTATTCTTCCTTAGCAACTGTGGCCTCATTGCTTTCCGCCCCCTTAAGTTTTCTACTTCTCCTGTATGCAGCACATTTAGCTTTTCTTCCCTTTATGGCCCGTTTCAGTTCTTCGTTCACTCTGTACCCAAGTTCCCGTGTTGGCACCCTGACTTTCCTACACTTTCCTGCCTCCACCAGGCTCGCAACTATGACGTCGGCTATCTTCTGGACACTGCCCCTCTTGGGTACGTTTGAAAGCTCTGGTTTCAGTTTTTCATTGAACTTCGCCCAGTCAGCATCTTTTTTGAGTTCCCAAATCTCCTTAGAACTTCCTTTGCTTTTTACTAGAAGTTTGGCCCTGATCGTCACTGTAATCAAGTTGTGATCACTATCCGCCTCCATTTTACCCTCATCATCCACTTCTACCCCCATCACCTCCCTCCATAAATTAATATCTGTGAGGATGCAGTCGATTATTGATTTTCTGTCGTTCCTCTCCCAGGTCCATTTCCCCTTACACCTCGCGTCCCTGTTCAGAATCTTTAGACCGAGCTCGTTTGTGAAGTTCAACAGCTTCCTTCCATTCCTGTTGACTTTATTGTCCCCACCCTCTATGCCTTCTGCATCATTACCCATGTGGCCATTAAAGTCACCCATCAGAATTATACCGAGCCCCTTGTTTTGTAATTCGGTGATATTGGACCTTAGTGTTGAGTATATCGAATCATTCCATTCGGGTTTGCTTCCCTCCACCGCACAAAACACAACCCCAAGGGCAATACTTTTGTTTTTCAGACTGATCCTTACCCATCCAATTTCTTTCGATACCTCAGCCGGGGTGCTGATGTTTTCCAGGTCTGTGATCAGCGATGGTTTTAAATCCTCTTTAATGTACACGCCTACCCCTCCCCCTTTTGTCTGGCCCTCCGTTCGCCCTACACCTATCCATACGTACCCCCTTACTTGGTCTACCCGTTCCTCGTGTCTTACCCACGTTTCGCTTAAGCCCATGACGTCAAACTCCTCTGCCTCAATCAATGTAGCAAAATCACTTACTTTCCGGTGGAGACCCTGGATGTTGCTATAACCCACTTTCAGGGTGTCAAGTTCATTGGCTTCCGCCTACTGGTCCCATTATTATCTAGTCCCTGTATGTTTGTATATCCTACTTTGTGTACCTGTGCTTTCCTCAGGAAGCTATTCCTACTGATTTGGATTTTTGGTCCCTTTTCCTTATCCCCTTTGTCCCATTTTTTACACCTATGGTTCGTGACACATTTTCAATGTATTGATAGTTGAGTCGCGTGCAGCGTCATGTATTGGACAATACAGGAGGAAATGTTCAGTTGCCTCTGGGTCACCACACTGGCACAGTGGGGATGACGATAGATGGTTGTCATAGAGGTGGGCATTGATACCGCTACAATGCAGGAGTAGCCTACAATGATAGATTTGTGCAGCACGGGATTTAGCACCAGTGTAAAATATCGGTGGTCGTTGGTTTGCACTATTTAAGAACCTTCTAAAATTTATGAGGGAGGAATTTTCCTTTACCGAGGTTGGTAATTTGTTCCACTGATTGGTAACATCCGGGATAAATGAGGATTGGTATAAGTTAGTGTGACAAAAGGGAATACGGTGGTTAATTGTAGAGCGGAGATTGTGACTTTGATTGATGGATGCACTGATGGGGGGACTTTGATAGATATATATGGAGGTGTTAGCTCATGATACATCTTGAAGAACTGAGTAAGCTTGTGCTTACGGCGCCTTTCTTGTAGTGTATCCTATTGAACTTCAGTATAGAGGAGGCTTCTACTGGCGCTCACAGTGGCACCAGTAACTATTCTTGCTGCCGCTATCTGTATTTTTTCCAAGTCAGCTGCTTGCATTGCTGATCAGTTGTCACAGACACAGTCAGCATATTCTAATAGAGGTCTAATGAAAGCAACATGTATTCGTTCGAGGACTTTTCGTTCAAGGGTAAACTTGTGAGCTCTAAGCATATCGATACGTGACCAAGCATTAGAGCAAACCTGGTCGATATGGTCATTCCACGTACAATTTTTGTTCAATATTACACCTAAGTGCTTATGACTGGTAACCTCAGTAATTCCTGTTCCACTTAGATATAAGGGTGGATGTACAGGAACATTAATTTTACGGGATATTAGCATAGTTTCTGTTTTTTGAGCATTGAACTCAACCAGCCATGTTTTGGCCCAATCTTCGATTGTTGCCAAATCACGATTGATTAAGACTGCAACTTGATCAGAATTCTCTACTATGAGATATAAAGATGTATCATCTGCAAATGACGAATGCTGCTCAGTACATTTTCAGTAATGTCGTGAATGTATATCAGGAATAACAGTGGGCCCAGAATGGAACCTCGTGGAACACCAGACGTTACTTGTCTCCAGGAGGACACCTCGGAGGCTACCACAACCCGCTGATACCGGTCGGAGAGGTAAGATTTTAAAAAACAAAGTAGATCGCCAGATATCCCTATTTTCTCAAGCTTGTGAATAAGACAAACATGCCATACCTTATCAAATGCTTTACTGACATCACAAAAAACACCTCTAACTTCTTTACCGTCGTCAAGGGCATGAGAAAATTCATCATAAAGATCTGTCAGTTGTAATACCGTTGAGTCACCTGGGGTAAACCCTAACTGGAACTGGCTCAGTATATTGTTATCACATAGGAAATGCCATAATCTTTTAAACACACACTTTTCAAGTAACTTGCCAGTACAGCTAATTAGTGATATCGGTCGATAATTGGTAACAGCATTAGAAGGATTCTTTTTTAATACCGGCGCCACATTGGCTTTTTTCCATAATTGTGGAAAATAACAGTTTTTTTAAAAGGATATTAAATAATGTCGTAAGTGGTACACATAATGAACTTCTGCATTCCTTCAGGAGCCGTGGACTTATGAGGTCAGGGCCGGACGCTTTCGATATCTTAATACTCTTGATTGCTTCATACACTTCAGTGCTTACTAACATTATTTTATCAAATGAATACAGGACTGGATGAGATGAGTCGGGTAAAGTTGCATTTGTGTCATTCAATGTTGGAATGGAACAGAAGTATTCGTTGAACACTTCCGTCTTCTCAAGATTGGTTGAATAGAGTTTATTCAAGTGATTTAAAGTTGGGATTTCTGGGGTATTTCTACTGATAAATGTTTTTAAGGTTTTCCACCACTCCGACGATGATGTATTTGGGCAACTCAATGTTGATTGAACTTTTGAAATATACGTGGCCTTGGCCTTCCTAACTGCTGATACGACCTCATTACGTTTACGTTTATATTTATCCCAGTCGTATGGTAAACCTGAGCGCTTTGCTCTGCGATATAATCGGGTCCTTTGCCTAATCAGTACGCGAATCTGGTTATGCATCCATTTGGGTTGATTGGGCCTGGAAGTTATATCTTTGTTGGGGATGATTTAGATGCCGTGTTAAGTAGGATCTCGGTAAAGTTAGAGATTACAGTGTCTCGGCATGCATTATCGAACAGGCTCTTCCAGTCTACACTGTTGAAGGCGTTGTTCAAAGCATTACAATCCCCTTCCGGATACAGCCAAATGCGTCTCCTAAAGTGTTTGGACGTTGTTGTTTTTTAAATTCAACCTCAGTTGAAATTGGGCAATGATATCGAGTCATGTCAGGAATAAGGGGCTCTAGAACTTCACATTCCAGTACAGGAACTGTATCACTTATAGCAAACAGATCAATCAGTGTAGCAGATGACACAGTAAAGCACGTTGGTTCTCCCACAAGCTGCCTCAGATTTAAATAGTTGCTTAATTCACGGAAGTGTCCTCGGGAGGAACCATTTTGATTTTCATTAAAATCCCCAGTAATGATTAGGTCAGAGATTGAAGTATCTTTGGCTCTATCAACAGAAGCTGTAATGCTATCCCAGATATCTGAAGTACTTTTGGGTAGTCGGTAAAATACTCCAACTAGTATTGATTTACTGTAATTTGTAAACACCTCAGCCCAAAGGCATTCAGTGTTATTTACCTCGAGGTCAGTTCTACGCCGAAAGTACAAGGCATCCTTTATGTACATGGCAACGCCCCTCCCCTCGATAAGCGGTCACGCCGCAATGGTTCCTGGAAGCCACTAATCATTATATCAGATATTTGGTCGCAGTTTTGAAGCCAAGTCTTGGTGAAGGCTAGTATATCATGTGATGACGATTCATACTCTATAATGTTCATTTTTGGCTTGAGGCTTTGAATGTTTATATGGAAGATTTTCGGTGAATTTTTGCTACAATAAGTGTTTACGGAGGCAGGCCCAGGGTTTAATTCAATGTCCCCAGACAATAACAGTAGTGGGGCCAGGATAAATGCTGCCAAAATTATAAGATGCCACATAGCGGACTCGATTAGTTTTGGAGCCATTGAGTTTGGTGTCAGTGAGGTTCTAGCGCCTCCTCCAAGAAAGTTGGGTCTCGCAAATTCCACACACCTATCAAGTGGTTGACCTTGTGAATCGGAGAGATGAAACAAGGCTGACTGCACAGTTAAGCTAACCTGAAAACTAATACCTACACTGCGCAAATACAAATGTGTTAGAAAACACAGGGACTGCTCCTTGCTAAGTTTTCGTTTGAGGTCGCAGACATATATTGCAGTACTCAATGTACCAATCCGGGCACGGTAGGAATCTAGACTACACACTATGTAATTTGTGGATGGTAAAATCTACACGGTGCCCGGAGACTGGTAACTTTCAATAACAGGACTATTCTACATTCATAAGACTTGAGCTCAGGTTGGTTACGAGAAGGTTTGGGTTTGAAGAAGAGTGGATAGAGTAGATTTGAAATGGGGTATAAAAAAATAATGGTACAAAATACGAATAACGTATTGAAAAAGCATTCCATGAAGCAATGTGATATGAAATGCTTAAACTCAAAGTCAAGCACCATTAGTTATTAAGTGGATGTTACAAATGGAGAAATTGAAGAATGATTGGATTTTGTATTGTAAACCAAGGGAAAATTATGGAGAGAAGCGTTTGGAAATATATACGTGTATACACTTATTTGACACGTCCACACACCTGCGCACACCCTCACACACATGCACGACAACAAACGCACACGCATTCGTCAATACTACTACTCTTCACTAAATCAAAACCGCCGCTCAGTCCGGATGTCCATTCCCTCTGTATAGTCCCACACCCGACTAGTCAGTGCATGCATACTCTGACATAAACTTTGTATGAATACACCGACAGACCGCCAGACATTCACATGCATCTCCACATGCACATACATATGGAGCTACATATGCACCTCCGACAGCCCGCCAGTATATTTATCTATCCTTATATACATCAGGAGGAAAATGTTAAAGCATAGTTACGCACAGTATTTAATCTCGAGCAAGAGTCGGCAAGACTTATGTAGTCTGGCAAGCATTCTTTTACTTCCAAATCCAGAAAAATAAGGACACATGGAAGAGTGAAAGAGAACGGAAGGCCCTTCCGACACGAAATGTCGAAAGTTGTCAAGAAGGGCTACCTGTTACAATGCAGTGGTAAGCAAGTGGGATTCACCCCATACCTTGAAGGATTGGTCCATCTTGCAACAAATGTATGTATTCTAGGAAAAGATTAGTCAGTAATAATAATAATAATAATTATAATAATCAATAATAATAATAATGGTTATAATAATAATAATAATAATAATAATAATAATGGCACTTGCAAGACGGTGGGGCGGGTGGAATAAGGGTGTCCCAGTTGATTTTCTTGCCGAGTCGTGCTCAAATATTTGAGAAGCGGATAAATAAAGCAAGTGTGATCACAGAAACATTCTGTATGACGACACCTTAACATCGTGCATATGTTTGGTGGAATGGGGAGGGGTGGCTTATAGGTTTGAGTAAGCTTGCGAGGGGGGGGGGGGGATATCCAGCTGTACAAGTAAAATAATCTATAGCAATGTCATTGCAGATTCTCCACCATTAAGACTGGATTGTGTGTTGACCAATAATATATATATACGTTCATAAATGTACAGTAAGCATACAATAAAGTGTACCATCAGACAACAGAAGCGTTCCAATAGCGCAAGAATATATCACACCACAATAACTGTAAAGTATTTTCCACCAAGATCAGCCATGGCTGCTTCGCAGCAGCCATGATTGGACATGGCGAAATATATTATAATATCACTCAGTAGGTGAAGAATCCCAGGTAGTCCAGGAGGACATTATCACATCTAGGGTACTCTAATCCAGATAGTGTACATATATATATCACCCCACCATAACTGTAAAGTATTTTTCACCAAGACCAGCCATGGCTGCTTCACAGCAGCCATGACTGGTCATGGCGAAATATATCATAATATCTCTCAATAGGTGAAGTATCCCGGGTAGTCCAGGAGGACATTATCACATCTAGGATACTCCAATCCAGATAATATATATATATATTTATACATATATACACGTTCGTACAGGTGCAGTATAGCCTACAATAAAGTGTACCGTCAGGCAACAGGAGCGCTCTAATAGCGCCAGAATATATCGCCCCACCATAACTGTAAGGTATTTTTCACCAAGACCAGCCATGTATAACTGTAAAGTATTTTTCACCAAGACCAGCCATGGCTGCTTCGCAGCAGCCACGACTGGACCTGGCGAAATATATTATGATATCACTCAGTAGGTGAAGAATCCTGGGTAGTCCAGGTAGACATTATCACGTCTAGGATACTCTAGTCACGATAATATATATATAAACATATATACACGTTCGTATAGGTACAGTGCAGCCCACAATAAAGTGGACCGTCAGGCAACAAGAGCGTGCTAAGAGCGCCAGAATATATCGCCCCACCATAACTGTAAGGCATTTTTCACCAAGACCATCCATGTATAACTGTAAAGTATTTTTCACCAAGACCAGCCATGGCTGCTTCGCGGCAGCCACGACTGGACCTGGCGAAATATATTATGATATCACTCAGTAGGTGAAGAATCCTGGGTAGTCCAGGGGGACATTATCACATCTAGGATACTCTAGTCACGATAATATATATATAAACATATATACACGTTCGTATAGGTACAGTGCAGCCCACAATAAAATGGACCGTCAGGCAACAGGAGCGTGCTAATAGCGCCGGAATATATGTTGTTGTTTTTGCTTTTTCATATACTCTATCCATTGCTGCGACATTCTGTTTACTTCAGCGGATTGTTTTTTGAGTTCCTCGGTCTCGGCCATGGTTTTGTCGCAATTCCTCAGGACCTTCTCTTCGCGTGATTTAGCGGACTCCGGTGGCTGTTCTGCTGTGACTGCCACTCCCGGGCTATCCGGTAGTGAAGGAAGTGGGGAGTGAGGGTGGGAGGTGGTGAAAATGCAACTTCCAGTTCCTCCTCAATATCCACTGGACGTTCCACATCCAGCTACACCGGCTCAGGGGCCGGCAGTTGTTTGGGTGTGCCATTGGGTCTAGGAGGGGAACTGGCGGCTGACTCCAGAACCTCCACCCCTCACTCAACTCTTTCTCCCTATTCCGGAAGGCCTCCAGGCGTTCCTGCGCCTGGTCGAAGGGCTCTTCTTCCTTTTCTTCCTCTCATTCTTTTCAGGGCCTCCGTGCCTCTTCGGGTGAGGACCAGTGGGAGAGGGGACCCTCTCGCCAAGGGTACTACCTCTCCGCGAGAGGATGGTGTATTATTCTCTTCGGTGATGAAGTCCAAGGTCAGTTGGACGCTCTTGCCTTTTTCCTGGATAGTCCAGGTGATAGGACAAGAGACGCCCAGAGCTGATATGGCTTTCTCTAATCTAGCAGGTATTTCCATGCTCACGCTCTGAAGTTAGAAGTGTATGAAAATGCATGACTGATCATTCGGCGTATCAATGTTTCTGCATGGATTGCAGGTTCATGGAAAAACGGAGTCGTCAGAGTTATAGGCGTCACAGTCTTCCCTAGATATACCTGTCCCACATCGTATGTGGCACATTCACTACAACTGTCGCATTCAACAGCTACACTATTTCCCCGAGCCACCCTAGAATAAACGATACAGGGATGTTTCGGAGGCATTTTGATAACTGACTCAGTTACAAATTCTGCGCTTATTCATACAAACGAGGAGATGGGGTGTTGTGTTCGGTAAAAAAAGTTCAAACAAATAAAAGAAGCTGGCCGAATTATTTGATGTTTTTTAACTAAACTTTTGACCAAGCTAACACAAAAATGTTGTTTCGGAATAGTGTTGTAAGCCATAAAACAAGATTTCAAAGGAATGAGATATCAATCAACTAAACTTGGTTGTTGCGTAAACAATTAGACTGGCTTAAAAGATACATCACACAGACTGTTATAAAAACAAGGCCACCTGCCTCCAATCTGGTAATTTCAAATCAGAGGCAGCAAAACACCAACGAGAGAGAGTCTCTCATTGATGGCTCTGCTGCCAAGACTAGTATTGCATCAGCCAACTGCTTTAACACATTGCATTTAGTAAATAAATGCGGAGACCAAAAATAATTTACATAGTAAAATTTACTAGCTTAACCTACAGCACATAGACAGTTAAAGAGAACTATTAGTCCACCTAACATATCTATCTCCGATAATGAAACTGGAGTGATGAAGGTTATTTGACAATTTAAGCTAGTTTTAATAAACAATGTATGAGGTGAATTAGTACTTTGTATAGTAACATTAGGAGTGACCGAGTGTGATGGAATATCTCATTATACCAACAGACAAACCGCAAATTATGCTTACCAGTTAAATTCGATATGCCAGGAGCTTCTGACAACAGAGCTGATCCAAGCCCATAGAGCTTACTTCGTCACATCTCCACCAGACCTTTCACTATTCCCACCGATCAACACTGCAGTAGACGTAAGTGCTCACACCCCCATTGCCATGGAGGCCCAGCTATACCCAATCCCAGCCCAAATAACACTGTTCAGCCCATGTCCACTGCTTCTAAAGGGAGACCCGCCACACCCTGCCTCCCACAGAGAGCACGTTCGAGATTCCCAATCTATGTTAAGCCAAATCTCAAACATAAAGGGTGCACCCTATTTGAATAGGTTGTACAATTGTATGTTACCTATGGTACAGTGAAAGGCGGTTCACTCTTACTTATCAGGAGGACAGGGCAGGTAACCTTCTGGAACTGTGTACTCAACTGTGGAGCCAGATAGGTTTGCCAAGTTGGACCACTGGAAATGATAGATGATTATCCAAACCTTTTTCAGGGCTTCTATTATTAGCTCCTGTCAGGAGTGGATTATTGTGTTGATGACATTGGGGAGGCCCACATCAGCGACTCGCTGAAGACGAGGACTTCCTGGTACGGCTGCCCTTCATTGACTAGGGATCCAGGTAAAGTGGCGACAATTGCCCGTTCTTGACTGTCCTTTGGATGGTAGAGGAGCAGGAAAGGGTTGTTTGTGAAGTGATTTTTGTGTCTCTGGAAAAGCGATTCTTGTGCTTGAGCTCAGATTTTACAGTGGCTGGTAAGGATCAGATCTCTGCTTCCACTGCTCCACAAACCGGTCCCATCCACGACCACTGGGGAGTGCCTTATGCATCCACTGGTACTGAACCCTATCTGGTTCGAGGCGTATTGTTTTTGTTTTTTTGTTTTTTTTTGGGGGGGGGGGGGGCTTCATCTTTTGCCCTGTGGTCAACCTTAACCTCTTTAATATGGTATACACAGCCTCGCATTCATTCTCATGGAATCTCTCCTGCGATAGGAGACGGTTGACCCTGGTCACTATAACAGACTACTTGGACATCCCTCTCCTCCAGCCAGCAGAGGAATGTTTCGAGGATTGGTTTTTGGACGGGTCAGACCCCATCCTATATGATGCCTTACCTGACATACTTCTGGCCCTTTCTATCTAGCTTCTTGAGGTTCTGTCAGTTCCACTGGAAGAAGCTGTGATAGGACTGGGGCTTAACATCCCAACCCCTCTAGGCGATGAGTCGGAGGGAACAGAGGAGAGTCCGTAACTGGAATGACACCAATTGCTCTAATCGTCTTTATACTGCTGTTGTCACGTTCAGGTGTTAGGTCTGGTGGGTCGTGAGAGGATCGTCATGCCGGGGTGCTCTAGAATCTAGGGTTTCCTTTTTCCGAGTGTCTATATTTGGGGCATCGCGTGATAGTCGGTGTGGTCCTGGGGAACGTAGAGAGTGTTTTCCCAATCTCGCATTTGAACTGATTGGACACTGCATTTTTGGGGGAGCAGCACCAGTGTATGTTCATCATTACAGACGCAACAATGAATTGAATACAATAGCCCTTAGTATGAACTTCTCGTGGCATGTAGCCATTTACAGATATGGGCGTAGGCTAGCAAACAAGGCTGGCTTCTGTCATAGTAAGTTAACAATTAGCCAATGGTGACACTTTTCCTGTCTCTCATGAGGGGCCGCTTCGGCGAATGTCTCTCACAAGATAATCTGATTCATTTACCTTAGTTTGTGACCAGGTGGTGAGTCAGGTGCTTTCCATTTTTGCTTTCGCACCCTGAGTGAATTTCTATGATCATGCTGCAGCCACGGCCTCTGTGTTCGAGAAGCCAAACTTCATTCTGCTTTTTGAAAGTGGTGATGGCTTTTCTGACTTTTAACTCAGCCAGGTTGCTGGTCTCAGTAATATATAAGAGGTGGACCACCATGGGTTGCGCCTCGTCTAGGCCCTGGAAGATGGCCGGGTAGCACACCTTCATGCCGATGCTAACGATGTCATTGACGTGATACTGTTCTATGTCCCAGAGATCACAATAACCCTGTTCTACATGGGATTTCCGGATATCATGCAGGTAGAGGCTAACATTGGCTTGCAGATGTTCCTTTCTTCTTCCACGATTGCTGCGGCGTTATTGACACCAGAGGCTCGACCTACCAGAGATTCATTTCCCAGGTCTGCACAAACTTGAATCAGAGAGTCGATCTTTTCTTGCTTTCTGTAGGTACGGCCATCTAGGAGCACAACTGTTCGGCTTTGAGCTGTCTGCAGTTCTCTGATTCACCATCAAAGAGCCAGACCTCACTCGGTTCATTTTGTGTTGTTCATCTTATGGCATCCAGCATGTCGTCCTCGTAGATCTGCACCTGCCTGGTTTGCAAGCAGGCTCTTAAAACTCACAGGCGTTGCGTGCAGGTCTACGTATACCATGAAAAGTCCGCAAGAAGCCCTTCCTGAAGGTCATTGCACTTGGTGCTGTCTGTCATGAGGAACCTACAGCGAAAATAATGCATGCATGACATACCTCAAGTCACTGCCGATTGGACAGATTACTAACTCGTTATAACGAGTTAGCAAGATCACCGTAAGAAAAAAGTTTGCTAGTAACTCGTTATAATGATTTAATAAACTATATTTTCATCTTTCATGTGGCGCCAATGGACTAGAATGGGGATCTGAAAGTACAAGAACGATTTATTGACTGGCAACAGCAGAAAAAATAAAGTTAGCTAACTCGTAACAACTGGTTAGGCAAGTTATTATAACGAGCTAGCTAAGACATTATTACGAGTTAGCGTGATCGTTACAAGATAAAAGTTAAATCATTACAATGAGTTATTGGGTTACTAACTAAATACTGCGTGGCGCCAATATGCTGCCGTAGAAACCTATTCATTTGCACGTAAAACGTTGTGCAAAAAAGTCTTATCTCCAATATGGCTTATCAACTCCATGCTATATAATTATGGCCCTATCTTTTTAACCAATCACCGAACAGTATTATATCACATGCACAAAGTCTGACGAATGGTCGGCGAAAATACCCAGGGAAAAGGGTAGGTAGAATAAAATGTCAATATAAACGTTTTTATTTTTGAATTGCACATAAATATAAAATTTCATTGTAGAAGTGTTTTATAATCAATTAGTTGTTCACATTTTATTATTGATTGCAATACAGAGACAACATGAGCATTTAAACAAGGTTTTGGTGACAGGGCAGTTTAGCTCGGAATTTTATTTTTGCATTTAACTATCCATCATTTCAGGTTATGGAGATAAGGCATTATAGCACAATCATTGTTTTCGGTCTCAAATGCTTTCAACGTGTAATCAATGTCAGTTTAACCCATTTAAAGTCCTGGATTTTAACAGTACATGTGGCTGGTGATATAAATAATATTTTATATGGCAGTTTTGATACAAAATATCCAGTTGATAAATGAGAAAACCGAATAAAATAATAACATGAATTTTTATTCACCACTACCTTTGTACCCCATTCTCGAAGATACTGGATTGACTGCGTCCGTCCAAGATTGCTCCGACCTTCTGTCTGTCCGTCCATCCGCTCTCACGAGCAGTACATTCTGTGTTTATGTTTATGCCCAGTGGGCACTTGTTCGATTAATTCGACTTGTGTGACTAGTAACACTGTATTAGGCACGTAGAAAATAACATTGTTGTGACTGAAAATGTATTGTGTGTTTTTTCATCTGCCCGCACTGATTACTCAGCCATCGGCTATCAGATTAGGTTGACATTTGGTCTTTATTACCATAAAGGCGTTCGAATAACCCACACTAGGCGGTACATCCTGGTGGGGGTACAGCCCGTCTTATGTATTTAGACATATGTATTTATGTATTTAGACGGATTAATCAGATCTATTAGGGAGCACTGTGACTCAGTAGTTAGACGTGAGATTGAAAGGACGACGGTTCAAACCCAATCTGGGTCATCCGCATTGTGATCTTATTGTCTTCATAGGGGTACAGTGGTGCAGTGTACTATCGACTACGACACGTTGATGATACACATGCCTTTAACCTATGCTAACCCTGCTTAGATCAGGTTAGTAAGTTGTTGTGTTTGATGATTACTGGCCACTGCTCGGCGGTTCTCTCTGGGTCCTCCTGGTTCCTGGGCTGAGAGGAGTTAAGATTTTCCTTAACATGTTAACGTGTTAAATAATTTTGCGTTAAATTAAGTTAAATGTTAAAATGAACAAAAAGTTTAATAACTTCGGCCATTTTTATTGATTTGATTTTGAATATAATTGAACTTGCGCACAGTTATGTAGTTAATATATTTTCGCAGGTTATCGTAAATTCTAACATTCAGCGATGTTTTCATTTATGAATACAATCGCTGCGGCCGTATCCTTAGAAAGCGACATCCATCGTTGCTCGAATGCCAGTCCTTACATGGAAGATAGGCATTCGGATGAAGCTGATATTGCTGTAACGTCAAATATCGGAGGGCCAACTTCGCCAACGTTTGTAGGAGGGCTACGGACATCTAAATTAGGATATTCGCGTTCTTCAATTTCGTCAAATGATGCAAAATTCGACTTCATCAGCAAGCGCGATCCAGCTTGAGTAAACACAAGATAACGACGCAATGCTCCATATTATACAATTATAATCTTCAAAGTTAAACGTTATTTACTTGGGTAAATGTTTTTAACGTTGTTAAAATAATTTAACACATTAACGTTTGAAGCGTTAATTGCTCCAAGCCCTGGTTATTAGGCATGCAATATCGTTTCGCAATTTTGTGATTGCAAACACTGTAGTAAATGCAGCTGTACACGAGATTGATTTTTGTTTTGTTCGGGGTTTTATTCAGGCTGATAGTCTCACTTCTCTGAATATTGCTGGTCTCAACATATCAACTGTGTATTCTGCCAGCATTACACAATTCAGAATTTCTTGATTTATCGGAATGCAGGAACTTGGGTAATGAACATTTTCGTGCTGTAACTACTTGTTCACAACTGCATTTTCTGTACATACCATATGACCAACTGTCGCCACTTACTGTACTTGACATTGTCCAGTCATCTTTGGGTCACGCCTCAAGAGCTAAGCAATTTATAGACCTAGTTGAACCAACTTACCCAAGCTGTTGCTTCAAACTTGTTTAAAATGGTTGTGGACCAGGCGCTACGTATGTTTGATGACTTGGAATCTGACGTTGATGACTCCCAAATCAAATATTAAGCATTGATCTATCCCTTTGGTTTATTCGGAACAGCTGAGAGTATGTTCCTTGGTTGGAGGTTGTCAAGGTAATAGCTTAAATTTGCGATTTTCATGTTTAAAAAGGGTATATAACTTCTGAACTTTTTCTCCTTCGGTCTAAAAGCCAGAGATAGGTAAGTGACGGACCCCGAAAAACTGATTTTTCAAGTGAGCCATTTGTGCTAATAAATCAGTGAAGGCAAATAAAAGTGATAACTTTAATGGAGAGGAATGTCAATAGGAGTCTGTAACTCCAATTCGCGCTTATGTGGTCTGAAACAATGATCTTGCCGTATGAGCTTCAAACAAAGGACGCTTGTTTAGCCATCCAAGGTAATCAGCCATCTAATTATACGGTCATTAGTGGCGATTATCTCCTTATAATAGCTAGCGTATGTGTAGGTCCTGTATCATCTCTTTCTGACAAGTGAACTGTCACAAATGACAAAGTATAACAAACTTAAAAGAACTTGAAAGTAAATACTAAACTAAGATAGATCTAAGAGGCTAAGTTCAAGAGAAGCAAGTAAAATTAGAATTAATGTTCTGGCTATCGAATTAAAAATCGGAAGATTTCTCGAAAATTTCATTCCAGTCTGAAGGCGTGTAAGACTGTGGGTCATAGGCGAGGACTGGGGATGTCCCATGCTATAGGTTAGAGGAGGTGCTGCATAGGTGCAAAAGTATAGGCACGCTGTAACGAAGGGAGCTACAGAGCTCATATTTAGAATAGGAACAGCCACGGGCCAAGTTGGTGGCCATATTTGAGGATAGGATTAGAAATAGGAAGTACGAACCCAGAAAGCTATTTGCAATTAGGTAGATGGTAGTACCTGTTGAAGAAGGGAAGCCATACATAGGCAGAGTAGGCTTTGCCTGTATGAACATTATTCTGAGATAAATGGAGGGAGCGTTCAACCCCATTGGTGGCGACGGCGTGAACGGAAAGCGTCCAGTAAAGTGCCATTAAGCTTGTGGCCGAGCTACTGCAGTGGTAGAGTGACATTCCGTCACTTGTTAGAGGGAAGGTGATATAGTAAAGTGACAATAGGTTAGTGGCCCGTGCGGCTGCAGTGGTAGGGTGACATTCCGTCACAGGTTATAGCAAACGCTGGTAAGTAACAATACGTTAGTGGCCGAGCGACGGCAGGGAAAGAGTGAAGTGAAAAGGCGACCCGCAAGTAACTCAAAAACTGTGTGGATGGGTGTAATAGACGTTTTTTTTTTTTTTTTTTTGTTTCACTGGATTTCATGTAAGTCACAAATTACGATATTTATTTTTATATATATGTATTAAAATTGTTGTTTTCAGTGGACCCCTGATGATTTATGCTTTTTGAGGAAAAGTCATTGACACCTTCAGGATAAGAACCACCCCAACAAAAACGAAACGGGTGGTTTCGTCACAGTGAGACATGCGTTCACGCCCAGATTCGGGCGACACTCCTTGAGTTTTGGCTGAATACGCGGTGTGAATCTATTTTCCCCAGCAGCGACAAAGCCGGGTTTCGACACTGAAGAAGAAGACATTCCCTCATATTGCACTAAGTTAAAATTCAGGTTCCCATGGGAAGCCCAAATATTAATCCAGGCACTCGATTTGAGCAAATCTGAATGTTTCATGCCAAATAATAGTTCTCTGTTCTGTGTGCTTTGGGACATATGGGAGTTTGAAAATATTTCTAATTTTAGCTACTGGGGATCTTACGAGGGCACAGGAATTTTTTTTGCATGAGTCAAGTATGACCCCACAATACCACATTCCAAATCTGATTCAAATCGGACCCTCGGTTCATGAAACGGAAAATTTTGGGCGGGGACAAAAATCTTGTCGCTCCCATTACAAAGGCAAATATTGCTCCACGAACTTTATTTGAACAAACTTGATTCTACACCTCAAAAGAAAGCTCCATACCAAATATGAAGGCATTGTGCCCTTTGGCGCCTGAGAAGATTTTTAAAATATTTTGGAGCAATTTCCCCACCCCCAAAGAATGCAATGTTGTCATATTTTATTGCCTCTGGACATGTTAACTATGCTATAGATGGCCTTTACTATTTAGAAGGGATACAAGCTCTGCCCCAAGACATTCGCGAACATTTCATGAAAGGGAATCATGTAATGAGACATATAGATGGAATTTGGAATGGAATTTGGAGCGGCATGTATATCGAAACCACATTCATGCGTTATGGATATGGTAAATCTGGAACAGTAGGTGTCACTTTGAAACTCTCAAAGTCTGGACCCTCAGTCTTCATACGGGCAGCTGTTTGGTGAATGGCGTTTCTCGATTGATGGATTTAGGTGTGAATTCGAGTTTAAATCAGTTTCACAAAGAAGAAGACAAGAGTAGAATCGCCGCTGATAAACTTGATCGAGATGACCTCAGGAGCAAACTGAACCTATTTGTCAATCCCTTGAATCCGCAGTAACTCCCGAGCGAAGTCGTGAATATCACCACCTGCAAGATTGGGCCAGCGTCCGACAATTCCATAGCTCTGGGTCAAGTGGAGATGGGTTGAGTTCGAGAGGCCGTTATTAGCCGGGGTTTATGACACAGTTTCCACACCAGTGGTGTCAATGTCTGTCATGGAGAAGATCATAAAAGTAGGTGACACCCACGTGTACGATTGTAACTTGACTTATTCAAGGGTAACTGGTTCTGTCGAGTATGAGAGATATTGGCACCAAGGAAGTGATCTCTTATGAGCTGACACCAGTTCCAACTGCACTGTTCAATGAAGCTGGCGATTTTCGTATACAAAAATCGAAATCAGACCTAAAAACAAAAACTGCGTGTCAGCAAGGAAATTCACACTGACATGCGTAGATGTTTGTACGGTAATTGATGGATGTGCCCTATCCTGGATTCCTCATCGGTCATCACCGAACAAACTTCGTAGTCCTATTGTGCTGGATTTTGTTTAAAAATTTCAGGAATCTGTGAAACAGAAGTTGTTGCAGGGCAACATTTATCTTATTTTCGACAGGTACAACGAGTTCAGCATGAAAAGTTGTACAAGGTCTTACAAGAATGCTACTAGCTGTTTCCGAGAATTCTGGTTCAGTGCACCATCAGTATTGCAGTCTCAGAAAATTATGCTGACCGGCACTGAGAATAAAAGGCAGCTCAACAGTATAATTTGTCAGTATTTCAAGTCAAATAAGAGTTTTTGGTGGTGAAAGTACTTGGGGGTACAAACATGTCGATACTGGCCAAGACAATGTTTTAATTCAAATTAACAAAGGTGTCCACATTGAAAGGCGTAACATGAAAACCAGTCACGAAGAAGCTGATAATATTATAGTTCAACAGGCAATGAAACTTGAAACTGATGACAAAAAGCAGGTTGCCGTTCTTGCATGTGAAACAGATGTGAATACCCTACTCTTGCACTACTATCTGGAACAGAATATAACATATCCCTTGTTTATAGAGTCACCCATTAGGGATAGGTCTGTGATAGATATTGGTTCCCTTTTTCAGAAGCATCGTGACATCAACTCAAGTATCCTTGTCCTGCATGCTATCTCTGGGAGTGATAGCGTCGCCGGGCGCTTTGGGATAGGTAAAGGTCGGGTGCTTTAAGTTTTGAAAGAGGGCTGTATATCGCTAGAGTCAGTTGGAAACAAATTGCTGCTCATTGAGATGACACCTTGCGTGAAGCTACACGGTCCAAGGCTTCCGGTTATGGGTGTCCTACTTCTGATTTCTGAAGCTAGAGTCAGTAGCCGGACATCCAAAGTAGGACGACCAGTAGCATCAAAAGTCCCTAAACTATGCATCCTCCCTTGAAGTACTGAATCGTTTCCAGAGAACGTCAAACGAGGTCACATGCAAGCGTTCATTTGGAAACATGTTCTGTATGTGGGCCCACCCAAAATGGAACCTATAAATTATGGGTTTGTTAGAGACGAGAAGGCGAAGTCACTTCTCCCACTGACCCTTCCTCACAATGTATCTCTAGCACCTGACAAATTATGAGTTTGTTAGAGACGCGAGAAGGTCAAGTCATTGACCCTGTCTCACAGTGTATCGCTTGCACCTGACAATATCTTAAATCTGATTTGATGCTCCTGTTCCAGCAAACAACCATGCAAGACGTCAAAGTGCAGCTATGTTGCCACAAGGTTAGCATGCACTGTTTTCTGTACTTGTCAAACAATAATTGAGTGCTGTGATGAACAGACGAGTGGGCTACCGGCGAGTCTGTTGAAAATAAAGAGTGATCATTGCCTATTTTTTAGAAAATATCATATTGGACATTACATTTGCCGCCTTTTTGTTATATTATTGGATACTTACCAATTGATCGCGGTGACTCAGTGGTAGACTGTTGAACATCTATGCTACCACCCATCCCACGTTGAGAAATGAGCCTGGAATCCATACTAATCTCCGAAGAAGAAGTAATGTCAGTTATTAGTAACTTAGATCCCCAGAAAGCTAACGGACCAAATTTACTTAATAACAGAATCATTAAGGCGTGTGCTCAACAGTTAGCTTTCCCTCTAACATATCTTTTTAATCTGTCCCTATCACGTAATGAGTTCCCAAGTTTATGAAAGAAAGCCAGTGTTGTGCCGATCTATAAGAAATCATCAGTTAATGACAAGGTAAACTACCGGCCAGTCTCTTTGACAAGTTCTGTCAGTAAAATTCTGGAAAAATAAATTTTTAGACACATTTTTTTCTTTCTTGGTGGAAAACGAATTGTTAACACCCCTACAGTCAGGCTTCATTCCGGGTGACAGTACAATTAACAGATATTGAAAATTACAGTACTAGTAATATGGACAACAATAAAGAAGTTAGATTATTATTCTGTGATATAAGTAAAGCATTCGATAGAGTATGGCATGACGGATTAATTCATAAATTAGACTCGATTGGAATAAGAGGTACCCTACTAGCTTGGGTTAAAAGCTACCTAACAAATCGTATGTAGTTGTAAATGGGGAGAAATCCAAAAATCAAACCATTAAAGCTTGCGTGCCACAGGGATCCGTTTTTAGGGCCTTCATGTTCAATATATACATAAATGATATTGTTAAATATATTACTTCCAATATTAGACTTTATGCCGATGATACAACACCATATCTGGTAATCGAAGAAAAATTGCTCAGTGGTCTAAAACATGGCAGGTTATATTTAATCCACTAAAGACCGAATCGCTGTATATTTCAAATAGTGTAAATCCCACGCTTTGCCCCCATCTTTACCTCCTAGGACAGCAAATAGAAGAGACGGACACTCATAAACATCTTGGGTTGATCTTTTCAAAAACAGGACAATGGGATTCACACATAGAGGGTCTTATAAGTAAAGTCAGCCCTATGATAAACTGTCTTAGAAGCCTAAAATACAGATTGTCCAGACAAGCATTGGAAACTCTATATCAATGCTTCATTCTCCCGCTGTTTGATTATGGTGATGTTATATGTGGGATGGTTGCACGGAGACTAAATCAACACTCCTAGAAAATTTACACTTGGATGCTTTACAAACCATAATAGGGATCACTAGGGGGACACGTCATCAACTTATCTTTTGGGAATCTGGTTTCATACCACTCAAAGAGCGTAGACGATGCCACAAATTAGTAGCGTTGTATAAGATTATGTTCACAAGTGTCCCAAACTACATTAGGCTGCTCATCCCACAACCTGTATCAGAATTGACCTCTTACTCCCTAAGATCTTTGTTAAGGGAAATTAAATGTAACACGAACAGGTTTTCTAACTCGTTTCTGCCATCAGTGGTAAAACTTTGGAATGGCTTAAGCGCAGATCTGCAGAACTGTACTTCCGTAGACCATTTTAAGAAGAAATTTGCAATTAACGACAATGTCGCCCCTGTGTTTTATTATGTGGGTAGAAGAAAGGAACACATCGTTCACACGAAGCTGCGGTTAAACTGTAGTGATTTAAATGGACATAACTTTGATAGATTTATAAGTGATAATGCATCTTGTGGCTTCGGTCATGTATATGAAGACACAGAACACTATTTATTAATGTGTTCTCTATATGCAGAACAAAAAAAATTTGCTTCTGATAAAATTGGGCCACACCACTAATATCACTCTTATGCTATATGGGGATACGGAGAAAACTGCCTTAGAAAACGCCAGTATATTTAGTGTGGTTCAAGAATATATTATGGAAACAATGGGATTCCAGTGAATGGTTGAAATTTGTGAGAAAAAATAGATTTTTCTTATTTTTGTAGCCATTTTGTTCGCCACGTTGGATGTAGGCAGTCTGATTTTTTGCACAAAATTTAAAATGTGTATCAGTTGGATAAGAAAGGTGTGTGGGAGATGCTAGTTTGTTTCAATTAGCACTCCACGTTGGTTAAAATCCTCCTGTTTGTAAAAATAACCGCCATTTTTAAAAACCGAATTATCACAAAATCCACAAGGCAGACAAAAGGCCAGTCGATTGATTCTTCAAATGGGCGTTGTGGACAATCATAATTTGCCGAGAAAGAAAACTTTAGACGCTAAAAAACGCAACTGTGCCTTGGCTCCCGGACTAGGGTAGTGCTATCGGAGACAAAACAGCGTGTTTTAATCCGGAACATAACTATGTTGGCCTGTAATCCGTATGCAATGTGCCGGCGATGGAAATATCCCTCGCTGGCACATGAAATAGGAAGTACAAGCGGCGGTTAAACCCATTGCCGCACTGGATGTGGAGTTTCGTATGGTGGAATCCGTTTTTAATCTGATGTGTGTCTATTTTTAAAATATGCTTTACTCCCGCCGATATCCGCTGCATTTCGTCAGAGAGAAAGAATGTGTAGTGATTTTCCTACATGATAATGTCACTTACACTGAAGATTCAGGTCTCTGCAAAGCAGGTTAGTCGAAAGTATCGAATTTTGAAGTGAACAGTTCGAATTCCTCAGTATAAGTGCACCAAATGAACAAAGAGATTTATGTCATTTCCCAAGGTGCCTGAAGAACATTGAGGTTGCCTACTGGAGAACGCCTGGTACCACATTCCTCCCCAAATTGTAGTTTCTGCTACAATTGGCATGGGTAAAAAATCTGCAGTTAAAATGATTAATGATACTCCTCATTTCATGAGAATAAAAAGAAATACACATGTTGGAAATGCTGAAGAGTTAGGTGAAAATGCTTGTGTTTCACAATTTCCACATACTCAGGTGACAGTTTCAAAGTCACATCTTTCTAATGAAATGATTGAAGTGGAATGTGATGAGATGACATCTGTTGTTAACAATATGCCTTCTCATCTACATGATTTGTTTCAAAAATCAATTGTGGGTTTGAGTGAAACAAAAAGTATTGGTATAGGTAAATTATTAATCCAATATCAGGATGTGTTCGCCACTCACGATTTAGACCTGGGGTGTTTTTCAGAAATAAAGCATCATATAAATACAGGCAATGCCCTGCCTGTCAAACAAAAAATGAGGAGAATCCCCTTAGGTTTTCAAGACCAAGAATATCTTCACTTACAAAAAATGTTGAGGGCTGGTGTCATTGAACCATCAAATTCTGATTGGGCTTCGGCCCCTGTGTTGGTCTGTAAAAAGGATGGAGATGTTCGGTGGTGCATAGATTTCAGGGCTTTGAATGAGAAAATGGTAAAGGACTGTTTTCCATTGCCTTTAATCAAGGATTGTCTTGATACTTTGTACGGCACCAAGTAGTTCTCTACTTTGGATATGGCATCCGGCTATTACCAGATTATGCTGAGTGAGGATGATAAAAAAAACTGCTTTTATAACAAAATATGGCCTTTTCGAGCACACTCGCATGGGTTTCGGTCTCTGCAACACGCCGGCAAGTTTTCAATTGGCTATGCAACTTGTCTTGCATGGATTAAACTGGAATGAGGTTCTTGTATATCTGGATGATATAATTGTGCTTGGTTCTAGTTTTGAGGATTCCTTGCATCATTTGGAGAGTGTATTTCAGAGATTTCGTCAGTATAATTTAAAGCTGAAGCCCCAAAAATGTGAACTGTTCAAGAAAGAAGTGGAATTTCTTGGCAAATTAGTCAGTAGTGAAGGTATTTCTGTCGCCCCAAGTGAAAGTGCAGCTGTAGCGAAGTGACCAGTCCCCTCAAATCAGCATGAATTGATGTCATTTCTTGGGTTTGTAAACTATCATAGGGATCACATAAAAAACTTTGGTATGATAGCAGCTTGCTTGCATGAACTCACTCATTCAAAACAAACATTTCAATGGTCAATAGAACATCAGGAGGCTTTTGATTGCTTGAAAAATGCCTTTGTTACCCCTCCTTTGTTGGTTTATCCCTCACCAAATGGCATCTTTATCCTTGATACCGATGCTTCAGATAGAGCTATTGCTGCTGAACTCTCAGTTACAACATGGGGAGGAAAAGGTAGTTTGTTATGCTAGTCATGTTCTAACTGCTGTACATCGTAAGTATTGCACCACAAGAAAAGAATTGTTGGCTGTGGTTAAATTTTGTAGACATTTTCGTCATTATTTGCTTGGCCGACATTTTATCCTTCGTACAGACCATAATAGTTTGGTGTGGCCCACTAGATTTAGACATGTTGAAGGCCAGTTAGCTAGGTGGTTAGAGGAACTGGCACAATACGATATGCAAATCATGCATAGGCCAGGTAAAAAACATCAAAATAATGATGGGTTATCCCGAAAATCTGATGATTTAGATTATTGTGATTGTTATCTGGCTGGTTCGAAACTGGAGAATTTGCCATGCAAAGGTTGCTATTTTTGTAAACGTGCTCATGAGCAGTGGTCGAGATTTGATGAGGATGTTGATGATGTTGTTCCCCTGGCTTTGAAACAGTTACATGTAAGTTCCCAGGAGGAAGATTTTGAAACTAGTAAAAGTGTTAAAGAAACTCCAGTTCCCTTGCAAGTTTCAAGTGTCTCTGTTGCAATGTGGTTGGAACCCTACTCTAATGCTCAATTGAAAGATCTCCAGAGAAAAGACTCAGTATTAACCTTGTTATTCACTGGCTTGAAAGTAGTTCTTAGCCAACAAAAAATGAACTTCAGCTTACTAGTCCATGTGTTAGGGCTCTTTGGTTGTGTAAATCACAGTTATGTTTTATTGATGGAGTTCTGTTATACAAATGGGAAAATAAGCTCAGTAGAGAATTGGTTCTTGTTGTTCCAAATAGTCTGAAACAGGATGTCCTCCATTATTGTCATGTGGTGAAATCCGCTGGTCACTTGGGACAAAGTAAGACTATGCAGAGAGTGAAGCAATCTTTTCTGTGGCATAATTTGTCACAGGATTGTAAGGAGTTTGTCCAGTCCTGCAGTACTTGTAATCTCAATAAAAAGTCAAGTGTTAATCCTAGGGCTCATTTAAAATCATTTCATGCAGGGTATCCCATGGAGAGGGTTCATCTTGATATACTGGGACCATTTAATACAAGTTCACAGGGAAATAATTTTGTTTTGATGATGATAGACCAATTTTCAAAATGGGTGAAGATTGCAGCCTTACCAGATCAAACAGCTGAGAGAGTAGCTTATAAATTTCTAGTTCACTTTATTGTCACTTTCGGCTGCCCTTTGGAAATTCACACGGATCAGGGTAGGAATTTCGAATCTAATCTCTTTAAATGCCTTTGTGAACAACTGCAAATTGCTAAAACCAGGACAACCCCTTACCATCCTTCATCTAACGGTCAGGTTGAACGTTATATCCGTACAGTATTACAAATGATCAGGTGTTATATTGAAGGTCACAACAAAGACTGGGACAGAGATTTACCACTTCTGGCTATGGCATTACATTCCATGGAGCATAGACAAACTGGTTTTACACCAAATCGTTTGATGTTGGGCCACGAGGTTATCCAGCCTGTTGATTTACTATTTGGAATACACAACTTCAATCAATCCAATTTTGAAGTAACAGACTGGGTAAAACATCTCTGTAGCAAATTGTCTGAAATTCATCAGTTCGCTCGGAATAACACTGGTCAGGCACAGATTAGACAGAAAAGAGACTATGATCTGAGAGTACTGGAAAATCACTTTCATCCTGGAGATGTGGTCTACAAGAGGGATACCTCTACCAAAGTTGGGCAGTCAACAAAGCTGAGATCACCATGGACAGGGCCATTTTTGGTAGTAGAGAGCAATGCACCCCTCTACAAGGTGAGAGGCCGAAAAAATGTTCAACTACTACATCATGACCGATTAAAGTTATGTATGGATGCTACCTTGCCATTGTGGTTGCAACGCCTTCGACACAATTTCTTGAATGAAGATCTCCATTCAAGGGACATTACTCTTCAAGGTAATGAAACTTCTATTTCTGATGGTTCGGTTATCGCTGAACCTGGTAATACAGCAGGTGTTTTGTCTGACCTTGAAAATGAAATCTTTACAGACCCTTTTGTCACTGAAGCTATTTCGTATCCAGCATCGGTTATAGCTGATTCTGATAGAACAAAGCTTTCCAAAAAAAAAACTGAGACTTTGACAACCTCATGGCTATAGATGAAGGAGATTTGCCACTCCTTTTTCAAGAGCCACGTGAAACCAGAACTGGAAGAAAAATTAAGCCTCCCTTTAAGTTAAAAGACTATGTATAGTACACCTGCTTTTGGAATGCCACTTAGCATCAGCACTGTTTTGCATCACACATCACTGTTTTCTTACTAAACTGAAGTAAATATCAGTTCCGTCCCAAATTTCTGTTACTATGTGTTTCAGATGGAAGTGCTGGACGAAGCTTTTTTTATGGTTAAAAATAATAAATTTGACATAGAATTTCCAGAAGAAGCTGATTCAGTAAACAAGATTACATCTCCATCAACTACAAATTCTGAAGCAACTACATCTACAGCTCACTTACCAACTGTTCAACTTAAAGATGTCACAAATCTACCTTCATCTCCTGAAAATGTCTCTTCTAAGTCCAGGAAGAGAAAAAGGAATCAAATTTGTCCAATTTGCAATTTACAGAGTGGTCATGTTAAACGTCATGTATTCACTCATCATTTACCGTGGTACGTGGCTGCAAAAACTGCCTGCTGGGTGTGCAAAGTTCAGGAAGCAGCTCCTTGCTTTATTTTAACAAAACATGGCAAAAATTTGAGTCACCCTGAAGGAGCTGCTTTCAATGATAACAACCTTATACTATGGGTACAATTGATGAATGGGTTGTTTCATTATTTTAGATATTTGCTAAAATTAGACACTCTGCATGAACTGTTGGAATATGTTATTTCCAATAAAATTTATCCTTTAGTAGAAGGCAATAATGAATTGTTCACCTCTGAAGAGAAAGCTCTCATGGATACTTATGTCACTTACAATAATTTAGATTTCGTACCTGTTACTGTCTCTCCGCCAAATTCTGTGATATCTTTGATGTATTGGTGAACATGGTGCTGCTTGCTTTCTAAAGTAGATAAAGCAGCACATTTAGATATCAAATTAGTTGAAACTCCAATGTACTACACAGGTTTGCATGTTGCAATTGACAAGAGTTACCCCACTTCAGTAAAACCTGTTACTTTCAGTGACAGTCATTTTCATTTAGACCAGATACTGAAGAGGTCTGGACTGCAATTTTTTTCACAATTAGAAAGTACTTTGGAGGTGAACGAATCTTTCACCTTGCAAACTGCTATTGCCAATTATGTCTTCCCAAATAACTGGTCATTTTGGAGGACACAAACTGGGGGAGATTCTCGTTTGTTTCTCTCTTTTGGAGTTCACCCCCATTTAATTACAAAAGAAAATTCTAAAAATTATGTCCAGAAGTTGCGGGATTTGCTTCATCTTCCCCAGTGTGTAGCACTTGGTGAGGTTGGAATAGATCTTACAACTTCTTGTAGATGTAGACCATCCTGTCGGCGACGCCAAATGTAGTGATTTTCCTACATGATAATGCCACTTACACTGAAGATTCAGGTCTCTGCAAAGCAGGTTAGTCGAAAGTATCGAATTTCGAAGTGAACAGTTCGAATTCCTCAGTATAAGTGCGCCAAATGAACAAAGAGATTTAAGTCATTTCCCAAGGCGCCTGAAGAACATTGAGGTTGCCTACTGGAGAACGCCTGGTATCACAAATGCAAGGAAATCGGAGATATTCGATAGACAAACGGCGCCGATTGCCGAATCGAATTTGAATCGAATACTGCCGTCGAATCGAATATCATTTCAAAAACCCAATATTCGCAGAGCTCTGCTGTCATTAGCAACATTTAGTCCAGTCAATCAAGTCAAATTATACCCCAACCAGCAAGCAAATACTCTACAAATGTTTGTATTATTTTGGGGCAGGAATTAGTACACAAAATAACATAAGAAAAATCCTCATTAATCCCATCATGGGAAAATGGTTATTTTGGGGTGAAAACATTGAAAAATTCAGTAAAACCAGCGAAAATTGGAATTTGCTCAATACTCATTAAAAGAGTTAAAACGTCAATCATTTCCTTGTTACTAAGATCAAAATAACCGTGTACAATATTGTACTTGAAATCCCAATTACTGATCACAAGAAAATGTGTAATTTTGGAGTGAAAATTGTGAAAAAGTAAATAAAATGTACGAAAATTGGAATTTCATCACTACTCGTTCATTTAATTCCAAGATCAAACACTGTCATCGTATTATACACTAAATCAGTCTGATTAATACCTCTCTTAAACTCCAAAAAAATGGTAGCAAGAAAAATGTGATTTTGCGGGTAAATGTATTGAAAATTACAGTTATATATCAATGTCATATAAATAATAAATATAATATAATAACTCCTACAATGTCAATGCAGATTATTTATATTTATTTATTTATTGGTGTTTAAGGTCATATATTTCTGCACAGTGGCTAATCATGGCCATGACAGTTTTACAGGTGGAGGAAGCTAGAATAATCGGAGAGAATCACCGAGCAACGGCGAGCAACTGTTAGCTCCACAACATGCTAACTCCTCACAAGCAGGGTTAGCATTGGTTGAATACAAGTGCACTATCGACCAGTACGCCTTAGTACACAACGCCACCGTGCCCCCATGTGGGCAATGGGGTGAAGTGTCTTGCCCAAGGACACAACGCGGTTGTCGCAGGTGGGAATCGAACCGATGACCTCTACACATCTACCTACTGAGCCACCGCGCCCCAGTCAATGCAAATAATCTTTGGATCTGATACATTGTTCTGCCGCTATGCGAAATCGGATTTACAGATTATCTGCATTGACATTGCAGTTGTTCTTATTTTCCAGGCATTTCCCACATGCATGTTTTATTGGTGACGAGGAAAACAAGGATATAAGAGTTGGGGAAAAAGGAAGAATATGAATACTTCAGGGTGAATGTATGTGTTACAGGTAGAGGCAAAAACAGAAACCACACAAATAAACTTAAGACAAATGGGAAAAGGATACGTAATCGGTTAACACTACTTGAAAGTAATAGACTTAACAAAGTGTTCGTTGGAAAAACCATTTGGGTTTTGATGGGATTACCAAGTATAAAATCGAACGGTAATAGCCTTAACAAGGTGTTCGTTGGAAAAACCATTTGGGCTTTGGTGGGATTACCAAGTATAACATGGAACGGATGTGATCCATCTAAATCAAACAGAAGTGGGGAATCTGGAAGGTCTACAAAATGATGTTTGTCGTTGGATAACCGGGCCAAGCAGCGCAGCTGCACTGGAAGCAGTCAGAGAGGAACTTGGGTGGACACGGGTTAAAGATAGAATAGATATGGAAAAATTATGCAGCCTAAACTATCTGGAAACCCCCCAAACAGCAGATAGTGTAAAACGACGTTTAACCATGTATGGAACCATACATTCAGACAAGATGAATTACTCCATAAAGACTAAAGATTTAGAAGGGGTACGAAGAAGGGCAGTTATAGTATCAAGGGAAGGGTTCTCAAGGATTGCAATAAAAACTGACGAGCTGGAATTAGGACCAAGAGCTTTTTTGACGGTTTGTACCAAAATATGCCCCAGCCTTTGAGGAGTACCTAGATGGATCTTATGGGATGGGGGGGGGGGGGGTGTTTAAAGTGAGATCGAAGTCACTGGAGTTGAGATAGAGAATCGAGAAAGGAGAGGAAAGAGTGTTCCAAATGTGTAATTTAGGAGTAACTGAGACCCTGGAACATTTCATTCTAGAATGCCCCAAATATTTGCTTAGTAGAACAAGAATAATAATGGAAAAATGGGATGAAAACCTGAAAGATAAGAGGATGGGGAATGACATGAGGGAAAGGGTCATTTTTATAGTTAGGGAGATTGAGAAAGCGCCGATGCGTCGAATTATGAAACAATTTTTGACTGAATGCTGGGAGATTAGGAGGGAGAGTTGGAGAGGAATAGCCTGGGGGTGAACTGAGTTAATATAGGCCTCCTCTTTAGATGACCGCGACAAATCAGCAGAGGGCTGAAGAATTATTATTTGAACAGGTGAGTCTTTTTTGCAGCTACACCTTGACGTCTCGCAACCTGCAGCACAGTTACATCTTATCATCTTTAGCAAGGTCTTTTGTGCAGGTGCAAGTTCGGTGTTGATTGGCACAATCTTTCTTTCTTTATTTCACGTGCCGTTTTAGTATTATTATTTGCGAGAAGAGTGGCGTTGTTCGAGTTTTGATGTCGCCGAGATTGCAAAACTTTACGTGACCTTCACTTTCAGCGCGTGCGCGATCCACAGAAACGCAGTTAACTTAAAATCCGTTGTAACTCCGTAGAGATTTCTCAATCCGTCATTGACATTGGGAGAAGCTGAACGTTTGGGTTGTGAAGCTATGGCGATGGTGTTTGGAGGGAAAGAATTTGAAACTCACCATACCTGTTGACATTGACTCCGGGTTGATAAAGTGTCATCGGCTTGATATTTTGTAAAGCCAGAAAAAAGTACCCCGAGCGCAGTCTGCTGTGAAGTATCATAGTTTTCAAACACACCATCAAGTGCAAATTAGGTCACGGAGAAGTCACCCTGCTTGTCAGTTGGGTGGAAAGTTTGTGTCACTCACCACTGACCTTCCACACGCAACAAAGACCTTGCTAAAGATGGTAAGATGTAACTGTGCCACGGGTTGCGAGACGTCACCTGTTCAAATGTGAGTGGGAAATGCCGGTAAAATATTGTTGCGGAATAGAAGGAAAAGTTTATCGATCTAGGATTGTCAAGTTTGAGTTTTCCATGTTGTGTTTACTGGGGGTTCTGTAAGGATCCACCAGCCCGTAGCATTTTGAGTTTCCTTACCAGACGATATCAGACAGACAGACACAGACTCCAGATCCTGGGTTCTGTAACTTCACGAACTTGTCGTGTATAACACAACGGAGACCAGTTCCAAGTTATCTACTATTTTTATTTAAACTAAATAGATATAATCGTCGCGACTAAAAAGTCGTTGTCTCTGGCATTCGAAATCAATTGTACAAGCAATCAAAGTTCATACCTTTACACTGTGGCGCCATCCAGGTTTCTTCTGGTGGTGTAGTCAGCGTTCTTCAAGATCTAGGAGACAACTTGTCTAAGCAGTTAGAAATAGGTGCTTATATTCACCATATTTCTGATGGAATACCTGGGGAACGTGACGACCGTCAGCAGTTTCTCCCTGAACTCAGGGAAACTGAGGGAAAGTCCCCTGGTGTGGCGGTCGCCATTTTGTAGACTCTTATACTGCCATGTAGACTGTAGGTTAGTCTGCATGTAGTCCATGGAATCTTGACTCTAAAATAGTATTCCGCCGGGCGCCAGTTAACCGGCAGAATGTCCCGGTGACTGATGCAAAAATGCAACTCAGCGTCCCCTGTTCAATGGGGAGTTTCACCAGGTACAAGTTATGATTTGTTAGACAGTTCGAGCACCAACATCCCAGTAATACTGCCGAATGTTTTTGTCCCTTCTGTCAACAAATCCTCAAATGTTACTGCTCTGTTGACAATACTGGCTCTCAAAGGTATGCCTGGTATTGCCAACAGAACATCTGGCGTGTACTCACAGAGTACGTCTGTACCCTGGTCGCCAGTTTATACAATTCCATGTAATTTCATCATAGTGTTTAACTCTGTTCCAAAACTATGGAAATCAGCTTAATAGTTAAATAAACTCGAGTCTATTGCATTCCCCAAGAAAGACCCCAAGAGCTCGAGCTCTTACCCGAGCTGACAAGTGTAGTTAACCCCTGTGGGCTCACTTCGCAACAATATTAACTGCTGCAATGTCGCAGATAATCTGGAAATCTGATTTCGTATAGCGGCAGAACCATTTAGATCTACAGATTATCTGCATTTACATTGCAGCAGTTATTTTTTATATTTATTATTTATATATGACATTGATATATAATGGCAATTTTTAAAACATTTTACCCCCTAAATCACATTTTTCTTGCTATCACTGATTTGGAGTTTAAGAAAGGTAGTAATCATACCGATTTAGTGTATAATACGATGACGGTGTTTAAGTGCTTGGAACTATTTGAACGAGTGGTGATGAAATTCCAATTTTCGTACTTTTATTTAGTTTTTCACAATTTTCACCCCAAATTACACATTTTCTTGTGTTCATGTATAATAATGTACACGGTTATTTTGATCTGAGTACCATGGAAATGATTGTTGCTTGAACTTTTTTAATGAGTATTGAGCAAATTCCAATGTTCGCTGATTTTATTGAATTTTTCAATGTTTCCACCCCAAAATAACCATTTTCCTGTGACAGGATTAATGGGGATATTTCATATGTTATTTTTCACACTAATTTCTGCCCCAAAACAATACAAATATTTGTAGAGCAATTTCTTGGTGGTTGGGTTATAACTTGACTATTTTTATTTTCTCGCGAAGAAAAAAGTCATCAAAAACATAATTTCCCATTGTGGGATTTTGGGGGATTTTTAGTATGTTGTTATTTAGACATATATGCTTCGTTTAAAAGCAAAATCTTTTGTATAGCAATTTCTTGAGGGTTAAGTATCAGATTGATTGGATTAATTGGAACAGATTTCTGTAAGGTCCTGTATTTGATACCACAGGATTGATCGAAGAGAATGGGGTATTGGGAGAGATACAGAATGTTTTTTTGGGAGGGAAGGAGAGTCATTGGCCATCTTTTCACATTATCCCAAATGATAAAACACGAGAAAGCCAAAACAAAAACGATGTTTAATGCATTTCTTGATGCTAAAAGGTATATGATAGAGTATGGAGGCGGATATGTGGCAAAGGCTTGAGGCCTTGGGTCTGGGAGGCGAGTTTGTTGGAAATATGAAAGCATTGTATAAAAATGTGCAAACTGAACTTAGTTTGGGTAACATAACAACAAAACGGGTACCTATGGAGATTGTATCCACTCTCCAATTCTTTTTACGTTGTTCATCAAAGATTTAGAAGATGAACTCCCGCATATCGACGAGGGGTAGCTATTGGCGACGTGAAGATCCCAGAGCAATTTTTCGCAGATGATATGGTACTAGTGTCAGAAAGTGTAAAGGAGCTAGAGACACGGGAGTGGTATAGCATTATCCGGAGGGCCCTCATTGGACGGAGGGAATGGTGGAGGGGGAAGTGACGTCATGTCACGTGACCTGGTGGCGCCATGTTTGGTTGTCATAGTAACCCGCGTGAGCGGCCATCTTGTGACGTCATCTCCATAGTGATATGTGGTGTGAGTGCGCATGCGCAGCGCGTGCTGTTAGGGTGATACGTGTTTCTGTCGTCCATTTTGTATACTGGAGGCCGCCATCTTGGTTTCTATGGTAGCATGTGGTTGCTATGTGACCCAGAAAATAATAAATGTGGATCCTAGATTAGTAATTGATAAAGGTATACGGTTAATATTTGAATCTGCCCTCCATATACAACGGGACCTCGAATTATTTATAATAAATCGGATAATTGTCGCTCGTAAACCTCATTTCACTGTGCACTTTCTTGTCCGACTAATTGTTTTTCGGCCTTTCTGCGACTTCTCCCAGTTATCATGAGCAACCCAAGAAATCCCAACGGTCATGTAATACACCACTGTAAAGCTTATTTATTCCCCTTTCCATTGATAATGGGTATTGTTGGATACGTTTTGCGAATCAAATTTGAGGGGGGGAAAACGAAGATGAGTGCTATCGTTTTCGAAAAGCCAGTTGTTTACCCTGTTAATATTTATATACCATTATAGGGGCACGTCAGCATAGATTCAAAAATGGTATCAAATATCATTTTTCTTTCGATTTCCCAGCTTGTGCCGAGTACCTGTGGTCACTTCCACACGACTTACTCTTTGTAGTCTATGTATTATTCTTTTAAGTGAACGCTACATCATTATAACTGATAGGGGTGTGAAATGAAAAATACACATGCATGGTGCCTCTCAAGTCATACATGTTGGGCGTGCATGAGTGTATCGTTGGATGGTGGGCGTGAAACTTAAAACATGTAATGAAAAAATCTACAGATCCGTACATTTAGAATCGATCCTATGGCTATAGGCTATACCTTCATTTAATTTATGGTGTATGTACTACGTGAAATCCTTATGCTGTGCACGCTATCAACACTAAATTTGCTCCCGTTTTAAAAGGCAACCACCATTATGAAAGGATCCCGTCTCTGTCTCGCGGGGGGGGGGGGGGGGGGGGGTGGGATCAAGATTTTCCGCTTTCCAAATCGTCCGAAACTCGTACGATGGGGGAAATTTTTGAATTTTTGTGTTTTGAATCATTTTTTAAATTATTTTGGATTTAAAAAAAACTATCGAAAATTATCTATTATAATAAATCTTAATGTACCTACTTGTATTGAAATTTCATATACTTATACGAGAATGTGAGCACAGACATGCCAGAACACAGTAAACTAGTCAGCCATCTAATTAATTTCTGCATTGTTAAACACGGCCCTGATATATGTTTTTTAATATTTAGCTGGATAAACAATGGTGGAAATTAATTTAGTGATCAGCAAACATTAATTTGCAATGCTCCAACTGTGCTCAATTTTGCAATTATTCATTGAAAGGGTCAACTATATGAATTAAATTGTACAAAATTATTCTTAAAGACAGCAAAGCCTCTTAAAGTATATTAAGTTTCACTGGCGCTTAACAATGAATAATCGCAATTTATTATAAAAATTAACTATACAAAGAAACGCATCCAAACTTGCGGTATATTACGTTCTATGAAAAAAAATCTTATAATGTTGCAAGTATTCATTGAAAGTTACCACCGTGCTTAACCACGAATAATCGCAAAATTCGGAAAAAAATTATGGAAATTGTTATAATTGGCCAGTGAATAATCCAAAAATTAGTTTAAACAATATTTATATGTGAAAAGAAGTATAAATACAAAACAATGGTGCAATCTTTGATAGTCATGACGAGGGAGTTGATTATTGTATCATATTTGATAACTGTAATTTATAGTTTCACCCTGCAATAGATTTGAACAATTTCAACTGCCGAAACGGTGTTGGCGGAATGAGATCATATAAACTGGAAGACTGTTAATTGAAGAAATTGCGGGGAAGAAATGCCCAGGAGGAATTGATAGCAGCTCGGTCACATGTAAAGTGAATATAAAAATTAGTGCACAAATCAGGGATGTCAACTGGCACCTGTACCGGTACCGCCAGTACCCTCATGCGCCAGCCGCTACTGAAGCTTTTGTCCCGCCGGTACCGGGACAAAATTATTTCATGGGGAATCCGTAACTGAACGAGCTAATAATTGTATATGGCACACTTACACGACACACTTTCAGCTTATTTGTGAATGAACATATCAAAACACTCTGAAGGGGCATGTTCTGTCTGCACCACCCTCTCAATAAGGCCGATCATTTTAACTTTCCAAACGTGGTATCAAATAGAATGAAATCACCGTCATGGGCTGCTTGACTGAAAGAAATTATTCTGTGGCGACCTCAAAGAAATCATAAAGCACGATGTCATGTTTGTCTTCGCGATCTTGGGGACTGGGTCGGGTTGAATGCGAATTTCTCCCATCTGGTTGTGATGTCACCCAACTGCTGACTTGTCCCGACACCGGTTTCGACGGGACAATATCTGTCCCGTACCGGTACCACGGTTATGTTGGTACCAGCGGTACTTTGACATGTCTGGAACAAATACATTTAATACGAATTTATGCCAAGAAACATATGTTACGAGAGGGTTCGTCGTAGTATATACGGGATCTTAGAATGTCCAAGTGATATATAAGACTCACTTAAACAGAAACATTTATTTACATCCAATAACGGGATAAAATAAGAATGAATACATGTAGCTGGTGTTGATATCGAGTTCTTGGGGGCAGAGTGGCCTGTGACCGGGGAATTCCAGTGTGAAGTCTCAAGTTCTTATCAAAGTATATATACACATCATGTAACAAAGAAGATTTAATATGCATTACAATTTTCACAACACTACCAGTTATACTGAATACAAGTAATTGACTCATTCGAGATAGGACTCGGCACTTCCAATACAAGCCGCGTCTGTAGCTGACACTTGGATTGCAACAAAAGCATTCAATAAGCAGTCACTACATAGTATTATTATCACTTTATAGGGCACTTCCTGGCGAATATTTTCATTTTCGGGGGCTGCACAAAATTCATATGTTTCCGTTCACATCCGGGTTCCCGGGCAATAATGAAAAATTCGTTTCAATATGGCCCGGCGGCCCGCACATCCCCGCATGTAGGCGGGGTAACACTGCTTTGAGTTTGAATATTTGGAGAAGAGAGATGTGATGGCGGAATTTTGTGATCTTTGACGTGAAAGAATTAAGATATACATTCGCATTTAAGGCATGAGTTAGTTGCTGACAATGATTGTGTGGGAATTTCACACATCTACTACATTGAAAAATGATAATAATATATGAATGATGAAAAAAACAGCAATCTTGATTTTTCTTGGTTTAGCATGTAACCTCTTTGAAATGTGATAATAATACAAATAACATTATTTTGTACGGGCGTTATGGTTCATTAACGGCCCTACGAAAATGATTAACAGCCCTTGGGCCTATTAGTGGCCCTCGACTTCGTCTCGGTCCACGAATAGACCCTTGGGCTGTTAATCATTTTCGTAGGGCCGTTAATGAACCATAACGCCCTCAAAAATAATGTTATTGTATAATTAATGATTACTGATGGAGACTTAGCTTGTAGACAAGATGTCGCTGCTAGAGTAAACATCGAACATTCATATTTTAACTAATTTTCATAATTGGGGAAAAACAATTATGTTAGCATTCTTATTTTCAATAATAAATTCTTAAATATTAAGAAAATAATTTCTCAGGGTCGGTCATACATATTTGAAAGATTTGCTTTATTGTACACTTAAAAAGGCTTTGTTAACTATTTAATGTTCTGTGCTATATTTGCTCCTGAATAACTATCATTAAAGTTATTTTCCATCTGATGTTTTGCTGATTTCCAAACCCTTGACGGACGATTTGAGTTAATTGTAAGCTTTCGATCTGGGTAAATTTGTAATTTTAAAAGCGAACGATTCGACTGGCGGACGAAATGTCCGTATCCCATCCGGATCAGGTTTTTTGGTTTGCTCATTGGATTAATCTTGTATTCACAAAAAATAAATTGACAGCATGGATGAAATTTGTTTTCAATAACCAGGGGACATGAGAGTGGAATCCATATGATGGAGATTGAACACCAATACGAGTTTATCGGTCCTGTTTCATGGTGAGGTATTACCCACTGCGAATAACGCTCAGGTGCAAGTTCCGTTAAGTGGATTCTATCTCATCGACCTTTTATTGCGGTCAAGGCTGTTGAACTTTGCACCTCGCTTGCGTCCTGTTTATTGCCCTGCTTTCAGCTGCTCTAATCTTCGAACAGTGGTTTGAGGGTGTTTCAGGTAACACGTCGGTCGAACTAGCAAGGCACCAACATCTGCAGAGTAAGAAGTTAGCATCAGAAGCAATGGCGAGTCGTGACAGAACAGCTGATCAACTCAACGAATTTAAAAGAAGCCAAGGGGTAAGTTTTGTGGACAGCCGCTTGCGACGTTGCGTGGACACTGAGTAAGTTGAGAATCTATTATAGTTCAGCGATCCGAACGTAGTGGCTACCCCTCTACGTTCAGATTCTTCCCATTCAATCCTATCGAAAAAGTTCCCATCAAGTTTTTATGGGAACTCAGAACTCGAAATTAGGAATATAAGTTTGTGGTTAAACTTTTTTACTGAAGGTTCAAGTGTGTTTTTTTTTTTTTTTTCTTTCCTGTTTAGTTGACTTTTGGAGTTTTGGTTAAAGTTTGTGGTTAAAAGTTTTTTATTCAACCTTCAAGTACAGGCTATACCTGGTAGTTCTTGTCTGATTGTCACGAAAATTTCATATGCAGCTTTTAGGTTATGTCTTCGTGAGAACGTCCCCTTTTGGTCGTGATCGGTCAACCTGTATGGCTGCCCGAGCCCAAAACCTGAAAACCATTAGCACAGCCTACAGGTCGTATTTATGAAGGGATTTCATTGCAACTTCATAGAATGCCTCTGTATAATGCCTAGATGAGAACGTCCCTGTTTGGGCATGATCTGTCAACCGTGATGGCTGCCCAAGCCCGAAACCCAAAAACTTTTAGCACAGTCTCCAGGTCATGTTTAATATGGATGCATTTCTTTGTAACTTGATGCGATGACTCTGTATGAAGTCTACACGAGAATTTCCCCATTTGGGCGTGATCTATCAACCGTCACAACTGCCCGAGCCCGAAAACCTTTAGCACAGTCTACAGGTCATATTGATGGAGGGATTTCATTGTAACTTGATAGGTTGACTTCATATAATGTCAACATGAGAAAGTCCCCTTTTGGACGTGATTGGGGATATTTGACTGCCACAGGTGCCTGAAACCCGAAAACCTTCAGCACAGTCTACAGTCATATTTATGAAGGGATTTCATTGTAACTTCGTAGGATCAATCCACATGATGCCCAGATGAGAATGTCCCCTTTTGGTTGCGATCATTCAACCATGATGGCTGCCCGAGCCCAAAGTCCGAAAACCTTTGGCACAGTCTACACGTCATATTTATGGAGGGATTTCATTGTAACTTGATAGGTTGACTTCATATAATGTGTACACGAGAACGTTCCCTTTTGGGCAACTGTGACAGCAACAGGGGCCCGAAGCCCAAATACCTTTAACACAGTCTACAGGTCATATTTATGGAGGGATTTCATTGTAACGTGATAGGTTGACTTCATATAATGTCTAGATGAGAACGTCCCCTTTTGGGCATCTGTGACGGCAACAGAGGCCCGAAAACCTTTAGAAGATTCCACAGGCCATAATTTTGAAGGGATTTCATTGTAGCTTGGTAGGGTGACTCCAAGTTTGTGGTTAAAGACCCAAACAAACACCACCACCCCCTACCCCCCCCCCCCCACCCCAATTAGGCTTTTGTTTTCTTCTTTCTTACGATCACTCCAGATGATGCTCAGATGATATTGTCCCCTATGGTTGCAATCATTCACCCATGATGGCTGCCCGAGCCCGAAGCCCGAAAACCTTTAGCACAGTCTACAGGTCATATTTATGAAGGGATTTCATTGTAACTTGGTAGGTTAACTTCATATAATATCTAGATGAGAACGTGTGATCATTCACCCAAGATGGCTGCCCGAGCCCGAAGCCCGAAAACCTTTAGCACAGTCTACAGGTCATATTTATGAAGAGATTTCATTGTAACTTGGTAGGTTAACTTCATATAATGTCTAGATGAGAACATCCCCTTTTGGACATGATTGGGCAACTGTGACGGCTAAAGGTGCCCGAAGCCCGAAAACCTTTAGCACAGTCTACAGGTCATATTTATGAGGGGATTTCATTGTAACCTGGTAGGATGACTCCAAATAATGTCTAGATGAGAACGTCCCCTTTTGATCGCGATCATTCAGCCTTGATGGGTGCCCAAGCCCAAAAACCTTTAGCATAGGTAAAAGGTCATATTTATGGAAGGATTTCATTGTAACCTATTAGGTTGACTCCATATAATGCCTAGATGATGACATCCCCTTTTGATCGTAATTGGTCAGCTGTGTTGGCTACAAGTGCCCGAAGCCCAAAAACCTTGAGCACAGTCTACAGGCCATATTTATGAAGGGATTTCATTGTAACTTCATAGGATCATTCCAGATGATGCCCAGATGAGATTGTCCCCTTTGGTTGCGATTATTCAACCATGATGGCTGCCCGAACCCGAAGCCCGAAAACCTTAAGCACAGTCTACAAGTCATATTTGTGAAGGGATTTCATTGTAACTTGGTAGGTTGACTTCGTATAATGCCTAGATGAGAACGTCCCCTTTTGGACATGTTTGGGCAACTTTGACGGCTAAAGGTGCCCGAAGCCCAAAAACCTTTAGCACTGTCTACAGGTCATATTTATGAAGGGATTTCATTGTAACTTGGTAGGTTGACTCCAAATAAGGTCAAGATGAGAACGTCCCATTTTGGCCATGATCATTCAGCCTTGATGGGTGCCCGAGCCCCAAAACCTTTAGCATAGGCAAAAGGTTATATTTATAGAAGGATTTCATTGTAACATTGTTAGGTTGACTCCATATAATGCCTAGATGATGACATCCCCTTTTGGTCGTGATTGGTCAACTGTGATGGCTACAGGTGCCCGAAGCCCAAAAACCTTGAACACAGTCTACAGGTCATATTTATGAAGGGATTTCATTGTAACTTCGCAGGATCACTCCAGATGATGCCCAGATGAGATTGTCCCCTTTGGTTGCGATCATTCAACCACGATGGCTGCCCGAGCCCGAAGCCCGAAAACCTTCAGCACAGTCTAAGGTCATATTTATGAAGGGATTTCATTGTAACTTGGTAGGTTGACTTCATATAATGTCTAGATGAGAACGTCCCCTTTTGGACACGAGTGGGCAACTGTGACGGCTTCAGGGGCCCAAAGCCCGAAAACCTTTAGAACAGTCTACAGGTCATAATTATGAAGGGATTTTATTGTAGCTTGGTAGGATGACTCCAAATAGTGTCCAGATGAGAACGTCCCCTTTTGGTCATGATCATTCAGCCTTGATGGCTGCCCGAGCCCAAAAACCTTTAGCATGTCTGTAGGTCGTATTTATGGAAGGATTTCATTGTAACTGGTTAGGTTGACTCCATATAATGCCTAGATGATGACATCCCCTATTGGTCGTGGTTGGTCAACTGTGATGTCTACATGTGCCTGAAGCCCGAAAACCTTTAGCACAGTCTACAGGTCGTATTTATGGAGGGATTTCATTGTAACTTGGTAGGTTGACTTCATATAATGTCTAGATGAGAACGTCCCCTTTGGACGCAATTGGGAAACTGACGGCTACAGGGGCCCGAAGCCCGAAAACCTTTAGCACAGTCTTCAGGCCATATTTATGAAGGGATTTTAATGTAACTTGATAGGATGACTCATTTTGGAATAATTTCATTGTAATTTTGTTGATATATGTTAACTGTGAGGGCCACATATATTAACTGTGAGGTCATATTAACCCACCCCTCAGATCTTTAGTACAGTGTACACCTCATATTATTTTTATCATAAACATAGCATACAGGGAACAGAAATGAACATATTCCCAATTATCACAATTCTTGTCTTATTTCATAATCCTTTCATAAACATTGAACATTATCCTTTTCATCAAACACAACACACAAGTTAAGCTACAGTGTCATTGACACTTTCATTTATTTACTTCTAACCATGGCTTATTACTCCTGATTGGAACAAGCTCATCAAGTTTGTTCCATTAATATAAAGGTCATGAGGTACATGTATGTTTTGAAGTAGAGAAATGAAAAAATAAAATTTCAATAGCAAATTTTGTATTCCTGGGACAGTCGGGCTGCATGCGTGACATCACTCTAGTTTATTTACTTCTAACCATGGCTTATTACTCCTTATTGGAGTATACACCTTATTGGAACAAGCTCATCAAGTTTGTTCCATTAATAGGTCATGAGGAATGTTTTGAAGTAGAGAAATGAAAAAATAAAATTTGAATAGCAAATTTTGTATATCACGAGTGCAGATATGGCAGATTCGTTAGGTAAACTGTTAACAAAAAATGGCTCCGACTATTTTGTGTCTAAGCATTGCCATTCCTGGTACAGTCGGGCTGCATGCGTGACATCACTCTAGTTGTTATTACCGGAACCAGGTCTTTTCAGCCTCGGGAACATTCGGCCCAGGTATTTTTCCTGGATCATTCGGCCTCAGTCAAGGCCAAATGTTCCCACTTTTGAGGCTGAATGTTCCCAGTTTTGGTAAAAAATTTCTGAGTTTGGGAGTTGAAAAATAACTTTAACAAGAAATTATAGCAAAGCTATGCAAAAAAAGGATGCTTGCGACCCCGTCGGAACAGCCACGGAAATCCCATCCATAAAACCAGTGAATGGGACATCCATTGGGGTATTGAAAATGTGAAAACGTTGTGATTGAAAGCAGTATTTGGTATTTTTTTAATCATTACTGATGATCGGACCGGATCTGACAGTCGTCTTTCCAAAATTTGACAATGTCAGATGATTTTTGAAAAACACGTCTCAAAACAGTCACTAACATGTCGCCACATAAATTAAAATTTGGCACAATATTTTGCTTGTAGTTCTCTGTATTTTATTTGTTGCAACCTCATAACTTTGCGGTATGAAACTAGCTTGACCTGAACAGTCAGTGTCACTAAATTGCTCTCATCAAACAGTTTATTTATTAGTGTGTAAAATGGCATGCCGCCTTGACCAACAGAGTTCAATCAATGGTGCCAGCCCTCAACGTCATTATTTGTACTGACACTCTGGTTGAACATTGACCAATTTTCAGGATGGAGTTGGTATGTTGGGGAGCTGACAGTTGTTTTCCGGGTACTCCGACTTCCTCCACCCGTAACATTGTCATGGTCATGATTAGCCATTGTGCAGAAATATGTGACCTTAAACACCAATAAATAAATAAATAATAAATAAATTTTCAGGACACCACATGGAGTTTTCAATCCATGTTCTCCTCACATATTCCTCAAATTGTTTCAATTTATCCCTGGTTGTGTCAGCCTCAGATTTGGTGAACATGTACTAGTAAGTGATTTGTTCATGAGGCAAAAATGGTAGAGCCATGAGTTTTCTTATACATGAATTTGTAGCACTTTCTGTAATGTATTCTTTGGATAATCCAATTTCCCGAACCTTTTGCCACAGTGCTTGAGTCCAGTGAAAGGCACAGCCCATTATCTCTGCCAAAGGAAAAACTTTTCGAACAGCTTACTAAGCTGTGGCTTCAAAGTCAGCCTCGACACCTGGTAATTTTATTGCCTGAGACAGCAAAGTTTTTACACACTTGAAACCTTTCTTATAATCTTTTTTACTTTTCCCCGACATAAAAGCGAACACAAGAGGTATCTGCTTCATAATATCGTCAGACCTCACAAATGCATGGATGCTGAAAAGTTGCATGAACGGGTTCCTTATAATTTTGAACGTGGCGTCAAATAATTTTGAACGTGGCATCAGTATACCACTTTTTTGCACTGGATAAAATTTCAAGTTGGTAATCCGCTTGTTGCCGAGGTCTAACTTCCTGACTACAGTCGATACAGTAATTGTTGATGCCGACTTCCATTATTATTACATTCACTGAATGATGTGGAAATCGACATAACGCCCATCTTTATATACAGTTATAAGCTTGGGGGCTGTTTGTTTTCCGCGGACCATTTGATCATTTTCACAGACATTTTATCAACTGATTAGTAATCAACCAATCTGTTTGATAATTCTTTTCATGGTTGTTTTGTTGTTGTAACAACATTTAAAAATGGACTCATGAATCCAATTACCATAAGTGTTTATCTGAACTTTCAAAACAAACTGATAAAACAAAGAAAACATGTGTTCATCATTACAATTGATTATTATTATTATAAAAAAATATAAAAAAAATGAGACATAGAAATTTAGAACAAACACAACAAAATAATGAGCTTTTTTCAAAAGGAAGTATTTGGTCCGAAATAACTTTTGGAGGTCCGAAGTCACCATCTGATTTTCGGTCCGAAGTCACCAAAATGTGCCGAAGTTACTTGGTCCGAAGTCACTGTAATTCGTGACGGCGCTGCTCCTCTGATAAAGCAAAACATCAAAAATAAAACCATAAAAACTGATCACCTTGATGCCGCGGTGATTGCTACCGAAATCACAGCCGACAATAAAAACATCGCGATTGTGTTGTTATTACAACGACCCAAGCAAAATCGTCTCCGATACCATCTTTGAATTTTTCGTGAGGAAATACAAACACTGTATCTTCCTTGGCGACTTCAATGCCAAACATCTATACTTTGGTTGTCAATACACTGTCCACAATGGTGAAGCCCTACTCTAAATCACAAAAGAACATAACCTACACGTGGTTATGAAAGATAACACTGTGACTCACATCAGTAGCAACCTGCTACAGCACTCCGAAATCCTAGATGTAATAATCACCAGCGATTCTCTCATGAATCACATTGATGACCACTGATGACCTAGGTAGTGACCACCCCCCGGACCATGTCTCAATCAAAATAGGCAATGGGCCTGTCAGGCACCCCCCCCCCCCCCCCCCCCCCCACCCTCCACAGGAATTTCAGAAAAATAAACTGGAACCTCTACCGTGGCATCATCGATGTCAAACTCCCCGGGTACTCCCCATCAATGATCTAACGCCATGGAACTTGAAGCCCAATGCGAGGGCTAGAAAAAATCATCAACTCAACCCATAATAAAATATGCCCAAATGAAGTGCGCCCTGGAGAAGTACTCGGGCAACAAACTTTCATTAATCGAAACCAAGCGAAAAGCCCTTCATGCTCTAAAAACAAAAAATGACCCTCTCAAAAATGCTGACCTCAAAAAAACATACAACTGTCTTCATGGCGAGGTTAGAAAGCCCTCCAAACTGAAAAAGAAGCCAACTGGGAAAAAGCAACAGCCAACCTAAACGAGGACAGTGATGCCCAAAAATTCTGGAACTCTTTCCTGACTTTGACCTAAAACTACTAGACAAAGTCTTCCCCGAATGCACAGAGGCGAAATTCCTTGGCACAACCATTGACCAAAACCTTTCTTTCAACAAACACACAAACGATATTGCCAGCAAAGCGACAAAATGTATCAACCTACTAAAAATGGTACGAGGCACATCCTGGAGAGCCAACCAGACAATCCTTCTTAAACTATACAAAGCTTTCGTGCATCCAGTTATTGAGTATGGGGCAATTATCCTAACCGACTAAAACCAAACCAATATGGGGAAACTCAAAAAGGTCCAAAATCATGCGTTCAGGTTCGCCCTCTGTACTTCCTGGGATACACCTATCAAAATACTCCATGACAGAGCCGAAATTCCAACCATAAAGGATTGCCTAGCCGCAAAAAATCACATCCGGCTCGCCGACAGCCAACTAATATCTGAACTCCTGGACATTTGCAACAGTCATCAAGAACCTAAAAATGCGACTAACACATCAACCTAAATTACCACAAGTATTTGCCCAAATAAGTACTCTAAAGAACAAAGAGAAGTGAATAAACAGGCGGTGAAATTGGCTCTGCTGTGACCATTTACATGTACCAGAATGGGCTGCCTTTGCCGACTCAGTTAAGTCATTAAAAATTCAACGTCTAAAAATAAACAAAAACTAGGAAAGAGAAGGTGAATAAAGAGGCAGTGAAAATGGCTCAGCTGCGACCATTTACCAGAATGGGCTGCCTTTGCCGACTCAGCTAAATCATTAAAAATTCCATGTCTAAAAATAAACTAAAACTGGGAAAAAGAAGGTGAATAAACAGGCAGTGAAAACTGCTCAGATGTGACCATATACCAGAATGGGCTGCCTTCACTGAATCAGCTAAATTATTAAAATTCAAAGTCTAAAAATAAACAAAAACTGGGAACAGGACACAGGAAGTTTACAAGCTGCAATCCACAATGTAATCACATACTTTTGTCTATTGACTAATTCTGCCTTTTTATATGCCCGTTTTTAAAAAAAAACGGTTGTATTATGGTACATGTATACCTTTGTCCATCCGTCTGTCCGTCCACACGTCGTACAATAAATTGAAAATGCTTCGAGGAATTTTTGTGATTTTTTGGTGGAAAGTATATGTTGACGGAAGGAAGCTCCCTTTCAATTTGAGTCGCTGTCCGATTTCTCATTCCAGAGTTATGGGACTTGATTCGTCAAAATATAGGCAATTTTCCACATGTCAGACAATTTTTTCTTGAAGTTATGATCTCTATAGACATATGATATATATTTCCAAATTAATGAACACAGTATGTTGTTGGTTATGATTATTGTACAAGAATATAAAAAAAACCCTGACATGTACATATACACATGTATACTCATATTGTGTGCTTCCCTCTTGTAATTAATAATGGGCATATCATGCGCTCATGGCATAGCTGTTTATTTCTTTTAGCAGGTACACAGAGATGCTTTCTTTTTGATCTCCTGCACCTCAATAACTGCTGTTATAACCGATATGGAACACAGTAACCACCATGGACTCAGAACATCCTCTGCTCTATCTCTGGAAGTGGTCTTCCACCTCCAGGGAGGCGAGCTTTGGTCCTGTTCCCCACTCCTACCCTTTATAGCTTAACTTGACATCGTCAAGATAAGCTATTGTCATCACGCGTGCGGAAGTCTGTTAGTCTGTGAGTCTGTTAGTCTGCTCACATTTTCCTTTAGCATGGACTACACCCCACAGTTCTTGTCTGATCATCACGAAATTTCATATGCAGGTTTGGGGTCATGTCTAGATGAGCATGTCTCCTTTTGGTCGCAATCTGGCAACCAGTATGGCTGCCCGAGCCCAAAACCCGAAAACCATTAGCACAGTCTACAGGTCGTATTTATGAAGGGATTTCAATGTAACCTGGTAGGATGCCTCTGTAGAATGTCTAGATGAGAATGTCCCCTTTTGGGCATGATCTATCAACCGAGATGGCTGCCCAAGCCCGAAACCCCAAAACTTTTAGCACAGTCTGCAGGTCATGTTTAATATGGAGGGGGATTTCATTGTAACTTGGTAGGATGACTCCTTATGATGTCTAGATGAGAATTTCCCCATTTGGGCGTAATCTGCCAACCGTGACGACTGCCCGAGCCCAAAACCCGAAAACCTTTAGCACAGTCTACAGGTCATATTTACATGTATTGAGGAATTTCATTGTAATTTGGTGGGTTGACTTCATATAATGTCTAGATGAGAAAGTTTGGGGCATGATTGGGCAACTGTGACGACTACAGGGGCCCGAAGCCCGAAAACCTTTAGCACAGTCTAGAGGTCATATTTATGAAGGGATTTCATTGTAACTTGGTAGGATGACTCCAAATAATGTCTAGATGAGAACGTCCCATTTTGATCGTGATCATTCAGCCTTGATGGGTGCCCGAGCCCAAAAACCTTTGGCATAGGCAAAAGGTCATATTTATAGAAGGATTTCATTGTAACCTGTTGGGTTGACTCCATATAATGCCTAGATGATGACATCCCCTTTTGGTCGTGATTGGTCTGCTGTAATGGCTACAAATGCCCAAGCCCGAAAACCTTGAGCACAGTCTACAGGTCATATTTATGAAGGGATTTCATTGTAACTTCGTAGGATCACTCCAGCTGATGCCCAGATGAGATTGCCCCCCTTGGTTGTGATCATTCAACCATGATGGCTGCCAAAGCCCGAAAACCTTTAACACAGTCTACAGGTCATATTTATGAAGGAATTTCATTGTAACTTGGTAGGTTGACTTCATTTTATGTCTAGATCGAATATCCCCTTTTGGACATGATTGGGCAACTGTGACGGCTAAAGGGACCTGAAGCCCAAAAACCTTTAGCACAGTCTACAGGTCATATTTGTGAAGGGATTTCATTGTAACTTGGTAGGTTGACTCCAAATAATGTCTAGATGAGAACGTCCCTTTTTGGTCGTGATCATTCAGCCTTGATGGGTGCCCGAGCCCAAAAACGTTTAGCATAGGCAAAAGGTCATATTTATAGAAGGATTTCATTGTAACCTGTTAGGTTGACTTCATATAATGCCTAGATGATGACATCTCCTTTTGGTCGTGATTGGTCAGCTGTGATGGCTGCAAGTGCCTGAAGCCTGAAAACCTTGAGCACTATCTACAGGTCATATTTATGAAGGGATTTCATTGTAACTTTGTAGGATCACTCCAGATGATGCCCAGATGAGATTGTCCCCTTTGGTTGTGATCATTCAACCATGATGGCTACCCGAGCCCGAAGCCCAAAAACCTTTAGCACAGTCTACAGGTCATATTTATGAAGAGATTTCATTGTAACTTGGTAAATTGACTTCATATAATGTCTAGATGAGAATGTCCCCTTTTGGACACAATTGGGCAACTGTGACGGCTACAGGGGCCCAAAGCCCAAAAACCTTTAGAACAGTCTACAGGTCATAATTATGAAGGGATTTCATTGTAGCTTGGTAGGATGACTCCAAATAATGTCTAGATGAGAACATCCCCTTTTAGTCACGATCCTTCAGCCTTTATGGCTGCCCGAGCCCAAAGACATTTGGCATAATCTATAGGTCGTATTTATGGAAGAATTTCAGTGCAACTTGTTAGGTTGACTCCATGTAATGCCTAGATGATGACATCCCCTTTTGGTCGTGATTGGTCCACTGTGATGGCTAGAGGTGCCCGAAGCCCGAAAATCTTGAGCACAGTCTACAGGTCATATTTCTGAAGGGATTTCATTGTAACTCTGTAGGATCACTCCAGATGAGAATGTCTCCTTTTGGTTGCAATCATTCAACCATTATGGCTGCCCGAGCCCAAAGCCTGAATACCTTTAGCACAGTCTACAGGTCATATTTATGAAGGGATTTCATTGTAACCTGGTAGCTTTGACTTCATATAATGTCTAGATGAGAATGTCCCCTTTTGGACACGATTGGACAACTGTGACAGCTACAGGGCCCGAAGCCCAAAAACCTTTAGAACAGTCTGCAGGTCATAATTTGAAGGGATTTCATTTTACCTTGGTAGGTTGACTCCAAATAATGTCTAGATGAGAACGTCCCCTTTTGGTCGCGATCATTCAGCCTTGATGGCTTTAGCATGTCTGTAGGTCATATTTATGGAAGGATTTCATTGTAACTTGCTAGGTTGACTCCGTATAATGCCTAGATGATGACATCCCTTTTGGTTGTGGTTGGTCTACTGTGATGGCCACAGGTGCCCGAAGCCCCAAAATCTTGAGCTCAGTCTACAGTTTATATTTATGAAGGGATTTCATTTTAACTTTGTAGGATCACTCCAGATGATGTGTCCAGATGAGAATGTCCCCTTTTGGTTGCGATCATTCAACCATAATGGCTGCCCGTGCCTATAGCCTGAAAACCTTTAGCACAGTCTTCAGGTCATATTTATGAAGGGATTTCATTCTAACTTGGTAGGTTGACTTCATATAATGTCTAGATGAGAACGTCCCCTTTGGACGCAATTGGGAAACTGACGGCTACAGAGGCCCAAAGCACAAAAACCTTTAGCACAGTCTACAGGCCATATTTATGAAGGGATTTCAATGTAACTTGATAGGATGACTAGATTTGGAATAATTTCACTCTAACTTGGTAACTTTCGTTGACAAACAGTAACTGTGAGGGCCACATACATTAACTGTGAGGTCATATCAACCCACCCCTCAGCTCTTTTGTACAAAAATTAACATGTTCCGAATTATCACAATTCTTGTCTTATTTCATAATCCTTTCATAAACATTGAACATTATCCTTTTCATCAAACACAACACACAGACAAGTTAAGCTACAGTGTCACTGACACTTTCATCTGACTTAGTGGAAATGTGCGATCATAACCCCAGTCTTCAAAAAGAATGACCTTTGTACAATAAGAAATTATAGACCTTTCTCCCTTTTTGAAAAATGTTTATTCAAACAAATGACAAACATATCTTTAACTTCCTTTTCTGTAATGTTTGGCTGACAAAATTTCAACCTGCATTTAGACCAAAAGACTCTTCCACTATTCAATTCACTAAAATCCACAACACAAGTAGCTGTTCGCTTGACAAAGGGAAAGAAATTCGATTCATGTTTTGGAATGTGAACAAAGCTTTTGACAAAGTCTGACATGAAGGACTATTACACGAACTCGAGAAAATAGGCATAAATACAGGCAAACTTTTCAAATAGTTTTAGTCTTACCTAACGAGTAGCACTGTTCAGGAACTACGCCTTGACTTTGCGTGCTCTCTCAAGCGATTTTTACGTGCTCTGCGAGCAAATATCCCAGGGCTCTGTCTAAATTTGCTCAAAACACAACAGTAGTCAGAACCACAGCTTGTATGTGCATAAACAGCGAATAACAACACCACCATGTCAGCAAATTCAGGGCTTATATTTTGTCTAAATTTGTGAGAATCCATTTGGATTCTCGTGAAAATGGTTGCGAGAATCCATACCTACTATGAGTGTCCCAGGATCCCATGACACCACCATGGTTCAACCACTGTTGTATACTGATAACATATGTTAACCTTTTACCCAACACACCTTTTTAATTTTTAAAACTAAATTTGATAATTTTTAAACAATAAATAATAAATAAATGATAAAATAATTAAATGAACAATATTTACCAATAAATCTTACAAATATGGCTGTCGTTGGAACCGGCTCGATGAGCCGGTTCAAATGACAGCCATATTTGTGCAATTTTATTGACAAAGTGTCAGGATATTTCAGGTCTGCCAGGACACCTGAGGCCCCGTAAGGCATGGGCTGACGTGGGGTTATTTAGTCCCGCTGATAAAATCGCGGGAAAATTAGACCGACGTGGAGAGTCGGAATCCTGGTGCCGCGAACTCGGCGCTGGGAGCTGAGTTCGACCGGTGCTGTGATTTCTCCTCTGCCAAATTGGCCTAAGATAGGTTCGATTTCCGTTAGGTGTGATTCCTAATCACTTCAGGCTGCGTAATGGAAAGAATGATTTAAAGTAACAACGATTCTTTTATTTACACATAAAAATAAAGCCGTTTCAATATTTCAACAATCAACAATTCGATTCTTTTCACAGAAAATGTGTTGCTAGGGTTAAATAATTCTCAACAATTATATAGTCATTCTATAGCCCTGTACTGGCACTATAGTCTACGCACTGGAAATGTTACTACCGTGAGCTCGCCATAAGAGCTTCACAAATCTGAGATTATGTTATGGAGAGCTCGCCATAAGAGCTTCACAAATCTGAAATGTTATTACCGTGAGCTCGCCATAAGAGCTTCACCCGCTTAGGTTCAAATGTCAACGTCTGCGCGTAACTGTACCTCTGGCTGTTGGGGGGTTCCGACCAGCAATGTTCGTCATCTATAAAGTCACCGTACTTCTGATTTGGGCCAGATATTGTCTACTCATACCTTATGTGCCTTTTGAAAGTCCTCCGTGAAAGTCCTATTGAAATGTTCACTGTTCCTGGTTGAATTCATGATTCACAAATGCCCTTTTTTGTGCTAGGGCAAAATTGTCACTCACACCGATCTCCAGTCGGTATTCCGATGCTTCAACAGCAAAACAAACTACTCACAATGCAATCAGTCTGACACTTCAAACGGTTAATACGCACAATACAATTAACCTACACTTCTGACTATTGCAGACTGATACCTGCTACTCGACAATCTAAACTTTAACATTTCATCTTGGGTTTTCCTTCTCAACGAATTTGGCACTGTAGCTGCCTATCAACCTTAAGCGAAATCAATCGTGGAATGCCCTGTCTGGCGATTACAGCCGTTTCAGGGTCCTTTGATTGAAGGTACCCCTATGCCAGGAAACAGAGTCCGCCTGCCCTGGACTTCACCAATGTGTGTGTGACCCCAAGTGTGTGTCTAATGCTCTGCTCTTCAAGGTATATATACTTTTTACCCTAAACTGTCAGGTGGACAGATGCTCATCTGTCCATCTGCCAAAACGGTGGGAGATGACGTATATCGAGGCAGAATCAATACAAGTCATCTCGCGCGTGACTTAACGGTGATTTCACTTGTTGAGAGAACCGATTCGTTCCTGCCACTCATTGCAAAACTAATGATCAAGTGACGACACAACAGACATTTCTATCTTTTAGAATCTCGTTTCTCAATTGGCCGTGACAATATCTTGCCACCAACCGATTACGTCTCGTAAGACTCGCGACTACTGTATAACTTAAATGAGATTAGACCTTATCTAACATACCGTTTCTCCCCTGGGTCCCTGCGCTGAAGCTGGATATACACCATGTGTGTTTTTTTCCATGTCCAGCTTCACAGAGAAGTGCAATTCACGTAGGTTTTTCGCCTTGATGCGGAATATCTTTTGAACTTACAATATCTTTATATATGAGGCCCCTTGCCCCTATATTTAGGCTGGCTTTGCTCTGACAAGGTCATGTTAGCCTTCTATTGGTTAATTTGTTGCCGCTGTGTTAGATAAAGGGTTAAATTGACTCACTTCTTTTCCCGCGAATCCTAGCAGAGGTGCAGCGAGAATCTACATGGATTCTCGCCGGTTATATTGCACGAAACTTTGTGCGAATCGATTCTCGGATTCTCGTCGAAATATAAGCCCTTAAATTATACGAGTTTAAATGTGAATACTGTCAATTCCAGTGCTCTCCCAAGGAAAAAACCCTGATATTTGAACAAAACAAGCAATTGTGCTGTGCAATCATCATCTAATTTATTAGTTTTTAGAATGCAATTTGTTTAGCGACGTTGTTGAAGACCTACAATTTCTTTGAAAGGCATTATCTTGATTTATAGAGCAGGAATCAAATTTAAACTTGCCTTTGGCTAAAGGTGTCATTTTCTTGAATGTTTAAGTAATGGATAAAGAATGTCTCTGAATTGAATGCTTTGCAGAAGTCATTCCGTCAAGGGCCGAAAGCCGAAAGGCCCAAGACAGGAGGGTTTTTCTAAGCGATTTAATGAAAGTAGTAGGCCAGGTAGTTAGCTTAACTTGACAAAGTCAAGATAACAGGGCTCAAAATACATCTTTAGCTCAACTTTGGCAAAGCCAAATTTGAGCTTTTGTCATAGCCCGTCGTCCGTCTGGCCATCTGTCCGTACGTCAACAATTGGATACGGCTCGGGCTAGAGGCCGTATTTATGAACCGATCTTTACAAAACTTCTTGGGTACCTTTGTTATGACCGTGGGACGAGAACGAGTGTTTTTGGGTGCGGTCCGAAATTCAAGATGACCGCCAGCTGCCATTTTGTACCGACGATGCAGAAATCTATTTTTTGTACAGAACTTCCATATGAAAGCTCTGATTTGAATAATTTTTTGTATGAATGTTTAGTACCATGGGATACATTACATATAATACGTTTTTTTTTTCTCGTGCGTAAATTGTGCAAATTAGATGAATTTTGATGTTTTTTGGTGTTACTTTCAGCACTGTAAGTGCAAATGCCAATACGGCTCGGGCTAGAGGCCGTATTTATGAACCGATCTTTACAAAACTTCTTGGGTACCTTTGGTATCACCGTGGGACGAGAACGAGTGTTTTTGAGGGTGATTCGAAATTCAAGATGGACGATGACATCCATTTTGTACAAAATTAGGTGCAATCAGATTTTTGCACAGAACTTCCATATGAAAGCGCTGATTTGAATAATTTTTTGTGTGAATGTTTAGTACCATGGGATACATCACATATAATACAGGCTTTTTTCTCGTGCAGAAATTATGCAAATTAGATGAACTTTGATTTTTAGCTCAACTTTGGCGAAGCCAAATTTGAGCTTATGCCATGGCCCGTCGTCCGTCTGAGCTTCAACAATTGGATACGGCTTGGGCTAGAGGCCATATTTATGAACCGATCTCTACGAAACTTCTTGGGTACCTTTGTTATGACCGTGGGACGAGAACGAGTGTTTTTGGGTGTGGTCCGAAATTCAAGATGGCTGCCAGCCACCATTTTGTACCTACGATGCAGAAATCTGTTTTTTGTACAGAACTTCCATATGAAAGCTCTGATTTGAATAATTTTTTGTATGAATGTTTGGTACCATGGGATACATCACATATAATACGGGTTTTTTTCTCGTGCAGAAATTATGCAATTTAGAGTAACTTTGATGTTTTTTGGTGTTACATGTACTTTCAGCACTGTAAGTGCAAATGCCAATACGGCTCGGGCTAGAGGCCGTATTTATGAACCGATCTTTACGAAACTCCTTGGGTACCTTTGTTATCACCGTGGGACGAGAACGAGTGTTTTTGGGTCTGGTCCGAAAATCAAGATGGCCGATGGCAGCCATTTTGTACAAAATTTGGTGCAATCAGATTTTTGCACAGAACTTCCATATGAAAGCGCTGATTTGAATAATTTTTTGTGTGAATGTTTAGTACCATGGGATACATCACATATAATACGGGTTTTTTTCTCGTGCAGAAATTATGCAAATTAGATGAACTTTGATTTTGTCAGTGCTACTTACACACAGTAAGTACACATGTCAATACGGCTCGGGGTGGAGTCTGTATTTATGAACCGATCTTCACGAAACGTCTTGGGTACCTTTGTTGTCACCTTGGGATGAGAACGAGTGTTTCAGGGTGCGGTCCAAAATTCAAGATGGCTGCCAGTGGCCATTTTGTACCGAAATTAGGTCTAATCAGTTTTTTGTACACAACTTCTATATGCCTCAGGCTGGAGGCCGTATTTATGAACCGATCTTTACGAAACCTCTTGGGTACCTTTGTTATCACTGTGGGATCAGAACGAGTGTTTTTGGGTGTGGTCCAAAATTCAAGATGGCCACCAGCAGCCATTTTGTACCAAAATTAGTGCAATCAGTCTTTTGTGCAGAACTTCTGTATGAAAGTTCTGATTTGAATAAATTTTTGTATGAATGTTTAGTAACATGGAATACATCACATATAGTACAGGTTTTTTTCTCGGGCAGAAATTATGCAAATTAGATGAACTTTGATTTATTCAGTGCTACTTATACACTGTAAGTGCACATGTCAATACGGCTCGGGCTAAAGGCTGTATTTATCAATCGATCTTCACAAAACTTCTTGGGTACCTTTGTTATCACATTGGGACGAGAACAAGTGTTTCGGAGTGCGGGCCAAAATTCAAGATGGCTGCCAGTGGCCATTTTGTACCGAAATTAGGTCCAGTCAGTTTTTTGTCACAACTTCTACACAGCTCATATTTGTGAACTGATGTTCACGAAACTTCATGGGTATCTTTGTTTTCACCTTGGGACAGGAATGAGTGTGTTTTGGGGTGCCTTTGTTATCACTGTGCTGTGAGAACAAATATTTTGGGGTTCAGTCAGACCCACTCTGGGACTCAAAAGATTTTTTTCTAGTTTAGCATCTGACTGTCACTCACCTTTACAATACTTTACCTATACATTTGTTACAGGCAACGGTCAGTATTTATGTACAGACCGTTACAATACTTTATATGTACCTTTGTTATCAGGTCATTACCTAGATGTTTGTCATTGCTGTGTCACATACTATACATGTACATGTCTTTGTCTTGACAAGTTGAGCTACAGTGTCATTGACACTTTCATTTCATTGCGACTTACACACAGTAAGTACACATGTCAATACGGCTCGGGCTAGAGTCTGTATTTATGAACTGATCTTCACGAAATGTCTTGGGTACCTTTTTTATCACCTTGGGACGAGAACGAGTGTTTCTGGGTGCGGTCTAAAATTCAAGATGGCTGCCAGTGGCCATTTTGTACCAAAATTAGGTCTAATCAGTTTTTTGTACACAACTTCTATACGGTTCAGACTAGAGGCCATATTTATGAACCAATCTTTACGAAACTTCTTGGGTACCTTTGTTATCACCGTGGGATGAGAGCGAGTGTTTTTGGGTGTGGTCCAAAATTCAAGATGGCCACCAGCAGCCATTTTGTACCAAAATTAGTGCAATCAGTCTTTTGTACAGAACTTCTGTATGAAAGTTTTGATTTGAATAAATTTTTGTATGAATGTTTAGTAACATGGAATACATCACATATTGTAAGGTTTTTTTTTTTTCTGTGCAGAAATTATGGAAATTAGATGAACTTTGATTTTGTCAGTGCTACTTACACACAGTAAGTACACATGTCAATACGGCTCGGGGTGGAGTCTGTATTTATGAACCGATCTTCACGAAACGTCTTGGGTACCTTTGTTGTCACCTTGGGATGAGAACGAGTGTTTCAGGGTGCGGTCCAAAATTCAAGATGGCTGCCAGTGGCCATTTTGTACCAAAATTTGGTCCAATCAGTTTTTTGTCACAAGTTCTATACAGCTCGTATTTATGACTGATCTTCACAAAACGTCTTGGGTACCTTTGTTTTCACCTTGGGACAGGAACGAGTGTGTTTTGGGGTGCCTTTGTTATCACTGTGCTATGAGAACAAATATTTTGGGGTTGAGTCAGACCCACTCTGGGACTCAAACATTTCTTTTCTAGTTTAGCATCTGACTGTAGCCCACCTTTACAATACTTTACCTGTACATTTGTTACAGGCAACGGTCAGTATTTATGTACAGACCATTACAATACTTTATATGTACCTTTGTTATCAGGTCATTACCTAGATGTTTGTCATTGCTGTGTCACATACTATACATGTACATGTCCTTGTCTTGACAAGTTGAGCTACAGTGTCACGGACACTTTCATTTTCTATACGTAGCAAAATGCTACACATTTCCGAAAAATGAATAGCATTTTGTTTAAATTGCATAGCAGTTCTTGTATACCGGAGTGATACCATACTGTTTTGTATTGAACTCTTCTGTGCAGATAGAATAATGTCCATCCATTTCTGTGCCTTTTCAAATGAGCTGCAACACATGAAGCACTAACTATGTTTTTCAATTGAACTGTTTTTAACAACTGCATGGACTTAGATATTTCCAAATGCGTAAGAACATCTCTTAATTTGATGGGCTCAAAGTTATTTTGACTGGGTATTTTATGCAAAATGCAGGATGAATTTAAACCAATAAAATTCAGGTTACATATGAAGTTGCTAATGCACGGTGGAGACTTAATCTCATATCAGGAGTAAAGCATCAGTGAACTAGCAAAGTTTTGTTGCAAATTTTCATTTTTACATTTTGCAATACAAGATATTCAACTGCAGCCTGTTAGGCTGCAATTGAATATATTGTATTGCAAAATGCTATACATGATTGAAAATTGTGTAGCTTTTAGCATGTTTTGCATAGCAAATAGCGATGTGAAACCACTTATTTTGAGCCCTGCTATTGCCATCACGTGTGCAGAAGTCTGTTCACATTTTCCTTTAGCACGGACTACACCCCGCAGTTCTTGTCTAATCGTCATGAAATTTCATGTGCAGGTTTGGGGTCATGTCTAGATGAGAACGTCCTCTTTTGGTCACGATCGGTCAACCGGTATGGCTGCCCGATCCCAAAACCCGAAAACCATTAGCATAGTCTTCAGGTTGTATTTATGAAGGGATTTCATTGTAACTTGGCAGGATGCCTCTGTATAATGCCTAGATGAGAACGTCCTCTTTTGGGCATGATCTGTCAACTGGAATGGCTGCCCAAGCCTAAAACCCAAAAACTTTTAGCACAGTCTGCAGGTCATGTTTAATATGGAGGGATTTCATTATAACTTGGTAGGATGATGACTCCTTATGATGTCCAGATGAGAATTTCCCTATTTGGGTGTGATCTACCAACCGAGACGACTGCCCGAGCCCAAAACCCGAAAACCTTTAGCACAGTCTACAGATCATATTTATTGAGGAATTTCATTTTAACTTGGTGGGTTGACTTCATATAATGTCTAGATGAGAAAGTCCCCTTTTGGACGTGATTTTACAACTGTGACGGCTACAGGGGCCTGAAGCCTGAAAACCTTTAGCACAGGTCATAATTATGAAGGGATTTCATTGTAACTTGGTAGGATGACTCCAAATAATGTCTAGATGAGAATGTACCATTTTGGTCGTGATCATTCAGCCTTGAGGGCTGCCCGAGCCCAAAAACCTTTAGCATAGTCTACAGGTCGTATTTGATGATGACATCCCCTTTTGGTCGTGGCTGGTCAACTGTGATGGCTGCAGGTGCCCGAAGCCCCAAAATCTTGAGCACAGTCTACAGGTCATATTTATGAAGGGATTTCATTGTAACTTTGTAGGATCACTCCAGATGATGTCCAGATGAGAATGACCCCTTTTGGTTGCGATCATTCAACCATAATGGCTGCCCGTGCCCGAAGCCCAAAAATCTTGAGCACAGTCTTCAGGTCAAATTTATGAAGGGATTTCAATGTAACTTCATAGGATCACTCCAGATGATGTCCAGATGAGAATGTTCCCTTTTGGTTGCGATCATTCAACCATGATGCCTGCCCGAGCCCAAAGCCCAAAAACCTTTAGCACAGTCTACAGGTCATATTTATAAAGGGATTTCGTTGTAACTTGGTTGGTTGACTTCATATAATGTCTAGATGAGAATGTCCCCTTTGGGCGCAATTGGGAAACTGACAGCTGCAGGGGCCCAAAGCCCGAAAACCTTTAGCACAGTCTACAGGCCATATTTATGAAGGGATTTCAATGTAATTTGATAGGTTGACTCATTTTGGAATAATTTCACTGTAACTTGGTAACTTTCATTGATATATGTTAACTGTGAGATCCACATTCATTAACTGTGAGGTCATATTAAACCTTAGCTCTTTAGTACAGTGTACACCTCATATTATAATATTTTTATCAAAAACATAGCATACAGGGAACAGAAATGAACATATTCCCAATTATCACAATTCTTGTCTTATTTCATAATCCTTTCATAAACATTGAACATTATCCTTTTCATCAAACACAACAGACAAGTTAAGCGACAGTGTCATTGACACTTTCATTGGAATTCACTACAAATAATTTTTCCACAATTCCACTACCTGTTTCAATGAGGAGGTCATTAAGCTGAGTTTAAATGCTTTTTGACAATATGACTGGCTGGTTTTGGCCATTATCTTAGATGAAGAGTTGCTACAGATGAGATTTACACAAAAGCTGAAGTTTGATGCTCAGGTCCACTGCTTAGATGGTTCAGTCTGGTATGGTCTATCCCCTAACAGTCTGATACAACAGCCTGGACTGGGCCAAAGCGGTCTGATCAGGCCAGAAGTGATTAAAATTCAAGTTATTCAGCTTGTTCAAAATCAACCTGAAACTTGGATATTTTAATTGAATGAAAATTTTACAATAACTTATAACCTATTAAAAACCTTATTTCTGAAATCTTCATCACTGAGAGACTTTCTAAAGGACTAAAAAAAATTCTGAGGTTCTGAACGGACTTACTTTCAGAGCTATAATGACAGCCAAAAAGATTTGAAATGTACCCAATTCACACTTAATTTCAAAAACATTGTTCATATTCAGTACAAACACTGCTTTTCAATGGGCACCCAAAATGGGTTAGCTACACTTGAAACTAGAAGTCCTGTCACAGCATTGTGCACTATTAGGAAGACACTGTGCACTGGATAAGTGCACTCCAATATCTACCAATGCCACAGGAAACACTTGAAAACTTCATCACATGGATCACGGGGTCCAACCTGGTGATCCATGTGATGGAAGTTTACAGATGCTTTACATTTTGTATCGCTTTGCGAAAATTTTCAGGTGCATTCCATCATATAATTCCCTTTATCTGCAGCAAGTAGTGTGTCAACTAATGTGCATGTTCTGCACTAACTGTACAGGACTTCTAGTTTTAACTGTTCAGTCGAGAAAAAAAACCAAAACCCCACCCTCAAAAAAGCACTAATAACACTCATCCAGAATAGGGTGAAATAAATTGAAATGCTATGTACATGTATGTACATTTTTCCCTCAACTCATGAGGAATAATACTGAAATGGTTAACCGGATAACCAGGTTGAAACTGGTTACCTACCTAACCGATTTGAAAAAATTCCAACTGGTTATCTGAAATATCGTTAGTGATCGTCATTCCATGGTCGATCAATTCAGAAGGCCAGCAAATGTGAAAAGAATGTTGTAGATGAAGAGGCTGGTCGGAAGAAGTAGAAAGTAATCTTGATAATGAATTTGCCCGGTGCCTCCAACTTTCACAGTATTATATCACAGGCAAACGTAATTGAATTTGGTCTGTGATTCTCACAGTGACAAAAACAGTAGGAAGGTGAGGCAAATCTGTGGATGGAAACAAATGGTCATTCTAATTCCTTGTATTCATCTGAAAACTGATCACATTCTGTTCTTTGCTAGGTTACATACATGTAGTACATAGTTCTGTCAACTGGAAGATATGACCTGCCACATGTCATTTTTTTACCCATATGTAAACGAAAACACATGTGAGTAGACCACATTGCATTCTGAGAGCGAGCATGTCGTCTGCATGGTATTTGAACTCACAGAGAAACAAAGAACATACCAGCCTTGACTAGGTGATCATGACACCATTTTGCAAGATAGTTGCTTTGATTTTGTTGACTTTAGAATACACCTGGTAACAGGTGTGATGATGACAAGCATAGAAAATCATAGTTCTACCACTTCTCTTGCAACATTGTCAAATTGGTGTATAGAGAAGTGGACCAGGCTGGAAAATACAGGACCAGGGTGTGTGGATCTGTCCAGCATCCAGGCCTGAAAATAAGCAGTCTGACATTTGCAGAATGAGGTCACCAGAGGGTGAATTTGATGATCCTATCCCATACAGTGGGCAAATCTATCCTCTGGGTACCTCTTTCTGTTTAGTTTTGAGACCCTGATTCAGATTGAGGTTCACAGAGGATAAATTTAGTGACTATAGCAGGATAGTATCACTAAATTCACCCTCTGGGGATCTCATTTTGCATATGCCAGTCTGCTTATTTTCTGGCTTGCCAGCATCGGTGGTCCAGTCTGTTTCAGACCTGGATCGCAGATAGGACCAGTTCAAGCAGTCCGGTCCACATCACTTAAATGTGATGTGGACTGGACTGTGATTTCAAAAAATGAAAACATATTCTATTTAACAGTTGTTAGCTTACTTTGACAAAGTCAAGCTGAGCTTATCTAATCGCTCTCTGTCCATCCATCCATCTGTACATCTATCATACCATCTGTCCATCCGCCATCCATCACCGCTATGTTTTGGACTTCTCCAAAACCACTAGGCCAACTCAAGTAAAAGTTTTTGTGAGTGATGGTTCCAAAGGGGCATTGTAATTTTTAGCTCACCTGACTGAAAGTCAGGGTGAGCTTTTCTTATCACTCTTCGTCCATCGTCCGTCCGTCCGTCATCCTGCGTGAAGGTGGTGTTTGAGCCTCTCTCTCTCCTAAACTACTGGCCACATTTTAATTAAATTTCATGTAAGTAGTGGTTATATAGGGGCATTTTGATTTCTATGAAAATTGGGTTTCGGCTCATATCGAACAGAGGGGTGGGGAAAAAATGGCCAAATTTTTTGAAAATCTTCTAATGAACCACCAGTAGCAGAGTCTTGATATGTGGTATACAGAGTCCTTTTGAGCTTTAGAATCAAGTTTGTTCAAGAGAAGTTTGTCGGGCATTATTTGCCTTCGTTATGGGAGAGGCAAAAATTTTGGCCACGCCTAAAATTTCTATTTTCAGAGCCGTGATGTCAATTTGAACCAAATTTGATATGAGATGATAATGGGTAAAAAGTAGTTGATTGATGCAAAAAAAAATTTTCTCATTGCCCCATGGGAACCTCGGGAACTAAAAATAGGAAAAACGTTAAAACTGACATATCTCCAAAACTACATGGCACAGAGAATTTTTATTTTGTATAAAGCTTACTTTTATCCAATAAAATAGAATGGTTAAAAAAATCCGTATCGGTTTGATCACAAGGTACTTTTTTCAGGACTTTGAAAAAGTGCTGAGTCAGCACTTTTTAACACTTGTAGGCAATGGGAAAAACATTAAAAAATCTTCTTCTCCAGATTCAGTAGGCAGAATCTTTTGATATTTGGTATGCAACATTGTAGGGTGAATCTGATTCAAGTTTGTTCAAATCGGTCCCCTGGGTTCATATTTGGGCTCAGTATTGGAGCCCGATTTCGAACTTAGTGCATCTCAGGCAAATTTATTTAAAAAATCTTCTTCTCCAGATCGAGCAGGCAGAATCTTTTGATATTTGGTATGCAACATTGTGGGGTGGATCTGATTCAAGTTTGTTTGGGACCCCAAAGTTTGCTTTTCAGGCAAATTTCTTAAAAAATCTTCTTCTCCAGATCCAGCAGGCAGAATCTTTTGATATTTGGTATGCAACATTGTGGGGTGGATCTGATTCTATTTTGTTCGAATCGGCTCCCTAGATTCATATTTGGGCTCACTATAGAAGCTCGAATTTGAACTTAGTGCATTTCAGGCAAATTTCTTCAAAAATCTTCTTCTCCAGATCCTGCAGGCAGAATCTTTTGATATTTGGTATGCAACATTGTGGGGTGGATCTGATTCCAGTTTGTTCAAATCGGCCACCTGGATTCATATTTGGGCTCACTCTAGAAGCCCAAATTCGAACTTAGTGCATTTCAGGCAAATTTCTTTGAAAATCTTCTTCTCAAGATCCAGCAGGCAGAATCTTGTGATATTTGGTATGCAGCATCCTTAGGGGGGTGAGATTCAAGTTTGTTCAAGCCATGCCCCTAGGTCCATATTTGGGCTCACTGTGGGAGCTTGAATTGTAACTTTGTTCAAAATGAGGAATTTTCTTAAAAAATCTTCTTCTTCAGATCCAGCAGTCGGAATGGTTTGATATGTGGTGAGTAGCATCCTTGGGGGGAGGGGGGGATTCAAGTGTGTTAAAGCCAAGTCCATGGGTCCATATTTGGGCTCCCTGTGGGAGCCCAAATTATAACTTAGTCAATATGAGGAATTTTTCTTTAAAAATCTTCTTCTTCAGATTCAGCAGTTGGAATGTTTTGATATTTGGCATGGAGCAACCTTAGGGGGCTGAGATTCAAGTTTGTTCAAGCCAAGTCCCTTGGTTCATATTTGGGCTCACTATGGGAGCCTGAATGACAACTTAGTTCAAAATGAGGAATTTTCTTTAAAAATCTTCAGATCCAGCAGATGAATGCTTTTGATATTTTTTATGCAGCATCCTTAGGGGGGTAAGATTCAAGTTTGTTCAAGCCATGTCCCTAGGTCCATATTTGGGCTGATTGTGGGAGCTCGAATTGTAACCTGGTTCAAAATGAGGAATTTTCTTTAAAAATCTTCTTCTTCAGATCCAGCAGTCGGAATGTTTTGATATTTGGTGTGCAGAATCCTTAGGGGTGTGAGATTCAGGTTTGTTAAAGCCAAGTCCCTGGGTTCATATATGGGCTCCCTGTGGGAGCCCGAATTATGACTTAGTTCAGTATGAGGAATATTCTTTAAAAATCTTTTTTTAGATCCCCTGGTCAGAATATTTGGTTTCAGCTTTTCTTAGGAGGAGCAGATGCAACTTGTGGAAATCAATTCTCTGGGTTGATATTTAGGCTACCATGTCAGGTGAGCGCCCTCAGGCCCCCTGGGGCCTCTTGTTTTATATACTGTAGCATACAGGAAATTCTATAGTCAATAGGCATACTTCTGGTATATTTACAAGTTTGTTGAATTTGAACATAAATGTACATGCACAGTCATGTGCAACCTACATAGATAATGCTGAAAACTTACCTCTTATTTACAAAGTGTGTAAAATTTGATTTCATAATACAACGTGTGCATGCATGTAAACAGTATGGCATTGTTCAAAATAAGTGCTAGGAAACAATAAAAGAAATTGTCTTCCAAAGATATTTGTTAACTAATAATACCAGCCCTTCATGACCTTTCTTGGAGATGTTTCTAAGAAATGATGTCAAGTGCTGACACATCCGAGTATCGACAGACAAAGGAGAACATTACATTTTTTTCATTTGAATGGAAGTCAGGCTGATTTGTAGAGATGGGCTGTACTTGAATTTTTAGTTCTGTATTGGTTTCAGTATTTTTATACTGGTATACATGTACTACAATATTGGTTCAGTATCTGACTTGACTGAAATTTGCTGATAGTACCAATGATGAATTCATATCAGGAAATTACAGAATAAGTTCTTGTATCATTCTACCACAACACCAAAAACGCCATTGCCATTGAGCTCAACATCTGCATTCTTTTGTCAACACAAATCATATCTAGAGCAATTTTGTGGCTTAATGTTCCAAACACACCTTAACCTTTAAAGGCCTATTGCAAGGCTTTTGTGTTCTCAGAGCATTTGCCTTTAACATGCCATCATCCTGTTGACAAACGATAAATCACATGGGTCTTGATTTCTAGTCAAGTCTTGCTGACTCCCTTAACAGGCAGCCAAGACTTGACTAGAATTCACTGCTAAGCAACTTCACATGTACAGGTTGTAATCTAGTGAGAATTCAGGACAATTGTCTAGAGCCTTAAGTTTAACAAAACGGAAAGAAAATCTGTCACTTTTTTCATGAAAATGAACACCAATCAACTGCTATCAAGCCTCAACAAGGCCTTATAAATAGTGAATGTAGAAAAATTTTAAAATGCAGATAGTTTTAGAGTTCAGTGATTTGTTCGCTTTGGATATTTGGTTTTCTTATGAATTCAGCATCTGTTTGCTTTTTAGTTCACCTGACTGAAAGTCAGGGGAAGCTTAAGTGATCACTTTTTTGTCTGTCCATCCATCCGTATGCCGTCCGTCCAGTGTGAACTTTATATTATCAACTTCTCCTCATACCACACCAGAATTGAACCAAATTTGATGTGCATGTTCCTTATCATATGTTAATTCAAGTTTGTTCAAACAAAGTTGCCATGTCCACAGGGGGCTCCACAAAGGGCATTACTCCTATAGCACCCATAAATTGTTTCCCAAAATTAAAAAAAAACCTCCATAATCACCAATTAGAATCTTTTAATATTTGGTTTATAATATTCCTAGGGGGTCAGATTCAAGTTTGTTCAAATCGAGTCTCTGGGTTAATAATTGGGCTCCCTGTAGGAGCCTGAATTTTAACTAAGTGTAATATGAGAAATTTTTTTAAAAATCATCATCTTCACATCCACCAGATAGAATGCTTTCATATTTGGTATACATCATTTCTACGGGGCCAGATTCAAGTTTGTTCAAATTGGGTCCCTGGTTAATATTTGGGTTCTCTATTGGAGCCCATAGTTTAACTTAGTGCAATATGAGGAAATTTCTTTAAAAATCTTCTTCAGATCCACCAGTTAGAATCCTTTCAAATTTGGTATACAACATCTCGAGGTTGGTCAGACTCAAGTTTGTTCAAATCGAGTCCTTGGGTTAATATTTGTGCTCTCTATGGGAGCCCGAATTTTAACTTAGTGCAATATGAGGGAATTTTTTTAAAAAATTCTTCTTCTTTTAAATTCACCAATCACAATCCTTTCATATTTGGTATACTACATCTCTAGAGGGGTCAGATGTAAGTTTATTTAAATTAAGTTCCTGGTTTAATATTTAGGCTCCCCATAGAGCCCCAATTTTAACTTAGTGCAGTATGAGGGAATTTCTTTAAAACTCTTCTTCTTCAGATTCACCAGTCACAATCCTTTCATATTTGGTATACAACATGTCTAGGAGGGCCAGATTTAAGTTTGTTCAAATCGAGTCCCTAGGTTAATATTTGGGCTCCCTATGGGAACCCAAATTTTAATTTAGTGCAATCCCCGCGGGAACCCTGGGAAGTGAAGCATTGCCTGTTCACTACGGTAAACAGGCTCTGTTTTACTGGTAAAATAGGACCCAGTCACCAAAGATTTGGAGGTGCAAACCCTCTCTAAAATGGGCACCATGGCTTATTAACTCTCACCCCTGGTCTTGAGTTGATGCTCATGTTGTGGTCATGATTAGCCATTGTGAAAAAATATGTGACCTTAAACACCAATAAATAAATAAATAATTTAGTGCAATATGATAGAATTTCTTTAAAAATCTTCTTCTCCAGAACCATCTATTAGAATCTTTTAATATTTGGCATACAATTTCTCTAGGGGGTTCAGATTCAAGTTTGTTCAAATTGGGACCCTGGGTTTATATTTGGGCTCTGTATTCGAGGGGTGGGAGTGGGTTGTGGTGACTGCTGTGACATAACAACCTTTGGAAGTTTAGCAGTGCTTGTCTTCAGCTAATGGAATTGGAAGCAGTCAGGAAGACCTATGATAATAATCATCTGACATGGACACCAGAGTTTGTGAATAATTTCATGACTTCCTTCCTCTGTAGTGTTGATGAACTATGACTAACTGAATGTGATCCAAAATACTTCTTTGAACCACTTTGCCAGGTGATTGATTAAGTCCCCTTGGGGCCTCTTGTTTGATATATTGCCCATCTCTTATGATTTATACATGTACTGATCACTCTTCACTCGTGAAGGTGGTGTTTGTATCTTCTCTGAAACCATGACCCTGATTTCAGTAAAATTACTTATGAGTTATGGTTGGAATGGTGCAAATGAATTTGGTTAAAATCATTCTACTGCTTCCCATCCCAGTTTTTCAAAAATCCTCTTATAAACCGATACATACAATGAATTGGTATTTGATACTGAGCTTCCTTTTGACGAGTAGACTCAAGTTTCTTCAAACAAAGTTCAGTGGTGATAATATTTTCTATTGTAATGGGAGGGGCAAGATGTTTAGTCTCATGCCAATTTGACATTTTTGGAACACTCTCGCCAATATGACTGACATTTGGTATACATTATATATGGGTCGCATGTTCTTGATTTATGCATAAAAAAGTTAGTCATTGATATGGAACATACTTTATAGGAATACAGTGAAAATGGTGAAGAAAATATTGATCGGTTTTATTATGGGAAACCATCATTTTAATAGTATAGCATCATTGCATTTCATATCCCATTCGTACCCTTAGTGACTTTGTTTACCCTTTGTACTGAGTGATTTCATACCATTAAACCAAGAAATACTAATTCATTAACTTGCCCCAGTTAAGAATTTCATTTGTAGAAAAGAAAAAGGATTAGGAAGTAACAAAATGTCACATCTTCGAAAATCTCTGAAATTGGTGATAATTGAAGACAGGAAAAACAAAATTAAATTTTTAATTTTGTTTCATATTGTAAGAACTAAATTCGGATGTAATTTTGTAAAATATTGCAAACATGAGACATTTTCAGATACCGGTAAATACCGGAAGTTTGGCTCTTTCATATCATTTCACAAAATGCATAGAATGAAAAAATATCTTTGTGGGAACTCCCAGAAGTGGAGCATTGCTTGTTTGTTGTATTTAATAAGTTCTGCTTTACTTGTAAAGTAGGACTCTGTCAAGGCTTGATCTAACTGGATTCACATAGCGATTTTCGATTTTCGACAAAAACATATATATATAATAGGAAATGCTAATCAAAATTTATCCAAGTCAGTAAACTGCTATTTAATTTAAAAAAATTAATTCAACCCCTGGACTCTGAAACCAACACCTGTGTGGAAGGCCTCAAGAGTGGGCAGCAAAGGTATAAATGATCGTTTAAATTTGATTTCATACTGATGTTGCATCATGATGTTGCCAAAGATGCAGGAAGTAACCTTAAATACCAATAAATAAATAAATAAATTTATATCTTCTTCCTCAGGAAATAAGCCATTTTTAGGAAGCATCAGCTGAGGAGTTCATCCTCAATAGTTTTGCCATGGGTGTTAAAACACCTGAAACTAAGATCTGGTTCTTATATCTGAACCATGGGACATGGTGTGTCTATGTTGATCAGAAGCTTATAAGGCAACTATAGTTTGCCACTTACGAGTCAGTCTTGGAGCTATCCTCATTAAGTATTGCCTTCCCTGTGGGAACACTGAGAAGTGAGCAGTGATTATTTACTGTGGTACACAAGCTCTGTTTTACAGGTAAAATAGAACTCCGTCACCAATGCTTGGGGTGGAAGTTCTCTAAAATGGGCAACATGGGTATAAATGTTTGGCTAAACTTGACTTAATCTCCATGTGAAACTTTCATGCATGCCGACTTCTGTGAATCTATCCATTTCTCCACAATATTTTTATACTGTACCAATGACCCAGACATAGCTGGTGCTAACTCTTAAAATATAGGGCCAAACACAAATTTTGCCCCCCAATCCCCAAAATTTGCATCTAAAACTAAAGAAAACATGTCCTGAGAGGCCCTCCACACTTCGCCCCTACTGCGCATGCGCAGTGTCAAGGACGTTCCGAAATTGGCGCCATTTATCATTCTAAGTTTGGCCCTTCATCAGTTAACATCTGACTGATCTTTGTGCTTTTAAATCTCAGTTTAAATGATGCCAGACACATAAATATTAGTGAAATGGTGATTCTAAGGAGGATAGAAAAGGAGGAGAGGAAAAGAATGTGTGACAGAATATTATCAGGGCTGTAACTTAAAATTTTTTAATGAAATTATGTTAAGTTACCTATTTTCAAGGCAGCAGCCATTTTGTTGTCATTCTGATTATTTAGTTACACTGTTTTTACAAGTGTTTTTCCTCTCTCCCTGTCCTTTAAGTTCCCCCTTGCTATTCTCCCATGCTTTTGGCATAATTTCTGTAATTATTATTACTAAAATTTCTTGGGAGTTTAGCTGAATAACAGAATGAATTCTGTTCTTTCCCCATGTTTACGTCTTCACCTACGGGTGGTTAGGCGTTGTGTTCTGCATCTTCCATCTGATGTTCTGCAGTTTCTTCCCTGGAAGTCTCTGTTTTGCATCAGATGGTGTATTTTTGGTAACTGATTTCGGGCCTGGGTCCCTGGAGTCTTATTTTAGTGTTTTTACACTCATTGTTTACATTTACAACAGCCCTCTGTGTGAGGGGGGGATTTCTAAATAATAATATCTTTATGTTATTTCAATCATAACTAGATACATTATTATTGTTCGTAAGTGTTGAATAAATTGTTTAAAATATTTTTAAAATTTTTGTCCACACTTAGGCTTGGGATCCATTGGGGCTCAACGTTACTTTTCAGAAACTTGGGCTGTTCTGAAAAAATATTTTTTCAAAATATTTTGATTTCAATTATTTTTTCTATATTAATGGATCATATTATTATTATGTATTTTGATTGCCAGGGGTTAGTGCGAGTACCAGGACTTGTTTTCTTTTCACTTTGAAAGGATATTGATCAATTGTTTTAAGAGGAAGTCTTCCTCTGACCTTATTTTCATTCTATATGTGGTCAGTGTACTCGCATTAACTCCGGTTCTGTATCGTATGATTTCGATGACAATATGGGAAGCGTATGTCACGGTATGTTGTTGGGGATTTGGACACTCCGGTCCTTTCCCCGCAGGGTCACTCTACTTTATCAATTTCTATTTCAGACGATCAAGATTAGGGTGATGTATCTGTGATGTCTTCCAACAGTGTGCCTCCGTCGTCACAATTAATGAAGGGCTAGCGGAAAAGTGCTCATGTAATACGCCAATTGCCTAAGAGGACCCTAGTAGGTTCGACGGCCTTTGACGTCCGCTAGCTCGCCCGGTGTAGCGTCCATTCACCGAATGGTTTGGCAGCCGGGTTCGTCCGTTGCGGTCTAGAAGGAATTTTGGGGTGATGCGAGCACTATAAAATTAACTTAATGCACACCCAGTGACGGCGGATCGGAGGGAGAACGGAGGAAGCCTTTTAGTCCGGTTCATAGCTCGTTCCGGTCCATCCGGACGGCAAGCGAGAGAGGCCCCTCTCTCGTTCAACAACATCTGGCCCCAGATGTTGTGGTACAAATGTGTCGTTAGCGGAGCATACGTCCGTCGCTCGGGACGCTCCGTTGTATAGGCAGTCCGCTGAGACTGCTAAGGCTTCCTCTTCTCGTCAGCGCACACGACCGCACCTTGGCTGCGTGACCGCCGATATATTACCAGCTTCGCCGATCAAGGATTCTTCGGCGACCAGGTCACACCATCCGGCAGCCAGGGATTCGAGACCGATGGACTCCGGACGTTCGCATAGGAAAAGTATGCGGGAGCCATCTGATGCGGAGCTGCCCTCGGCGAAGCAGCGATAGACTGCGCCTCCGCAGGTCTCGACGCCGGACATTCTTGTGCACATAGCACAGCTTATCGCAGCATCCCAGCAGCCGACAGAAACGGTGTCGGATCGAGAATTATCCGACAGCGCTGGGTCGGTAGCCGGGGACTCGAGGCCTGCAGACTCCGGACGTTCGCATAGGAAGTATGCGGGAGTCAACGTACACGGAGCTTCCAGCGGCAATGCATCGTAAGTCCGCTACTGCACAGGCCTCGGGAACGGACGTGCTTTCCTTAATAGCACAGTTTATCGCAGCATCCCAGCATCAACTGAATCTGTCGCATATATTTTATCCGACGATGCTGGGTCGGGACGCTCCGCGGAAGCGGGTACGGACGTCCGAAAGTTTCATCCGGTCCGACGGGATACCGAAAGGGATTCGGTGGATTTCAAGCTTTCCCTTTCGGAACAACATATGCTGCGATGCCGGATAAGAAACTGATAGCGTCGGTGGACTTAGAAATTTTTGGTTCGGTTCAGGGACATCGTCCCTCAGTTCTGACATAGTCCAATAATGTCACACAAACTTTCGAATTATTGAACGACGCTATATATATTATTATTTTATGCTTGCTATCCAAGCATTTCTGGTTTCTTGTTCGAAGAGTTATGGAGATGTCTTTCAAAAGTGTGCCTCTGTCGTCATAGTTAATGAAGAGTTAGCGGCAATAAGTGCTCATGGAATATGTCTATCGCTTACGGAGTGACATTCGCTAGCTCACCCGGTGTAGCGTACATTCATCGAATGGTTCGGCTGCCGGGTTCGTCCGTTGCGGTCTAGGAAGGAGATTTGGGTGATGCGAGCACTTTAATTACTTTAGTACTCACCCAGTGACGGCAGATTGAGGACAGATCGGAGGAAGCCAACAACATAGGGGACCGCATGTTGTGGTTCAGATATTTTACATTCGGAGCATATGTCCGTTGCTCGGGACGCTCCGTTATATTGACAGTCCGAGAGACTGTCTTTAATGCTTCCTCATCCTCACAGCAGGGCACACGACCGCACATTGGCTACGTGACCTCGAGTATCCGATCAGTTTCGGCATTCAGTGATTCCACAGCGAATAGGTCGCGCCATCCGGTAGCCAAGGGACACGAGGCCTATACACTCCGTTCGCTCGCATATTGGAAGTATGCACGGGGTAACGATCTCGGAGCTTCCTGCGGCAATGCATCGTAAGACCGCTGCTCCTCAGGCCTCAGTGACGGACGTGCTATCCGAGTTAGCACAGTTGTTTCGCAGCATCCCAGCAATTGACGGTTTCTCGGTCGAATCAGGAATTATCCGACGGCGCTGGGTCGGTGCGGTCCGCGGTTGCATCAAGCTACGGACGACCGAACGCTTTATAGGGTCCGACAGGATGGCGAAAGGGATTCGAAAGATTTCGAGTTTTCCCTTTAGTAGTATCGGAAGATGCCTTTCATATCTTCTGGCATTTCTTCCAGTGATTATTTTTCGGACTTCATTGCTGCGATCTTGGATAAGAGACTTATAGCGTCATTGGACTCGGATTTTTCGATCGGTACAGGGACTTTGTCCCTGACTTACCGACGCAGTCCAATATTGTCATTACAACATGTGTTTTATTTTTCGACGCTATATATTTATATATATATACAAGACGGCTACTAAGCATGATAGTTTAGTTTCTTGTCCGCGTGGCTCATTTCTGCCATTTTATCTTTTTTTACATATAGTTTATTTTGGCAGAGCAGGGCATACCGAGAGTTCATATGCGTCTAGACGGTGTGATTAAAGACTGCATATATTCTTTTTCACCGTTTATGTCTTTTCCAATTTCAATGTTGGGAACGACATTATGTATATTAGACTTAACTTAGACGCTTTATTATACGTAATCCGCCTTACTGAGGCGTTATCATTACGTCTTCAAGAAAAGATTTACGGGATATTATTCTCAATGTAATTTCTTTTGAGGGCAGTAGTTTGTTCACGTATAACTCCGCCCTTCAGTGGCTGATTGGAGTTGGTTAGACGTGAGGCAGCCCTAGCTACATCCACGCGTGGATAGTAGGTTAAGAACTCTCTCAGAGTCGCTTCGTTCTCGGAGGAGCTTCTCTTCGACGGCAACTTTCCGGCAATCCATGAATTGCTTGATTTATACATTCTCTTGTCTATCTAGTGTTACAAGAGATTCAGACTGGGGCAAACATTCGGTGGTTGACTCAGAGAGTGCCGCCGCAGTTGCCGGACCCGAGTGTGGCTGTTATGACGGTTGCCAGTCAAACAGATTGGGATATATACTGATCCCTACGGATTCGAAGTGCCAGGGTCTTTGGGTTCCGCAGTCTTTTAGCTATCAGTTAACTTCCGCGGAATAATGTTTTTTAGGCTTGCTTTATGTCATTGCATGAACATTATTCAGAAACGCATGCCCAAATTCCTGTCCTTTAATTCGACAGTAGTGGCGTATCTCCGGAACCAGGGAGGCACTCTTTCATTTCCGTTATTCAATTTAATGGAAAGAATCCGTCTGTTGGTTATAGTACACCAAGTTCAGTTTTGGTCCGTCATATTCTGGGTCGTCTGATTGTTTTATCGCACTCCCGTTCTCTTACGGGTCGCTTGTTGCTGTCAGAATGGACTCTCAACAAACAAGTATTCAATCAGATTTGCTATCTATGGGAGCGCCCAATGATGTTTTATTTATGACACAGCTGGCTAATCAATTGCAGACGTATGTGTTGGCTTGTCCAGATCTCTGAGCTAATACTGTTAACGCTCTATTGATCTATAGGACAGAATGATAGGATACGCGTATCCTCCGGCGCTGTTGTTTTTAGCAGGTATTGCTAAGATAAACAACCACAATATATTTCTGTTGATAGCATCTCTATCTTCACAGAGATCATGAGTAATTTACTCTCTTGTCTACTGTGGATCTTAACGTGAAATCTTCCTCTATGTGAGGATCTTTTTTCACTGGGTAAATCGTGTCATCTTTATCACAACCAGCAAGGTCGCAACCTTCATGTATTCCGTTGTGTGGTCCGTATTGCATTGTAAGCACTGTACTGGACGAGCTTTGGACGCGATTTCTTACTATAGGAGATCCTCTTCTTCGCTATTCTATGCGACTAAAGTGGAGGCTCTTCCGTCGTGGTGTAGGGATCATTATGTTCATATGGTTGATCCCTCCATTCTACTCATTGCTATTTTTTAGTATACTTGTTTCACAAGATCTACTGCAGCCTGTTGTTATTTAGGTTATAGGTTTATGTTACCTCATACCTATGCACTCTACGATAGTTTACAATTGAGTCTTTTGTCTCTTTATCTAAGTCAGTTAGTAACTTTTTGATAAATAGACTTAGAATCTTTAGATTAAATTCCTATACGGATTTTAACTTCAGGTTCTTATTTAGCTAAGTAATCATTTGAGCCTCTGGAAACAGTAGTTTTCAAATTCTGACCTTTTTGACAGTAATTCTGTTGGTTTCTCTTTTACTGTAGAGTCAGTGAGTTTCATGCACTATCGATGGATGATTTTCACTTTCATAGTTTCGGAATCAATACTTCCGTTACTATTTAGGTTGGATTGTTGCATAAGAGTTAGGCTCCTATTATCCGGAACCTATTATTTTAAGGTCCTTCCGTCTTCGTATGGGCATAGGCCTTTACTCTTTCCGGGTACAGTTTATGTATTTATAAACAGATATCTGTTTATTACAAGGGCGTAAGCTTCTTCTGTCTTTGATGTCTAGTAGAAGGACGTTACGCTCCATTTTATTGTTAATGGATTCTATTAACTAGCGTACTGCTTATGGTATATCATTGGCTTAGCAGTTATGCTTAAGATTTCGGCTCATGAAGTAAGAGTTCTTCTACTTCTTGGGCTTACATTAATAGTGTTCTATTATAGATTTTTGAAGGCTGCTCATTGCGCTCAGCCATCCATTCATGAATTTTATCTCAGAAATATCGAGTCCATTTCTGGAGGCCTCTATTGTTAGGTCTATTATCTACTGCTCAGAATGTCATTCACTTAACAGTTGCTACTATAGCTAGGTAGGCTGTCTGTTTCGGCAGTGTCTCCGTTCGGCTGCCCTCTTCGCTCTGGGCTATTTGACCCAGGGCAAGAAAAAGGGGGGGGGAGGGTGTTCCCTTGGGTCACCTGTTTTTACTATGAAACAAGGGGATACCTCCTCCGGAGTTAGTAATTCTGAGCTGTTATTGGGATGGTTGTTTAGTGAGAAGTTTAAGTTTATAAAATTCATTCAAGTCTTAGTTTTTAAAGTATAGCTTTTGAATATTGCATATGTCAACGGACATGATTATGCAATTCTCACACACTTTTAGGAGTATAAGAGTCTCTATTCTCTAGACTTACTTTATTATTGGCTTACTTTAAAAATTATTAGTATAGGATTATTGGATATTAATAGAGTACATGGATGTATGAAGCTCAATTTTTGGAAGGTGTTGTATCTTTCTAATTTATCATAAATAAGAAAGATACATGTAAGGCCTATTACTTCTTTTCCCTACAGGGGATGACTCTATTTTATTTTATTGAGCGTATTCCATTTTGCTCTATGTCCTTGGCCCTCCAGCCTTTTTACTATTCAGCTATGTCTGGGTCATTGGTACAGTATAAAAATGTTAAAAAATTTATAGTAATTTATATATTTTTTATACTTACCAATGACCCAGACGGGGATGGCCCTCCCAGGAGTTGGGAACTCTTGCCTCCCCGCTGAGTACATAGCGCTTACCAGGCACTGGTTATTAGAATGATAAATGGCGCCAATTTCGGAACGTCCTTGACACTGCGCATGCGCAGTAGGGGCGAAGTGTGGAGGGCCTCTCAGGACATGTTTTCTTTAGTTTTAGATGCAAATTTTGGGGATTGGGGGGCAAAATTTGTGTTTGGCCCTATATTTTAAGAGTTAGCACCAGCTATGTCTGGGTCATTGGTAAGTATAAAAAATATATAAATTACTATAAATTTTTTAACTTTCTTTTATACTACAGTCAACAGTTCTAGATGAGATCATTTTATCATGGTCATGGTTAGACACCCACAATGGTTGCCACAGCAGCCATCTTTGTTTTCTTCACAGGCTACAGGTTGCATTTATGTATCATTTTGCTTGAACTTGGCCATGTGAAAACATCCTATTTTAATAACGTTTGGTTGCCCATAATGGCCACCATGGCAGCCATCTTGGATTTCTCCAGCACTGGCCACAGGTCACATTTATGCATGAGTCATCACAAAATTTGGTAGGGTGACTTAGTGAGATCAGTAGATGAGAACGTCCTACCTTGGTTATGGAATGGCCACCATGGCATGCTTGGTTGTCTTCCTTGTGGAAAGGGAAGAACAATTATGAGATTTGTAGACCAGAGATCAAGGTCACTGTTAACTGAGAATAGCACTTTTGGGTTTCCTGGCAATAACTTTACTTCCACTTATCACAGTTTCACCAGATTTACAGATTAGGTACCCTTATGGGAGAGAACAAATCTTTATGATTCTGCAATAAAATGAAAGTGTCAATGACAGTGTAGCTCAACATGTGTAAGACATGTACATATATAGTATTTGACACAGCAATGACACACATCTAGGTAATGACTTGATAACAAAGGTAAATGTAAAGTATTGTAAAGGTCTGTACATAAATACTGACCATAGCCTGTAACAAATGTACAGGTAAAGTATTGTAAAGGTGGGTGACAGTTAGACGCTAAACTAGAAAAGAAATCTCCATGGGGTTAATGTTACAATGGGGATCCTTGTATGGTGCATCATAGGCCAAATGTTAGCAATTGTTTTGGCATGTTTGATTCAAACCCTTCTTCAGTTGATTCCTACTAATTAATAAATATTTGTCCAGTCCTTCTTAAAATATAGATATTTGAATTTTTTATCTTTAGCTCATAGGGTTCCCGTGGGTAAGGAGATTTTATTTTTCTAATTGGGAACAGAAAACTGGGTCGTGCTAATAATGTTGACTCTCCCCAAACAACACCAAATATTAACACAGCCGAGCCCGAAAGCACCCGTTACTGTCCCATGATGATAACAAATGTAGTCTTAGAAGTTCTGTACAAAAAACTGATTGCACCTAATTTTGGTATAAAATGGCCCCCGGCAACCATCTTGATTTTCAGACTGCACCCAAAGACACCTGTTCTCGTCCCAATGTGTTAACAAAGGTACCCAAGAAGTTTCGTGAAGATTAGTTCATAAATACAGCCTCTAGCCCGAGCCATATTGACATGTGCACTTACTGTATATAAGTAGCGCTGAATAAATCAAACTTCATCTAATTTGCATAATTTCTACACGAGACAAAAACCCATATTATATGTAATGTATTCCATGTTACTAAACATTCATACTAAAATTTATTCAAATCAGAACTTTCATACAGAAGTTCTGTACAAAAAACTGATTGCACTAATTTCAGTACTTTTAAAATTGCTGTTGGCTGCCATCTTGAATTTTGGACCACTCCCAAAAACACTTGTTCTCATCCCTCGGTGATAACAAAGGTACCCAAGAAGTTTAGGATCGATTCATAAATGCGGCCTCCAGCCTAAGCCGTATTGAATTGTTGACGCCGGACATACGGACGATGGGCCATGGCATAACCTCAGATTTGACTATTTCAAAGTTGTGCTAAAAATCAATGGTCACAGGGCTGTTACCAAGCGAGAAAATAAACAGACTGTCATCAGCAAAATGAGGTTTCCAGAGGGTCAATTAGGTAATGCTACCCTGCACAGCAAGGTAGCATCACTAAATTTACCCTTTTGGAACCTCAGCAAATTCATCCTCTGGGAACCTCATTCTGCAAATGACGGATTGCTTATTTTCAACTGACTGTTACTAACATGTATCAATAGAACTTGGTAAAAAAATAGGTTTTTGGCCAGTTATGTTTGTTCTGCACAACAAAGAACCACACAATTTGTAGGGTTGGAACTCTCACGGAAAGAGAAGAACCTTATTGTCTTTTAGATTCCTCATTCAAAAGTTAAGGTCACCATTACTAAACATAGCATTTTCATCCCCCCCAAAAATTTTGTGGGGAAATAGCTGACTGATCCCTCCAACCATCTGTCCATCCATGCATCCATCTAGATGGAGTTGGTTTCTGTTCTTTAACTAAAATTCCGCTTGGCAGACAGAAACCAAACTTGGCATGTGGGTTAGCCTTAGGTGTGAGTAGAAGAAGAACTCTATTCATTTTGGGATCATTGTGCCAAAGGTCAAGGTCACAGTGACCTTGATAATTTTTTATCAGACTTGGTCTCACTGTGTAATTAAAGTTCCGCTTGGGCAACTGAAACCAAACTTGGCACCTGTGTTAGGTATGATGAGTGGAAGAACCCTATTTATTGTGAGGTTATTTTGCCAAAGTCAAGGTAACAGTGACCTTGAACTTAAACATTTACCAGAGTTGGCTTCTCTAATTGAAATTTTGCTTGCCCGATCGAAACTAAACATGGGTTTTGGGTTGACCATGATAAAAGGCAGAACCCTATTTATTTTGGGGTTATTGTTTCAAAGATGAAGGTCACAGTGACCTTTAATATAAAGTTTTATCAGTCGAGAGTTGGTTTCCTATCTCGTATTAAAATATTGTTTGCCTGATCGAAACCAAACTTGACCTGTGGATCGGGCATAATGAGATGAAGAACCCTATGTATATTTGATTTAACTTGACAAAGTCAAGATACGCTATTGCTATCATGCGTTCAGAAGTCTGTTAGTCTGTTCACATTTTCCTTTAGCACAGGCTACACCCCGTAGTTCTTGACTGATCGTTGTGAAATTCTATATACAGGTTTGAGGTCATGTCTAGATGAGAACATCCCCTTTTGGTTGCGATCGGTCAACAGTGATGGCTGCCTGAGCCCAAAAACCGAAAACCTCTAGTACAGTCTGCAGGTCATATTTATGAAGGGATTTCGTTGTAACTTGGTAGGATGCCTCTGTATCATATCTAGATGAGAATGTACTCTTTTGGTCATGATCTGTCCACCTTGATGGCTGCCCAAGCCCAAAACCCAAAAACTTTTAGCACAATCCTGCAGGTCATATTTAGAATGGAGAGTTTTCATTGTAACTTGGTAGGATGATTCCATATGATGTCTACATGAAAACTTCCCCATTTGATCGCGATCTGTCAGCTGTGACAACTGCCCAAGCCCAAAACCCGAAAACCTCTAGCACAGTCTACAGGTCATATTTATCAAGGGATGTCTACATGAGAATGTCCCCTTTTGGTCGCGATCATTCAGCCATGATGGCTGCCTGAGCGCAAAGCCCAAACACGTTTAGCACAGTCTACAGGTCATATTTATGGAGGAATTTCATTCTAACTTGGAAGGTTGACTCCATGTCTAGATGATAACGTCCCCTTTTGGTCTTGATTGCTCAACTGTGATGGCTACAGGGGCACAAAGCCAGAAAACCTTTAGAACAGTCTACAGGTCATATTTATGAAGGAATTTCATTGCAACATGGTAGGATGACTCCAGATAATGCCTAGATGAGAACATCCCCTTTTGGTTGAGATCATGCAACCATGACTGCTACCTGAGCCCAAAACCCGAAAAACATTAGCACAGACTGCAGGTCGTATTTATGAAGGGATTTCATTGTAACTTGGTAGGATGACTCAGTATAATGTCTAGATGAGAACGTCCCCTTTTGGTTGCGATCGGTCAACTGTGGTGGCTAAACAGGCCTGAAGCCTAAAAACCTTAAGCATAGTCTACAGGCCATATCTTCATTGCAACTTGATAGGATAACCCATTTTGGAATAAATTCACTACAACTTGGTAACTTTCATTGACATCCATCAACTGTGAGAGCCACATACATTAACTGTGAGGGCCATATTAACCCACCCCTCAATTCTTTAGTACAGTCTACACATCATATTATTTTTATTGAAACCATAGCATTCAGGGAACAGAAATTAACATATTCCCAGTTATCACAGCTCTTGTCTTATTTCATAATCCTTTCATAAACATTAAGCATCCTTTTCAACAAACACTATACACAGACAAGTTAAGCTACAGTGTCATTGACATTTTCATTTAGGTCATTGAGCCAAAAGTCTAGGCCACAGTGACCTTGAAATTAAAATTTTATCAATTGGAGCTGGTTTCGGCTCTAATTATTAAAGTTCCCGATCAAAACCTGACTTGGCATGTGGATTGAGCATGATGAGAGGAAGAACCATGCATATTTTAAGATATTGTGCCGAAGGTCAAAGTCAGAGTGACCTTGAACTTGAAATTTTATCGGTCCCGATCGAAACCAAACTTGATATGTCATCAAATACAGGTCATCTTATCTGTATTATTTGAGTAAATACCACCAACAGTGGCTGTGTTAATTTAATGTAATATATTACCAATATTACTGCATCAGGGTAATTTTTCGGGGGATTGGCTACCCCAGGTGGCCAACTCTGGTTTGGTTTTTCAGACATGGTTCTGTTACTATACTTGATCAGGACAGGAATGTTTACATTCTGTGTTGACTTTTATACAAATTTTGTATACTGTTTCAGGAGAATGGTTTGCTATGACTTTCCACTGAACTAATAACTCACATTTTGTGGAAAAGAATAAGAAGAAAAAGCAATGTTTCAGACAGTGAACCAACAGGTTTTACTGCATAAAAGGGATTTAGGTAGAGGAAGTGTGGTGTGGTATATCTCCCCCCCCCCCCCCCCCCCCCCCCCAAAGAAAAGAAAAAAAATTATCGTCTAAAATTTTAAAAGTTGGCAATTTGCTGATGTAAATTCCAAAAGTTGCAAATCCAATAATATCAATTTAATTTGCTCCTTTCATATTTTTGGGGGTCAGAGACAAAGTGATTTTCCAGTTTTTTGACCAAATTCTCTTAACTTTTCCAATCAGCTGACAAAAGGTTCCAAAATTCCGACTCAAATCTGTGAACAGTCCAATTTTGTCCGATCGTCACGAAATATCTTATGCAGGTTTGGGGTCATGTCTAGATGAGAACCTCACCTTTTGGTCACAATCGGTCAACCATGATGGCTGGCCGACCCAAAACCACAAAACTTCTAGCACAGTCTACAAGCCGTATTTATGAAGGGATTTCATTGTAACTTGGTAGGATGCCTTTGTATAATATCTAGATGAGAACATCCCCTTTTGGTCATACGATTTGTCAACCATGATGGCTGCCCAAGCTAGAAACCCATGAACTTTTTGCACAGTCTGCAGGTCATATTTAGTATGGAGGGATTTCATTGTAACTTGGTAGGATGACTCTGTATAATGTCTAGATGAGAACTTTCCCATTTGGTCATGATCTATCAACCGTGATGACTGCCCGAGTCCAAAACACAAAAACCTTTGGCACAGTCTACGGGGCATATTTATGGAGAGATTTCATTTTAACTTGGTAGATTGACTTCAAATAATATCTAAATCAGAACATCCCTTTTTGATCACGATTGGTCCACTGTGACGGCCACAGAGGCCCGAAGCCTGAAAACCTTTAGCACAGTCTACAGGTCATATTTATGAAGGGATTTCATTGTAACTTAGTAGGGTGACTCCAAATAATGTCTAGATGAGAACTTCCCCTTTTGGTCGCGATCATTCAGCTGTGATGGCTGCTCAAGCCCAAAACCCCAAAATGTTTAGCATAGCCTATCGATCGTATTTACGGAGGGATTTCATTGTAACTTGGTAGGTTGACTCCATATAATGTCTAGATGATAACGTCCCCTTTTGGTTGTGATTGGTTAACTGTGACTGCCACAGGGGCCCAAAAACCTTTAGCACAGTCTACAGGTCATATTTATGAAGGGATTTTATTGTAACTGGGTGGGATCACTCCAGATAATGCCCAAATGAGAATGTTCCCTTTTGGTTACGATCATTCAACCATGATGGCTACCTGAGCCCAAAACCCCAAAAACCTTAGCACAGACTACAGGTCGTATTTATGAAGGGATTTCATTGTAATTTGGTAGGATGACTCAGTATAATGTCGAGATAAGGGCGTCCCCTTTTGGTTGCGATCGGCCAACCATGATGGCTACACAGGCCCAAAGCCTGAAAACCTTTAGCACAGTCTACAGGCCATATTTATGAAGGGATTTGGGAGTGCTGTTCAGTGGTAGACTGTTGGACTTCTATGCTAGAGGGTCCGAGTTCGATCCCCGTCAGGGACGTCCCGCTTTGTCTCCTTGGGCAAGGTACTTTATCCCGTTTGCCTACATGGCGGCACGATGAGCCCGTGTACTAAGGCTTACTGCATGTCAATGGTGCACATGTCTTCAACTGCTGTAACCCTGCTTGAGCGGAGCTTGAACAGAGTTAGAATGTTGAAGAGCTGACAGTTGCTCATTGATGCTCGGTGGTTCCCTCCGGTTACTCCAGCTTCCTCCACCCGTAAAACTGTCATGGTCTGATTAGCCACTATGCATAAGTATGTGACCTTAAACACCAATAAATAAATATAATAAATATGAAGGGATTTCATTGTAACTTGATAGGATGACTCGTTTTGGAATAATTTCACTGCAACTTGGTAACTTTCGTTGACATACATTAACTGTGAAGGCAACGTACATTAACTGTGAGGGCCACATTAATCCACCCCTCAATTCTTTAGTACAGTCTACAGCTCATATTATTTTTATTGAAAACTTAGCATACACGGGGAACAGAAATTAACATATTCCCATTCACAATTCTTGTCTTATTTCATCATCATTTCATAAACATTGAACATTATCCTTTTTGTCAAACACAACACACAGACAACTTAAGCCGCAGTGTCATTGACACTTTCATTTGAATTATTTTCAAGGCATGCCTGTCATCTGGGACCCCAACCCCAATCCCAGTTAAAAATCTAACTGATCATACCTCCCACCCCCACCCATTGGACACCCTCTAGCTATGTCCCTACTGCCTGCAGGGGCATTGACTAAACATTGCTCCTGAATCTACTACTTCTTCAAAGATTTTGAGGTTATTGTTCAAGTGGACAATCCAATGAATGAGTATCTTAGTAATTCCCTCACTGTATACTGTGTGCAGAAAGAATTGAAAAATACATATTTTTAATTATATATCTCAGTTTATATACAGGTTACTGGTATAAAAAATATTTATACATGTTCCATGCTGGGAGATCCTATGAGTAATTGCCAACATTTTACAGTTTATGGCTAGCTGTGACAGATGTTCTGTTTTGGAAATATATGACATTTACAAAAAGAAAATTGTTGTGCAGAGCACAAGCACGCAGACAAAGGAACATGAAAAAAATACAATTCGTAAAAACATTCAATAAGATTTCACATTAGATTTACAGGGTTAAAAATAATTTACATTAATATAAACATTGTTTGTGCTATATTAAAAAATGAAATCCATAACATAACATTTCATGAATTGTTTTAATTTAAATTGCATTATCTTATACGTGATTTTTTTTATTAGTCTTTAATGTTATCACCATCGATGTGCTATACTATGAGAGAACATGTGCATAGATTAAAGTATTGCCAATTGTTTATGTCGCCCATTTACTAAACGTTTACACCCCATCTGTATTGATCATATTTGACCATTGTATGAGAACAAATATAATCAAATCTATAACCCTACTTGCCTAATATGCCAGTCTTGGGAGAAAAATAATAATATATATTAAATTTACTCACATCACCGCGACAAATCAGCGGCTGGCCAAAGTGTTATTATCACCTTTAGGCTTTGATAAACTGGCAAGATTTAAAAAAATTAACAGCACTTTTGTTCAATTAGTCTTGACCTAAAGGTTTAATGTATTGGAATTATATAGTTCATTATTAAACAAAATCAGAAATTCATGTTTGTGACAAAAATATCTTTTATTAAGAACATAAGTATAAAAATAAAATTACATAATATACAATAATAAAACTGTCGATGACACTCGAGCTCAACTTCAATATGACAGGAATTTAATATTGCTGTGACCAAGTCAACAATAATTAATATGACATTAATTATTATTTGTTGTTACCAAGTCAACAACAATAAAGGAATTACAAGTTGACTGCTATAGACTTAAGATTATGACCAATCATTCAAGTCAATTTACAAAAAAAATTAGATGGGAAATTGTCTTCAACCCTTGTCAGAGATAAAGAAGTCACAAAATATCATATTGGTAATAATGGGAACAATATTTTATGGCATACAGACCAAAAATCCTGCTACATATCAATTCATAGATATGACCTTCAGCCCGATCTTTATTGACACGTGCACTTACTTTGTGTAAGTTGCACTGAATAAATCAAAGTTAATCTAATTTGCATAATTTATTCACGAGAAAAAAGACCTGTATTATATGTGATGTATGCCAAGTTACTAAACATTCATATAGAAATTTTTTTTTCAAATCGCTACTTTCGTATAGAAGTTCTGTACAAAAAAACTGATTGCACCTAATTTCGTTAAAAATGGTTGCCGGAGACCATCTTAAATCATCTTAAATTTCGTACCTGAACCCAAAACGTAACAAAGGCACCCCAGAAGTTTTGTAAAGATGGGTTCATAAGTAAGGCCTCTCGCCCGAGCCTTTTGACATGTGCACTTACTGTGTACAAGTTGCTCAGAATAAATCAAAGTTCTCTTCTAATTTGCATAATTTGTGCATAAGAAAAAAAAACCCATATGTGATGTGTTACACGTTACATTTGTACTAAACATTCACACAAAAATTTATTCAAATCACAGCTTTTATGGTCTCGAGCCCGAGCCTTATTTGCATCTGCACTTACATTGCTGAAATTAATACTGAACAAATCAAATTTATTCTAATTTGCATAATTTATGCACGAGAAAAAAGATATCATATGTGATCTATCCCAAGTACTAAACATTTATTCAAATCAGAGCTTTCATATGGAAGTTCTGTGCAAAAATCTGATTGCACCTAATTTTGTACAAAATGGCTGGCTGCGGGGATCTTGAATTTTAGAGAACAGCCGTATCTATATTTTGCTCTCCTACAACTTATTGGAAGCCCTCCCACTCCATCCATGATTTGGCATTATGGCTCAACAAATGGTACATGCTAATTCTTAACTCTTTGCATGCTGCTGGCGGATATTCCTGCCCGACATAGGGTTTCTCTTGTCATTGATATAAATATAATTTGGGCATGTTTAAACATATTTTTCCCTGTAAATTGAACGGATTTTTTCAACAATGATTTCTTGTTATATTTAGATTAATTTTTCATCAACTCTAGTCATGGCTGCTTTACAGCAGCCATGACTAGATTTGATGAAAAAATATCTTGGAAATACTCAGCGGGTTAAGAGTTAATGCTTCTCAATCTGGATGAAGGGGTGGGCTCATAATTATTTTATTTGGCGCAACGCATATATTGTATCCAATATTCTAGAGTAAAAGAATTTTTCAAAGCATTCTTACTCCTGTTCCAAAATTTACCCCCAAGTTAGTTGCCATTAGAAGTGAAAGTTTCAAGTCAATATATTTAAATAATGCAGGAGTGCATCCCAACACTGCTCTTGTTGAAGGGTGAAAACGACATTGCACATAAAATATCGAACAGTGATGATTTTGGTCCAAATATGAGTAACATGTACACTGTATCACATGATACCAAGTTGAAAGGTTAAATTTCATCTACGCATGCTTATTCATGTAAAAAAACATTACCCCCCCCCCCCCCACACACACACACACACACTTATAAAAGTACAATGGTATGGTAAATCCCAAAATAATTGGTAATACCATGGTAATACCAGGTATTTTGGGACATACCATGCTTTACCATGGTACATTTTTATAAGGGCCAAGTCAGCTGAGTTTGAAAGTGCCAGATTTCAGTTTGATATCTCTATATATGTAGGAGTGCACCCGTAGGTTTATACTTGTTGAAGGGTTGACACGAGCTTACACGTAAAATGCAGCTTCCCATGTTTGGCCTACTCAAGATTAAAAAATATATAAACGTCAGTGTGAAATTTCAGCTAAAATTCAAATTTAGGTGCGAAACTTCAGCTAGTAAACTCTAAAAGTGCATACGTACGTTCAGACTCCTCTTGTTAAAGGGTTAATGAGTGAAAGGTTATCGTAGCAGGTAATATTCACTCCGCGCAGATTACTACTTATCAAAAAGATATACACACAGATGTCAGCTCAATATTTCTGAAAAACGTTTGAGCTCCTTTTGTTAAAGGGTTAATGAGTGAAGGGTTATTGTAGCAGGTAATATTCACTTCGCCCACATTACTCCTTATCAAAAAGATTTACCCACAGATGTCAGCTGTCAGCTCAATATTCCTGAAAATGTAGGAACCAATTCCACATCGCTGTTGTGGATGAAAGGTTAATGCGACACAAAACTCGAAAGAAACCTCTCATTGATCCTGAAATATTGTGCATATGTTGACAAAATTGTCCAAAATACAACAGAGGGCAGACACCTCACATAACACGCAAACCAGAATCTTAAGCCAACTGATGAATGACCAAGAAACACCATGGCATATTTTTTCCTGTATCTCTCCTGAAATCGCTAAGACTACTGTTGAGTTTATCGAAAGAACATGTCCCATCCACCAACCTATTTTAAAACTATTCTTATGTCAATTAAGCCAGCAGTGAATTGTATGTGAATCACTTTAATAATACTGACCATCAAAAAGTGAGATGATGTGCAAACATTCGCTAAACTAATTAAACAAATCCATTGCATTTTAAATGCCATAAACACATAAAATGTATGTAGAAATGAAACTTACACAGCTTACAATTTGAAGCGAGTAACTTTGATCTACATAATGAATATATTTATAACATGACGTATCTATAACGAGAAGGTGAATCCTATAATTTGAGAGTATGGCAGCCTTTATAAGAGAAACGTGCCCCAACCTATTTTTAAAACCCATTATGTAAAATCGTTTTCGGACTTAGAAACCGAAAGACTTGGAGTGTTATAACAACATCGTTTATAATATATTTAAGTACACCATAAATGTAGAACTATTTATTGCACGCTTTTATGGTTGTGTAATATTGTACCTAATTGTATATAAAATAACAGGCCAAAATTAATTATACCAACAAGAGTTAATATCGAATGTGTCCAAAACAGTAGGATTCCGTTTTTTTTTTATTCTTGGAGTCCATTCAGAATATCAAGAGAATTGAAGTTTTCTCTTAATTGTGTCAAACAGTTTAATAGCATGTGCATGCATGCTAAATCAGACATTAATTCATGCAGTTCATTTCATTTAATAAACAGTATTTTCCCAGTGCTTTGTATTATGGGTAATATTCAGGCATGACCTAATTGACCAAAGCTTTATTGTAAGAAAAACTGGTTATAATCTGCCTTGAAGCTACAGTATCAATGGAAAAAACCTGAAGGACAGCTGTTAGTACTGTACAGTCACCGTGGATTGGTTGTAATACAGTGATGTCTGCGATTGTGTGTACCTGGTAATAAAAATCATCAGCAGCAAAATTTTAATAAATGAAGCACCAGATTTTACCCGGTGCTTCATTAATTAAATGTTTGATAATTATACCTACACATGTAGTTGGTGTTTGGAATCTAATATTATTGCATCCATGGAAACATTGCCCACCCATGACCAGTGCACTTTGGTTGTACTGTATATGTCTGTCTTGTTTTTCCTTCATTGTTATTACTAGCATTTGGTATCTCATGTGCTGTTGCTTAACTCACAGGACTCGGGGTCAGATCGAGACTGATAACATTCATGAAAGAGAAGTAAAAGGAATTTTTTTGTATGTTGTTATGAGGGCGAACAAATTGTCTGCTTAAAAAACTAGAAAAGGCTAAGTAGCTAATTACCCCCCCCCCCCCCCCCCCCCCCCCTCCCCTCAAGAAAAAAAACAAAACAAATGACGAGATCAAGACTATCGAAAGCGGTAACTATAAAGTCTCAATTTCTCCTGGACAAGTCACAACTTCTAATTACACATTTATAGTAATTGAACTGGTTGAGTGTCGCCACTGAAAAGTACTGAAAGCCACTTTAACCCTTTGAATGCTTGTTTCCTAGAATGGTATCGCCTTTGTGAACACTTATAGTGAGATGGGTCAGTCCAATCTCAATGCACAAGAAGGATAACATAATTTTTATAAGAGGTCTATACACGGGGCATTGATGATAAAATAACAACTACAGTCTGCATCTCGTTGTTTCCTTGGGCAAGGCACTTAACCCCGATTGTACATATGGGGGCACGATGACGCCGTGTACTAAGGCGTACTGCACTTTGATGGTGTGCATGTCTTCAACCAATCTAACCCTGTCTGTGCTGCAGTGCGGAGTTACGATGTTGGAGAGCTGGCAGCTGCTCGTCATTGACTGTGGTTCTCTCTGGGTACTCCGGCTTCCTCCATCCGTAGAACTGTCACGGTCATGATTGGCCATTGTGCATAAGTATATGACCTTAAACACCAATAAATAAATAAATAAATAAATAAATAAATAAATAAATAAATAAATAAATGCAGTCTGCAGCCAGACAGTTGCAGACTGAAGTTATTATTTTATCACCAATGCCCTGTGTATAGACTTCTCTCCTAATTACACATTAATAGTAATTGAACTGATTGAGTCATGTGTCTCCACTGAAAAGTACTGAAAGCCACTTTAACCCTTTGAGCCGTCATTTCCTGGAATGGCTACGCTGTTATGTACACTCACGGTGAAATGGGTCAGTGCAATATCAATATGCAGGGTGGGTAAAATACTTTTTATAAGAGGTCTATACACGGGGCAGTGTTGATAAAATAACTGCAGGCTGCAGTTATTATTTTATCATCAGTGCCCCGTGTATAGACATCTCTCCTAATTACACATTTATAGTAATTGAATTGGTTCAGTCATGTGTCGCCACTGAAAAGTACTGAAAGCCACTGTAACCCTTTGAACTCTCGTTTTCCTGGAAAGGTATCGCCTTTGTGTACACTTACAGTGAGATGGTTCCAGTTTCAATATAAACACGCTGCCCAATCAGTTCTCGGATTCTATGAGCAATCAGAGGATTCTCTACGGTCACGATGTGACCTTAAACACCGATAAATAAATAAATAAATAAATAAATAAATAAATAAATAAATAGATAAATAAGGGATTCTCTGTTGATGTTCATAAGTTTCTATGTTGAAATCATGTCTTTTTACCCAGAAGATATGGTCGCAGAGCAGATTTCTAGTCACCCGAGTAAGATGGAGGGGGTATTTATCAACCACTTTGCATTTATCAAGTAGCAGGGTTATGGACTGAGGCTCTGTTCATCTAGGGGAGACGTAACTTATGTTTTAAGCAGGAAAATAGCCTTCACAAACCTAGAGGGGACTGTTAGAATTTCTATCTTATGGACAATCAGGTGGATTTTTAACCAATTTGTAGGCATAATTTTAGGAATCTGAGGTGATAGATTGGAAGCAAAATGTATTGGGAATGAAAACAATTTAAGTTTTAAAATATGCACAACTTAGACGTCAGTGGGTATAGTAAGCAACAAAAAGTGGTTCAGAAGATTTTCTGTGGCCTGTTTTGAAGGTTCTCAGTGGTTCTGTGTTAAACATTTTGTTGTTTTGGGTATACATACGGTATCTGCGAGGCGTTTTACCACAAAATACCCTTCGCTGCGGCAACAACCATAGAAATGGGAATATGTCTTTTTATATCCGATTTCTATGAAAGTGACAACGGGTGGAAAGGATTAAAATCCATGGCGGACCGATCAAAATATAATCTTTCAGTGCAAACGCAAGTGATGAGTGTTAACACTTTTAGGGAAAATGGTCAAGTTTTAATGAATGGAAAATGCTTCCGTATGTGTGATCCGCTGCGATGGGTGATTGGAATTAAATTTAATTTCTGACAATAAATGTGTCACTCAATGAAAGAAATGATTGTTTCGGTCATAGCAAACATGTTATTGTCATACATGTAAGAACATACATGTGTGCATGCCTTCGTGTTTATCCTTCGTGTGAGAAAATCATTTTCTTGTTACTTTATTTTGACTGTGACTGTTTGGCAAATGCATGCTGGTATTTTGGGAAGACGGGGGCGTATAGGGTCTGCCACTTGTTTTCTAAGGCACAGGATTAGCTCACATTTGGCCAGGATATTGCTCTATTCCCCACAGTACATTCGTCACTATTACGTTCGACCCTGACAATAGTCGTGTCAGCATGAAGAACATTCATGTGTGTGACTGCAATTGACATGTTGGAGAGTCGGAGTTGACATACTACAGGAAAAGAAAATTATTATTAAACCACCAAGGAGGGGGTTTGCACCCAACAATTAAATACAAGTTTAAGGGATTAGCAGAATATTGTCAGTGTGAAATGCAGCCTCGCGTAAGTGGGGTCCCTCCCCCCCTCCTCCCTAACAAAATGGAAAATTCCCAAACCCTTTTGTGATTTGTAGCCTCCATCCCATCTCCATGGCACTTGGGTGCCCCAACCCAGTGGCCTTCGATGCTTGCCCTACAAAATTAGACTTCCAGTGCCACCCCCAATCCTTACTGCCTCTTGGTTGTTTTGTTAGTGTTGTTTGCGCAGTTATCAGCAACACAAGTTATTTTTTGGTTGGAATTTACACTGGGTGGGTGTTTCCAAATCCACCCAATATCCATGTATTCTCTCCCCGTGGGAACCCTGGGAAGTAAGCAGCACTTGTTTACTGTGGTAAACCAGTTCCGCTTTACTAGTAAAATAGGACCCAGTCACCAATACTTGGGGTGAAAGTCCTCTAAAATGGGCAACATGTTGATCAACGATTGACTAAACTTGACTTCATCTCCATGTTTTGTCACGATTAGCCATGGTGCATAAATATGTGACGTTAACCACCAACAAACAAACAAACAAACAATCCATGTATTCTGCTAATACCTTAAACTTGTAAATAATTGTTAGGTGGAAAACCCCCTCCTCACTGATTTAGTAATACAGTAGAATCCTCTTAACTGAATATCCATTTTCCCAGTGAAAATTATTCAATTAACAGGAGTATACAATTAACAGGGATTTGTTAATTGTATACTCCTGTTAATTGAGCATAAACTGAGCATTTATTCTATTATATCTTGTTTGACAGAGCTCATAGATATAATAGAATAAATGCCTGTATTGGATATAGTGAGGCCAGAAAGGTTGATAAATAAGAGGAACTTGGTGCGTATCACAGTAATTTTTTCGACATATTGCAGAAATTTATATACAGTTAACAGGAGGTTACTCTACAACCCATATGCAATTAACAGATCAAATTTGTACTGAAGGTATGGTAAATGGTTTTGTGTTTGAAAATTATATTCATTTAACAAGGATATACAGTTAAGAGATATCCAATTAAGTGTGCTCCACTGTAATCTTCTTTTCCCGTAATATGAACCTCAAGTCTCCAACATGTCAATTGCAGTCATATGCATCGGCACGGGTCAGTGATATGAATGTTCTTCACGCTGCTCAACTATTGTCTGGGTCGAACTGAATAGGGTCGAAATGTCTTGCAGTTGAAAATGACGTGATGAGCAACATCATTGTTCTGGTCAGTCATTGTTGATTTTGTAGGCTGTGTTTTGACTTCCAAGTAAATTTAGGCAATTAAATATCCTAATACTCATTCCCTTTTGTTTTCTGTTGTTTGAACAAATACCAGAAACTGAGATCCGCCTTTATTCATTGTTTCTCCGCGTGATAACTGGTAGGGTGGTGAGTCACTGACTGGACTCAAAAGCTTTATTCAGTGGTAAGTGACACCCTGCGTATCAAAGTCCAAAAAGGCAGGGAATTGCTCATTCTGAGGTGAAAAAATAGCCAGCACACATGGACAGAGTATAACAAAAACAAAAAGACAAAAAAAAACAAATCGTCAGTTCTTTTTCGAAGTCCAAATCTACTCTTGAACTCCCTTGAAAATGTGATAGTGGTGGAGGGGGTAAGGTGATGCCTTGGCCTAACCCTGTGTCTTCGAAAACAGGTGGCAGAACCTCTACACCCCCATCTTCCCAAAATACCAAACATGCATTGGACTTTATAAAAAAAAAAAGATTTTTGTTTCGTTTTTTTTTGTTAGACATATGCCGAACAGTCACAGTCAAAATAAAGTAACAAGTGAAAGGTTTTTCTCACATGAAGGATAAACTAAATGCGTTCACACATGTATGTTGTTACATGTACAATAATAACATGTTTGCTACAACCAAAACAATCAGCTCTTTCTTTGAGTGACATATTTATTGGCACAAGTTAAATTTTATCCCAATTACCTGACGCTGCAGCGGATCACACTCGTACAGAAGCATTTGCCATTCATTAAAACTTGACCATTTTCCCGAAAAGCACTAATCCTCAACACTTGCGTTGGCAGTGAAAGATTATTAGCTTGATTGGTCTACCACAGATTTTAATTCTTTCCACCCATTGTTGCTGCCATAGAAGTCGGATATAAAATAACTTTTTCCAAGTTCTATGGTCGTTGCCGCAGTGACGAGCATTTTGTGGTAAAATGCCTCGCACGTACTGTATACCCAAAACAACGAAATGTTTAGCATAGAACCACTGAGAACCCTCCATATAGGCCACAGAGAATCTGCTGGACCACTGATGTCTAAATTGTGCATATTTTAAAACGATTCACTGTGCCCAACTTAAATTGTTTTCATTCCCAATATATTTCGCTTCCAATTGATCACCTCAGATTCCTAAAATTATGCCTACAAATTGGTTAAAAATCCACCTGATTGTCCATAAGATAGAAATTCTACCAGACCCCTCTAGGTTTGTGCAGCCTATTTTCCTGCTTAAAACATGAGTTACGTCTCCCCTAGATGAACAGAGCCTCAGTCCATAACCCTGCTACTTGATAAATGCAAAGTGGTTGATAAATACCCCCTCCATCTTACTCGGGTGACTAGAAATCTGCTCTATGACCATATCTGCTGGGTAAAAAGACACGATTTCAACATAGAAACTTACAAACATCAACAGAGAATCCACTGATTGCTCATAGAATCTGAGAACCAATTGGGTAGTGTGATAAAGGGAGGATAAAATAATTTTTATAAGAGGTCTATACACGTGGCATTGATGATAAAATAATAACTGCAGTCTGCTGCCAGACAGCTGCAGATTGCAGTTATTATTTTATCATCAATGTCCTGCGTATAGGCCTCTTACAAAAAGAAAAAAAAGGGGGCAAAATTATTCCAGGACTGTAAAATTGGTCTTGTGAGTTCAAAGAGTTGAGGCTTTACACAATATGACACGAGCTTATTGTTTGCTCATGCAGTACTTTAAAAAAATGTCTATCTAAAATTCTGTTACAATTTATGGGAGAGTGTACCAAAACAACTATTTATTAACAAAACTTGACTGAACTGAGGCTCTCCTTGCTCTAACCATGCAGAGTGTCTTTGAAAACAATACTCATGTTACAATTCTCCTTTGAAAAATAATTTAGTATTCTTTCAGTTGAACATGTAGCAAAAGGTATGTATGTCTGTGCTACTGTGAATGTCAAACATATTTTTACCACAAATTTTTGATAACCGATGCAATGTTAACACTGCCAATGGATGCTTTTGGGGTAAATTTGGTATTTCATTGTATGTTTTTGGTTTATGAAAACAGTTAAATTTGTTCAAAACCATTTACATTGAAGTAATCCTGAGTAAGCACAAGTACTCACATGCACAGTTAGACATCTAACCACCCAGTGAAATTGTTAGCTACTACACCTGCTGCTAGTCAGATTATGAGGAGGATTACTGCACCCCCCCCCCCCCCCCTCCACTGACAGAGGAAGGATCTGGGGGCACTCGTTCTTAGTTGTACTCGAGAATTTTCTGGCAGATTTATTCTCTTGGGGGTAAGGGGTTGGTGGCCAAATGTCTGATACTTGTTTTTAACTGGCATGTATCTCCTTCAATAGATTTAATGTTCAAATAATGTAGTTTTATATATTGGTTTTGCCTCGAGATAATCCCCAAGAGATTTTGTTTATATTCACTAACATGGGCTGTAAAGTCAGTGTAGCCCAAACATGGACTGTAAGGCCATAATTTACTTTTAGTTTGGGACATACCAAATAAATAGATTGTTGCCTTACAGACACCGACACCTGTCCATTCACTTGAGGGCAAAGAAGAAAATTCACCGATCCAAAAGACGGATGGAATGGCCTGCTGGCTAAATCCCTGCTTGAAGTTCTCTTCAGCAAAACCGTAACTTCAGTTTGTTAGTTATATTAGGACCTAGTTAAATGTGTGTACATTTATTTTTAGAATGCCGATCCTCTCACTACTGGCACTGGTGCTCCTGTTGGGACCAAAACATCCACCATGACTGTTGGGCCTCGTGGTCCTGTCCTGATTCAAGACTTTGTCTTCACTGATGAAATGGCACATTTCAACAGAGAAAGAATTCCAGAGAGGGTTGTACATGCAAAAGGAGGAGGTATTTGAATATTAACTTTTTGCCTTCTGTGCACATTGGCAGATTTTCATACCTAGTACAGAAATACCATTGTTTAGAACAGGTATGATACAGGCTCTTTTTAACACAAATATCCCTGTATATTATCGTCTTGTCTGTGGTTTCTTAATGCCAGACAATATAAATTTTTTCATTAAATGAAGTCACAACTCTTTTACAGCAGCCATGACTTGATTGTTTTGATATTGTCAAGAAAATACTCGGCAGATAAGTATAAATCCTTTATCCAGTGCACCTGATATCAAAATTTATTATATTAAATATTATTTTCAAACTTTTCAAAAAACAATTTGAACAAAACCATATCATGTGACCAGGGTTGGGGCGAATACATTGCAAATGTATTGAATACGAATACAAATACTTTGAAATTTTATGAATACGAATACGAATACAAATACTCAAATTCCAAATGTATTTGAATACATGTATGAATACTTTACAATATATTCAAGAATAGAAATATGAATACTTGAATACTTTTCAAATTATTTCTTCCAAATGGATGACAGTAAATTAAACTGAAAAAATTTATAATATCTTCGAACATTGTCAATAAAATCATACAAATATTAATGCCTGTGGAATGAGTTCTTTGAAACACTTTGTCGGATAAAGGGTTAACTAAGTTTATGGAAGCATGATGGTGCAGTGGATACGGCATTGAATTTCAAACTGAAAGGGTCATGGTTCAATCTTCACCAGGGGCAACTGCATTGTGTCACTGCTAAGGCACTTAATCTTGCTTGCCCACATGGGGCATGGTGGCAATGTGTACAAAGGCATACTGTACATCGATGGTGCACTTGTCTTCAACCACTGCTAACCCTGCTTGCAATTGTGTGGAGTTAGTACATTGCAGGAGCCTGACAGTTGATCGCTGTTGCTCAGTGGTTCTCTCGAGGTACTCCAGCTTCTTCCTCCTGTAAAACTGTCCAACATGAGGTGACCCTGGCTGTCGAAAATGTCGTTAAACCTCAATAAATAAATAAGTTTACATTTAATCAATTATTCAGTTACTGTACTGCTGGAATTGAGTTGTAATTTAACCACAATAATTGTTCTGTTTTACATAGCCTATGGTCCTTCATTGGAACAGACTTATCAAGCTAATAATAATTTTTTGATTCTGAACACTGTATTGGGTATATTAAGGGATAACAGAGTTTACATTTTATCAATTACGCAATTACTGTATTGTTGGAATTAAGTTGTAATTTAGCCACAATAATATTACACCTCATTTCTACTAGTGCTGTAGAAATTATGAGATTAGTGTTAATTGGATATTGAGTTGTTTAACTCTTAGAAGCCAGGAGTCAAGTTTTCTTGCCTGTGATGTAATACGGCAGGTAATCTGGCTGTGACGGTTTGGCTATCTTTGGGCTGGGGGAGAATAAAACACTGAGCAGGTGCTTCAAGTCAAGTGTCGTCTGCCTGAGCAGGCAGACAACACTTGACGAGAAGAACCTGCTATACTGTAAGTTTTTCGCCGTATGTCATGTTCAGTAAATTCAATCTGATTTCCCCAGCTTCTAAGAGTTGAGGATTAAGAATCTGTATAGTGGCCAGTGTGATATTCTTTGTCCTAAGAATAATATTAATAATTAGTCTTTTATCTCACCATTGTCTTCATCATGAATCCATATCACACCTGATCATCTACTAGGAAACAATTCTTTGAAGATCAAGGCAAATAAGCTATTATCAATTGGCATTTGCAGTGAATTAGCCTGCTGCAGTTAAAAATATTGTAACAAATACAAAAAAATAAATATATTCTATTATTAAATATTTTAATTTAATGTTTTCAAATTTTATTTTAATACATGTATATTAAAAAATCAGGCATTTCAAATGTACTAGTTTAATTCTTGACTATTGTCTGATATTGATAATCACAATTTTTTTACAAAACACTCTAGATATTAAAAATAAGAAAAGTATTGAAAAGTATTGATGAATACACCTCAAATTTGACGGTTTTCGTATATGAATACTTTAAAATTGCATGAATACTGAATACATCCGAATACTTGAAAAAATGTATTGAATACAACTGAATACCGAATACAAATATGAATACCCCAACCTTGCATGTGACCCCGCATTGGAACAAGTTCATTGAGCTCATTCCAATGCGAGGTCACATGATATGGTTTTGTTCACATTTTTCAAAAAACAATATTTTTTGTACTGTTTAATTTGGAAATTACTCAGACGGATACGTCATTTCATTAGGTAAAGTGTTAAACTAATGGGTTTATGTTTCTTTTCAACCTAATCATAATTGTTTACAAATTGTTGCTGGTGTTGCAAAAACACAATAATCAGATCGAAAAAGGTTCGAGCGAGACCAGTGCTTGACATTACAGGTACTCTCCCTGCACACCTCTTGCATTTACCGAGCACATGCACAACAACCGTGACGTCAATTCCTTTTTTTCCGCCATCCTGCATGGTCAGATTTTTTGTGACTCATGCTGTTGCTCTTGTTTCTTCGTGACCTACTTGATAAACTCGCTACAAATATTGTTACAAGTGCATTCTTGGATTGTATCCTTTTACTCAAGCTCAAAATTATTCTTTTTCATTCATATTTGTGCTAATTTTAGCTTGTGTTCTCTCTGTGTACATGTATCTTGTCTTTTCTGCACGCGAAAATGCAGCCCATATTGTTCAGTTTTCCACCGGTGAGAGGCTTGGTTCTTTGGCTGTTTTTAGCTCCCCTGAGCGAAGCTCAAGGGGAGCTTTACTAATCGATTTCCGTCTGTCGTCGACGGTCGTCCGGCGTAAACTTTACAAAAACAACTTCTCCGAAGAAACCACTGGCCCAATATTTTTCAAATGTTGGGTAAATGTTTATTACCTAATGTCAATTCAGATTTGTTCAAATGAAGTTGCCCCTCCTCCTGGGTGGGGCCACGCCCCCAAGGGGCACCAAAATCTTTGAAAATCTTCTTCTCATGAACCAACAGTAGCAGAGACTTGATATTTGGTATGCAGCTTCCTTTTGAGGTGTAGACTCAAATTTGTTCAAGAAAAGTTTGAGGGGCAATATTTGGCAACTTTATGGGAGGGGCAAGAATTTTGGCCCCACCCCAAATTTAAGTTTTCCGAACTGAGAGGCCGATTTGAACCAAATTTTATGTGAGGGCTTATTGGGTCATAAGTACCTAATTTATGCCAAAAAATTTTTTCTCGCAGCCCCGTGGGAACCGCAGGAGCTAAAAATAGAAAAAAATTAAAACGTCCATATCTCCAAAAACTGCACGGCACTGAAAATTTTTATTTGGTGTGAAGCTTCCTTAGGACCAGCAGAAAGTGTTGGTAAAAAAAAATTGCCATCGGTTTTATCATAGGGTACAGTTTCGGGACTTTGAAAAAGTGCTGAGTCAGCACTTTTTAACATTGTAGGCGATGGGAAAAACATTAAAGAATCTTCTTTTTCAGATTCACGTGTCAGAATCCTTTCATATTTGGTATATAACGTGTATAGGGGGGTCAGATTCAAGTTTGTTCAAATAGAGTCCGTGGGTTCATATTTGGGCTCCCTGTGGGAGCCCGAATTTTAACTTAGTGCAATGTGAGGACTATTCTTTGAAAATCTTCTCCTTCAGATTCACAGTCAGAATCATTTCAGTTTTGGTATACAACATCTCTAGGGGGGTCAAATTCAAGTTTGTTCAAATCGAGTCCCTTGCTTAATATTTAGGCTCCCTATGGGAGCCCGAATTTTAACTTAGTGCAATATGTGGAATTTTGTTTAAAAATTTTCTTCTTCAGATCCACCAGTCAGAATCTTTTCATATTTGGCATACAACATCTCTAGGGGGGTCAGATTCACATTTGTTCAAATCGAGTCCCTGGATCAATCTTTGGGCTCCCTATGGGAGCCCAAATTTCAACTTAGTAGAATATGTGGAATATGCTTTAAAACTCTTATTCTTCAGATCTGCCGGTCAGAAACATTTCATATTTGGTTTACGACATCTCTAGGGAGGTCAGATTCAGGTTTGTTTAAATCAAGTCCCTGGGTTCACATTTGAGCTCCCTGTGGGAGTCAGAATTTCAACTTGCAATATGAGGTCTATTCTTTAAAAATTTTCTTCTTCAGATCCACCAGTAAGAATTCTTCCATATTTGGTATGCAACTTATCAAGAGGAACCAGATTCAAGATTGTTCAAATCGAGTCCCTGGGTTCATATTTGGGCTCCCTATGGGAGCCTGAATTTTAACTTAGTGCAATATGAGGATTATTCTTTAAAAATCTTCTTCTTCAGATCCACCAGGCAGAATTCTTTCATATTTGGTATATAACATCTCTAGGGGTGTCAGATTCAAGATTGTTCAAGATTGTTCAAATCAAGACCCTGGGTTCATATTTGGGCTCCCTATGGGAGCCTGAATTTTAACTTGGTGCAATATGAGGATTATTCTTTAAAATCTTTTAACACTGAAAATTTGGGGTCCGGGTGGGAGTTAGAAAATTTTGGACCAAAATCCGGAAATTATTTTTTTGTTTTTTTCATGTGTTTTAAGAAGAAAAAAAAATAAAATTTTGGCTGAAAATATTTTGTTTGGGAAAAAAATCTGTTTTTTATGCATTTATCTCAATTTTGGGACGTAAAAGTGCAGGAACTGAAAATAGAAGGAAAATCCTGTGTATTGTGTGGACACAATCGCTTCATCTAGTTGGTATATGCTTTTCTTAGGAGGGTGTATGCTGCTTATTCATGTCCCTGGTTTGATATTTAGACTACCATGTCAGGTGAGCGCCCTCAGGCCCCTTGGAGCCTCTGTTTTTAAAATTTTTCCCTCAAAAAATTCTTCTCACTCATTTTTGGACAATGCCTAAAACTATTCCTTGTCCTTCTTGTATGCAGGTGAAACATGTCGATGATGTTCATAGTACTTGTGTCACCTGCAACAATTGCTCTGGTGTTTGTGGAGTTTGGTCTTCTAAATTCTGGGCCTCCGTAAACAAGGTGGTTGTAACCAGAGCTAGAACCCTGCATTCTCGGAGCAAAGGTAGCCGTGCCTCTTTGGATATTTCTCTCTGTCATGCAGGATGTTGGGCAGCCTTTTTCAGCAGCAGATTCCTCCACAGCTGTTACAGCGCTGGTGATGGGACACATGAAGTGGGGACTACGGTCTCCAGTGGTCACCCTTGTGGCAACTATTTTGGTTGAGACAAGTTCTTTCAAGGTCCACTAGGTTGCTCTCTCCGATTTACCACCTGCATCATCTGCAGCTGCTGAGGAATTTGTTCATGCTGCTCCTCTCATGCATGATAGTGCTCCTCCCAGTCTTTAGGGCCCGACACTGTATCTGGTGGTGTGTCACAGGGCTCCCAGTCTTCCCTGGCTTCTAGGCGAAGCTGTATGTGTTTCCTGGCTGCCAGGTCTCATCTGGCTAGGTTTACTCCTGGGCGGTTGGCCCACTTGGTCGCTTCGGCAGCGATTCCTAGTTTCTCGGGCAAATCGTTTGTTGTTCCACCTTCCCCTGCTGGTGAGCTGACTAGCAGGATGGAGCTGGGACATTGGTAACCAGGGTCTTCTGTTTGGCTGAGGCCAGTAACAGCTCCTGTTAGCTGTCACTCTTAGGACCTTCCTCCGCTGATTTCTCACTGTGTCCCAAAATTGGCTGTCGATCAATGCTTGTCATCGGTCTCAGAGGATAGACAGTTGGAGCCTTCTGTTTTTCCAAGGCCAATGGCAGTCTTGGGACAATCCTCTGGTGTATTCTCATCATGTCAAGGTCCAGCTGCCAATCGATGTATGCCGTCGGTCTTTCTAGAGGATTTGCAGGCAGGGCCTTCTGTTTTGCAGAGTTCAGTGACTGCCCCTGAGCATCACTCTTCTGGCTATCCTCCGATGTCTTCTCGCCATCTCCCTACTCTGTCTGCTTATCGACGTTCATTGTTGTTCCCTTCTGAGGATTTTCGTTCTTCTTCTAAAAGGATCCATTGGGAAGACATTCCATCGGGTGCAGCTGCTCCGATGGATTCTCAGGGAGAGCAGAGGCAGGCCGTTCGGGCACTCACCCGGTTGCTTTCAAGCAACCCTCAATATGGCTTCCCTTTGCCTCCTGAGGCACAACCTCCTTTGGTCAGTTGCAGAGATTCCTCACTTGGTCCTTTGGATGCTGTTCAGCATTCTCAGGAGGTTTCTGCTGGTCAGCCCGAGTTGGACTATGTCTCTTCTGCCACAGAGGATGACAAGCCTCCCTCGTCAGTCTTGGGGCAGGCTTTAGATTTTGTTTTTGGCTTCTTGCCAGACGTTCAGCCTTCAGACCAGCCCTCAGTGACGACCCGGCCACAATCCTCTGTGGCGCACCGCAACTCTGTCAAGCCTTCTAGCTCTGGGGTTTTGCACCCTCTGCAATCGGTTCAGATTGTTGAGTCCTTCCAAAGCCTGGATGCCGAAATGCGTTCCAAGGCGCCGAAGGGCTCCTTCTTTTCACAGTCTGATGCCTTTCTGCCTCGAGTGCAGTTTCGTGTCTATGAATCCGCCTGTCCACCAGTTTTCCAAGGGTTGACTACTGTGGACGAGGATTCTTCTTCCCTTGGGTTAGCTAAGCCTGAATCAGCAGTTCTCTCGATGTCAGTAGTAGAATCTATGGAAGGCCTGTCCCGAGAGATGCTTGGCATGTTGTCTCTCATGGATCACGTCATCATTGCCCTGGCTTCCTATCTCCTGCCAGGGGAGTTTATTCATGATCAGTGCCTTTGCGTGTTTTGTCTCAGGTTCTTATGAACCGGACACACGCTCAATCCTGCAACATGGCGAATTTGGAGCTTGCACGCCTGGATGCAGTGTTGGACACTTCTCCATCTCTTCCTTCAGAACAGTGTGCTGTTCTCAGGTTCACCTCTTTGGTTGGACCTCAGCTGTTCCATGGTACGTGGATGCTGTCTGTGACGAGGTTTTTTGTCATTGGAAGGACCAACTTTTGTTACGGCAATTGGACTAACCTGCTGCTGTGGGCGGTGGTCGTTCCAGGCCCACCTAGCACCCTGCCGTGTCGGCCACGCAAGCTGTGCCTTTGTCTGCGTCCTCTCCTTCTGCTCAGGAGAAGCATTGATGCAGCCAGGCTCGCAGGCAGCCTCAGGGAGGAAAGTCTCAGGACCTGGTTGCTTCCTGAGGGAGTGTTTTTCCTCTCATCCAATCAGTTCTGCGACTGACCTTCTGTTAGCACCCCTGTTTATCTCAGGTGCCCCTCCCAACTTGGGTCGCTTCCGATCTTCAGCATTGGAACCTTCTGGTGCAGCAATCTCCTCTCCAAATGCGTGATCGAGGTGGTCAGGAACACCCTTTCTCCAGGGTTCTACTCCAGACTTTTCTTAGTGCCAAAGAAAAATGGCAAGCTCACCCTGTCATCGATCTGAGTATCCTGAACAAGTCCATCATAGCACCTCATTTCACAATGGAGACTTTCAGGTCTGTTTGATTCATCAGGGCGATTTTGCAGCCAGTATCAACCTGATGGATGCCTATTTCCATGTGCCCTGACATCACGAAAATACCTTCGGTTCTCGTTTTGGGAATCGTGTCTTTTAATTCAGAGCTCTCCCATTGTCCCAGTTGCACACATTCATGGATAGTGCTAAAGCATGTGGTATTTTATACTCATTTTACTGACGTAAAATGTGTGAAGATAGTTGTGTGTTTCAAATTCTTATTGCTGTGGCACTGTCAGTAAATTTAATAGCTTACATGCATATATGCATGAAGTGGATTAATTATCATGCTGAACATCAAACACAGTGCAGAGAGAAACCGTATTCCATTCTTCTCAATGATTGTGACTTTAATATTTTCCTGTGCCGTTCATGTCGAATGCGTGATTGTTTTGTTAGATGCATTCTCTGACATGATAAAAGAATAATCATTTGGGATTTCCCTGCACTGTATTCACACTGGGTTCATATTTGAACTCACTGTGGGAGCCCGAATTTTCACTTAGTTCGAAATGAGGAATCTTCTTTAAAAATCTTCTTCAGATCCAGCAGTCAGAATGCTTTTGATATTTTTTATGCAGCATCCTTATGGGGGTAAGATTCAAGTTTGTTCAAGCCATGACCCTAGGTCCATATTTGGGCTCATTGTCAAAGCTTGAATTGTAACTTAGTTCAAAATGAGGAATTTTCTTTAAAAATCTCCTTCTTCAGATCCAGCAGTCGGAATGTTTTGATATTTGGTGTGCCGCATCCTTAGGGGGGTGAGATTCAAGTTTGTTAAAGCCAAGTCCCTGGGTTCATATATGGGCTCCCTGTGAGAGCCCGAATTATAACTTAGTTCAATATGAGGAATATTCTTTAAAAATCTTTTTTTTTTTTAGATCCACTGGTCAGAATTTTTGGATATTTGGTATAAGCTTTGCACACATGTTGATCACCAAGTGCCGTTTTGCATGTGATAAGAGCAGGTAACTCTGTTTTGTATTTCCAGAGTTATGTTCCCGTTTAGTACTTGAAACATTACACTATTGTGTAGCCTACTCCTTCAACATTTTACTTGCTTTATTGTTCAAACTTTGCACCCATGTTGATCATCAACTGTTGTTGCATATAATTTGGAATCTTTTTCCCCAGACAGGGCAGGGGAATAGGCAATGATTTGAGGGTGGGGGGGGGGGGGGGGTGCAGACATAGTTGAGTCAACAAAAATTTCAAACTTTACCCCAGAGAAACTTGTGCATATTCCAATTTTGACGGGCGTATGTTGCCCAGCTAGGCAGTGCTCTTGTTAATTTAGTGAAATCTTTAGTTTAGTACTATTCCCCACTCCATGTACTGTGTATAAAGCCACATGGATTTCTATCAACTTTCTTTTTTTCACAGGTGCATTTGGTTATTTGGAAATCACACATGATATTACAAAGTACTGCAAGGCAAAACCTTTTGAATACATTGGGAAAAAAACACCTGTTGGTGTGAGATTTTCAACAGTAGGTATGTAATGATTACTAGAGCTATATTAATGTTATCAGTTCTAATTGTTAATAGATAAAAGGATAGTTGGGAGATGACTAACATAAGCTCCCAGCTTTCTGTCAGATCCCCCATCACATACTAATATGACTTTTTGTTAGTATATGTTATATTCTTGATGTTCACTATATGTACAGTTACTTTTCTTGGTGTTCAATATTGTAACATATAGCATACTTATTTGAATAAATATTGTTTAAACTAAAAGGATAGCTACTGTTGTTGAGTTGATACCAGAATTATCTCACGAGTAACTGCATGGGGATATCAGTTTCCACATTCACAGACGGCTGAAACCTTACTTTCATGAGCTGAAAGCCTTGGTAAAAGCTGTGAATGAAAACTTACATATCTTTGTAGTCACACCTGAGAAAATTCTTGAATCTACTCAAGAACAGTAGGTTTATTTTTAGCTCACCTGACTGCAAGTCAGTGGGAGCTATTGCCATCACTTTTATCTGGCGTCTGTCGTCCGTTAACTTTTTGGAAATTTGACATCTTCTTCACAACCACTAGGCCAAATTCAAACATATATTGTACAGACCATCTATGGATTATATCCTTTCTATTTTGTTTAAATGAAGTAGCTGCCATATTCGGGCTCTGGTTTATGCTCCAAAAGCTTAGAAATCTTTAAAAATCTTCTTCTCATGAACCACCAGAGGGAATGCCCTGACATTTGGTATGAAACATCCTTCGATGTAGAAGATAAAAGTTTGTTCAAGGGAAGTTGATAGGTCAATATCTGGGCTCTCTGTGGGGGCATATCCATTTTGGGCTCTGCCCAAAATTTGCTATTTTAAGAACCTGTGGGCCAATTTTAACCAAATTTGGCATGTAGTATAAGTGGGTCCTAAGTAATTGACTGATGCCTCACCACAAACAATTTTCACAATTTTGTGGTAACCCCAGGCACTAAAAACAGAACAAAATTCAAAAGCCCATATATCCCAAACCACAAGAAACAGAGAACTGTTATTTGGTATGAAACATCCTTAGGACCGGAAGAAGGGATTGGTTAAAAAAAAAATGCCACCGGTTCAATCAGGGTGCCCGGTAGAGGGTATTGAAAAAATGATGAGTCATTATTTTTGCAGTAGTTTATTCTGGAGGAAATTTTCATTCACTGAGAACCTAGATTGACATATTGTTCTTAAAATAACAAAATTGCTGTTATGAACATTGCAATCTTGTTATTTTAATCAGAAAATTGTTAAAATTTGTGACGTCAGTTTTGTTTTCCAAAGATTTTATTTCATGTTGAATGAACCCTTTCAATGCTGGAACTATTTATCTGATTCCTGTATGCATGTCTTTAATTTAACCCTCTCAAGGCAGCAATGTGGGTTCCAGAGATTTTATTTATGTCATAAACAAAGAAACATCTTCAATGCTGCATATGTTTTTTTTCTGGTTCCTTGGAAAAACAATTGATCTGATTTCTGTATGAATATCTTCAATTTAACCCTCTCATGACTTCAGTGTGTTTTTTCCAAAGATTTTATTTCATGCGGAACTCTTTCACTGCTGTGCATATATGTATTTTTCTAGTCTCTTGGAAACATTTATCTGATTCCCATGTGCATATCTTTAATTTAACCCTCTCAAGACTGCAGTGTGGGTTCCAAACATTTGTTTGATGCCATGATCAAACACTTTCAGTTCTGTGCACATAACATGTTTTTTTGCTGGGTCCTTGGAAAAAAATTGATCTGATTTCTGTTTGAATATTGTTAATTTAACCCTCTCATGACTTCGGTGTGTTTTCCAAAGATTTTATTTTATGTTGTCAATTGTATGCAAAATATGTTTTTTTTTTGTTTCTTGGAAACATTTATCTGATTCCTGTATGGATGTCTTTAATTTAACCCTCTCAAAACTTCAGTATAGCTTTCAAAGATTTTATTTATGCCTTGATCAAACCTTTTTCAATGTTGTGTACATATATGTTTTTTTCAGATTTCTTGGAAAAAATTTCTCAAATTCCTGTATGAATATTTTAAATTAAACCTTCTCAAGGCTTCAGTGTGGTTTCCAAACATTTTATTTCATGTAATACTGTTAATGAAAACCTGTTTCTGATTTCTTTAAAAATATTTTACCCCCCAAAATAAGCCTCCATAAATTCTCTGTTTTGTTTATTGTTGATGCTTTAACCATTTTCACACAGACTTGAATTTACTGGTGGCAGTAAAATTCTGTTTCCTAGTTTGAAATCTTTCTTATTCTTTAAAACCACTGGGCCAAATTCATTCATTTATGGCACAGACCATCTTTGGAGTAAACCTATTTTCCTTTGTTCAAATGAAGTTGCTGCCATCTTCAGGCTGGTGGAATTTACTCTTCTGATTTTTCCCTCCTAATTACAATATCTCTTAGGGTGAGGTTAATGCTCCATAAGCCTAATATGCTTTTAAAATCCTCTTTTTCTAAGCCACTTGCAATAATGCTTTGATGTCTTGTTTAGAACTTACTTGAGTGATGCAGATGCACTTTTTTGCAAATAAACTCAGTAAGTCAAAATTTGGGCTCCCAAATTTTGGGCTACATTCAATATTTCTATTTTCAGATTAAGTGGGCAGATGTGAACCATATTTGTCATGTAGTATATAACTGGGTCATAAGTATTTCATTTATGCCAGAATTTGTAGTCGAGTTTTGACAAAGTCTTCTCGACTTATAGTTTGATGAATGGCGGGCGGTTGGGTGGATGGGCGGTTTCATAAACAATTGGTTTTCGGATGATAACTTGATAATGGTTCACCCACATTCATGAAACTTCATAGGTAGGTTGGCCTCGGTGAGAGGAAGAACCCTATTTTTTTTTGACTCACTAGGTCAATGGTGAAGGTTACTAAATCATAAACAATTGGTTTCCGGATGATAACTTGACCATGGTTGAACCCACATTCACGAAACTTCATATGTAGGTTGGCCTTCGTGAGAGGAAGAACCCTATTTATTTTGGACTCACTAGGTCAAAGGTCAAGGTCACAGTGACTCTAAACATAGTAAATCAAAACACTTGGTTTCCGGATGATAACTTGATAATGGTTTGACCCATGTTCATGAAACATCATCGGTAGGTTGGCATCAGTGAGAGGAAGAACGAAATTTATTTTGGACTTGCTAGGTGAAAGGTCAAGGTCACAGTGGCCTTATAAATAATTGTTTCCGGATGATAACTTGACTATGGTTCAACCCACTTTTATGAAACTTCATATGTAGGGTGGCCTTCTTGAGAGGAAGAACGCTATGTATTGTGGACTCGCTAGGTTAAAGGTCAAGGTCACAGTGACCTTCAACATAGTAAATCATAGACAATTGGTTTCCGGATGATAACTTGATAATGGTTTGACCCGCATTCATGAAACTCATAGGTAGGTTGGTCTAGGTGAGTGGAAGACCCCTAGTTATTTTGGACTTGCTAGGTGAAAGGTCAAGGTCACAGTGATCTTGAACATAATAAATCATAAACAATTGGTTTCCGGACGATAACTTGATAATGGTTCCACCCACGTTCATGAAACTTCATAGGCAGTTTGGCATTGATGCAAAAAAGAGCCCTATTTAGTTTGGAATCACAAGGTCAAAGGTCAAGGTCACGGTGATACTTCACATAGTAAATTGTAAACAACTGCTTTCCAGACGATAAGTTGTTAATGATTAAATCCACTTTTGTGCTGTCACAACTCGACATTGGATCGGTAATCGAATCTGCATTTTTTTGTTTTTGTTTGTGGGGGGCGGAGGGGGGGGGGGGGAGGTGGGGGGGGGGGGGGAAGAACGACAGTAATTGAAAACAAAAATTCTCAAAACAGAGTTTGCTAGAAAGTTATCCTAGGACCAGCAGAAATGAATGGCCAAAAAGTTGCCTTTGGTAGTGTCATAGCAAATCAAAAAATTGCTCTTGCTGTAGATCATTTACAGATATACTCATCTCTTTTGACAACTTGAGCCAGGTGAGGGTTTTAAGCTCACTTGAGCCTCTGGTTTTATTATATGTGTTATGATAATTGCAAATAAAGCCCAAATGCTGAAAATGTACAGTTTTTTTTGTTTATTGGGGTTTAATGCCACTTTCAACATCGAATATCATATTTCAGACACTTTTACAGATGAAGGAATCCAGGATATCCAGAGAGAACCAACAAGTTGCAAAAACATGCCATAATACCGATCTGAACTTATTGCATACCCAAATTGTGTATCATTTCTAGAGAGATATTTTGATGTGATTTCTATTGTGCCCTGTACACTGTAATTTAAAGCCAAACAGCATCTTATGGGAGCGTGATGTTAAAGTGATTACGGAATTGGGACTTCAAACTGAAATGTCCGTGGTTCGATTCCTGCCAGGGGTAACTGGGCTATGTACAGGGTAAGGCGCTTAATCCTGATTGCCCACATGGGGGCATGATTGCGCTGTGTACTAAGGCAAACTGCATGTTAATGGTGCACTTGTCTTCAACCAATTCTAACCCCACTTATGTGGAGTTTGAGTCTACCAGATACTCACTGTTGCCCAGTGGTTCTCTCCGGGTACACCAGCTTCCTCAACCCATAAAACTGTGTGACACGAGGTGACCCTGGCTTTCAAAAGTGTTGTTAAATAAATAAGTTTCAAAAGTGCCGTTAAATAATATAAAGAAATAAATAAAGTGCATCCTCTGCATTCTTGGCTCAAACATTAGTTAAAAAAAATATTGTTAGGCATTTCCTGCTATCTTTGGAACTAGCATATAATAAAATGTCTTTTTTTCCACACAGTGTTATTCGGGGTGTAGTATGAGATTTATTCATGCACATTTTTTCACAGTGAGGTTTTGCCATGTTTTAAATGGAACAGAATATCTTAAATTTTGTTGCAAAACTAAATAAAAATACAAAATATATTGGCACTTGAACATTCATGATAAGGCCCCAGAATTCGTCCCGACTTATGAGAATCAATTTTGATTCTCCTGAACCCATGAATCAGTTTAATTTTCAGTTCCCAATTTAGAATTTGAGAGTACTGTTATATAAGTAATAAGGTTTTGGACATACAAAATGTTTTTTTGGTAGCCCATAAACCCGAAATGTTGGCGCGTCCGTACCAACATCTTTCCTTGTATCTCAGCCATTGCTACTCCGATTTGAATATTTGATGATGTGATAGATCATCCAGGGGGAATAATACCTATGTAGTGTGAGTTTCTTCCACTCATTTTTAGCTCAACTTTGACGAAGTCAAATTTGAGCTATTGTCATGGCCCGTCTGTCCGTCTGTCCATCTGTCCGTACGTCAACAATTGGCTATGGCTCGGGCTAGAGGTCGTATTTATGAACCGATCTTTACGAAACTTCTTGTGGACCTTTGTTATGACCCTGGGACGGGAACGAGTGTTTTTAGGTGTGGTCCGAAATTCAAGATGGCTGCCAGTGGCCATTTTGTACCGATGATGCAAAAATCATTTTTTTGTACAGAACTTCTGTATGAAAGTTCTGATTTGAATAAAGTTTTGTATAAATGTTTAGTACCATGGGATACATCACATATAATACGGGTTTTTTTCTCGTGCGTAAATTATGCAAATTAGACTGACTTTGATTTATTTAGTGTTACTTTCAGAGCTGTAAGTGCCAAGCTGCTAAGGCTCGGGCTAGAGGCCGTATTTATGAACCAATCTTTACGAAACTTCTTGGGTACCTTTGTTATGACCCTGGGATGGGAACAAGTGTTTTTGGGTGTGGTCCAAAATTCAAGATGGCTGCCAGTGGCCATTTTGTACCGATGATGCAAAAATCAGTTTTTTGTACAGAACTTCTGTATGAAAGTTCTGATTTGAATAAAGTTTTGTATAAATGTATAGTTCAATGGGATACATCACATATAATACAGGTTTTTTTCTCGTGCGTAAATTATGCAAATTAGACTAACTTTGATTTATTTAGTGTTACTTTCAGAACTGTAAGTGCCAAGCTGCTATGGCTCGGGCTAGAGGTCGTATTTATGAACCAATCTTTACGAAACTTCTTGGGTACCTTTGTTATGACCGTGGGACGAGAACGAGTGTTTTTGGGTGCAGTCCCAAATTCCAGATGGCTGCCAGCAGCCATTTTGTACTGACGATGCCGAAATCTGTTTTTTGTACAGAACTTCCATATGAAAGCTCTGATTTGAATAATTTTTTGTATGAATATTTAGTACCATGGGATACATTACATATATTACAGGTTTTTTTCTTGTGCGTAAATTATGCAAATTAGGCTAACTTTGATTTATTTAGTGTTACTTTCAGCACTGTGAGTGCAAATCCCAATACGGCTCGGGCTAGAGGCCGTATTTATGAACCGATCTTCACGAAACTTCTTGGGTACCTTTGTTATCACTGTGGGACGAGAAGGAGTGTTTTGGGGTCCAGTCTGAAATTCAAGATGGCCGCTAGCAGCCATTTTGTTCAAAATTAAGTGCAATCAGATTTTTGCGCAGAACTTCCAAATGAAAGATCTGATTTGAATAAATTTTTGTATGAATGTTTAGTACCATGGGATACATTACATATAATACAGAGTTTTTCTCGTGAATAAATTATGCAAATTAGGGGTCCGGGTGGGACTTAGAAAATTTTGGACCAAAATCCGGAAATTAGTTTTTTGTGTTTTGATGCATTTTGGTCAATTTTAAGAAGAAGAAGAAAAAATTTTATTCTGAAAATATTTTGTTTGGGACTGAAAATTTCCACACAAAAATAATAATCTACAATGATTGGTCTTAATCTGTAGTCCATTACAGTCACCTTGTAATTCTTTTATTATTGTTGACTGGGCCATAACAAATACTAATTCCTGTCATATTCATTATTCAGTTGTCTTGGTCACAGCAAGTACTAATTCCTGTCATATCCAAGTTGAGCTACAGAGTCATTGACTCTTTTTTTTTTTTTCTCAATTCTTCGAATTTAGGCATCAACTCCTTTTTTTTTTTTTATTTCATCATTGAAATGGGGTTTGACGAACAGGCAATGCCTATATTAATTAACACCAAAACCACACATTTATAATGGTGCAAGTGCAACTGCACATAAACAGAAACTGATCACATGAAGTAGAAAGAAAGTACCACAAAATATCTCCTCATTTCTTATATATACATTACCTATTGGGTATAGAGACACTCTGGTATACAGATGAAGGTATGATAGGTCAACATTTACTCCTTGAGCTCTTTAAACAAGATTTAATAGAATAAATGCAAAGTTTATTTCTAAATTATAGGAAAATTACCAAATTCGTTAATTAAAATTACCTAATTCGTTAATTAAATATTTTTACTGGAAAAGTGGCTATACATTTAACCCTTTACCTGATGTTATGACCAAAACCATCCAGTGCTATTTACAAAAATTGCCATTCAATTTTCATTATTTTTTTCAGTTTTAGTCAGAAAAACAGAGCTTATGACCCCTCATTGGAATGAGCTCATTGAGCTCATTCCAGTGAGGGGTCATAAGCTATGTTTTGGATGCCAAAAAATTAAAAAATAGTGATTCGATAATTTTGTTTGCAAGTGTCATCTGCCTTTTGTGTAAGGTAAAGGGTTAATGGAACTGTAATTCAGAACAGTAATGTTGCACATCTTTTAGGATATCATTCTGATAGATGCATTTGTGATTTTCTTTTTCCCCCCTTCCTGCAATAAGTAAGTTAACCCTTAAATTCTCAGATTATTTTTTACAATAATAACTACAGTATTTTCATGTGCACAGCTGCAGATGACCTAATAGTTTTTAGCATCATTGTTGACTTCCTATACAGGGAGGCAAATGTGATGTAAAAAACATTATCAAGATAAATTCTATTATTTTTTTGTCTCAAATTCATCAATTCTGACACAACATTGGAATTCATTACTACAGAAATTTTGTGTGCATGTGTTGTCTACTAAATGGGTGGGCTTATGGATTAACTCTTTGCATTCTGCTGGTGGATATTCCTGCCCAGCACAGGGTTTCTCTTGTCATTGAAATCAAAATAATTTGGGGCACGTTGGTGTAGCGGTAACCAGTTCTCGTAAGCTCACTGAAGTTAAGCAACATCGAGCCTGGTTAATCCTTGGATGGGTGACCGTCTGAATGCTCGATCTGCACTCCCACGTTGTGTCCTTAGGCAAGGCACTTTCACCCCGATTGTCCACATGGGGGCATGATGATGCCGTGTACTAAGGCTACTGCACGTCGATGGTGTGCATGTCGTCAACCAATCTAACCCTGCCTGTGCTGCATTGCAGAGTTATGATGTTGGGGAGCTGGCAGCTGCTCGTCATTGCTCAGTTGTTTTCTCTGGGTACTCCAGCTTCCTCCACCCGTAAAACTGTCACTGATAGGATATGATATGTTAAAGTGTTGTTAAAACCCTAATAAATAAATAAATAAATAAAAATTATTTGGGCACATTTAATCACATTTGCCACCTGTAAATTGATTTGATTTTTTCACCTATGATTTCTTATGTTATCGTAAGATTAATTTTTCATCAAATATTGTCATGGCTGCTTCATAGCAGCCATGACTAGATTTGATGAAAAATATCTTGAAAATACTCAGGAGATTAAGAGTTAACTCTTTACTCAAAAAGCATATCAGAAGTTGCGATTTCAATTTTTTCACATAATTTCTTCAAAAGCATATCATGTGACCCCTTATTGGAATGATCTCAACAAACTCATTCTAATTAGGGGGTTACATCACATGGTTTTGTTGGTTTTCAAGTGTTCGATTTGTATGTTATGCAGGCAGTGTGTCTGATTCTTACGGTCAACGGTTAACAGGGTCCCTCTGCATCAGTTATGAAACTGGAAAAAGTTTGTTTTCTTGTACAAGAAGCACAATTTTTTACCGATTGTTGCTGAGGAGTAGTATGATATGATTACGTCAGTATTTCGATTTTCACCCCCCCCACCCCAACCCCAATATATAGTTTTAAAGATTTTTATTAAACAACTGTGGTTTGTGAATACTAAAGTATAAAAATACAGTGCTTTATAGACAGTCACATTTTAAACATGGAATTATCTCCCTTGATTTCAAACATTCATTTTTCTATGAAAATTCTCCATCTTTTCAACCTGTCTGTAGAAATGGAAATTGATTTTGCATTTTACTTTTTCTTTAACCAATGGGTTTTTTTGTATGCTTTGTGATACAAACAGTACTTCTTTGTCGTGAATAGGCATTATTAACACATTGCTTGTTATTATAGGCAGTTTCTAATTATAAACACATACCTGTTATTATAGGCAGTTTCTAATTATAAGCACAGACCTGTTATTTTAGACAATTTCAGTCTCAATACTTCACGACAAATGTAAAATAAGTAATCATTCCAGATTTCTACATAATGGTTCGTTTTGCTATTTTGGTGTCTGACCTGGCATGTCAAAAGGTAGCTGAACTAGTACCGGTACTGCCGGTTCCCTGATACTCAACCAGTACTGGTACAAAATTATTTTATCAGGAAATTCCTAATTGAACGAGGGTAAACAAGTTAATAATCATGTATGGCACACTTGGATGACGTAGTTATAACTTATTTTTTAAATTAACATATCAAACCACTCTACAGGTGCATGTTCTGTCTGGACCACGATAAGGTCAACCATTTTGACTTTTCAAACGTAGCATTAAAGGCAATGAAAGCACCGCAGTCAGCTACTTCAAAGAAATTATTCTGTGGTGACATCAGAGTAATCATAAAGCTTGACTATCGTGCTTTATGATTACTTGATGTCACCACAGAATAATTGGCATGGTGCCATGTTTGTCGTGCGATCTTCAGGACTGGGGCGGATTAAATGCGAATTTCTCCCATCTGATTACGATATATCATCCAATTGTTGATTTGTCCCGGTACTGGTTTTGGCGGGAAAAGCTGTGTCCTGTCCCAGTAGGGGTAATGTTTGTACAGCGATTCTATGACATGCCTGTGTCTGACCATTCCTTGAATGAGGACTTCATCTTTATGTCTCTTTGCTCACAGTGATGAAGTCTTATAAAGTGAAAATGAAGACATGTGTTAAAAATATCTTGGAAATCTTATCATGTCTAACCCTTTTTCCAACCATTAAACTTTTTCAGTGGAGTTCACGTAATTGAATATCTCTTAATGGTATTACCCTGTTCATTGAATATAACTTCCAAACACCAAACCATTTACCATACCTTCAGAACAAATTTGGCATATTACAGTGCTGGAAATGAACAAAATTGACGGGTGCAGTTTTAAGCTCTCGCGAAATCCGAGGCAAGAGTAAATTGCACCCATAAAATGTTAGTATAGAAAGTTTTGAGGGAATACTGTCACCAAACTCCAAAAACCTTAACCCTTTGAACCCGAGCCACCACTTTTCCAGCCAGGAACTCATAACGTCATTAAATAGGATGGCTGTTCAGTAAATGTGTGGGGTAGCCCAATCAGTATTTTTAACATGCAGCCCCGAGGCTGCACGTTGAAAATATTGATTGGTCTACCCCAAATATTGAAATGGACTCTTCTAATTGCTGCCATTGAACTGGCATGGCAGATACCACTAGAGTTCAAAGGCTTAAATGTATAAGGAATTGCTGAATTATGACAGTAACTTGCCACTGGCCACAGAATGCTGCTTTCTCAAAACAACACACATTTACATGCCCTCACAGTATATAAGTGCTCCACAATATTTTCCAACGAGTGCATTTTTTAGCTCCCGTAAAATAGAAATCACGGGTGCTGATGGGATCAATTGTGCTCACACCCGTCTCATTTCCAGGACTGATATTAATTGCATACAGGTTACCGAGTACCCTCCTGTTAACTGGTTGAGTGCTAGAAGCCACTATTAGGACTCTACGGAAAAGTGGTGAAGCCACTTTAGTGCCTTTCTTTACACTGTATTGATTACCCCATTTATAGTTGAAACACAAAACAATTTTTTAAAATAATTGTTTTATTACAATTTATGTAAAATGCGCTCTCCAATAAATTGTACGAAAACAACTGTTTATGAACAAAATTTTATTAAGCTGGGACTCCTTTTGCTTGTTGCATGGTACTCTTGAAAAAAAAGTACACACGTTATAAATCGCCTTTGAAAAAATCGTCAAGAAATTACTCCCCGTGGGAAGTGAAACAGAGCTTGTTTGCTGTCGTAAACAAGCTCTGTTTTACTGGTAAAATTGGCCCCAGTCACCAGTGCTTGGGATGGAAGTCCTCAAAAATAGGCAACATGGGTATAAACTCCATGCTTGCAATATTTTCCTTCCAGAAATTTAATGGAGTTTTTCACCAATGATTTCTTGAGTTTAATTTAGATGAATTTTTCATCAAATCTAGTTATGGCTGCTGTTAACCCTTTACCCAATGCAGATGATTTCAAAATTTATTATTTTAATAATAATAATTTAATAATAATTTATTTATATAGTGCTTTTCCCAGCGAAACACTGCTCAAAAGCGCTGAAAGCATAGGTGACGGTAACAATGGTATAATAAGTGGCCGGAGGCTGCTTGAAAGAGATGGGTTTTCAGAGCTTTCTTGAAGTTATCTGTATTTAGGGTTTTTCTAAGGTTCTGAGGGAGGGCGTTCCAGAGTGAGGGAGCTGCGAAAGTAAACAATCTCTTTCAAAAAATTTAAATATCATTCTTTAAATTTTTTGAAAAGAATTCAACAAAACCATATCATGTGACTCCTTGGAACGTGCTCAATGAGCTCGTTCCAAAGAGGGGTCACATGATATGGTTTTGTTGAAATTTTTCGAAAAATAATATATTTTCAGCTGCTGAATTTGCATATTACGTGGGCAGATGCGGGCGATTCGTTGGGTAAAGGGTTAATGTGAAAAAAATTGGTAGGAAAGTGTAGTGTAGCAGCTACATCTGACTTGCACTATTCACAAAAACATCATTACATTTTTTTTCACATTTTCCTCCAAACATAGTTTATAACTCCTCATTGAAATGTTCTCACTGGGCTCTTTCCATTTAGGATCAAAAGCTATATTTTGAACCTAAAAATAAAAACAAATTTATGGGTATGTTTCCATGGACCATTCTGCAATACATGTGACATGCACAGTACAGACATAGAATAGTTGTTTCAAGAAAACGACAAATAACTTCTCTGGCCTAAAAAAGTTAAACATCTGTTTCTCAAGCCCGACAAGCTCGTTCCAAAGAGGGGTCACATGATATTGTTTTGTTGAAATTTTACGAAAAATAATATATTTTCAGCTGCTTAATTTGCATATTATGCGAACGGATATGGGCGATTCGTTGGGTAAAGGGTTAAGCAACCATGAGTAGATTTGATGAAAAATATTTTGTAAATACTCAGCGGGTTAAGAGTTAATTACCAACTGCAAGTGAAAGGACAATAGAGAAGTACTGAGTTATTACACCACATATATTATTGACTATGAAGGTCACTGTTTGATAGTCTCACCTGTTGCACTTCCATTTATTTGCCTCGGGGCAGTGATTCTGTCTATGAGGTAAAATGGTTCATTCATGGATGACATCTAAACAGTTGTTGGTTGAAAATTCATTCATTATTCATCCAGCTACCAGATAAATAAAATGTTTTGTACATTAACTTTTTACCTTGCAAATCAACAAAAATTCAACGTTTTTATTTAGTTTTAGTTGCAGAAGAACAACAACAAAAAAATGGGTAATTTTCCCAAAATTTTCACTTCACCTAACAAATTGTAAGAAATCTGTCCATTAATCTTATTCAACAAAAGGGTCATAAGCTATATTTTTTACCACAAAAATGAATTTTGTCATCAATTTATGGAAAAAAAAACCCAATTGAAGTGTCATTCTTTATATACAGTACATGGAGAGTGGATTGTAACTAAATCACCCATGGAGTGGAGTTACTACCCAAGCAATAACTTTCAAATTTTGTACATATCGTCAAAAAACACAAGCAACATTTCAGCCAATGGACCTCCGGGTTTAACCCGGAGGTCCATTGGCTGAAACTTTGCTGGTGCTGGTTATGCTTTGCAACAAATTTGCAATTATTGTCTGGGTGGAATCTCCACTCTGCGGGTGATTTAGTGATAATACACTCTCTCTGTATAGTCAAGTTGCCAAATGGTTAAATCAAACTATTGTACTTATCACTTGAACAAATATCCATTTATCTGAATAAAGTAGAAATTGACAGCACAAGTATATAATTTCAAGATAAAAAAAATTCACCAAACCCGTATCACGTGACCCCCTTGAGCTCATTCCTACGAGGGAGTCACATTATATGGTTTGTTGAAATTATTTTTAAAATTTTAAAAAACAGTAATTAAAATAATAAATTTTGATATCCTGTGCCTTGCGTAAAGAGTTAATCAAGGTAAAAAATGGAATCCCCTATCCAGGTTTTTTATTTCTTTTTAAAGTTTTTTCTTAAAAAAAATAGCTTATTGCTCCTCATTGGAATGAGCTCTTCCCTGTGAGGAGTCATTTGAGGTATGTTTTGGAAGTAAATAAAATTGTTGAATATTCAAGAAAAAATATTGTTACAAGCTGAATTGTTAATTAACCCTTTGAACCCGAGAGACCTTTCTTTCCGGTTCAGGGACATATGTCATAATTTCATTAAGTATGATGATGGCTGCAAAGTGAAAGTGTGAGGTAGACCAATCAATATTTTCAACATGCAGCCCAAAGGCTGCATGTTGAAAATATTAATTGGTCTATCCCCAAATAATGAATTTGGACTCTTCCAATTGCTGCCATTGAACTGACATGGAAGATACCACCTGCATTCAAAGGGTGAAGCATTGTTGACAGTTTTCTCGTATTTCAACTGTAAAGACTAAGATGGAAGTGATGGTTGACTTTTATGGCCCCAGAAATTTTTTATCAGAATTTTCCCAACACCCATACATTCATTTATATCTAATGCTTAGCTGTGATTTCCAGCCAAGTATTGGCTGTCTGTAATTCTGTGAAGGCAACAGAGTTTGATTAGAAACACCCTTAACCCTTTACCTAACAAATTGGATGAATCTGCCAGTGTAATATACAACAAATTCAGTAATTGAAAAAATATTAATTTTCAGAAAATTACAACAAAACTATATATCATGTGACCCCCTCATTGGAATGAGCTCATTCCAATGAGGGGGTCACATGATATGGTTTTGTTGAAATATTTTGAAAATTTTGAAAAATAATTATTTAAAATCATAAATTTTGATATGGTCTGCATTGGGTAAAGGGTTAAAGAGAATATGATTACGGTTTATTGCTGCACACTGGAGCACCTGTTCAGAGATCACAGAGCTTATACCCAAGTTTGACTCTTGAGGCATTAAAGTAACCCTCTGAACACTGATATCAAAGTAACAAAATTCAAGTTGCAATTTTGTCCACAAGGCTCCCTCCCCTTCCTGCACCCCCCCCCCCCACCCCCCACAAAAAAAAAAATAGGATGGGAAGGAATTCTTTTTATTAGCTCATCTTGACAATGTCAAGTACAAGCTATTTGGATGGGTTGCGATCTGTCCATACTCGTGTTTGTTCAGAATTCAAAATTCCTTTAGCACACTTTACAGGCCACATCTCTCACCCAAACAGTTTCAAATTTCAAACATGGTTTTGGGGTAATGGGAGCTATCAATTTTGTCCGAATTTCTTTGGAAAACATGGCCGTCTGCAGCCATCTTGAATTTGGCATATAAATTGTCAACAATTCCACTATCACACCCTACAGGCTGCATCTCTCACCCAATCTTTTTCAAATTTCATATGTAGCTTTGGTGACGTGGTGTCTAGAATTTCACTGCAAAACTTATCTGCCGGAGGCAATCTTGGATTTGGCATATAAATTGTCAACCATTTCATCAGCACAACCTACAGATTGCATCTCCCACCCGATCTTTTTTAATTTCATATGCAGCTTTGGTGTGATGTCTAGATGGGAGCTAACTAACAATTCCTTTAGCACACTCTACAGGCTGCATCCCTCGCCCCATCTTTTTCTGATTTCATATGTAGCTTTGGTGTGATGTCTTTTCTATAGAAACTTGAGTCTATGACATGGCATTATCGGAACTTGCTATTTAGTTCAGACCCTTCTTGGTCAAGTTGAGCAGCAGTGCCATTGACACTTTCATTTTATGCCTGTTTTGAAAAAAACGGTTGTATCATGATATACCGCTGTCCGTCCATCTGTCCATGCATCTATGCATCCGTCCACAAGTCGTACAACAACTTGAAAATGCTTCAAGCAAGTTTTGTGATTTTTAGCTTAACTTGACATAGCCAAGATAAGCTATTGCCATCTCCCGTGCGGAAGTCTGTGAGTCTGTTAGTCTGTGAGTCTGTTCGTATTTTCCTGTAGCATGGGCTACACCACGCAGTTCTTGTCTGATCATCACTAAATTTCATATGCAGGTTTGGGGTCATGTCTAGATGAGAACGTCCCCTTTTGGTCGCGATCAGGCAACCGGTATGGCTGCCCGAGCGCAAAACCCCAAAACCATTAGCACAGTCTATAGGTCGTATTTATGAAGGGATTTCATTGTAACTTGGTAGGATGCCTCTGTATAATGCCTAGATGAGAACGTCCCCTTTTGGGCATGATCTATCAACCGTGATGGCTGCCCAAGCCCGAAACCCAAAAACTTTTAGCACAGTCTGCAGATCATGTTTAATGTGGAGGGATTTCATTGTAACTTGGTAGGATAACTCCTTATGATATCTAGATGAGAATTTCCCCATTTGGGCATGAACTGCCAACTGTGACGACTGCCCGAGCCCAAAACCCGAAAACCTTTAGCACAGTCTACAGGTCAAATTTATTGAGGAATGTCATTGTAACTTGGTGGGTTGACTTCATATAATGTCTAGATGAGAAAGTCCCCTTTTGGACGTGATTGGGCAACTGTGATGGCTACAGGGGGCCGAAGCCAAAAAACCTTTAGCACAGTCTAGAGGTCATATTTATGAAGGGATTTTATTGTAACTTGGAAGGATGTCTCCAAATAATGTCTAGATGAGAATGTCCCGATCGCGATCATTCAGCCTTGATGGGTACCCGAGCCCAAAAACCTTTAGCATAGGCAAAAGGTCATATTCATGGAAGGATTTCATTGTAACCTGTTAGGTTGACTCCATAGAATGCCTAGATGATGACATCCCCTTTTGGTAAACTGTGATGCCTACTGGTGCCCAAAGCCCGAAAATCTTGAGAACAGTCTACAGGTCATATTTAGGAAGGGATTTCATTATAACTTGGTAGGATGACCCCAAATAATGTCTAGATGAGAACGTCCCATTTTGGTTGTGATCATCCAGCCTTGATGGGGGCCCGAGCCCAAAAACCTTTAGCATAGTCAAAAGGTCATATTTATAGAAGGATTTCATTGTAACCTGTTAGTTTGACTCCATATAATGCCTAGATGATGACATCCCCTTTTGGTTGTGATTGGTCAACTGTGATGGCTACAGGTGCCCGAAGCCCGAAAATCTTGAGCACAGTCTACAGGTCATATTTATGAAGGGACTTCATTGCAACTTCGTAGGGTCACTCCAGATGATGCCCAGATGAGAATGTCCCCTTTTGGTTGCGATCATTCAACCATTATGGCTGCCCGAGCCCAAAGCCTGAATACTTTTAACACAGTCTACAGGTCATATTTATGAAGGGATTTCATTGTAACTTGGTAGGTTTGACTTCATATAATGTCTAGATGAGAATGTCCCCTTTGGACACGATTGGGCAACTGTGACAGCTATTTAGAACAGTCTACAGGTCATAATTATGAAGGGATTTCATTGTTGGTAGGATGACTCCAAATAATGTCTAGATGAGAACGTCCCCCTTTGGTCGCGATCATTCAGCCTTGATGGCTGCCCGAGCCCAAAAACCTTTAGCATGTCTGTAGGTTGTATTTATGGAAGGATTTCATTGTAACTTGTTAGGTTGACTCCATATAATGCCTAAATGATGACATCCCTTTTGGTAAATTGTGATGCCTACTGGTGCCCAAAGCCCGAAAATCTTGAGAACAGTCTACAGGTCATATTTAGGAAGGGATTTCATTGTAACTGTGTAGGATCACTCCAGATGATGTCCAGATGAGAATTCCCCTTTTGGTTGCGATCATTCAACCATTATGGCTGCCCGAGCCTAAAGCCCAAAAACCTTTAGCACAGTCTTCAGGTCATATTTATGAAGGGATTTCATTGTACCTTGGTAGGTTGACTACAAATAATGTCTAGATGAGAACGTCCCATAATGTCTAGACGAGAACGTCCCATTTTGGTCGCGATCATTCAGCCTTGATGGCTGCACGAGCCCAAAACTCCAAAATCTTTAGCATAGTCCATTGGTCACATTTATGGAAGGACTTCATTGTAACCCGTAAGTTTGACTCCATATAATGCCTAGATGATGACATCCCCTTTTGGTCGTTATTGGTAAACTGTGACGGCTTCAGGGGCCCAAAGCCCAAAAACCTTGAGCACAGTCTACAGGTCATATTTATGAAGGGACTTCATTGTAACTTCGAAGGATTACTCCAGATGATGCCCAGATGAGGATGTCCCCTTTTGGTTGTGATCATTCAACCATGATGGCTGCCAGAGCCCAAAGCACAAAAACCTTTAGCACAGTTTACAGGTCATATTTATGAAGGGATTTCATTGTAACTTGGTAGGTTGACTTCGTATAATATCTAAATGAGAACGTCCCCTTTGGACGCAATTGGGAAACTGACAGCTACAGGGGCCCGAAGCCCGAAAACCTTTAGCACAGTGTACAGGCCATATTTATGATGGGATTTCAATGTAACTTGATAGGATGACTCGTTTTGGAATAATTTCACTGTAATTTGGCAATTTTCGCTGATATACGTTAACTGTGAGGGCCACATACATTAACTGTGAGGTCATACCAACCCACCCCGCAGCTCTTTAGTACAGTGTACACCTCATATTATTTTTATCAAAAACATAGCATACAGGGAACAGAAATTAACATATTCCCAATTATCACAATTCTTGTCTTACTTCATAATCCTTTCATCTGCACTCAGATGTCTGTTCGCATTACAACTTCAACATTACTGTTCAGATTTTGATGAAATTTTATACAGATCTTCATTATCATGAGATCTATAAGCAGCATCAGCCGTTTTGCTGTTGGAATATTTTTTTCTATGAGTTATGGCCCTTTGAATATACAAAATAGGCTATTTTTTGTCTGTTTGCCTCGTATCTAAGGTTTGGGTTATTGGATCTCAGTGAAATTAAATTTTTTAATTCTCTTCCATCCAAACAGTTTACCTTGCAACTCATCTACGGCTACTCTGATTAGAATGATAATTGGTATGGTGATAGAGCAGTGTGGTGAAAATGATGAAGGTTTCGTCCACACATTTTCTTCAAAGTTATGGCCATTTTTTCGTCTTTGTAAAATTTGAAATGCACATGTTATTGTAATTTTATTATGCCCCTAACTTGAAAAATTGAAGGGGTATCCAGTGGAGACCTCTGTCCATCCGTCCATCCATACCAACATTTCCCTTGTATCTCAGCCACTGGTACTCCGATTTGAATGATATTTTATGTTGTGTGATAGAGCATCATGGGGGAACGATACCTCTGTAGCGTGAGTATCTTCCATGCATTTTTTCCAGAGTTATGGCACTTTTTTACTCTTTCAACTTAGAAAGTCTTTTGCGGCCTGGGGCATTAGCAGCACTTTGCAAAGCAGGTCTCTTGTTGGACTAGTTCCAATTTTTGTGAGTTTTCTGATGGCCCATTTTTTTTTTAGCTCACCTGGCCTAAAAGGCCATGTGAGCTTTTCTCATCGCTTGGCATCCGTCGTCGTCTGTCGGTCGTTCGTCGTCCGGCATCCGTAACCTTTTCACATTTTCATCTTCTCTGTAACCACTGAGCTGGTGTGAAGCAAACTTGGCAGGAATGGTTTATGGGAGGTCCTCTACAAACGATCCTCATTTTGTTCCCGTCAGATGAAAAATCTGGCTTTCAGAGGCATTCTTTGATTCTGGTTGGTGGGTTTTCAAAAATCTTCTCCTCTGAAACTGCCACTCCAGGTGTTTTGAAACTTCATATAAATGATGACTGGGACCCCCTCTACCAACGATCCTCATTTAATGTTGATCGGGTTGTAAACATGGCCACAATTGCGGTTTATATTTACTATAGAAACCCTATGGGAAATCACATTTTCCACTTCTTCTCTGGAAAAACTGCGGCGACATGAAAACAAACCTGGCAGGGATAGTCTATGGGAGGTCCTCTACAAACGGTCCTCATTTTGCTCCGGTGGATTGAAAAACATGGCTGCCAGAGGCATTCTTTGATTCTCATTGGTAGATTTTCAAAAATCTTCTCCTCTGAAACTGCCAGGCAAAATGTTTTGATACTTCACATAAATGATGACTGGAACCCCCTCTACCAACGATCCTCATTTAATGTTAATCGGGTTGCAAACATGGCCACAATTGCGGCTTATAGTTACTATAGAAACCCTATGGGAAATCACATTTTCAATTTTCATCCTCTTCTCCGGAACTACTGAGCCGACGTGAACCAAACCTGGCAGGGATGGTCTATGGGAGGTCCTCTACAAATGATCCTCATTTTGCTCCATTGGATTGAAAAATATGGCCGCCAGAGGAATTCTTTGATTCTGATAGGTAGATTTTCAAAAATCTTCTTCTCTGAAACTGCCAGGCCAAATGTTTTGATACTTCACATAAGTGATGACTGAGACCCGCTCTACCAACAATCCTCATTTAATGTTCATCGAGTTGCAAACATGGCCACAATTGCAGCTTATAGTTACTATAGAAACCCTATGGGAAATCACATTTTCATCTTCTTCTCTGAAACTACTGATCCGTCATGAGACAAACTTCGCAGGAATGGTCTATGAGAGGATGGAAATATGTGGCCACCAGAGGCAATATTCTAATGCTTAACCCAATGCCTATCCTGTCTGCATGAAGACCTGTTCTGTCAGCAAAAATACTTGTTTTTTGAGAATCTGGTAAGGGTTGGTTCCAGTTTTCTCCACTGAAAACTGGGGAAAAAAACCCAAATATTGTGTATACAGTACAAGTCAAAATAAGCTGTAGCATAACTGCAATAAACTAAGTAAACTACTGCTCCTGCCCTGTCAGGATCAGAATCTGACATTTTTTGGAAAGCTAGTGAGAGCTTTCCAGAAAATGATGTCAGCTTCTGGTCTTATCAGTGTAGGAAGAGAAAAAGATACACAGTTTATAGGATTACCCTACAACTTATTTTATCTTAACTGTAAACTATTGGAACTTTGCATGGATGCTGATGTATGTTCATTACTCATGTTTCTTATCAGATAATCTTGGTTGTTGACAGGTGTTTGGAGAATACAGGAGAAGATTTTGCTAACATTTTTGAAATCATGTCAGTTTAGATGACAGTAATTATTGTGTGTCTTTTTTAAGATTTGACAAAAATTGGAGTAATGTGTTTCCTGGAACCCTTTTACCTATCCAAAGCTATTTTGAAAAGAGAATACTGTCTGAAAAATTTGTAATTTTTCAAAAATATTTAACCTTCTTTTACTGATTTTTTTGTTGAAAACAGAATTCATAAATGCGTGCATTTTCAAGAAAATCTTCTTTGAAACTACAAGGCCAAATGGTTTGAAAACTTAGTGTGACTAATGACTGTAATCCCCTCTACCAGTGACCCTCATTTTAATCTTCATCGGGTTGCAATTATGGCTGCAATTGTGGCTTATACTTACTATAGAAACCCTATAGGAAATCACATTTTCATCATCTTCACTGAAAGTACTGAGCCAATGTGAACCAGACTTTGCAGGCATTGTCTGTGAGAGGTTCTCTACAACTGTTACTCATTTTATTCCTGTTGGGTGAAAAAACATGGCCGCCAGAAGCATTCTTTGATTCTGATTGGTCAAATTTTAAAACTCTTCTCCTCTGAAACCACAGGGCCAAATGTTTTGAAACTTTGCATGGTTGAATACTGGGACACCTTCCACCAACGTTCCTCATTTTAATGTTGATCGTATTGCAAACATGGTCACAATTGCAGTTTATAGTTACTATAGAAAAAAACTATAGGAAATCACATATTCATCTTCTCTCTGGAACTATTGAGCTGACATGAACCAAAAACTTGGCAAGAATAGTCTATAGGAGGCCCTCTGCAAACGATCCTCTTTTTGTTCCCGTTGGGTGGAAAATATGGCTACCAGAGACATTCTATGATTCTGTTTGATGGATTCAAATGTTTTGAAACTTCACATGTTTGAAGACTGGGACTCCTTCTACCAATGATCCTCAAGTAATGTTGATATAATCTTGCAAAACATGGCCACAATTGGAGCTCATAGTTTCCATGGAAAGCGTATGGAAAGTCACATTTTTTATATGTATTTCCAGGTGAGCGATTACAGGCTCTGTAGAGCCTCTAGTTATTCTTTTGACTTAGACATTTTTTTGCAGTCAGAGGAATTAGCAGCACTTTGCGATGTAGGCCTCTTGTTGGATTAGTTCCAATTTTTGTGAGTTTCCTGCATTGTATGTACATGTAGAACACATGATCCAACATTCTTGCCTTTGGAAGTCTTACTGCTAGAGATTACACAACCTTGACAATGGTGGTTATTGACGTTTTGGCTGCCTTTTGGCACTAGACACAACTCTTAAGTCGGTGTGTTTTCTTATTATGAGAGAGAAAAAATAAGTAGAATTCTTCAGGCCTTTAAGGCCATGTTACAGTCTGTGACAAGAGTTAAATGCACATTTTGCAAGTATCAAAGGTGATTCTCATTGTTGTCCTTGTGGAAATCTTTTGCAAGTATCAAAGGTGATTCTCATTGTTGTCCTTGTGGAAATCTTTTGCAAGAATCAGTTCGGATTCTCGCATGAATTTTAAGCCCTGATCATCAACTCTCAGGTTTATCACCTGAAATTGTGCTTGTTCTTTTTATGCTTTATCCCAATAATACTGATTATTATGCCCTGACTTGAAATGTCGAAGGGGTATCTAGTGGAGTCCTCCATCCATCTGTTTGTTCGTCCATTCAGCCATCCATCCATACCAACATTTTCCCTTGTGTCTCAGCCACTGCTTCTCCGAGTTGAATGATATTTGGTGTTGTGATAGAGGATCATTGGGGAATGATACCTCTGTAGCGTGAGCTTCTTCCATGGATTTTCTCCAGAGTTATGGCCTTTTTCTACTTTCAACTTAGAAAAATTTTTTGGCAGGTCGGGGGCATTAGCCACACTTTGCATTTCCCATCTTGTTACAATAGCCAATTGGCCTGGGTCTTTACATGTATATTCTATCAAGTTTAGACCAGTTTGGCCTGACCAAACAGAGTGCTTTAAACATCAGGTTTGACCTGGTTAATCTGTTCTCATCGGCGATATGGAATATGGCAACCTAAATGAAATCACCGGTGTAATCATTTGTTTACTATATGACAGTGGATATTTAATGATGTTAGATATTTCAAGAGTTAAAAAATATTTCTTATGAATTTAAATCTATAAAAAAGCTTGCTTCACATGAAACCATTGGTGTTACTTAGTTTGCTGACATGGTATTACACAGTATTATTTTTGTAGGTGGCGAAAGTGGTTCTGCAGACACTGCCCGGGATCCTAGAGGATTCGCTGTGAAATTATACACCGAGGATGGAAATTGGGATTTAGTTGGAAATAACACACCAATCTTCTTTATTCGAGATCCAATGCTGGTAGGTGAACTGTGTTTCTAAAGGGCTAATATTGTTATTAAAATACAGTGAAGTTTGCAGTGGTACTTGGGTGCCTCTAAATCGGATATTGCTTTACAGAGTATCGCTCTCTTATTATACCCCCACTTCGAAGAAGTGGGGGCTATATAGGAATCGCCCTGTACGTCCATACGTCCGTCCGTACATCCGTCCGTACGTCTTTCCGACCGGACAAATTCTTGTGTGCGCAACTCCTCCTACATTAATGAACCGATTTTGATGAAACCTTTCAAACATCATCTCTACTAAGTGAACATGTGCATATTCCAAACTTTTTGATCTGCGACAATTTTAACCAGGTTATCTCTCTTGAACTTTGATTTAATATGGGTTTCTATATGAAATTCTTGTGTGCGCAACTCCTCCTACATTTATCAATCAATTTGGACAAAACTTTTCAGACATCATCACTACTAAGTGAACATGCGCATATTCCAAGATTTTTGATCTGCGACAATTTTAACCAGATTATCTCCCTTTGACTTAGATTTATTGTGTCTTTCCATCCGAACAAATTCTTGTGTGCGCAACTCCTCCTACATTAATGAACCGATTTTGATGAAACCTTTCAAACATCATCTCTACTAAGTGAACATGTGCATATTCCAAACTTTTTGATCTGCGACAATTTTAACCAGGTTATCTCTCTTGAACTTTGATTTAATATGGGTTTCTATATGAAATTCTTGTGTGCGCAACTCCTCCTACATTTATCAATCAATTTGGACAAAACTTTTCAGACATCATCACTACTAAGTGAACATGCGCATATTCCAAGATTTTTGATCTGCGACAATTTTAACCAGGTTATCTCCCTTTGACTTAGATTTATTGTTTCTTTCCATCCGAACAAATTCTTGTGTGCGCAACTCCTCCTACATTAATGAACCGATTTTGATGAAACCTTTCAAACATCATCTCTACTAAGTGAACATGTGCATATTCCAAACTTTTTAATCTGCGACAATTTTAACCAGGTTATCTCTCTTGAACTTTGATTTAATATGGGTTTCTACATGAAATTCTTGTGTGCGCAACTCCTCCTACATTTATCAATCAATTTGGACAAAACTTTTCAGACATCATCACTACTAAGTGAACATGCGCATATTCCAAGATTTTTGATCTGCGACAATTTTAACCAGGTTATCTCCCTTTGACTTAGATTTATTATGTCTTTCCGTTAGAACAAATTCTTGTGTGCGCAACTCCTCCTACATTAATGAACCGATTTTGATGAAACCTTTCAAACATCATCTCTACTAAGTCAACATGTGCATATTCCAACCTTTTTGATCTGCGACAATTTTAACCAGGTTATCTCTCTTGAACTTTGATTTAATATGGGTTTCTGCATGAAATTCTTGTGTGCGCAACTCCTCCTACATTTATCAATCAGTTTGGACGAAAGAAAAATGATCTTTATGTATACATTTCCTTATGGCCTTCGCCTACATGATCAGAAGTGCATTCCTCTAAAAACCCAAAGCGGGGGTATTAATCACCTTCAGTGATAGTTCTAGTTTGCATATAATTTTGAAAACACCAAACCCTTTTTATACGGCTGCTCATATGAGCGAGCTGTTTTATGGTATGGCAATGTCCATCTGTCTGTCCATCTGTCGGCCTGTTTGTCCGTCCATCCATTCGCTTTTGTTTGTCCGTGCAATAACTTGAAAACAATACATCCAACAGATACTGTTGTTTCTTTTTGGTTGATTAGTCATGACTAGAGATGGTTCCTTTCAATAACCAGCATTCTGGCATATCCAGTATGGCCACCATGGCAGCCATCCTGGATTTTCAGAGACTTTTGATTGTCCATGTGATAACTTGAAAACTATAGATCCAACAGATACTGCTTATTTATGGTTGATTAAGCATGACTAGAGGATGGTTCCTTTCGATAACTAGCATTCTGGCATATCCAATGTGGCTGCCATGGCAGCCATCTCGGATTTTCAGGCACTTTTGATTGTCTGTGCGATAACTTGAAAACTATACATCCAACAGATACTGCTTTTTTCATGGTTGAATAAACATGACTAGAGGATGGTTCCTTTCGATAACCAGCATTCTGGCATATCCAATATGGCCACTATGACAGCCATCTTGGATTTTCAGGGACCTTTGATTGTCCATGTCATAATCCAACAGATACTGTTTTTGTTGTTGATTAGTCATGAATAGAGGATGGGTCCTTTCGATAACCAGAATCAATGTCTGTCCATCTGTCCGTCCATCTGTCCATTAACATTTGTTTGTGAACACGATAACTTGAAAACAATACATCCAACAGATACTGTTTTTTTATGGTTCATTAGTCATGACTAGAGGATGGTTCCTTTTGATAACCAGCATTCTGGCATGTCCAATGTGACTGCCATGGCAACCATCTGGGAGTTTTGGTGACTTTTGATTCTCCACACAATAACTTGAAAACAATATATTCAACTTTAATGGGTCGTAAGCCAGGAATGTACAAATTATTTTTGAAGGAATTATTGACCTTTGTTCAACTAAAAATTTCTTCACAAGCACAATATCTTCATAGGCAACTGTATATTGATCCACTGCCTAGCGGTGCACTTGTTCATACCTTTAGTACAAATTTCACCCATTAATTGTATATAGATTACATGATCGCTGGTAATTCAATAAAAAAGTATTGTTAGGCCAAATAAATAAAATTCATTTTGTTCTCAGGCAACTAATCTTTCAAATCAATGAGGGAGGGAGGCTGTTATTCTTTATTTAGAACTGGTTGAGTACTGGAAGCTCATATTTGAGTTCCATTCTTACATGCAAGTACCACAACTTAAACGTTTCATATTGTATGTATGTGTTTCACATTTTATCCCCCACTTCCTATGCAAAATATGAGTGTCTCATGTGAAAAGGTCATGTGAGATAGATATCTATCCCTCTTGACCCACGTTACTGGCTTATTTGCATATTTAATGAGCGCAGGACTATTCAATCATCCCATGTTCTTCTGTAAACAAACAACAGGGTGCCACACTTCAGATATATTAGCAGACGAAAGTTTGTCGGAGAAAATAGAAATAGAAACACAGACCGCAAAACCAAAGAACACTTTATTATATGAATTTTTGGGTGAACGTGATTATGAGTGAAGAGAGTTGCCTGAAATTTCCATCGAAAAGTTATGGGACATGGCAGAATTCATAACATGACGTCATCGGAATGTGTCAATGTTCATTTCACTATAAATCTTTAACCCCTGTCTTGTCGGCGTTGGGATTTAATTTCATTGTTTATACCTGTGGTATATACAGGACTTTTGTCTGCTCTTTCCAATTAGCAAACAATTTTTTTTTAGAAATGGACAACAAAATATTTCGATATAGTTGCGCGTGCCCCTGAATTACTTTTGATGACGTCAGTGTGTTTTTGTGGGGTGATGAAAATTATCCCTGTTAGGGGTGATATGAGATTTCCCCATCTCACACCCTCAACCACCAGGGATAATAATAATCTTTGAAGTGAATTTATTTCTGTATGGAATTGACTTGTTCCAATTATGGGAGAGTGCTTATAGGCACCTCCCATAAACTGTAGTAAGGCAAAGACGTGTGAACAAATTTTGGCAACCAAGAAAAAATTTGCACTTGACTAGGTAATAAAGAAATATTGGATACATTTGTGTTCAGTTATATGTCAACATTTTAAAGCTTGAGAGTGCATAATTTTGCAGATTCATGGCTCTAAACTGTATTTATTATTTATATGTATGCATCTGTTTTCAAAAAATAAATACCATCCACATAATATTTGAGTTATTTCCTCCTGAACATAGCAAACTGGATATTTACAAAACAATTACAGTACAGCTGTTCATAATATCAGAGCCTGAGATCACTAAAATTTTTTAAAAATCAGCCATGGAACGAAGCAAATTAAATCTGGTGAGACATATGGGGGGGGGGGGGAGGGGTGGAGGAGGGGGGGAGTCACATTAGGCGTAAAGCTCTGTCAGCAATTTCCACTGCATGAACAAAAGATAGTTCTTCGATAGTTAATTTGATTACCTCCCTTACATTAGTTACCTTTTAACAGTACACAAATACACTTTTTAATATGCTTCTGGTGAGTTGTTCATATGTCCCAATGCCACTTTGAACTGTGTTGGTTCAGTAACGGATGAAGGACTTTAGTAAAAGCTATGAGGGTCGGGGTGGGGGAGTGCTGCACCTAGGCCCAAGTTTGCTAGAGTGTATAGTCAACCAAAAAAAAAGATGCGATTACCTTGCACCCAAAGCAGATGTCCACAATTACAACCCGTCTCTGGAGAAAATAGGGGTGGGAGGGGGGGGGGGGGGGAGACGCATACCAAGTGCACCAATGACTGGATTCGCCCTTGTGGTAAAATAATGTGATTGTAACGTTATTGATAGATCATTAAATAGACATTTCAATGCTAAAGACAACTATTTAATGCATGTCAATTGCAGTGGCGGCTCACCCCGTTAGGAGTCCAATGGACAGGTCCAGGGGACCCCAGTCAAGGGTGGGGAGGGGTTGGGGTGGGGAGTCTTTGGGTGGCAAATGTGTGAAGCTACAGATCAAGTTCAGTTGTGCATCGACATAATTAACGTAAACGTACCTGCTGTGTTATAGCAAGTCACGAGGATTTTTACTGTTTGTTTTACCTCAGTTTCAGTAGCACCAACAATGCTTGTATAGAGCAACAATTTGCACTGTAACCTGCGCAGTTATTGTATTTATATTGTTTTTTCTTGTCTGAAACCACTGGTCCGATTTTCACAAAACTTCATGTGGATGTTCATTACTATATGGCAATTTATGTTTGTTCAAACGAAATGGCCACGTCCCTTGGGGCTCTGTATGGGGCATAACTCTGATAGCACCGAATTCCAGTTTGTTCAAGCCATGTCCCTAGGTCCATATTTGGACTCACTGTGGGAGCCCAAATGATAACTTAGTTCAAAATGAGGAATTTTTAGCTCTCCGAAGGGAGCTCAACTTATCATTTGCCGTCCGTCGCCGTCGTCGTCCATCGTCTGTCGTCGTGAACATTTTTCAAACGACTTCTCCTCTGAAACCACTAGGTCGATTTGCTTGAAACTTGGTATGGATTTTATTACCATATGTCAATTCAAGTTTGTTCAAATGAATTGGACATGCCCACTTGGGGCTCCATAGGGGGCATAACTCTGATAGCACCGTATGAATTATAGAAAAATTATTAAAAAATCTTCTTCACCAGAACAAGTGGGCAGAATCTTTTGATACTTGGTACGCAGCATCTTGGTATGGGTCTGATTCATGTTTGTTCAAATCGGCCCCCTGGATTCATATTTGGGCTCACTATGGAAGCCCAAATTCGAACTTAGTGCATTTCAGGCAAATTTCTTAAAAAATCTTCTTCCCCAGATCCAGCAGGCAGAATCTTTTGATACTTGGTATGCAACATTGTGGGGTGGATCTGATTCAAGTTTGTTCAAACCGGCCCCCTGGATTGACATTTGGGCTCAGTATAGAAGCCCGAATTTGAATTAGTGCATTTCAGGCAAATTTGTAAAAAAAATCTTCTTCTCCAGATCCAGCAGGCAGAATCTTTTGATATTTGGTATGCAACATTGTGGGGTGGATCTGATTCAAGTTTATTCAAATCGGCTCCCTGGATTCATATTTGGGCTCAGTATAGAAGCCCGAATTCGAACTTAGTGCATTTCAGGCAAATTTCTTAAAAAATCTTCTTCTCAAGATCCAGCTGGCAGAATCTTTTGATATTTGGTATGCAACATTGTGGGGTGGATCTGATTCAAGTTTGTTCAAATCGGCCCCCTGGATTCATATTTGGGTTCAGTATAGAAGCCCGAATTCGAACTTAGTGCATTTCAGGCAAATTTCTTAAAAAATCTTCTTAAGATCCAGCAGGCAGAATCTTTTGATATTTGGTATGCAACATTGTGGGGTGGATCTGATTCAAGTTTGTTCAAATCGGCCCCCTGGATTCATATTTGGGCTCACTATAAAAGCTCGAATTCGAACTTAGTGCATTTCAGGCAAATTTCTTAAAAAATCTTCTCCAGATCCAGAAGGCAGAATCTTTTGATATTTGGTATGCAACATTGTGGGGTGGATCTGATTCAAGTTTGTTCAAATCAGCCCCCTGGGTTCAGATTTGGGCTCAGCATAGGAGCTCAATTTGAACTTAGTGCATTTCAGGCAAATTTCTTTAAAAATCTTCTTCTCAAGATCCAGCAGGCAGAATCTTTTGATATTGGGTATGCAGCATGCTTAGGGGGTTGAGATTCAAGTTTGTTGAGCCAAGTCCATGGGTTCATATTTGGGCTCACTGTGGTAGCCCAAATTATAACTTAGTTCAAAATGAGGAATTTTCTTTAAAAATCTTCTTCTTCAGATCCAGCAGTTGGAATGTTTTGATATTTGGTATGCAGCATCCTTAGGGGGGTGAAATTCAAGTTTGTTCAAGCCATGTCGCTAGGTTCATATTTGGGCTCACTGTGGGAGCTTGAATTGTAACTTAGTTCGAAATGAGGAATTTTCTTAAAAAATCTTCTTCTTCAGATTCAGCAGTTGGAATGTTTTGATATTTGGCATGCAGCATCCTTAGGGGGTGAGATTCAAGTTTGTTCAAGCCAAGTCCCGGGGTTCATATTTGGGCTCACTGTGGGAGCCCGAATGATAACTTAGTTCAAAATGAGGAATTTCTTTAAAAATCTTCTTCTTCAGATCCAGCAGATGAATGCTTTTGATATTTGGTATGCAACATCCTTGGGGGGGGGGGGGGGGGGGGATTCAAGTTTGTTCAAGCCATGGCCCTAGTTCCATAAAATTTGTCTCTCATGACTTCATTCCTTTGTTGTGTTGATGAACCATGTCTAACTGAATGTGACCCCCAAATACTTCTTTGAACCACTTTGGCCGGTGAGCAATTAAGGCTCCTTGGGGCCTCTTGTCTTTAAAAATCTTCTTCAGATCCAGCAGTCGGAATGTTTTGATATTTGGTATGCAGCATCCTTAGAGGGGTGAGATTCATGTTTGTTCAAGCCATGTCCCTAGGACCATATTTGGGCTCACTGTGGGAGCTTGAATTGTAATTTAGTTCAAAATGAGAAATTTTCTTAAAAAATCTTCTTCAGATCCAGCTGTCGGAATGTTTTGATATGTGGTATGTAGCATCCTTGGGGTGAGATTCAAATTTGTTAAAGCCAAGACCCTGGGTCCATATTTGGACTCTCTGTGGGAGCCTGAATTATAACTTAGTCAATTTGAGGAATTTTTCTTAAAAAATCGTCTTCTCCAGATCCAGCAGATGAATGCTTTTGATATTTGGTATGCAACGTCCTTGGGGGGGGGGGGGGGGGGGGGGGGGGAAGATTCAAGTTTGTTCAAGCCATGGCTCTAGTTCCATAAAATTTGTCTCTTGTGACTTCATTCCTTTGTAGTGTTGATGAACCATGTCTAACTGAATGTGACCCCCAAGGGAAGATTCAAGTTTGTTCAAGCCATGGCTCTAGTTCCATAAAATTTGTCTCTTGTGACTTCATTCCTTTGTAGTGTTGATGAACCATGTCTAACTGAATGTGACCCCCAAATCTTCTTTGAACCACTTTGGCCGGTGAGCGATTAAGGCTCCTTGGGGCCTCTTGTTTCCAAATCTTGTTCCACCTGGTCAGCAAGCTGTGTCAGCTAGGCAGAAACCGCTATCGTCCCCAGATAGGGATACCCTGCAGAGGAAAGACGATGTTCCTTTCTTCCCGGGTCAATCTGTTCATGTGACGAGGCCTTCTGCTAGATTGACAACGTAATCTTTAGTCCAGCAAATTCAAGAAGAAAAAGCAGTTTCTTATTGACATCTTCTCTCCATATACTATTTCCTGGACCACATTAATTAAAAATGGTTGGTGAAGATGTTCAGAGAGCTCCTATGCATCTGGATGAGCAGGCTTTAGATCTAGATATCTCGCTATGCACATCATTCAGTGTCCGCTTTGAAGTGGTCAAAGCTGCCATAGATTCTAGTCGGGTGGTTCTGGGCCAGGACTTTGGACCATCGTCTTAGTGGGAAAGAATTTGATGATATCAATTCATCACTCAGGGGCAGAATCTTTTGATATTTGGTATGCAACATTGTAGGGTGGATCTGATACAAATTTTGATCAAATCACCTGATCCTGATTTCGAACTTAGTGCATTCAGGCGAATGTCTTAAAAACTCTTCTCCAGATTCAGCAGGCAGAATCTTTTGATATTTGGTATGCATCATTGTGGGGTGGATCTGATTCAAGTTTGTTCAAATCGGCTCCCTAGATTCATATTTGGGCTCACTATAGAAGCTTGAATTCGAACTTAGTGCATTTCAGGCAAATTTCTTCAAAAATCTTCTTCTCCAGATCCAGCAGGCATAATCTTTTGATATTTGGTATGCAACATTGTGGGATGGATCTGATTCAAGTTTGTTCAAATCGGCCCCCTGGGTTTATATTTGGGCTCAGTAAGATTCAAGTTAGTTCAAGCGATGTCCCAAGGTCCATATTTGTACTCTCTGTGGGAGCCCTGAATGATAGCTTAGTTCAAAATGAGGAATTTTCTTTAAAAATCTTCTTCAGATCCAGCAGTCGGAATGGTTTGATATGTGGTGAGTAGCATCCTTGGGGGGAGGGGGGGATTCAAGTGTGTTAAAGCCAAGTCCATGGGTCCATATTTGGGCTCCCTGTGGGAGCCCAAATTATAACTTAGTCAATATGAGGAATTTTTCTTTAAAAATCTTCTTCTTCAGATTCAGCAGTTGGAATGTTTTGATATTTGGTATGCAGCATCCTTGGGGGGGGGGGGGGGGGTGGAGGAGGAGGGGGGGATTCAAGTTTGTTCAAGCCATGTCCCTAGGTCCATATTTGGACTCACTGCGGGAGCCCGAATGATAGCTTAGTTCAAAATGAGGAATTTTCTTTAAAAATATTCTTCAGCAGATCCAGCAGTCGGAATGTTTTGATATGTCCATCCTTGTAAGCGCAACTACTCCTAAACCGTTTGAAGAAACTTTACAAAATGGAAGAACTCCATATGAAGATGAGCATGAAGCAATATAATTCAGTTCTGACATTTCCAAGGGGAGATAATTTAACTTATACATTTCAAGTGCGGGGGGTATCACTTTGTGAACTTGCTCACAGTTCCTCTAGTTTGTTTTTTTTTAAAAGAGAAAGATATATGTAATTCCTCTGTCTTCTCCTTTTCTCCTGCAGGAGCTATTCTTTAATTGGAGTAATAGAAATACTGTATTGCATCCATGTCCTAGGCCCTCCAGCTTTTTACGATTCAGCTAAGTCTAGGCCATTGGTTTTAGCATAAAAATATGATAAATTCATGTAATTTGTATATTTTTTATGGCCCCCGACTTAAGTTGGGTGGCATATAGTGATTGAAGTGTGCGTGTGTCCGTCCGTTCATGTGTGTTTGTGTCCATGTGTGTGTGTGTCCGAGCCAATAACTCGAAAACTGTTAGGGCCACAGTCATCAAATTGCACACAATTATAAAGGACCATAGGAGGATGTGTCGCACACCATAGCCGGGCTTGTACCTTCAAGGTCAAGATCACATTTCAAGGTCACACTAAAAATCGGCCAATATTCATGTCTCAGCCATAACTCAGAAACAAATCATAGTACAACTGTTAAACTTTTTACAAATGTTAAGGGCAGTCAGAAGGTGTGCCGCGTATAATAGTTTCCGCGCATCTGAAAGTGAAGGTTACGGAGGGGGGGGGGGGGGGCATGTGTTACCTTAGTAACATTCTTCTTGTTTATACTTATTATACTTACCAATGCCCAGATGGGGATGGCCCTCCCATGAGTGGGCACTCATATCTCCCTGCTGATTTATAACATTTAGCAGGCATAACTAGAAAGAATGATGCTTGGCACCAGTTTCAGTACTTTCCTGGTTACTGCGCATGCACAGTACACACAAGTATGGAGGACCAGATAGGACTTTTAGTTCTCAGTATTGTATGCACATTTTGGGAATTGTGGGGTTCAAAATTTGTGTTTGGCCCTGGATAATAATGAGTTTGCACCAGATAAGGCTCAGCCATTGGTAAGTATAAAAAGCATACAAATTACTTTAAATTTATCATTTTTACCCCATTTATCTCATTTCAGTTTCCAAGTTTCATTCATACCCAAAAGCGAAATCCAGTGACACATCAGAAGGTAAGTGTGTTTTAAGCTCAGGGGAGCTTTCATGATCACTTTCCAATCGTCTTCCATTTGTCGTCTGGCATGAACTTTACTTTATTGACTTCTCCTCATAAACTGCTGAATTGAACTAAATTTTGATACACAATTCAATTCCTCATCATATATCAATTCAAGTTTTTTAGTGCTATATGAGAAAAATTCTTTGAAAATCTTCAGATCCTCGAGTCTGAATCTTTTCATATTTGGAATTCCGCCTCCTTCGGGATTGTCAGATTCAAGTTTATTCTAATGAAGTCTGTGCATTGATATTTGGACTCCCTATGAGAGAACAAATTTTAGCTTAGTGCAATATTTTGAATATCCTTTAAAATTCTATCTCTCAGAATCTTTTTATATTAGATATCAACTTATTCATGGAGAAGGGTGAATTCAAGTTTGTTTCCTATTTTAACTTTGAGCAAGACAAGAAATATTCTTTAAAAAGTTTCTTTAGACCTACCAGTTAGGATTGTCCAATATGTAGCTTACAACATCCGTATGGGAGAGGGGGCAAATTCAGATTTGTTCAAATCAACCAAGTCACATCCATGGTTTCATATTTTAACTTTGTTCAATATGAGGAATATTCTTTGAAAACATTCTTCAGATCTGCACGTGAGAAATGTTTTATATTTGGTATACAACATCCTTAGGAGGGGGAGGGGGCAGATTCAAGTTTATTCAAATCAAGACACTGGGTATACATTTGGGCTCCCTGTGGGAGCCTGATTTTAATTTGGTGCAGTATGAAAAAAAATTCTTACAAAGCATCTTCAGATTCACCAGTCAGAATTTTTTGATATGGGTTATACATCATCAAGAGGCTCAGATTCAAATTTGTTAAAATCAAGTCTCTGGGGATGATATTCCCTGTGGGAGCCCAAATTTTAATTTAGTGCAGTATGAGAAATATTCTTTGAAATTCCTCTTCTTCAGATACACCAGTCAGAATCTTTTTTATAATTGGTATACAGTATCCTTATGTGAGTCAGATTCATTTTGTTCAACACAAGACCTTGGGTTCATATGTAGGCTCCTTATGGGAGCCCAAATTTTAACTTCATGCAATAGAAGAAAAATTCTTGAACAATTTTTTTCTGCCAAACTTTCAGTCAGATGTTTTGGATATTTTGCATGTACAGCATCCCTGGGGTGTGGCAGGAGGGTTTGTTGGATTCAAGCTTGTTTAAATCAAGTGCCTGGATTGATGTTTGGGTTCTGTAGTGTTAACTAGTCACAGATGCTGAATTTAACATTAAATCCCTCTTTAAACAGGTGAGTGATTAAGGCTCCATGGGGTCCATGGTTTTCTATAAAAATATAATTGAAAAGAGATCAGCAAAACTGGAGTGTGGATATAGATTTAAAATAAGAATTTTCAAACCAGAAGACTGATTTGGTTTTCCCTCTAGTAGAAATTGCATTCACTTCTAGGTTCTTAAGCCTGACATGAGCGAAAAAAAAGAAATTTCAGGGGAGAGCTTGAACCATCACCAATGGGGAATACACACACTTAATCCAGTATAACATGAGATAAAACGAATTTGCAGCAGAAAAATAACATTCCTTTCCACCTTTTTATTAAGCTTGTCTCCATCCATGGCTACAAGTGCTGGAAAGAAAAAAAAAATTTTTGTCTTGACCTGAGCACATTTCCCTCTCTCTCACCACTCAAAACCGTCTCCCTCTAAAACATCCCGAGATGGGACAAGCCTGGAAGGGTTAACTGGAAGAGTGCTAAATTACTTTTCGATGGTCATTTGTAATGCGTGTATGTATTTTTTCTAAGATATCACACCACCTGCAAAAGTAGCCTTAGTCCAGCAAGGTATTGCTCATAAATAATTGTTTTGTTGCAATTTATTGGAGAGTGCCAGTTGGCATTCTCTGATAAATTGTAACAAATCAGTTTTATATTAATATTTTTCTTTATGGCTTACCTAAAAACAAATTAATGCAAAGAGTGTAAAGCCACTATTGTGGCTTTCAACACTTTTCAGTAGAGCCCCTGATAGCGGCTTCTAGCACTCAACTAGTTATCAGTGTTATTTAAAAATTTTGACCCTTAATTCCCCATACAGCCACCAACTGCCAGTTTTTGAAAAAGTACACTCTTTGTGGACTCAGTCAGTAAGCTACATTTTTCTTGGCAGTGGGGGAGCACGGTGGCTCAGTGACAGACTGTTGGACTTCTCTGCTAGAGGTCCCAAGTTCGATCCCCGTTGGAGATGACCCATGTTTTGCCCTTGGGCAAGGCACTTTATTCCGGTTGCCTACATGAAGTCACGATGATGCTGTGTGCTAAGGCGTACTGCATGTCAATGGTGCACATGTCTTCAACTGCTGTAACCCTGCTTGAGCGGAGCTTGGGCAGAGTTAGAATGTTGAGGAGTTGACAGTTGCTCATGTTCTCTCCAGGTACTCCAGCTTCCTCCACCCATAAAACTGTCACAGTCACGATTAACCATTGTGCTTGAGTATGTAACCTTAAACACCAGTAAATAAATAAATAAATAATCTTGGCAATGTTTTTACATCATACAGGCAGCCAACAATGATGTAAAAAAAGTGTTCAGTCATCTGCAGCTTTGTGCATGTTTTTACGAAAGTAATTATTGTAACAATTAATCTGAATGTTAATTTAAAGGTTAAGGTCATATAAATTTGGAAATCAGACATAGGGAAGTTTTGGAAAAACTTATAGAATTTATTTAAAAAAATGTGTTGAACGGTGTTGTGGCATTGGTTTCAATGTTTTTTTGCAAAGCCGACTTAGTTTGTCTAGACAAATTCTGTTGATGAAACCAGTTCTGTTGTGCACAACATATAATTTGAAAATACTCTCAAGTTCAAGTGATCTGGTAAGATCCATATAATACTTAGGCATTTGTAGAGATTATATTTTTGAAGATTTTTGTCACTTCTTTCTCTTCATTCTCTTCAGGATGCTGATATGTTTTGGGATTTCATAACACTCAGACCTGAGACAACACATCAAGTTTGCTTCCTGTTTTCTGACCGTGGCACACCTGATGGTTTCCGGCACATGAATGGCTATGGAAGTCACACATTTAAAATGATCAATAGCAAAGGAGAGCCAATATATTGTAAATTCCACTTCAAAGTAAGTGTTAAAGCCAGGTCCCCACATTCATGAAAAAAAAACATGCCAGATAAAATTCATCACAGAGAGTCTTGTGTTGCTCTAAAAAGTCATTAAAAAGTCTGAGAATTCTATCCCAAACTATCAGATTGGTAAGTGTAGTTCAGTTTTAGAAGTAGTAGACTTCTAGTTTCTCTTGCTGTTAAAGCCTGTTGAACCTAGAATTTTTATTGAATCGAATATCGCAGCATGATTTTTATACGCCCGTTTAAAAAACAGTCGTATTATGTTATCAGTCTGTCTGTCTGTAAACAATTTGGTTTCCGTTCATTTAAAGTCGAACGCTTTGACGGATCGACATCAAACTTTCAGAAGTTGTTTTTAGCATTAAATGCTTTGACGGATTGACACCAAATTTTTCAGATGTTGTTTTTAGCAATGAAATACGGATCAAGTTCGATATTGGTGTTTCTCAGTCCATCCACTGCAGAGTTATGGCTCTTTGAAAACACAATCTTTCGGAAAAAATTGGTTTCCCTTCATTTAAAGTCGAACGCCTTGACAGATCGACATCAGACTTTCAGATGTTGTTTGTAGCAATAAAATACAGGTCAAGTTCTATATAGGTGTTTCTCAGTCCATCCGCTGCAGAGTTATGGCCCTTTGAAACCACAATTTTTGAAAAAAAATTGGTTTCCATTCATTTAAAGCCTACCGCCTTGAGGGATTGACATCAAATTTTTCAGATGTTGATTTTATACACACGTTTGAAAAACGGGATGTATTATGTGAATGGTCTCTCCACCCGTCTATCTATCTGTCCATCCATGGACACATTTCGTTTCCGGACGATAACTTTAGTTGTAATGGATTGAGCTAAGTTAAATTTGGCATGTGGATTTAGTATGACAAAATACAGGACGGGTTCGATTTCCGTTTCTAGCGGTCCATTTGCAGTAGAGTTATGGCCCTTTATTTATGGGAATTTAGCCCAACTTTTCGTTTCCGGACGATAACTTTAGTTTGCCTTGACCGATTTATTTCAAATTTTCAGTTTTTTGTTTTTGACCACAAAATACAGCTCAAGTCGATATTGGTGTTTCTCAGTCCATCTGCTGTAGAGATATGGCCCTTTGAAAACACAATTTTTCTAAAAAAAATAGGTTTCCGTTTATTTAAAGCTGAACGCTTTGACGGATTGACACCAAATTTTTCAGATGTTGTTTTTAGCAATGAAATACAGGTCAAGTTCCATATTGGTGTTTCTCAGTCCATCCACTGCAGAGTTATGGCTCTCTGAAAACACAATCTTTCGAAAAAAAATTGGTTTCCCTTCATTTAAAGTCGAACGCCTTGACGGATCGACATCAAACTTTCAAACTTTTGACCACAATCGCATATACCTTTCCAGAGTAATTCCCCTTGAATGATTGCAAATTTGTGGATTTTGTGGTTTCCAGATGATAACTTTAGTTTGCCTTGATCGATGTTTTTCAAATTCTCAGATTTTGTTTTTGACCACAAAGCACAGCTCAAGTTCACCTTTGGCCATAATCGCATGTACCGTTCCGTAGTTATTCCCCTTGAATGATTGCCAATTTGTGAATTATGTGGTTTCTGGATGATAACTTTAGTTTGCCTTGACTAATTTGTTTCAAATTCTCTGATTTTGTTTATGACCACAAAGCACAGCTCAGGTTCACTTTCGGCCAAAATCGCATGTACCTTTTCAGTTATTCCTCTTGAATTTGTGCATTTTGTGTTTTCCGGATTATAACATTAGTATGGCCTAACTGTTGGACATAGAATGCATCAAATATTTGGTTTCCGGATGATAACTTTTATTATTTGTTTTCCGATTGGTTCCAAACTTGGTATGTTGTTTAATCACAACAAAATACAAACAATTTTCAACCTCACCCCCATCCTTACCCCAACCCTTCAAAAATACAAAACGGGCGTATATACGCGGTGCTCTTGTTGAACTTGAACTAATTTCGAGGCAAATCTGACAACACTGGAAATGTTTCTGTATTGCCTTATGATGACAATTGGATCTATGTACCAATCCAGAATGCCTATTTAATTTTCCATATTTATCCACTATTATCACTAACCCAGATACAGCTGTGCTCTGTTACAGTAATTCAGACCAAACATTTGATTTTGAACATCCCCCCCCCCCCCCACCACCCCCTTCCGCCCCCCCCCCCCCCCACACACACACCTCTAAAGTAGAGCCAAATTAGCCAAATATCAAAAGATCAGGGTCCTGTATGGCACTTCATAGATGATGTTTGCGAATGCTTAGAGGTGCCTCCAATCCTGCCAATAGCCATTATTTTGTTTGGCTTTTGTTATCTCACCTGACCAAAAGTCAGGATGAACTATTGCGATCACTCGACATCCCTCATCTGTCTGTCATCCGTCATCCATGAACATGGTGTTTGCACCTGCTTCTCAAAAACCTCTGAACCGATTAGATTTGAGGTGATTGCTTGTTCTGAGATCGCATTTTGTTTTCATTCAAATCAACTTGCCCAGCCCCATAAGGACAGGGTCGTGGAAAATGCTCAAATTTGATATGAAAAAAAATCTTGGGTGAGAGGCACCGAAAAAATGCTGAGTCTGCATATTTACAAAAATTAATTACATTTTCTTCCCCAGAACCACACATCAGAAATCTTTTGATATTTGTTATACAGCATCCATAAAGAGGTCAGATACAAGTTTAAAATTAAACCCCTCGGGCTCATATTTGGGCTCAGTACAGGAGCCCAAATTTTAACTTGGGGCATTTCAGGCAAAATCTTCTTCTCAAGATCCAGAAGGCAGAATCTTTTGATATTTGGTATGCAATATTGTGGGGTGGATCTGATTACAGTTTGTTCAAATCGGCCCCCTGGATTCATATTTGGACTCAGTATAGGAGCCCAATTTGAACTTGGTGCATTTCAGGCAAATTTCTTTAAAAATCTCCTCAAGATCCAGCAGGCAGAATCTTTTGATATTGGGTATGCAGCATGCTTAGGTGGGTGAGATTCAAGTTTGTTCAAGCCAAGTTACTACGCACATTAGACCGCTCACTAGCTATTCGTCTTCAGATGTTCAAGCCGTTCCACGAAGATGCTCCCGGTCTTTGCCTCCAAAGTCCAGCCATCCAATAGCTAGAGGTTCGACGCTTGATTATGCAGAGCATTTGGCAAAAAGATCTGGGGACAGATCTCTGTCCCACGAACATCATGAGGCAAAGAAACATAAGACCGCTGCTCTGCAAGCCTCATTGACGGACTTGCTGTCGCAGATTGCACAGCTTATCACAACCTAGCAAATGCAAGAAGGAAAAGCAGTTTCTTATCTTCTATCCATATACTATTTCCTGGACCACATTACTTAAAAACAGTTGGAGAAGATGTTCAGAGAGCTCCTCTGTCTGGATGAACAGGCTTTAGATCTGGATATCTCGCTACCCCGCTTAATTCAATGTCTGCTCAGATGTGATTGAATCTACAATAGATCTAGTCAGGCAGTTTTGGATGCAGATCATTTTACCAGGGCTTTGGACCATCATCTTGTTGGGAAAGAATTTGACGATATTAATTCGTCGCTCAGAGTTCTTTCTAGGGCAGTTGTGTATGCTACACATCATTCCGCCCTTAGAGTGGCTAACATGGATTTGATAAGACGTGATCGAGTCTTAGCATCGTCTTCATTGATAGACGTTCTGGTGAAAAGCTCTCTAAGACTCTATCTGCTTTCCGGTGTCCCAGTTTTTTTCGCCCCCCCCCCCCCCCCCCCAGTAAAATTACTAGATTTTACAGTATTTTTGCCCCAGAGAAAAAACCTAGTTTTTTTACCCCCCACCCTGATTTTTTTGCCCCCGTCTGAATTATTTTTTTTCTTCACTTTTTATGTCATACTATTTGCTAATATGGCGAGAAAAACAACAGATTTCTGTTTTTTCTCCAATTTTGACAATGGTCATAGAGGGTAAATGCAGAACAGATAATTAATGATGAGATTTATGGAGATGACAATAGATTATGACTCAGCCAAGCCAGTAATCTGTTGCTTTGAGGAGGATTATTGAATGCCAATTTGTGTGAGGATTAACACGTCCTTAATTCCTGAAACCCTGTTGAGTAACTTTAGACAGTGCTGAATTGAGGGGCTGAGGTTTGATAGAATCATGAAGATTCCATGTCTTCAGAAGGATTAATGTATTATCAAAACTTTTTGGCATTTGGCAGCAGGCCTGTTATATATTGCCCATATTTAGTGTCTTTGGTGAATATAAGACTTTAATAAATATTTCTTGTTTTTTTTTCCTCCCCCCCCCCCCCCAGGGGATAAAAAAAATTATTTTTTCCCCCCTTGCCCTGTCATATACAAAATAGTCTGTTCCTCAGGCAATTCCTTGTCGCCGAGAACCCTGCACCTCAAGCATACTGTAGTTATGTCTGCTTAGAAATAAATACCTCATGTCTTGAATTCCTGAAACCCTGTTGAGTAACTTTAGATAGTGCTGAATTGGAAGCTGAGGTTTGATAGAATCATGAAGATTCCATGTCGTCAGAAGGATTAGGCCATAAAAAAAAGAACCTCTGTTTCTCCGGTCCGCACGCATGGTCATTTTTGGTGCGCATGCAACCTTTTTATTACTACTGCAGGCTCAGGGTATTAAAAGGTTGTTAAAATCCAATTAAAAAATCCCATTAAAATCCCATTAAAATCCTTTTAAAACCCCATTAATTAAGTGCACCCATTAAATTCCATTAAAAGGAACATAGTTAAGTGGTATTAATTTTCAAGAAATTAATGGCCAATGCCATTAAATAAGTGTTAAACATTTTAAGGGTTCTCCACTTCTTTAATAACCATTAAATACCATTTTAATTGTCATAATTTTAATAATATTTAATAGCCATTAATTGTTATTTAACGGCCCACTGTAAAAATATTTTTAAGTGTCTTTTAATGACATGAACATTTGATGGTCATTAATTTCCATTAAAAGGAACATGTTTAATGGCAAAATTAATAGCTGTTAAAGTTATCACTAGTTTTATTGGATAAAATTAACAGCCATTAAAAATAAGACCAGTTTAATGGATAAAATTAATGGCTATTAAAATTAACATTAGTTTCAATGAATAAATTAATAGCAATTAAAAATAACACCAGTTTCAATAGCACTCAATAATTATAATGCAGCAGTTTCTCAGATCAGGTCTTTTAACTATTATTAAATTGTTAATGGTAATTAAAATTAAAATTATGGCACACACAAGTTTACCCTGAAATGGAACAGCATTCTAACGTCTTTGAAAAAGAGGCCTAGATATTGGGGCCAGCTTGCCTCCCTCCCCTCTGTGGCATTTCTGCATGGCTGGAATTTTTTACCCCTTTTTCTTTCAACTGGTGGGTGTATTACTACTAAATCGAGGAGGGGGTAGATTTTCCACCAGATAAATATTTTCAATTTTTCAAAAAAAGTAACAGAAAGAACTAGCTAATAATGTTGAGCTCATGGACTAGTGTGAAAATCTGATTTTGCAACAGGCACTTTGTTTTCAGAAACTGTAAATAATCTTCTTAAGAAAGTGGAAAATCCACCCAACTGTGATTTAATGGTAAACCATCCTTGCATGAACCGTACATACATTTCATTAGTACATTTATTTATAGGGTGCATTTGTTCTTTTTACGAATATCTTTCAACATTAACACTATTTTTGTTTTGAAGAACAACAAGGTTATATTAATATAATGATATGTAACATGTTAACTGTCCAAATCTTTATTGTATTGTCTTGGTTAATTAGTAGCTATGCCCCTGCCCCCCCCCCCCCCCCCCCCCCTCCTCCGCCATCCACACACACACTCTTGCAGGAGCATCATGAACATTGTCGAATGGACATGTACATGTCTTGATGTTGGTGGAATAAAATTGAAAATATTTGGTAATGTAGTTGTGCATAAATATAATATAAACCCATTTTATTTTCGTTATTTGTACATGCTCCGTTTCACTTTGCCATCTTATTCAACCGACTCGACCAAGTGAAATAACTTTTGTAAACTCGGGCACTTGAAGGGTACGATAATGTTTGTTCATGGCTCCATGATGTTCTTTGGGGTATCTGTAATGCTCTGTAGGGTTCTATGGGGTATCTATGGAGTTCTATGATGTTAGTCCAAACTTGGACCCACAGTCCGTAATATAATTTTTGGGGTTGGTACGGCCTGTGGGTCCAACGCTCTCGATCCCTGTGCTGTACTATATGATCGGCAAACGATTTACTTGCTGGTCTATTTCGCCTCGTGAGAACAATATGGCATATCCTGAAGCTTTGTGTCATTATGTTACTGAAACTGCGAAAGAGGGATAATTGTAAAAAAACAAAAAACTCGGTGTCGGTCACCATAATTATTCTGAAATGAAAGATTCAAATCATCGAAGTGGTTCATGAGAAAGAAACTGGCAGCCATGTTTGGTATTTTTAAACATTATGACATCATTCCTTCCTTACATTATGACATCATTCCTTCCTTAAGCAATTGGTTGCAACCAGGGAATCCCTGGTTGAAACACAATACACGCCCTTCACCTTTGGGGTGTGTTCTCCCTTATAAAAATGTACCATGGTAAACCATGGTCCGTCCCAAAATACCCTGTTATTATCAGGGTATTTTGGGATTTACCATGGTACTTTTTTATAAGGGCTGTTTCAATCAATCGCATAAGGAAGGAATGACGTCATAATGTTTAAAAATACAAAACATGGCTGCCAGTTTCTTTCTCTTATAATTATCCCTCTTTCTGTCAAAAATTGACACAAAGCTTCAGGATATGCCATATTGTTCTCACGAGGCGAGATAGACTAAGACCGGCAAGTAAATCGTTTGCTGATCATACAGTACTCTAATGTACCGAATAATAGTGTCGGCACTGTTATTTATTAATTTTGGAGAAAAATTCTGACCATCTCTTTTATTTGGAAATGAGACAAAAAGTGAAAACGCCATCACTATTATTTATTTTTGGTGAAAATGCAAGCCATCCAGGGATTTTTCTGGGTGACGATAGGGGCCGAATATAGGCACCATTCCCAATGAGATTTTGGCATTATTTTTCCCAATTTCTAACATTAAATTCCCAATTGGTACCCAATATCAATTTGTTCACAACATTTATGAACATTTACAGCAAAATTAGGCCTTATGCTGATAGAGGAACTGTTAAACCATAATTTAAAATAAAAAAAAACAACTTTTTTATTTTTAATGTGTACTTTTCTAAACCCTACAGAGTCAACAGGATTCCCAATTTGGTCCAATAATAATTTGGCCGGTTTTGGCTATTTTCCCAATTGCATGGGCCCCTGGCCCCATTCCCAATACACCCAGTCCTACTAATTACCGACCAAAACAGTCCAAAGCCGTCCAAAACAGTCCAAAACCATCCAAAACCGACCCAAAGTTCTAATTACTGACCAAAATACCGACCAAAAGACAGTAAGTACCGACCAAAAAAATAAATGAGTACGACCAAAAAAAGGAAGATTTTTTAGAATCTCGAAGGTTTTAATCAGTGATTTGTGGGTGGTTAAAAATAGAGGTAGTGGCCGACCTCCAGTTACAGATAATTTTCAGGGAAGCAAGTATCATAGGGGATAAGGTGGGGCATTATTCATAAGTCGGGGTTGTCTCCGTAAAATGCGGTTTTTGTGGTGTCATATCCCCAGGGTGGGGTGACTTTGAAAATTGCTTTGAATAAAAAATGGGGTGTTTTTTTTATCGGTGATTTGAAATTCACTGGGAGAGCGGGCATTCATGAATTTATTTGTGGGTAAAATGAATGTACGGTTTTGTGTAGGGGTTTAGAAACTCACTGTGTCTGGTTGGGGGGTTACATATGTTTAATTGTGGGTAAAATGAATTCAGGGTTGGATTTGTCTGCCATTTTGCAGAACTGAGGTTGTGTATTTGTTCATTGTATATAGCCTACACTGGTGGTTTATTTTCCATGGGTGGCATGTTTGGAGCTTTGCCCCAAGCCTCAAAATAATTTCCAAATGTGAGCCTGTCACCATGACAGATACCAAAAAGATTGTGCCTGTCATTTTCAAGTTTAAGCCTGTCATGAAATTTGAATTATTTGGTTACGAGTTACATGTTATTTTGTGATGCTATGGTGTTGTAATTGCAATAGTTTACAAAGGTATTCATGAATTGATGTATAACAGTATACCTAATGGTAGCAGCAGACGGCACTCGTAAAAAATTTCTCCTGTAAGTAAAAATTTTCATTTTTGCTCCCGCAACATAGCTTATGACCCATCATTGGAACGAGCGCAATGCACTCGTTCCAATGAGGAGGTCATAAGCTATGATTTGGAAGCAAAAAATTAAAATATTTAAAAAAATTAATGGCGATTTTCGTTTATAGCACTGGCTGGTTTTGGCCGTTAGGTTAGGTAAAGGGTTCATGAAAAAAAAAATCATGAATTTTTTATTGTTTCCTTCTGTTTTAATTAGCGTTAAAAAATGTAAAAATCCAAATCCAGACATCGCTGATTATTCATTATTTAATGTTTCATATTGCTCATATCAGTGTAGTATTAATTGTCCATACGTGGACGTCCAACCCCCAATTTCCACCCAAAGAACACTCATCCATACGTGGACGTCCAACCCCCAATTTCCACCCAAAGAACACTCTTTTGATTATTATCAGCATTTGAATCGAACCTAGATTTCTTCTTTTTTTTTTTTAAAAACGTCTTCTGAAAGATTCAGTGTGCCGGTTTGACAACTTTCAAAAGAACATAGGTAGCTCTCAGTTCTAAAAATTGTACTGGTCATTATGTCAGACTCAAGTGAATTGGTGCCTGTCAAACTTACAAGTTGAACCTGACAATGACCATGACAGGCTGCTTTTTTGGGGGCTTGCTTTGCACCCCCCCCCCCCCCCCTTCTCCCCCACACACACACAGTGAGATTCGAGTGGAGGTTTTTGTGTTGTTAAATTTGTCTTTTGTGTAATACATTATGTCTGTGTTTAATGTAATAAGTCTTTATTAAACAATTATATATCCCAAGCAAAATTGACATGTTTACTTTTCTTTCGACCTCGTTTTTTGGAAGCTGTCACTTGTTTCAAATGCGTGTGCACGCTGATGTCAATTGTTGTCTAAAACATGCCCACAACATATAGTTTTCACAGTGGTTGAACATCATCAGAAAGATACTGATTGAACACTGCCACTTTCGAGCGGTGCACAACTCATTGTGAAAGAACACTGCCACTTTCGAGCGTGCACAACTCACTGTGAAAACGGGTGTTCAGAAATTAATCAGAAAGTGGTAATTAAAAATAAAAAATAATTACAACTCTGGTATTTGAGAAGTATGTAGTAATATAACCAGGAATATCATTTATGACTTATTGGTTCAATAAAACATGCTCATTTATCATTTCATCATGCTCTGCAACATGTGAAGTTATGACTTTCAGTGTAAAATCAATATTTTTATACTGTACCAATGACCCAGACATAGCTGGTGCTAACTCTTAAAATATAGGGCCAAACACAAATTTTGCCCCCCAATCCCCAAAATTTGCATCTAAAACTAAAGAAAACATGTCCTGAAAGGCCCTCCACACTTCGCCCCTACTGCGCATGCGCAGTGTCAAGGACGTTCCGAAATTGGCGCCATTTATCATTCTAAGTTTGGCCCTTCATCAGTTAACATCTGACTGATCTTTGTGCTTTTAAATCTCAGTTTTAATGATGCCAGACACATAAATATTAGTGAAATGGTGATTCTAAGGAGGATAGAAAAGGAGGAGAGGAAAAGAATGTGTGACAGAATATTATCAGGGCTGTAACTTAAAATTTTTTAATGAAATTATGTTAAGTTACCTATTTTCAAGGCAGCAGCCATTTTGTTGTCATTCTGATTATTTAGTTACACTGTTTTTTCAAGTGTTTTCCTCTCTCCCTGTCCTTTAAGTTCCCCCTTGCTATTCTCCCATGCTTTTGGCATAGTTTCTGTAATTATTATTACTAAAATTTCTTGGGAGTTTTAGCTGAATAACAGAATGAATTCTGTTCTTTCCCCATGTTTACGTCTTCACCTACGGGTGGTTAGGCGTTGTGTTCTGCATCTACCATCTGATGTTCTGCAGTTTCTTCCCTGGAAGTCTCTGTTTTGCATCAGATGGTGTATTTTTGGTAACTGATTTCGGGCCTGGGTGCCTGGAGTCTTATTTTAGTGTTTTTACACTCATTGTTTACATTTACAACAGCCCTCTGTGTGAGGGGGGGATTTCTAAATAATAATATCTTTATGTTATTTTAATCATAACTAGATACATTATTATTGTTCGTAAGTGTTGAATAAATTGTTTAAAATATTTTTAAAATTTTTGTCCACACTTAGGCTTGGGATCCATTGGGGCTCAACGTTACTTTTCAGAAACTTGGGCTGTTCTGAAAAAATATTTTTTCAAAATATTTTGATTTCAATTATTTTTTCTATATTAATGGATCATATTATTATTATGTATTTTGATTGCCAGGGGTTAGTGCGAGTACCAGGACTTGTTTTCTTTTCACATTGAAAGGATATTGATCAATTGTTTTAAGAGGAAGTCTTCCTCTGACCTTATTATCATTCTATATGTGGTCAGTGTACTCGCATTAACTCCTGTTCTGTATCGTATGATTTCGATGACAATATGGGAAGCGTATGTCACGGTATGTTGTTGGGGATTTGGACACTCCGGTCCTTTCCCCGCAGGGTCACTCTACTTTATCAATTTCTATTTCAGACGATCAAGATTAGGGTGATGTATCTGTGATGTCTTCCAACAGTGTGCCTCCGTCGTCACAATTAATGAAGGGCTAGCGGAAAAGTGCTCATGTAATACGCCAATTGCCTAAGAGGACCCTAGTAGGTTCGACGGCCTTTGACGTCCGCTAGCTCGCCCGGTGTAGCGTCCATTCTCCGAATGGTTCGGCAGCCGGGTTCGTCCGTTGCGGTCTAGAAGGAATTTTGGGGTGATGCGAGCACTATAAAATTAACTTAATGCACACTCAGTGACGGCGGATCGGAGGGAGAACGGAGGAAGCCTTTTAGTCCGGTTCATAGCTCGTTCCGGTCCATCTGGACGGCAAGCGAGAGAGGCCCCTCTCTCGTTCAACAACATCTGGCCCCAGATGTTGTGGTACAAATGTGTCGCTAGCGGAGCATACGTCCGTCGCTCGGGACGCTCCGTTGTATAGGCAGTCCGCTGAGACTGCTAAGGCTTCCTCTTCTCGTCAGCGCACACGACCGCACCTTGGCTGCGTGACCGCCGATATATTACCAGCTTCGCCGATCAAGGATTCTTCGGCGACCAGGTCACACCATCCGGCAGCCAGGGATTCGAGACCGATGGACTCCGGACGTTCGCATAGGAAAAGTATGCGGGAGCCATCTGATGCGGAGCTGCCCTCGGCGAAGCAGCGATAGACTGCGCCTCCGCAGGTCTCGACGCCGGACATTCTTGTGCACATAGCACAGCTTATCGCAGCATCCCAGCAGCCGACAGAAACGGTGTCGGATCGAGAATTATCCGACAGCGCTGGGTCGGTAGCTGGGGACTCGAGGCCTGCAGACTCCGGACGTTCGCATAGGAAGTGTGCGGGAGTCAACGTACACGGAGCTTCCAGCGGCAATGCATCGTAAGTCCGCTACTGCACAGGCCTCGGGAACGGACGTGCTTTCCTTAATAGCACAGTTTATCGCAGCATCCCAGCATCAACTGAATCTGTCGCATATATTTTATCCGACGATGCTGGGTCGGGACGCTCCGTGGAAGCGGGTACGGACTTCCGAAAGTTTCATCCGGTCCGACGGGATACCGAAAGGGATTCGGAGGATTTCAAGCTTTCCCTTTCGGAACAACATATGCTGCGATGCCGGATAAGAAACTGATAGCGTCGGTGGACTTAGAAATTTTTGGTTCGGTTCAGGGACATCGTCCCTCAGTTCCGACATAGTCCAATAATGTCACACAAACTTTCGAATTATTGAACGACGCTATATATATTATTATTTTATGCTTGCTATCCAAGCATTTCTGGTTTCTTGTTCGAAGAGTTATGGAGATGTCTTTCAAAAGTGTGCCTCTGTCGTCATAGTTAATGAAGAGTTAGCGGCAATAAGTGCTCATGGAATATGTCTATCGCTTACGGAGTGACATTCGCTAGCTCACCCGGTGTAGCGTACATTCATCGAATGGTTCGGCTGCCGGGTTCGTCCGTTGCGGTCTAGGAAGGAGATTTGGGTGATGCGAGCACTTTAATAAATTTAGTACTCACCCAGTGACGGCAGATTGAGGACAGATCGGAGGAAGCCAACAACATAGGGGACCGCATGTTGTGGTTCAGATATTTTACATTCGGAGCATATGTCCGTTGCTCGGGACGCTCCGTTATATTGACAGTCCGAGAGACTGTCTTTAATGCTTCCTCATCCTCACAGCAGGGCACACGACCGCACATTGGCTACGTGACCTCGAGTATCCGATCAGTTTCGGCATTCAGTGATTCCACAGCGAATAGGTCGCGCCATCCGGTAGCCAAGGGACACGAGGCCTATACACTCCGTTCACTCGCATATTGGAAGTATGCACGGGGTAACGATCTCGGAGCTTCCTGCGGCAATGCATCGTAAGACCGCTGCTCCTCAGGCCTCAGTGACGGACGTGCTATCCGAGTTAGCACAGTTGTTTCGCAGCATCCCAGCAATTGACAGTTTCTCGGTCGAATCAGGAATTATCCGACGGCGCTGGGTCGGTGCGGTCCGCGGTTGCATCAAGCTACGGACGACCGAACGCTTTATAGGGTCCGACAGGATGGCGAAAGGGATTCGAAAGATTTCGAGTTTTCCCTTTAGTAGTATCGGAAGATGCCTTTCATATCTTCTGGCATTTCTTCCAGTGATTATTTTTCGGACTTCATTGCTGCGATCTTGGATAAGAGACTTATAGCGTCATTGGACTCGGATTTTTCGATCGGTACAGGGACTTTGTCCCTGACTTACCGACGCAGTCCAATATTGTCATTACAACATGTGTTTTATTTTTCGACGCTATATATTTATATATATATACAAGCCTGCTACTAAGCATGATAGTTTAGTTTCTTGTCCGCGTGGCTCATTTCTGCCATTTTATCTTTTTTACAAATAGTTTATTTTGGCAGAGCAGGGCATACCGAGAGTTCATATGCGTCTAGACGGTGTGATTAAAGACTGCATATATTCTTTTTCGCCGTTTATGTCTTTTCCAATTTCAATGTTGGGAACGACATTATGTATAGTAGACTTAACTTAGACGCTTTATTATACGTAATCCGCCTTACTGAGGCGTTATCATTACGTCTTCAAGAAAAGATTTATGGGATATTATTCTCAATGTAATTTCTTTTGAGGGCAGTAGTTTGTTCACGTATAACTCCGCCCTTCAGTGGCTGATTGGAGTTGGTTAGACGTGATGCAGCCCTAGCTACATCCACGCGTGGATAGTAGGTTAAGAACTCTCTCAGAGTCGCTTCGTTCTCGGAGGAGCTTCTCTTCGACGGCAACTTTCCGGCAATCCATGAATTGCTTGATTTATACATTCTCTTGTCTATCTAGTGTTACAAGAGATTCAGACTGGGGCAATCATTCGGTGGTTGACTCAGAGAGTGCCGCCGCAGTTGCCGGACCCGAGTGTGGCTGTTATGACGGTTGCCAGTCAAACAGATTGGGATATATACTGATCCCTACGGATTCGAAGTGCCAGGGTCTTTGGGTTCCGCAGTCTTTTAGCTATCAGTTTAACTTCCGCGGAATAATGTTTTTTAGGCTTGCTTTATGTCATTGCATGAACATTATTCAGAAACGCATGCCCAAATTCCTGTCCTTTAATTCGACAGTAGTGGCGTATCTCCGGAACCAGGGAGGCACTCTTTCGTTTCCGTTATTCAATTTAATGGAAAGAATCCGTCTGTTGGTTATAGTACACCAAGTTCAGTTTTGGTCCGTCATATTCTGGGTCGTCTGATTGTTTTATCGCACTCCCGTTCTCTTACGGGTTGCTTGTTGCTGTCAGAATGGACTCTCAACAAACAAGTATTCAATCAGATTTGCTATCTATGGGAGCGCCCAATGATGTTTTATTTATGACACAGCTTGCTAATCAATTGCAGACGTATGTGTTGGCTTGTCCAGATCTCTGAGCTAATACTGTTAACGCTCTATTGATCTATAGGACGGAATGATAGGATACGCGTATCCTCCGGCGCTGTTGTTTTAGCAGGTATTGCTAAGATAAACAACCACAATACATTTCTGTTGATAGCATCTCTATCTTCACAGAGATCATGAGTAATTTACTCTCTTGTCTACTGTGGATCTTAACGTGAAATCTTCCTCTATGTGAGGATCTTTTTTCACTGGGTAAATCGTGTCATCTTTATCACAACCAGCAAGGTCGCAACCTTCATGTATTCCGTTGTGTGGTCCGTATTGCATTGTAAGCACTGTACTGGACGAGCTTTGGACGCGATTTCTTACTATAGGAGATCCTCTTCTTCGCTATTCTATGCGACTAAAGTGGAGGCTCTTCCGTCGTGGTGTAGGGATCATTATGTTCATATTGTTGATCCCTCCATACTACTCATTGCTATTTTTTAGTATACTTGTTTCACAAGATCTACTGCAGCCTGTTGTTATTTAGGTTATAGGTTTATGTTACCTCATACCTATGCACTCTACGATAGTTTACAATTGAGTCTTTTGTCTCTTTATCTAAGTCAGTTAGTAACTTTTTGATAAATAGACTTAGAATCTTTAGATTAAATTCCTATACGGATTTTAACTTCGGTTCTTATTTAGCTAAGTAATCATTTGAGCCTCTGGAAACAGTAGTTTTCAAATTCTGACCTTTTAGACAGTAATTCTGTTGGTTTCTCTTTTACTGTAGAGTCAGTGAGTTTCATGCACTATCGATGGATGATTTTCACTTTCATAGTTTCGGAATCAATACTTCCGTTACTATTTAGGTTGGATTGTTGCATAAGAGTTAGGCTCCTATTATCCAGAACCTATTATTTTAAGGTCCTTCCGTCTTCGTATGGGCATAGGCCTTTACTCTTTCCGGGTACAGTTTATGTATTTATAAACAGATATCTGTTTATTACAAGGGCGTAAGCTTCTTCTGTCTTTGATGTCTAGTAGAAGGACGTTACGCTCCATTTTATTGTTAATGGATTCTATTAACTAGCGTACTGCTTATGGTATATCATTGGCTTAGCAGTTGTGCTTAAGATTTCGGCTCATGAAGTAAGAGTTCTTCTACTTCTTGGGCTTACATTAATAGTGTTGCTATTATAGATTTTTGAAGGCTGCTCATTGCGCTCAGCCATCCACATTCATGAATTTTATCTCAGAAATATCGAGTCCATTTCTGGAGGCCTCTATTGTTAGGTCTATTATCTACTGCTCAGAATATCATTCACTTAACAGTTGCTACTATAGCTAGGTAGGCTGTCTGTTTCGGCAGTGTCTCCGTTCGGCTGCCCTCTTCGCTCTGGGCTATTTGACCCAGGGCAAGAAAAAGGGGGGGGGGGGGAGGGTGTTCCCTTGGGTCACCTGTTTTTACTATGAAAACAAGGGGATACCTCCTCCGGAGTTAGTAATTCTGAGCTGTTATTGGGATGGTTGTTTAGTGAGAAGTTTAAGTTTATAAAATTCATTCAAGTCTTAGTTTTTAAAGTATAGCTTTTGAATATTGCATATGTCAACGGACATGATTATGCAATTCTCACACACTTTTAGGAGTATAAGAGTCTCTATTCTCTAGACTTACTTTATTATTGGCTTACTTTAAAAATTATTAGTATAAGGATTATTGGATATTAATAGAGTACATGGATGTATGAAGCTCAATTTTTGGAAGGTGTTGTATCTTTCTAATTTATCATAAATAAGAAAGATACATGTAAGGCCTATTACTTCTTTTCCCTACTGGGGATGACTCTATTTTATTTTATTGAGCGTATTCCATTTTGCTCTATGTCCTTGGCCCTCCAGCCTTTTTACTATTCAGCTATGTCTGGGTCATTGGTACAGTATAAAAATGTTAAAAAATTTATAGTAATTTATATATTTTTTATACTTACCAATGACCCAGACGGGGATGGCCCTCCCAGGAGTTGGGAACTCTTGCCTCCCCGCTGAGTACATAGCGCTTACCAGGCACTGGTTATTAGAATGATAAATGGCGCCAATTTCGGAACGTCCTTGACACTGCGCATGCGCAGTAGGGGCGAAGTGTGGAGGGCCTTTCAGGACATGTTTTCTTTAGTTTTAGATGCAAATTTTGGGGATTGGGGGGCAAAATTTGTGTTTGGCCCTATATTTTAAGAGTTAGCACCAGCTATGTCTGGGTCATTGGTAAGTATAAAAAATATATAAATTACTATAAATTTTTTAACTTTTTGAATTTTGACAAGGGAGGCAACTATTTTGTTATTCGTATTCGGCTGTGAAAATTTTTTCTGGTCTTCATATTATGATTTTTTTTATTGATTTTGTGTGAAGCTAAATTTTGTTTTATTCGTAATAAATGTACATATTTAAAAAAAAAACAGCTATTTATAAACAGACTATGTGTGTCTGTTTTCAAGGGGGTGGGTTGCAGTGTTGATTGACATACTTAAGTTACGTCCATTTCTGGCTTCGAGAGTAACCTGAACAAAAAATGAAAACAACACCGCATGGTTTTCTGTTTGTTTTATTCATTAAATTGAGGATTAAAACCCGAAATCTGAAAATGAAACGTATGTACAAGATAATTATGAGAATTTTTAAAGCAAATTTTAGAAAATTGGTGGGCGGTTTCCAAAGAAACGTAACATACCCAGTGGATACTTACTTGTCTTATATAGGCCTATCGCCAATTCTGACGCACCCAACGCGACTTGCAAGCACTATTACTCGTCCCGAATCCCCCCCCCCCCCACCCCAGCCCAACACACTTTGAAATTTAACCACTGCAAGCATCCCTGGGCTTTGCCACGAGTCAGTACGGTATTGTTTTTGATGATGTCTGTATATCCAGACATATATTCGATTCCCCCCCCCCCTGCACCACCCTCCCCGCACCGCCCTCCCTGCACCGCCCCCCCCCCCCCCCCCCCCCCCCCCCCCCCTCTGGGCCAAGTCGCCCTGGGTCAAGTTGGCCGGGTTAAGTTAAATATTTTCTTCATAAAATCTTGATGCATTAGTGTTTCAAAACAGATGGTGATCAGATCATGATTAGTTGTACATAGAGAATCTCTCATGAGTCCCCGATAAGTATGTAAAATATGAACCGAGTCCACTAAATTTGATTCGGGCCGAGCTTTAGCGAGGCCCAAATCGAATTTAGTGGACGAGGTTCATATTTTACATACTTATCGGGGACGAGTTTGAGATTCTTTTTGTCACATCACCGTGATTTGTTTACATTCTGACAGAATTTGGTGAGCCTCCTTAACCCAAACCCACATTGCTACAATGTTTTGGCTTCCTTGAATGCAATCGTAACCCAATCACGTTACTGGGGGCCAGCCACTTTCTCGTTTAAATATAGACCCGGTAAGGTTTTGTACATCGGGTATCAATGACTAAAGGTTATTCATTTCTGATTTCTTATCAACCTACTCACAATTGTTTACTACAGGCTTGCACTACAGTGGAAGTCCCTAACTCGGATAAAATACTCTCTATTTTTGTCTTTCCCAAGCAAGTTGGGAAAGAAAAGTGGTGCAAAAGCACCAATAAAAATAAGCCAAAACTGGGTCGAGTGCAACCGGCGCAGACCCAGTACGGGACGCTCTCTCCCAAGTACAACTCCACGACTTCCGTTGCCAGTGTGCATATACCGTCTCTAAAGACTCATTCTTTTTAAAATCCGCTTCGTGTCGAGATGTTTTTGCACGCTTATCAGTGTTCCACCAGCTCGATGTTTGATGATTCCTGATTCATTATACCACAGTGTATCCTTTGTATTCTCAGGAACAGTGTTTTATATTCTCTTTTTCTATTATATGTCCTTAATGTATATTTATTTGCTCTCTCTCGAGTCGCGCGCGAATTTCGCATGCCACGCGGTTCGGACTTAGATTTTTCACAATTATTGTTAATGCTTTTTTTGCAAAATTTTCTAATTGTGTTAGAGTTAGGTGTCAGCGGGGTACCACTCCTACAGTGTTTCTTCTTTCTTTTGAGAGTAGTCTTCCTGTTGGGTGGTTCCCGGTCGACCGTCTGGGGTCTTTGTTTCTGTCACCTTTCTCTCTTCTTTGGGGGTGTTCTGTTTTCTGATCTCACCTTCTCTGCTCCTCTCACCTCTATCATGCCCAGGACAATTCCTTGTGGGCAATGTCTGCTGCCAAAGCATGTGGACGATGTACATTCGTCTTGTTCCTCCTGTAATGGGTGTTCGACCGAGCGGCCGTGTGGTGTCTGTGGAACATGGTCTTCCACCTTCTGGTCGTCAGTAAACCGTGTCGTTCGTTCTCGTGGCCGTGCCTCCCGCTCCCGCGGGAAAGGAGAACGTGGTCGTTCGGGGCCTCCCGAGCCGACTTTGTCTGGTGAGAGTTATTCCTCCTCCGTGGGGGATGTGCAGTCTTTTCCTGTGGTGGATACTGCGGGAGCCGTTGAGTGTTCTGGTGTAGAGATGCCTGGTTCCGGGACTACGGTCCCCCTCCAGTCGACATCTGAGGCTGTCACTAGGGTTGTGACTCCTCCTTCGGAGCCGAGCCGGTGTGCTCTCTCCACTTTTTCACCAGCCTCATCGACTCTCGACGTATCTACTACTGCTGCTGGCCCGTCTGCTTCGTTGTCTGTTTCAGCCGGCCTCGGCTTTTCGCTGCAGGGGACTGCAGGACTGTCCAATACTGTAGACGTGGGATATCGGCCTCAGCCTTCCCTGACTTCAACTCGGCGAAGTCGGAAGGGGCTGCCGGCCGAGCCCATCGCTGTGGTCTCTTTGCCGTCGAGCACCACAGCTGTGTCTTTGGATTCGGATGTTCGTAGTGGAAACACTATGAACTCCGTGGCGTTTCCGTCTACTCACTCTGGTCACACGACCAGTTTTGGGGGACCAACGCCTTTTGTGCAGCCTGGACCTTCTGCCCCGCAGAGGTCCGCGGTGACTCTCATGAGTTCTCGCAATATTGATCCTCGGGGTGCATCGTACCCCTATTCACGTCTGCCTTCAGATGTTTCGGCTGCTGCCCGTCGTCCCGCGTCGGGTGTTTTGGAGGATCGTGACCCTTCGCTGGTTAAGAGGGTCAGAGGTGAAGCCACTTTGCCGGTTCGCTCCCCTGTCGAACCGGTCGGTACAGGTAGTGAGCTTAGGGAGGCCCTTTCCTTACTCACTCAGGTTCTTTCTAAGAGCCTTCCTGTTGCTTCCAGCGAGGCTATGGGTGGTTTCCAGGCGCCTCCTATGGCGCCGCCTCCCGGGATTGGAAACAGGCCGGTTTCCGATTCCTCTGGTGTCCCAACACCATGGGAGGCGTCGGCTGGTTTGCCCACGATGGGCTATGTGTCTTCCGACTCTGGGGAGGAGTCCGACATGCTTGAGGTCGAGTGCCAGCAGTCTTCGGACATGGGGGCGGCTCTTGACTTTGTGTTTGGGTTTCTGCCTGAGCTCAAACCTGCTAACCAGCCGACAGTGTCAGCCTGGCCGCGATCATCGGTCGCGCGCCAACAGCCTATGGAGCAACCTGCTTCTGGGCGCCTTCGACCGTGCCAGTCGGTACAGGTGGTTGAAGCTTTTTCAGCATTGGATGCCAAGCTGAATTCCAAGGCTTTGAAGACTTCGTTCTTCACCAGGGTTGACACCTTTTTGCCTCCTGTGCGTTATCGTTCCTACGATTCCGCCAATCCGTCAGTCTGCCAGGCTTTGACGGTTCTGGATCAGGACTCCACTTCCCTCGGGCTTTCCAAGCCCAAGTCTGCCGTCATTCCAGTGAAGACTCTGGAGTCCATGTTGGGCTTATCTAGAGAGATGCTTGGCATGCTTTCTCTCTCAGATCACGTCGTCTCAGCTTTGGCTGCTTATCTGCCTCCAGATAAGTTTGACGAGGTACAGGCTCCTTTGCATGTGCTGTCCAAGGCGCTTATGCACCTTACTCACATGCATGCCTGTAACACAGCGAATTTGGAATTAGTTCGAAGGGACGCTGTGCTGGACACAGGACGATCCCTTCCCGAGGAGCAGCGTGCTACTCTTCGATCTGCTTCTTTGGCAGGTCCGCAACTTTTCCATGGTTCCGTGTCGACGGTCCGGGATGACGTCCTACGTCATTCCAAAGATCAGCTGCTGTTTCGTCAGCTTTATCAGCCTTCTCGGGGAGGCAAGGGCCGTTCCAAGCCTAACAAGTACCCTTCTGCTTCCTCTGTGAAGCAAAAGGCTGGTCCTTCTGCCGCCGCCTCTACTTCTTACTCACGGGGTAAAGGTAGGGGTCGGCAGAATTGAGGGAAGTCTCAGGATTCTTCATTCAGCAGAGGAGGTGGTTTCTCCTCTCGCGGGCCTCGTCGGGGCTCGAAATGAAGGTCCTCACCTCGACTCGTCCCAGGTTGGAGGAAGGATAGCAGAGTTCGCAGACCATTGGACCACCATCACATCCGATCCATGGGTGTTAGATGTTGTTCGGTCCGGGCTGCGCATATCCTTCCGACGGCACCCGACTCTGTCAAGGGTGCCTCTTCCAACCACAGTTCCTTCAGACGTTTTACGTTGGGAACTTTTGTCCACGGAGATTGCCAATCTCCTGGCAAAGGGGGCGATCGAGGTCGTCAAGAAGTTTCAGTCAGTGGGTTTCTATTCCCGCCTGTTCTTGGTGCCGAAGAAGGACGGCCGACTCCGACCGGTTATCGATCTGAGTATCCTGAACCAGTCTATCATTGTTCCCAAGTTCAGCATGGAGACTTTCAGGTCGGTCCGCCAATCAATTCACCAGGGAGATTTCGCAGCCAGCATCGACCTGCGAGACGCTTACTTCCACGTTCCGATGCATCGGGCGTCACGGAAGTATCTCAGGTTCGCTTTTCTGGTGCGAGTTATACCAGTTCAAGGCCATGCCTTTCAGCCTCAACCTGGCTCCTTGAGCGTTCACCAGACTGATGTCGCATGTGATAGTGTTCCATCGCACACAGACCAGGGTGACTACTTCAGCATATCTGGACGATATCCTCCAGAGGCATTCCAATGCTGCCTTACTGGAATCGGATGTCGCCACTCTGTTGAGCTTGCTCACGTCGCTACGATTCAGAGTCAACGAGGAGAAGTCGGACCTTCTCAGTCGTTTTGTCATCTGGGGATGTCTTTCCAAACCAACTTCAATTTGGTGGCTGTTCCCCAGGCCAAGGCTGTGATTCTCTCAGCTTTTGCTCTGACTCTGTCCCAGTCCAGGTCCGCGACCGCTCGGAGTTTTCTCTGGCTGATCAGTCTCTGCGGTTCGGTGACGGATCTCATTCCTCTAGGTCGGCTGCGTGTCAGACCTCTCCAACACTTTCTGCTCAGTTGTTTGCCGTGGATGCTCTGTCACTCGATTGGAACGGTCTAGTCGGCTACGCCTTCCCGCCGGTTCCGATTCTTCCTCAGGTTCTCGCCAAAATTCGAACCTGCAGTTGTCGAATCATTCTGATCGCTCCCCTGTCGCCTCAGCGGGTGTGGATCAATCAGCTCCGCTCGCTGATGGCGGCGGTTCCGGCACGTCTCCCGCTACGTCGCGACCTTCTTTGTCAAGGTCGCCCGAGGAGGTTTCACGTCGACCCGACTTCGTTGTGCCTTCACGCATATCTTTTGTCAGGTCCTGTCTCCTCCAAAGAGGTTTTTCGAGACGAGCAGTGGAGTGCATTTCTTCTTCAAGGAGGCACTCCACTGGTTTAGCTTATGCAGCTAAATGGAAGGTCTTCTGTCGATGGTGTGCTGATCACTCTGTTGATTATGCCAATCCTTCGATTTCACAGATTGCGGAGTTTCTGGTATATCTGTTTGATTCTCGGGGTCTCCAGCCTGTTACCATCAAGGGTTACAGGTCTATGCTTTCAGAGACTTTTTCTTATGTGGGGAAGCGTCGTATCTGCACTAATCCTTACCTCTCCAAGCTTGTTCGGCACTTTTCTTTGAAAAGGCCTCGGACTTTGCAGCTTACTCCACGATTGAATCTTTCGTGGGTGCTGTTTTGCTTGGGGGGGGGGGGGGGGGGGGCGCCGTTCGAACCTTTATCCCAGGTGGATATGCATTTTCTCACATATAAGACGGCTTTTCTGATGGCATTTGCTTCGGCCAGACGGGTTAGTGAGCTTCACGCCCTCTCAGTTGACCCGGCCTTTTTTAGGAGCTCTCCCAACAGTGTTACTTTTACCACTGATTGCTCCTTTTTGGCTAAGAATCAGTTACCAGATACTACTCCTCCTCCTATCTGTATCAGGGCTCTTCCCTCTGTTGAGGGTACTCGCCCTTTGCTCTGTCCAGTCCGTGGTGTTCGCATTTATCTTGATCGGACACGCTTCATACGGAAAGGCAGAAAACGTTTTTTTTCTGTCTCTCATTCCGGGTCGACAGAAGATCTCTCCTCAATCCATTTCTCGATGGATTTGTCTTGCTATTCGTACGGCTTATAGTCGTTTAGCAGCTGGCGATTGTATTACCAATCGTATTTCTGCCCACGAGGTGCGGGCACTGTCTGCCTCTTGGGCTTATTCTAACTCCGTCAAGTTGTCGGATGTTATGCAGGCAGCCTACTGGAGAAATGCTTCTACTTTCTCCACCTTTTATTTGCGCCAGTTGCAGGAGCAGTCGGAGGACCTTTTTGCCCTGGGTCCTCTTTCTTCTGCTCAGGCTGTTGTCTGCCATAGCCATTAGGCTTCTTGAAGGTCAGTTTCAGCCTTGTGCTGTTACTGCCCTTTTTCTGTCTGTGTGTCACACAGGCTCATATGTCTCTTTTCATTGTTCTTTACCAATGATTGCAACATTATGGTTGATAAGCCTCGGGACCTCTTCCTTCTACTTCACGGTTCCAGTGCACTAGGGTTATGTGGGGGTTGGTTATGCGATTCCCTCCAGCCTTTTGTCTATTCAGCCTGTAGTAAACAATTGTGAGTAGGTTGATAAGAAATCTAAATTTTATAGTAAATTTCCTTTCTTATTATACCTACCACAATTGTTTACATGGAGGTCCTCCCGTCTTCTTTACGGGTAAAGAATCTTTGATCACATAACTCTAACGTTTACGGATTCAAAAAGAATGAGTCTTTAGAGATGGTATATGCGCACTGGCAACGGAAGTCGTGGAGTTGTACTTGGGAGAGAGCGTCCCGTACTGGGTCTGCGCCGGTTGCACTCGACCCAGTTTTGGCTTATTTTTATTGGTGCTTTTGCACCACTTTTCTTTCCCAACTTGCTTGGGAAAGACAAAAATAGAGAGTATTTTATCCGAGTTAGGGACTTCCACTGTAGTGCAAGCCTGTAGTAAACAATTGTGGTAGGTATAATAAGAAAGGAAATTTACTATAAAATTTAGATTTTCATGAGTTAGTAATAACAATATGAACAATATTTAATGATGATAATATTACAGCTCCATGCACATGACTTTATAAGAGACATTCGAAAAAGAAACTCTACATTTTCTTTGGAATGGAATGTCGCGTGCTGGAGCCAGCAAAGGAAAGTTACGTCACGGTCTCAATCACTGTCTGAATCAGTGTAAACAATTATCCTTCATCATTTCGCCTCAGCTTTAGCCAGGCTTTTATTCTCATGGACATGGATTTTGAAATTACCACCATAAATATTCCCTGAAAACATTGTGAACATTTCGCCGGTAGTAGCCATGTGTTTTGCACCAACAGTACGTACAAATGTGTTATTTGTGGAATTGTATCCTGAGGTTATGCTTGAAGTTGAAGTTGAAGGCATTGTTGTCGGCATTGGCACCTGAGCCTGAGAGTAAGACTGGGATCGACAGTTGGATTCAACATGACATTCATTCGTAATTGAGAGATTATTAAGTTCATTGGAAGTGTTACTTAAAATACGGGAAATGTTTTTGTGCTGATTTTCATTTATGTGGCTATAATTATTGATGGAAGCAATGTTCTTATGCCCTGTTATCTGCATTATGTGATGGGCTGGAATTTCTGATTCACTCAACTTTTGCCTTTGGACCAAGTGTTTTCTAGCACTGTATTTGTGGGGCGTTTTTGAGTGGAAAGTCCACCAATCGTTGCCATATGCTTCATTATAGAGGTAAGTTTGTTTTTGCCTATTGGCTGCCTCTTGAACCATTGATCTCCGGATTTCATGTTCAATTGATTTGTGTGGGTTGCAGTATGAATATTCAACACGTAGGAAGACGCATATCAATTAAGGTGATTCGCCGGTCAATAAACTCACGTGAAAAATCTTGTGGGTTTATGACCCGTGTATAATACTCCTGTTCTGAACTTGGTTATGAGGCAGTGCTTATGTGATAAACATGTATATGTACTAGCATGTCCAACACATCCTTACAAAGTACATTGTAAACATATGCATTGTTTCAACTGCTATATTTTGAAAGTAGACAATGAAATTAGTAAGTTAATGCATATATATACATATGCATTGTGACTACTGGTGCATGATTACATTTGCATGTGTAATTGATAGTGTGCTTTCTGTAGGAACGAAGTGAACTGAAGAACACATGTAGTGCTTTTTCATTTTGGAAGACAACAGGGTCAAGTAGTTATAACCAATACCTATAAGGTGAACGTGGAAGTCCTCTCAAGTTGACAATGGGTAGAAACAGTTAGTTAATCTTCAATACAGTTAATTCATACTTGTTCTGGTCATGATATAGCCATATATGCTGAAAGTGACCTTAAACACCAAAAATGATAATGATATGTGATAGAAATTGTATGAGACATGTACATATACAAAAGCTATTAAAATAATCCAAACATTCAGATACGTTTTTAATGGTCATTAATTTCATAAAATATTTATTCTGATAATTAATTGCTATTAATTTTTTTTATCTTAAAGAGAAGAAAATAATTCACATTTTCATTGCCATTAAAAACAAGTTTTATTCATCAGTTCAATTAATGGCTATTAAAAGATGAAGAGTTTTGTCATTTAATTGCTGTTAATCACTTCATTACGAAAAGTAATGGGTTTTTATGTTCATTAAAATCTATCCAAAGAATATTTTTTAATTTTTAACAGTTTTTAATGGGTTTTCTTGTTTTTCATGGCCATTAAATACAGTTATTTAAACTTTTTAATGGGCTACACAAGTTTCCATTAAAAAAAAGAAATGGAAATTAATGGCCACCTTTAATGGAAAATGATGGTTTTAATGGGGTTTTAATGGAATTTAATGGGAAATTAATGGATTGGTACTGCAGTAGTGATATGACACCAAAAAATCTTGAAAAAAAAAAATTGAGATATTGTGCTCATTTCGGTGAATCGATATCGATGCGGGTTGTCACTAAAAAGTGTACTCCGACCCCGACCCCGACTCCGAAATTATCGACTCCAAAACTATTTCTTTTTATAACTCTTTTATTAATGGATCAATTATACTGAAATTCAACATAAATGTACAGAATTATGTGTAGTATATGTAAAATCATATAAATGTTACAAAAAATTATGATTTTCATTAAAATGACTTTTATTGAGTTTTGACTCACTAAAAAGTGTACTCGGCGATTTCAACGAAACTTCATTCTCTCATTCATATAATACATTTTTCCACCTAATTTGTTGCAGTATTAAGAATATATTCGTATTTTACGATGTCTAATGCAAGATTTATAATTAATTTGGAAATTAATCGTGCTTAAAATGGAAATTTACTCGAAGATGTGAATCGCCGACTCCGGCTTCATTTGCGGTTGAATGTAAAATTCAAACTTGCAATTGGCGGACAAATAGTCAAAGGTTTTCCCGGATTGTGGTAAGTGACGCGTATAAGGAAATTGTTTCACGACAATGAAGTTTAACACCTGTCAGTAGCAGGGTAGTAGTAATTTTTTTCGATAAGAAGTTGGACCCTAGGATTGTAAAATAATTTCCAGTGCTATATATCTCTGAAGGCATATAGCATCGGGAATTATATTATAACGCTAGAGTCTATAACTCCTGTCAGTAGCAGTAATTTTTTCGATAAGAAGTTGGACCATAAGGTTGTAAAATAATTTCCAGTGCTTTATATCTCTGAAGGCATATAGCATCGGGAATAGCATCGGGAATTAGTAGCACGGAAGGTCGTAATTTTTTCAATAAGAATTTGGACCCAAAGGCTGTCGCTTGTAGAATATCTATAACCCTCTTAAGGTCCATGAGTGACGACTCCTCGCAGTAAATAGTGGTTGACATTTTGTTATAGTTCGTAACTAACAGAATATAACTGACAGTTCCAGAGAATGCTGCCCTTTTAAAGCATTTCTCAAATTTCATGCATTTGAACTGTAAAAAAACTCAACTGAGATTTAAACAATAATACATGAACACTCTATTAATAAACAAAATACTTATGTTTATTGAATAAAATTATCAAAGACGAACAGAATATTGAGCATTAAAATGTTGTTGCTAAAGGCTTGCACACACAAGACAAAAAAAATTCACAGAGAAAAAGAAGGGTCCAACGAACTACCTATGAAAAAATCACTTTCAACACCTTCTCGTGCATGTTAACTGCGTCAGTTACCACAATCCGGGAAAACCCATGACTATTGATCCGCCAATTGCAAGTTTGAATTTTACATACAACCTCAAATGAAGCCGGAGTCGGCGATTCTCATCTTCGAGTAAATTTCCATTTTAAGTGTGCAAGCCTTTAGCAACAACAGCCGATGCTATATGCCTTCAGAGATATAAAGCACTGGAAATTATTTTACAACCTTATGGTCCAACTTCTTATCGAAAAAATTACTGCTACTGACAGGAGTTATAGACTCTAGCGTTACAATATAATTCCCGATGCTATATGCCTTCAGAGATATATAGCACTGGAAATTATTTTACAATCCTAGGGTCCAACTTCTTATCGAAAAAAATTACTACTACCCTGCTACTGACAGGTGTTAAACTTCATTGTCGTGAAACAATTTCTTTATACGCGTCACTTACCACAATCCGGGAAAACCTCTGACTATTTGTCCGCCAATTGCAAGTTTGAATTTTACATTCAACCGCAAATGAAGCCGGAGTCGGCGATTCTCATCTTCGAGTAAATTTCCATTTTAAGCACGATTAATTTCCAAATTAATTATAAATCTTGCATTAGACATCGTAAAATACGAATATATTCTTAATACTGCAACGAATTAGGTGGAAGAATGTATTATATGAATGAGAGAATGAAATTTCGTTGAAATCGCCGAGTACACTTTTTAGTGAGTCAAAACTCAATAAAAGTCAATTTAATGAAAATTATAATTTTTTGGTAACATTTATATGGTTTTATGTATACTACACATAATTCTGTACATTTATGTTGAATTTCAGTATAATTGATCCATTAATAAAAGAATTATAAAAAGAAATAGTTTTGGAGTCGGTAATTTCGGAGTCGGGGTCGGGGTCGGAGTACACTTTTTAGTGACAGCCATCGATGCGTTCGCAAATTTTAAATTAACGCACTTCAGGTTTTTTCTACATCATACTTTAATAAAGTGGGTGGGTTTTAGCAATATTCACGACAGAAAGTGTTTTATTCTGTAAAAGGTAAATCATAATGACAGCAAGAAGGAAGGTGTCTTTCTGTCTGATAACAAACAGTCACAAAGGGGAATGGTCGATTCGCGCCACGTTTGATTCACACCAACCCTCAGAAAGTCTGCAAAGTCAGGTGCTATGTTGAATGGAACACAGTCTCCTGGCATTTATTTTTAGTAACATTTGTATTGTAAATGGCCGTCATTGGGAATTTGTGTACTGTTATTTGAAACCGTTACGAGTTTCCCAGTTAATTTAAATAAATGCATTTGAGATGCAGGATAATTGGATAACTAATAGTAACCGTTCATTGATATAAAAGTAGCAGTCATAGTTGAAAATAAATCGCATATAGGCAGGTATGTGCGGTCGAATTGATTAATAAAAACTCTCAAACATTTGTCTTGTATTTCACTTTCAGATTTCCAAAAAATATGATTTATGGATGAACTGCCCGTTCAAATGGGTTGTGATAATTTTGAATATAATGGGGAAAAATTGCGATTCACGATTTTATTACGTAGGTTGTGAAAGGATTTTTTTTTTGGTAAAATAAATCTGTGAAAGTTGGCACTTCAACATTTGATTTGTCCCAGAGATGTTTCATCCAGAGACGTTTCACCCAGGAGGCATTTTGTCCTGTCATAATTTTTATGTTTCACTGAAAAAACAAACATTCAAATCCCACTTCATTTATGACCCAACACCCCTACGGTAAATAACCGATATATTTGCGAAATTTTGCGTGGTCCACCAGGCGTTTGGGTGGGGGTAGAATTACCACAAACAACCTCTCGGGGAGAAAATAAAAATAAAAAAAAGACCGACCGCCTGTCCGCCCGCATGCTTTTTTGGAAAAAATGGCCTGAGAAACAATCAACTTTGTATGGCCTTACTGTATTATCAAAACTTTTTGGCATTTGGCAGCAGCCCAGTTATATAGTGCCCATATTTAGTGTCTTTGGTGAATATAAGACTTTAATAAATATTTCTAGTTTTTTTCCCTCCCCCCCCCTCTCCCTGGGAGGTAAAAAAACTAGTTCCCCCCTTTGTATGGCCTTACTGTATTATCAAAACTTTTTGGCATTTGGCAGCAGACCTGTTATATAGTGCCCATATTTAGTGTCTTTGGTGAATTTTAGACTTTAATAAATATTTCTAGTTTTTCTTCCCTCCCCCCCCCCCCCCCCGGGAGGTAACAAAAACTAGTTCCCCCCCCCCCCCCCCCCCCTGTCATATACAAAATAGGCTGTTGCTCGGGCAATTCTTTGTTGCCGAGAACCCTGCGCCTCAAGAATAGTTATGACTGCTCAGAAATAAATACCTCATGTCTTGAATTCCTGAAAACCTGTTGAGTAACTCCCCCAGAAAAAAATTTGTTTAAATCTCATCTTATTTGCTAATTTGGTGAGAAGACCTATCTTTGACTGATATTTTTTTTTTAACTTTGACATGGTCAACGTAAGGTGGAGGCCCACCTGATAGTGACCATGTCAAAGTTAAAAAATTTCTTTTTTTCAAAATGGAGGTAGGGGGGGGGGGACATTTCGGTAGCCAGGGGAAAATCGCCCCTCAACCTGACATTGACCATTGTCAAATTAATTGGAAAATTTAGGTTAAAGAGGGATTTTCTTGCAATGATATGACATGGAAAAATTGCCCCACCTAATGTTGGCCTTTCAACATCAGAATGAGAAAACAAATATCAAGTAGAGGGTTTTACGCCATATGAGCAAATCATGTGGCGCAAAAATTTTCCTTTTGGAGGTGAGGAAAGATTTTTGGTGGCCTATTGAAATTTCTCACATTCCCCCCTATCCCACTCCACCAACCAAAGGTTAACCTTTTAGAAAATCACCGGGATTTTACAGTCGCCTGTTTCTTGTGCTGAAACCACACGGCTCGTTTCAACCAGTGATAGACTTGAGCTGGATAAACAAATTCATTATAGCTCCAAAGTTCTATAAGGAAACCATTCGGTCGGTAAAAGCGAGCATTCAAGTGAATGACTTTGCGGCAAGCATAGACATAAAGGACGCATACTATAATGTCATGGTCTAACCGGCTTTCAAAAAGTATCTGCTTTGCTGTTCAAGGGAAGGTTTATCAGTTCACAGCGATGTGTTTCGATCTGAACCTGGTACATTTGACATTTACTCGGATAATGAACTCAGTAATGTCATACTTCCGAGCTCATTCGGTGGTGGTAAAATTGGCTTACTAGGACGACATTCTTCAGAGATACGGGAACAAAGACGCACTTCAGAATGATATGCAGAGTCTGCTTCAATTATTCCGACATCTTGGTTCCATTGTAAATGAAAAGAAGTCCTATTTAGCTCTGTCCAAGTCCTTCATTTACTTCGGAATGAACTTCGAGACTCACAACAATCTGGCTCGCCTTCCGATAACCAGAGTGAAGTTAGTCAGTTGCTATGCTTGCTTTTGTTGTCTAAAGTCCCTCGCAGTATCAGCGAGGGAGTTAATGTGACTGATGTACTGTGCAGAGCAGCGGCAGACTTGATTCCACTAGGTTGCTTATACACACATCCTCTACAGATTTTCTTCACTCAGGAATGGAGTGTCAAGACGCATCTGCATGAAAACCAGATTGTTTCAACATATCTGATAAAACAAAAAGTTACGATTTGGGTGGATCTCCAGGGTTGACTCAGGGAGTCCCACTTCAAGTATCGGATCCTGTGTTTACTATTATGATGGATGCGAGTCTGACGGATTCTGGTGCAACTATCCCTGATTTCCACAGACCTGAAGTCTCAGGGTCTTTGGGACCCTTGGTTGCAGGAAAAACACATAAACATCAAAGAGATGATGTCTATTTCACTTGCACTCAAACACTGGATTGCTCACACTGCGAACGTCTATGTTCAGATTCTGTTGGACAATTCCACAGTAGTGGCTTATCTCAGAAACCAAGGCGGCACTCAATCAATTCCTCTATTTGAATTGAAGGAGAAAATTCTCCTATTTGCTCTGAATCATTGTGTTCATCTCTCAGTCTGTCATATTCCAGGTCATCTGAATGTAGTAGCAGACTCTCAAGAAAAGGTCGCCTGTTGCCATCGGACTGGACTCTCAACAAACAAATATTCCGGAAGATTTGCTATAAGTGGGATTGTCCCTTGATAAATCTTTTTGCCACCAACCTAAACAATCAGCTGCCGACATTCGTGTCACCTTGTCCAGATCACCGAGTGTACATCGATCTCATGGAACGGAATAATAGGATATGCATATCCTCCAACTCCACTGATTCAGCAGATTCTGTTAAAATCAAACAGTCTCACTGCAAAATCTTGCTGGTAGCACCTCTGTCAGCTCAGAAACCTAAGATCAATCTGGTCAGGTGTCTGTTATAGGACGTTATTTGGAAGCTTTCTCCTCTCAAGGACCTTCTGTATCAGGGAAAGTCCCTTGCACTGCATCACAACCCGGAAGGTCTCAACCTTCACTTGTTTCCGTAGTGCGGTCCTTCAAGCACAGTAAGCAGTTTTCAGGACAAGCAGTGGATGCAATTTCTAACCATAGGAGTATCTCCTCTTCATTGAATTATGCAGTGAAGTGGAGAGTTTTTTTTGTTGGTATACTGATCAGTCGGTGGATATTTATAATCCATCTATTCCTCAAATTGCCAGTTATCTGGTCTACCTGTTTGACATACTCAAATTGCGGCCCGTCACGATTAAGTGCAATAGGTCTATGTTATCTGATACATATGCTCATCATGATAACTTGGATATTGGATTAGATCCTTCTTTATCCAAAGTAGTTAGAAATTTCTTCTCTATTAATAGACCTAGAACCCTCAGCTTAATTCCTAAATGGAATTTGGCTTGGGTTTTCTTCAGGCTTCAAGAAGCTCCTTTTGAGCCGTTAGATGATGTAGAATTTAAATTTCTAGCCTACAAAATGGCATTTTTCTTAGCCTTCGTTTCTGCCAGAAGGGTTAGTGAACTCCATGCTCTCCCATTAGCGTAATGTGTGTTATACTATTACTCTTACTATGGAAGTGGGATTCTTAGCTAAGAATCAGATCCTGGATAAATGGCTGGAGCCTATTGTCATTAAGGCAATACCGTCCGTGGACAACCATAGACGGCTGTTGTGCCGATTGAGAGTGATGCACACTTATAAACGTCGATCTAGCTTTATTAGAAAAGAAAGAAAAATGTTATTCCTTTCTCTAATGCCTAACAGAAGGGATATTTCTGTTCATTCAGTCGCTAGATGGATTCAATTGGCGATATGAATTGCTTATGAGAATCTATCATCAGATCAACGTTCGGTCAATAAGATTTCAGCGCATGAGGTTAGAGCACTGTCTTCTTCTTGGGCTTATTCAAATAGTATTGCTATTACTGATTCAATGAAGCCAGCCAACTGGATGCAACCTTCTTCATTTACTAAGTTCTAGCTTAGAAATTTAGAGTCTATCACTGGTGACCTTAGATTCCAAAAACCTTTACGTCCCCTTTTTGACATGATTGGGCAAATGTGACGGCAACAGGGTCTCGAAAACCTTTAGAACAGTCTACAGGTCATAATTATGAAAGGATTTCATTGTTCCTTGGTAAGATGACTCCAAATAATGTCTAGATGAGAACGTCCCCTTTTGGTGGCGATCATTCAGCCTTGATGGCTGCCTGAGCCCAAAAACCTTTAGCATAGTCTATAGGTCGTATTTATGGAAGGATTTCATTGTAACTTCTCAGGTTGACTCCATATAATGCCTAGATGATGACATCACCGTTTGGTTATGATTGGTCAACTGTGATCGCTACAGGCACCCGAAGGCCGAAAATCTTGACCACAGTCTACAGATCATATTTATGAAGGGATTTCATTGTAACTTCATAGGATCACTCCAGATGATGTCCAGATGAGAATGTCCCCTTTTGGCTGCGATCATTAAACCATGGTGGCTGCCCAAGCCCAAAACCTGAAAACCTTTAGCACAGTCTACAGGTCATATTTATGAAGGGATTTCATTGTACTTTGGTAGGATGACTCCAAATAATGTCTAGGTGAGAACGTCCCCTTTTGGTCGCGATCATTCAGCCTTGATGGCTGCCCAAGCCCAAAAACCTTTAGCATAGTCTAAAAGTCATATTTATGGAAGGATTTCATTGTAACTTGTTAGGTTGACTCCATATAATGCCTAGATGATGACATCCCCATTTGGTCACGATTGTCAACCGTGACCTCTACAGGGGCCCGAAGCCCGAAAACCTTGAGCACAATCTACAGGTCATAATTATGAAGGGATTTCATTGTAACTTCATAGGATCACTCCAGATGATGTCCAGATGAGAATGTCCCCTTTTGGTTGTGCTCATTCAGCCATGACGGCTGCCTGAGCCCAAAGCCCGAAAACCTATAGCATAGTCTACAGGTCATATTTATGAAGGGATTTCATTGTAACTTGGTAGGTTGACTTCATATAATGTCTAGATGAAAACATCTCCTTTTGGATGCAATTGGGCAACTGTGATGGCTGCAGGGGCTAAAAGCCCAAAAACCTTAAACATATTTATGAAGAGATTTCAATGTAATTTGGTAGGATAACAAATAATGTCTAGATGAGAATGTCCCCTTTTGGCCGCGATCATTTAGCCTTGATGGCTGCCTGGACCCAAAACCCAAAAACCTTTAGCATAGTCTATAGGTATTATTTATGGAAGGATTTCATTGTAACTTGTTAGGTTGACCTCATATAATGCCTAGATGATGACATCCCCTTTTAGTTGTGTTTGGTCAACTGTGGTTGCTTCAGGGGCATGAAGCCTGAAAACCTTGAGCACAGTCTACAGGTCATATATATGTAGGGGTTTCATTGTAACTTCGTAGGATCACTCCAGATTATGCACAGATGACAACGCCCACTTTTGATCGTGATCATTCAACCATGATGGCTTCCCGAACCAAACACTTGAGTACAGACTACAAGTCGTATTTGTGAAGGGATTTCATTGTAACCAAGTAGAATGACTCAGTAATATGTCAAGATGAGGATGTTGCCTTTTAGTTGCAATCAGTCAACCGTCATGGCTTCACAGGCCTGAAGCCCAAAAACTTTCAGCACAGTCTACAGGCCATATTTATGAAGGGATTTCAATGTAACTTGATAGGATGACTCACTTTGAAATAATTTCCCTGTAACTTGGTAACTTTCATTGACATATGTTAACTGTGAGAACCACATACATTAACTGTGAGGTCATATTAACCTACCACTCAGCTCTTTAGTACTGTGTACACCTCATATTATTTTTATTAAAAACATAGCATACAGGGAAAAGAAATTAACATATTCCCAATTATCACAATTCTTGTCTTATTTCATAATCCTTTCATAAACATTGAACATTATCCTTTTAATCAAACACAACACACAGACAAGTTAAGCTACAGTGTCATTGACATTGACAAGGGAGGGATATAGCACAGAGCTCGCTCTGCCCATCTATCTGTCAGTCCAACTGTTAGTCTGTCCATTTGTTCGTCAGTCCATCTATTTGTCCGAACTTTCTTTATACCATAACTTAAACAAAAGTTAATGGATTTCAATTCTTTTCAGTTCATGTCTCTAGGCCAAGTTTGATGACCACAGTCATCCATTGAAAATTGTTGAAGTTATTGCCTTGACCAGCCGCCAATTAGGCATTTTTTTTCTTCCTTTCCTCCAATATGCAGTTTGTACTATTTACAGTCACTACATGCGTAACTTTTTTTAAACTCACGTAACCCCCTTCCCCCACCCCACCCCCCACCCTGGGGGCCAATTAGGCACCTTTTTTTTAGCTTTCGTCAAAAATGCATTTTTACAGTTTTGCTTAAAAGTTTGTGGTTAAAAATCCAGACAAACACCCCCCTCTCTTTTCCCAAAATGCATTCTGAAGGATTTAGACTGACCACATGCAGAAGAAAAATGAACTCCCATAACTTCCCATCCACTCCCCCCCCCCCCCCCCACCCACCCTCTGCCCCCATGCTCTTTCCCACCTCCTCACCCAGTGCCTCTTGAGGGGAACGCGGTGGCTCAGTTGGTAGAGGTGGTAGGCTGCAAGCCGAGAGGTGTCCTCGGTTCGAATCCCACCTACGGCAACCGCTTTGTGTCCTTGGGTAAGACACTACATCTCCATTGCCCGGTGAGAGGGCACGATGACGCCGTGTACTAAGGCGCACTGCACGTCGATGGTACACATGTCTTCAACCAATCTAACCCTGCCTGTGCTGCAGTGTGGAGTTACGATGTTGGGGAGCTGGCAGGCTGCTCGTCGTTGCTCGGTGGTTCTCTCCGGGTACTCCGGCTTCCTCCACCCGTAAAACTGTCACGGTCATGATTAGCCATTGTGCATAAATATGTGACCTAAAAACATCAATAAATAAATAAATAGTGCCTCTTGAGCAATATTTTTCTTGGAACAAAATGCATTTTTAGCCTGAATGTTTACAGTCAGGGCTCTAGTCATGACTTTCGTCCATCCATCCGTCAGTCTGTCCATCCGTCGATTGGTCCATCCATCTGCCTGTAAACAATTGGTTTCTAACCGATAACTCCAGTTTGGATTATTTGTTTTCAACCAAAGTTGATATGTGCATTTTCCAGCTAGTAATACAGGCCAGGTTTGAATACAGGTTCTACAACCTCCAATACCCCTCCCCCTCCCCCTCCCCTCAACCACTCCCCCCTCAACCACCCCCCCACCCCCCCCCACACACACACACACACACTCCCACCCTCTCCCTTCTCCAATGGTCATTTAGGCAGTTTTCCAAAAATGCATTTTGAAAGATTGGAAGTTATTAAATGCAAACAAACAAAAATTGACTACTTTAACACACCACCTCAAATCCTCCTCCCTCCCCCCACACACATACACACACAATTATTCCCAAAATGCATTTTGAAAGGATTGGGGGTGTTATTACATGCAAAAAAGAAAATTGTCTCCTACAGCCCAACATTGCGTTATGTACTGCATCTTTAATCCTTTTCCCTGCACATGTTCAAACCAACAGTACAAATTATTTTTCTGAAACATCATGATTTCTTCATTTATTACTTGTAAACATGGCTTATTAGTCCTTATTGGAACAAGCTCATCAAGCTTGTTCCATAAATAGGTTTATGAGGTATGTTTTGGAATAGAGAAATGAAAAACATGAAATTTGTATAGAAAATTTTGTATATCACGAGCGCAGATATGGGCAGATTGGTAAGGTAAACGGTTAACAAAAAATGACTCCAACTATTTTGTGTCTAAGCATTGCCTTTGCTGGGACAGTCAGGCTGCATGTGTGACATCACTCTGGTTAAGAAAAAGACATAGGTAATTTCCTCTCTCTTCTATTCTCCTGTCGGAGCTATTCTTTAATGTGGAGTAATAGAGATATTGTATTTCATCTAAGTTCTAGGCCCTCCAGCCTTTTTTACGATTCAGCGAATCTGGGCCATTGGTTTTAGTATAAAAAATATGATAAATTTCAAGTAATTTGTATATTTTTTATACTTACCAATGGCCTTCCCATGAGTTGGCACTCATACCACCCTGCTGGTTTTTAACATTTAGCAGGTATAATTGGGAAGAATGATATTGGCGCCAATTTTGGTACCTTCTTGATTAACCGTGCATGCGCAGTTAACAAAAGTATGGAGGACCAGATAAGACTTTGAATTTTTGGTTTTGTATGCAAATTTTGGGAATGGGGGGGGGGGGGGGGGGGGGGGGGGGGGGGGAGGGGGGTCAAAATTTGTGTATGGCTCTTGAAATTAATGAGTTTGCACCAGCCGAGTCTGGGCCATTGGCAAGTATAAAAAATATACAAATTACTTTATAATTTATCATTTTCATCTTCTTTCCTGGAAAATACTGAGCCAAGGTGAACCAAACTTGGCAAGAATGGTCTGTGGAAGGTCCTTTACAAACGATCCTCATTTTGTTCTCGTCGGTTGAAAAACATGGACGTCAGAAACATTCTTTTATTCTGATTGGTGGATTTTGAAAAATCTTTTCCCCTGAAACTACAAGGCCAAATGTTTTGAACCTTTGCATTATTGATATCTGGGACACCCTCCACCAACGATCCACATTAAATGTTGATTGGTTTACAAACATAGCCACAATTGCGGGTAATAGTGACTATGTGAACCCTATGGGAAATCACATATTTTTATACTATAATCCAATGGCCAGACTAGCTAGCTGGTGCAAACTCTTCCCCATTGCCCACGTGGGGGCATGGTGACGTTGTGCACTGAGGCTTACTGCAATGGTGCACCTGTCTTCAACCAATGCTAACCCTGCTTGTGTGGAGTTGGTATGTTGGGGAGCTGACAGTTACTCACCGTTGCTTGGTGGTTCTCTCCGGGTACTCCGGCTTCCTCCACCCGTAAAACTGTCGTGGTCATCATTAGCCATTGTGCAGAAATATGTGACCTTAAACACCAATAAATAAATAAATAAATAAATGGTGCAAACTCAAAGTTACAAAGGGCCAAACATAAATTTTGACCCCCCCCCCCCCCCTCCCCAATCCCCAAAATTTGCATGCAAAACCGAAAATTAAAAGTCCTATGTGGTCCTCCATTCTTTTACTCTCCACACATGTGCAGCCATCAGGAAGTGACCGGAATTGGTGCCAACTTCATTCTTTGTTTGGCCCAAAAGTCAGCAACAATGAACTGACATCATTGTTTTGTTTTTTATGTGTACCCATACTATGTATGGTACACATAATGCCGGCATCCGGGGTGACCATCCGTCGTCCGTCCATCCTTTGTCCGTCCGTCTGTCCGTTCATCTGTCCGTCCGGCATCCGTATCCATTTCTTTGGCATTCGATAACTTGAAAAATATTGCTTGGATTGTCAAGTTATTTTATATTTGTGTTCAGGTTACTGATGTACTGAGCTGTATAGTTTTTGGTGTAAATCTGTTATTTTGATCCTGAGATATTACCCCTTTATCCTTCAAATTGAAAATTTCTCCAGTCCCTTTGGCATTCGATAACTTGAAAAATATTGCTTGGATTGTCAAGTTACTTTATATTTGTGTTCAGGTTACTGATGTGCCGAGCTGTATAGTTTTTGGTGTAAATCTGATAATTTAATCCTGAGATATTAACCCTTTATCCTTCAAATTGAAAATTCCTCCAATCCCTTTGGCATTCGATAACTTGAAAAATATTGCTTGGATTGTCAAGTTATTTTATATTTGTGTTCAGGTTACTGATGTGCCGAGCTGTATAGTTTTTGGTGTAAATCGGATAATTTGATCCTGAGATATTAACCCTTTATCCTTCAAATTGAAAATTCCTCCAATCCCTTTGGCATTCGATAACTTGAAAAATATTGCTTGGATTGTCTAGATACTTTATATTTGTGTTCAGGATACTGATGTGCCGAGCTGTATAGTTTTTGGTGTAAATCTGATGATTTGATCCCGAGATATTAACCCTGTCTAGATACTTTATATTTGTGTTCAGGATACTGATGTGCCGAGCTGTATAGTTTTTGGTGTAAATCTGATGATTTGATCCCGAGATATTAACCCTTTATCCTTCAAATTGAAAATTCCTCCAATCCCTTTGGCATTCGATAACTTGAAAAATATTGCTTGGATTGTCAAGTTATTTTATATTTGTGTTCAGGTTACTGATCTGATAATTTAATCCCGAGATATTAACCCTTTATCCTTCAAATTGAAAATTCCTCCAATCCCTTTGGCATTCGATAACTTGAAAAATATTGCTTGGATTGTCAAGTTATTTTATATTTGTGTTCAGGTTACTGATGTGCCGAGCTGTATAGTTTTTGGTGTAAATCAAATAATTTGATCCTGAAATATTAACCCTTTATCCTTCAAATTGAAAATTCCTCCAATCCCTTTGGCATTCGATAACTTGAAAAATATTGCTTGGATTGTCTAGTTACTTTATATTTGTGTTCAGGTTACTGATGTGCCGAGCTGTATAGTTTTTGGTGTAAATCTGATGATTTGATCCCTAGATATTAACCCTTTATCCTTCAAATTGAAAATTCCTCCAATCCCTTTGGCATTCGATAACTTGAAAAATATTGCTTGGATTGTCAAGTTACTTTATATTTGTGTTCAGGGGCCCGAGATATTAACCCTTTATCCTTCAAATTGAAAATTCCTCCAATCCCTTTGGCATTCGATAACTTGAAAAATATTGCTTGGATTGTTAAGTTACTTTATAATTGTGTTCAGGTTACTGACGTGCTGAGCTGTATAGTTTTTGGTGGTAACCTGATTTGATCCTGAGATATTAACCCTTTATCCTTCAAATTGAAAATTCCTCCAATCCCTTTGTCATTCGATAACTTGAAAAATATTGCTTGGATTGTTAAGTTACTTTATAATTGTGTTCAGGTTACTGATGTGCTGAGCTGTATAGTTTTTGGTGGTAACCTGATAATTTGATCCGACGATATTAACCCTTTATCCTTCAAATTGAAAATTCCTCCAATATGTTTGGCATGAGATAACTCAAAAAAGATCAGTCCGATTGTCATGTTTCTTTATATATTTATTCAGGTTACTGATGTGCTGTGCTGTATAGTTTTTTATGTAAATCTGATAATTTGATCCGGAGATATTAACCCTTTATCCATCAAATTAGACACACCTCCAATCCATTTCGATATGTACCCATACCTTGTATGGTATACATAATGTCAGCATCCGTGGTGGCCCTCCGTCATACAGCTTTCTACTAGTTGCGCGTATGGGTACACATCTGACGATTTCATCAGCCAATTTTTTGAGGATGTCAGACACAAATCAATGCAAGAATTGGTGGATCCAAGGTTGTTATTGGATGATGGAAGTGTTCAATGATGGTTTTAGACATTCAGGGCTGTAACTTTATAATATTTATAAAATTATTTCATGGTTCCCAATTTCGGGACATACGCCTAACGTCATCATTTTTGATAATGATTATTCCACTGTTTGTTAAGTATTCCTTTCCTATCCTTCCATAAAACCTTTCTGTTAAACTCTTAAGCTTTTTGGCTATTTTTTATTGAAATTTTTTATTAAATTTCTTGGGAGTTTAACGTGTATTACAGAATGTTATTCTGATTTTCCCCATGGTTACGTCCTCACCCAAGGGGTGTTAGGTCTTTTAGTCTTGCATGTTCTATCCGATGTATCATATTTTTTTTTCATATGAAGATCTAGCTTTGCATCTGCATCTGGTACATTTAAATTAGCATTTTCTGACTTTGGACCTTTTTGTGTGCATGATGTCTTGTTTCTGTTTTTTTTCATTGACAACGTCGTAATATTTTGGTAGTAGTTTATATTCTGTTACAGTAGAATTACTGTAGGATATATGAATTATTATTCTGGTAGTGTAGCGCCCCAAATTTGGATTTTGTCCACACTTAGGCTCTATCAGGATGCCTTTGGGCTCTTAATGTTCCCTTTGGGAACTTAGTCGTTTTTTCAACAAAAAAAAAATTTTCCAAAAATTATTTTGAATTTAATTTTGATTGCTATTTTTCCATGTATCTTAATTAGATATTTTGTTGTGGAGTTTGGAGGACTGCAGACTCGTCCTATTCTTGTGTCACTGGGATGACTGATGTTGGAGACGGGTGTCACGGTACGTTGTTTGTGGTGAGGTTCTGAGGCCAGGCCTCTCACTGCATTGTAATTCATTTTGTCAGTCTCTATTTCAGAGAAACATGAACATGGTGATGATAATCTGACACCCATCCAAGTGTGCTACCGTCGTCATGCTCTGTTGAGCATATAGAGCTAGCTGCCGTGTTCATGATTGCAAGATTTAGGGCCTTTTGTTAAGGGTTTTAATCTCTTGCAAGCAGCTAGCTTGACTGGTGAAGCGGTTACTCCGTCCGTGGGAGCTCTGACACTGGGTAAGTCCGTTTCGGTCGAAGGAAGTGTAGATGTGGGTAAAGCGAGCACTTTAATATAAATACGCTCACCCAGCAATGACAGAAATACGGAGGAAGTCAGCAAGTTTCTTGTACTTGGCGAGGTCTTATAGACCGTGAGCGGGAGAGGGCCCCCTCTCTAACCTAACAACATTTGGGGTCAAATGTTTTGAGAATCTTGCACAAGCTGGAGCATATGTCCGCCCTCTGCTCGGAATGGTCTGTCTGTGTAATCTGCAGCCTGGGTCGGCTTCAGTCACAGCTTCCTCCGCTACGTTTCAAAAGCCAAAATGAAGTTTTCTGATTGGAAACTTGCACGAGATGGAGCATACATCCACCCACCGCTCGGGACTCTCCATCTAGTTGGCAGCCGAGGTCGGCTTCAGTCATGGCTTCCACCTCTACGTTATTAAAGCACACATGACCGCATCCTAGCTACCCGACTTCAGATATTCAGCCTGCTGCGCAAAGAAGGGACCACACTTTGCCCGTGAAGTCAGACCATCGGGTAGCTAGGGAGACGAGGCCGCAATCATCGGGACATTCGGAGGAGAGATGCATCTCTGACACACCATCCCAGGAGCAGCAAGCGGCTAAGAAACAGAACACTGTTGCCCCTCAGGCCTTGATGACGGACTTGCTGTCACAGATTGCACAGCAAATTGCAGCATCCAAGCAAGTGCAGGTGCAGCCTCCCTCAGACTCAGAACCTGAGTTGTCGGACGGTGCTGGGTCGATCCAGTCGTCTGTTCACACAGATGCAATGGACCAAGATTCGCAACTGATTCTCTCGGATGGTGAAAGGGATAAGGAAGAGGATTACCCTTCCCTTTCAGAACAGGACACGGTTGCGATGGATTTCATCTATCAATACTACCTTGAATTTGTTCCGACGAATCAGAATACTGCGACAACAAGAGAGAAACCGCTGGCATCGTTGGACGCAGACTTTATACAGACTGAGGAAGAAGTTCTTTCTTATCCGGTTCAGTCCAGGCAGGTGTCGCAGGCCTTCGGCCATGTAGATGACGCCGTATTCAACTCTCGAGTGCGAGGAAAAAAGGCGATTTCTTAACTACATTTTCCATAAACATACTGTTTCTTGGACCACATTCATTAAAAATTGTTGGAGAAGATGTTCGGAGAGATCCTCTGTGTTTGGATGAGCATGCCAGGGATCTCGATGTATCCTTGCCTGCATCATTCACTATTCGCTCAGACACAATTAAAACGGCAATTTCTTCAAGTAGAGCGAATTTGGACGCAATGTCTTATGCAGATCACCTTACCAGAGCTATGGTGCAACGTCTCAACGGGAAGGAATTTGAGGACATTTGTACCTCTCTTAGAGTTCTTTCCAGGGCAATTTGTATACCACATATAACTATGCCCTAACAGTGGCTGATCTGGAGTTAATCAGACGTGATGCAGCCCTTGCGTCGTCATCACTTATAGATGACAAGGTAAAAAGCTCTCTCCGAGTCGCTCAGGTCTCCGGACATACTATTTTTGACGACAAGCTTTCGTTAGTCTATGAACAGGCTACTAAGAAAGTGTCAAGTACTTTGCTATTGAAGTTGGCGTCTCAACAACCCGCTTCAGCAGACAAGAGTAAAGGAGGACGTTCCAGATCTAAACATCAAAAGGGAACTCCTCACGAGGGTACAAGAAACCCTCTTACAATTACTCTGGAGGTCGTCAATATAACGACTCGGGAAAGGGGCATAGGTCTGATCGTGACTATCGGTCAGACGCCCTGGGGCCGACTGGATGAGGCCCTGGGGCCGACTGGATGAGGTTCTTTGCGGGGAGGTTGTAGTTTCTCCTTGCAGGTCATACAGGTGATGTTCAAGACCTCTTTTGCTTGCCTGTTGGCGGAAGAATATCAAACTTCGAGAGAAACTGGATAGTAGTCACGGAAGATCAGTGGGTGAGAAGTGTTGTCTCAGATGGCCTACCGCTATCATTCGAGCGGAACCCCACTAACAAGATTTGCGTTGGACAAATCTTCCATTGGATCCTTTCAAAAGAGCGTCACTCCTAGTGGAGGTACAGGCTCTCTTATTAAAGGAAGCAATAGAGGTCATCGAGAATTAAGACTCTCAGGGTTTTACAGTCACTTGTTCCTCGTACCGAGGGCCAGACGGCTCGTTTCGACCTGTAATAGACTTGAGCTGGATAAGCAAGCTTATCGTGGCTCTAAAATTCTATATGGAGACCATTCGGTCGGTAAGAGCAAGCTTTCAAGTGATCGACTATGCAGCAAGCATAGATTTAAAGGATGCGTACTTTCATGTCCTGGCACATCCGGCATTCAAAAAGTACATTGCGTTCGCTGTGCAAAGGAAGGTTTATCAGTTCAGAGCTATGTGCTTTGGTCTGAACCTGACACCCTGGGCATTCACTTGAATATTTCTTCACATCGAAGAATTATTCTTCACATCGATGTTCAGTGGCTGCTTCTATTACTCCGACGTCTCGGTTTCATCGTAAATGAGAAAAAGTCGGATCTATCTCCATCCAAGTCGTTCACTCACTTGGGGATGAGCTTCGAGACTCACAAAAATCTGGTTTGTCTGCTGTTACCCAGAGTGAAATTAGTCAGTTGTTATGCTCGCTTTTGTCTACACTCAGATGATTTAACAGCGAGGGAATTCATACGTCTGATGGGGTTGTGCGGAGCAGCTGCAGATCTTATTCCGATGGGCCATCTACACACAGATATTCTTTACTCAGAACTGGTGTGTGAAGATGCATTCGCTTGAAACCAGTATTGCTTTAATGGACCTAGTAAAACAAGAGGTCCAGCTTTGAGTAGATATTCAATTGTTAACTCAGGGAGTTCCGCTGCAACTGCCGGATCCGGCTTTCACGATTATGATGGATGCAAGTCAGACAGGTTGGGGTGCGACCCTAGGTTCCGCAGACTTGAAGTGTCAGGGTCTTTGGGACCCTCGGTTCCTAGAGAAGCACATACACATCAAAGGGATGATGTCTTCAACATTGGATTCAAATAATGGCGAATGTCTATGTCCAGTTTTTGTCAGACAATAGTAGCTTACATCAGGAACCAAGGCGGCTTTCATTCAATCCCATTATGCGAATTAATGGAGAGGATTCTCCTATACGTCATGAATCATCATGTTTATCTTTCTGTCTGTCATATACCGGGTCATCTGAATGTACTAGCAGACTCGCTTTCTCGGAAAGGTCACCTGTTGCCATCGGAGTGGACTCTCAACAAGTGAATATTCAGGCAGATTTGCTACCAGTGGGATCATTCCATCATAGATCTGTTTGCAATACACTGGAACAATCAGTTACCAATGTTCGTGTCGCCTTGCCCAGATCATCGAGCATACACAGTAGATGCTCTGTCGATCTCATGGGACGGAATGATAGGATACATGTATGTGTATCCTCCAACTCCATTGATTCAGCAGATTCTGTTGATATCAAACAGTCTTGTTGCAAAATTCTGCTAGTAGCACCTCTGTCATCACAGAAACCTTGGATCAATCTTCTCAGGTGTCTGATATGGGACATTCCCCAGAAGCTTCCACCATGAGAGGACCTTCTTTATCAAGGAAAGTATTTGTTCTTCACGTCCTTTTCCACCGTAAGTGGCATTATGGAGTCAATCAAACATGAATGAGCCTTGTGGTTCCTTATACTCTTTGCTGTCTAACACAAGAACGATTCAAGAAATGCGGGTGAGGGGTGGTCGATATGATTTATATTCGCACTTTTCCAGTAACATAGATATTGGATAGTACACGTCGGGGAATCTACTTATTACTGGAATCTATTGTACACCTGAATGGGGTCGCCTGTGGGTTACCTCGGAAGTGTGTTTTCTCTCCAGAGATCGTCCATTGTGATTCTATTGGACATGTGTATGTTATGTATTATATCACCATTATATCACCGGTTTTCGACCTATCTGCATATGGTATAAGTTACAAGCGGGCAATATTAATTACCGGGATTGCCACTATAGCCTTAGCTTCTGAAGTGGTTTTAACCGCCAATTTATTAATAATAATTAATACCTGGGTGCTTGTTTGATGAATATTTATTTTGTTATTTGGTGCCGCTTTTACTGATTCCAGAGCGCTCCCCTCTTTCTTTTTGAAGAACCTTTGTTATCACCGTGAGACAAGAACGAGTGTTTTGGGGTCTGGTCCGAAATTTAAGACGGCCACTGGCAGCCATTTTGTACCAAAGTTAGGTGCAATCAGATTTTTGCGCAGAACTTCCATATGAAAGCTCCGATTTGAATAATTTTTTGTACGAATGTTTAGTACCATGGGATACATCACATATAATACAGGTTTTTTTCTCGTGCGTAAATTATGCAAATTAGACTAACTTTGATCTATTTAATGTTACTTTCAGCACTGTAACTGCAAATGCCAATACGGCTCGGGCTAGAGGTCGTATTTATGAACCGATCTTTACGAAACTTCTTGGGCACCTTTGTTTTCACTGTGGGACGAGAACGAGTGTTTTGGGGTCCAGTCTGAAATTCAAGATGGCCGCTGGTGGCCATTTTGTACAAAATTAGGTGCAATCAGATTTTTGCATAGAACTTCCATATGAAAGCACAGATTTGAATAATTTTCTGTGTGAATGTTTATTACCATGGGATACATCACATATAATACGGGTTTTTTTCTCGTGCAAATTATGTCAATTAGACTAACTTTGATCTATTTAATGTTACTTTCAGCACTGTAACTGCAAATGCCAATACGGCTCGGGCTAGAGGCCGTATTTTTGAACCGATCTTTACGAAACTTCTTGGGTACCTTTGTTATCACCTTGGGACGAGAACGAGTGTTTTTGGGTGCAGTCCGAAATTCAGCATGGCTGCCAGTGGCCATTTTGTACCAAAATTGGTGCGATCAGATTTTTGTGCAGAACTTTTGTATGAAAGTTCTGATTTGAATAAATTTCTGTATGAATGTTTAGTAACATGGAATACATCACATACAATGCAGGTTTTTTTCTCGTGCAAAAATTATGCAAATTAGATGAACCTTGATTATTCAGTGCAACTTATACACAGTAACTGCACATGTCAATACTGCTCGGGCTAGAGTCTGTATTTATGAACCGATCTTCACGAAACTTCTTGGGTACCTTTGTTATCACCTTGGGATGAGAATGAGTGTTTCTGGGTTCTGTCCAAAATTCAAGATGGCTGCCAGTGGCCATTTTGTACCGAAATTAGGTCGAATCAGTTTTTTGTACACAACTTCTATACAGCTCAGGCTAGAGGCCATATTTATGAACCGATCTTTACGAAACTTCTTGGGTACCTTTGATATCACCGTGGGACGAGAACGAGTGTTTTTGGGTGCGGTTCAAAATTCAAGATGGCCACCAGCAACCTTTTTGTACCAAAATTAGTGCAATCAGTTTTTTGTACAGAACTTCTGTATGAAAGTTCTGATTTGAATAAATTTTTGTAGGAATGTTTAATAACAAGGAATACATCACATATAATACAGGTTTTTTTCTCATGCAGAAATTATGCAAATTAGATGAACTTTGATTTGTTCAGTGCTACTTTTCCACGGTAAGTTGCACATGTCAATACGGCTCGGGCTAGTGTCTGTATTTAGGAACTGATCTTCACGAAACTTCTTGGGGGTACCTTTGTTATCACCTTGTGGCAGGAATGAGTGTTTTGGGGTACCTTTGTTATCACTGTGCTATGAGAACAAATATTTTTGGGTTCAGTCAGAACCACTCTGAACTCAAAGATTTCTTTTCTAGTTTAGCATCTGTCGCCCACCTTTACAATATTTTACCTACACATTTTTTACAGGCTACGGTCAGCATTTGTGTACAGACCGTTACAATACTTTACATGTACCTTTGTTATCAGGTCATTACCTAGATGTTTGTCATTGCTCTGTCACATACTATACATGTACATGTCTTAAACAAGTTGAGCTACAGTGTCATTGACACTTTCATTTGCTAACAAATTAGTACGTTTTAGCCACTATATAAATCTGATCAGTAATTCTCTGAATATGAAAGATATTCAAAGAATGTAAAGCCTTTTTTATTTTATAAGTACTTTTCAACAGAACCTCCCTGTGGGAACCCCGGGAAGTAAGCAGCACTTGTTTACTGTGGTAAACCAGTTCAGCTTTACTAGTAAAATAGGACCCAGTCACCAATGCTTGGGGTGAAAGTCCTCTAAAATGGGCAACATGTAGATCAACGATTGACTAAACTTGACTTCATCTCCATGTTGTGTCACGATTATCCAAGGTTCATAAATATGTGACGTTAACCGCCAACAAACAAACAAACTTTCAACAGAACCCTGATGGGGAGTTTTCAACCCAAATCAGTTCGTAAAATTTTAAGATTGCCTCATTTTCTACAATTATACACATGGTCAGCACAACTTTTTCAAAACATTTGGTTCAATAGTTTTCTCAGAGAGAGTGTTTTAGGCAAGCCTGAATATAAGCAGCCTGTCATTTACAAAATGGGGTCCCAGAGTGTGAATTTGCTGATACTATCCCATACAGTGGGGCAATTTAGCCTCTAGGTACATCTTTCTGTTTTGGTTTGAGACCTTGATTCAGACTGAGGTTCACAGAGGGTAAATTTTGTGATGCTACCCTGCTGGGAACCTCATTTTGCAGATGACAGTCTGCTTTTTGTCTGGCTTGGTTTTAGGTATAAAATTGCACCTTTTTGATCATGCACTTCTGAATAATTTTTACAGACAGATCAAGGAATAAAAAATTTGATGGCTGACAAAGCAGCACATTTGGGAGGAAGTGATCCAGACTATGCCATAAGGGATTTGTACAATGCCATTAATGGTGGAGATTTTCCATCTTGGACACTGTATATTCAAGTTATGACTTTTGAAGAGGCAGAAAAATTCAGATGGAATCCATTTGATCTTACAAAGGTTTGTATGAAAGTAGATAACTCTAAATGAAGCAAAAGTAGGTATGCCTAAACCTTTTTACACAAATGTTGGTTTCATGTGATGAATCACAGATGAAGAACAGATGATATCCTTGTAACCCAGTTAAAATACTAGATAAAGGATATCTACAGTTGTGAAAAATAAAACTTTCAGGTCCACACTCATGAGATAATTCTCAATATTCAGGTAGATTTTCTTCATATTAAATGCTGTGTAACATTTTACTGTGCAGTATTCATCCCGAGTTTACTGCAAACATGAACTGTTCAAAACAATAACAAAGATCAGCTGATTGTTCTTTCAAGCCTGTCTTAGGCAAATCACTCGAACATAAAAAGATAGTCCCACTTTCCCTCGATAACTTTAATCAACTAATTGTTCAACTCGCAGATGAAACTTAATATTTATAATACTACAAATGAGAATATTCAAATATTTTGCATTAATGTCCATTTTTTTTAGAACATTTTAATGTGAATTTACAACAAGGAGTTTGAAATTGAGTGCGCCGACTCATTCTCAAAAATACTTCCTGGGTGAATCGATAAATGTTTTTTCTGGAAAAGTTACCCAGTTTAAGGCTCAATATCACTATCAGAGTCACTTTCTATTTGTTTTACTTTATTATTTTATTTTTATTATACATATAATTTTTCAGTCATAGAATCACTAGAACAGCTTGGAATAGCATGATCTTCTGGTAGTGCTGGTAAAGCCCGCACTGAATCGCTTGTAGCAGTAATGAAAGCGAACTCATTTAGCAAGCTACTGAGGGATATTCCTAATTATCTATCAAGTCGATGGATATCAAGAAATATCTTTCAGGTAATTTGCAATAATTGACAGGCTAGCATATAATAAAAGGGTATATTTATGACAGTTTGAGGAATATCAATAGTATACTCTATTCCATTTCTTGCATTGTGTTTTTCAACAGGATACTTAACCCTTGCTGCTTGATGGAAGCATTAGTGCTTCATCTTTTCATGCTCCTAAATTATCAGCAGTTGGCTTTATCCGATGAATAGTTATATCTAATAAATAGCTCCATGCCCAGGTAGGCTTAAGGTGTGGTGTAGAAATTATTGGATGTTATATCCTATTCTGATATCTTTGAAGTGCGAAAAAGGGTATCGGTAGGCATTGAGGTGAAACATAGTATTACAGGGACCCGCAAAGTCATTGAATTCCAACCTCTCCTTGAGTAGTGCATGAATTTGTTTTTATCTTTGAAAAGCCCTTGATTTTCCACCACCTTCCTTGAAAAGTACTTAAATTCAATTTATCCAAGTTTCATATCCCACCTCAGTCTGGTGTATAAATTCTAGACCACTGCAGTTTTATTCATGAGTTTTTATCAGTAATCTGATAACAAGTTGTGATGTAACACACTGTTGGAAAGGGTTTAGACAGCCCTTTCCATCAGTGTGTTATACCACAGTATTTCATCGCATGTCATCGTAACAGTAGGTATAATCATCATTACAAAATAGATTACAGATCTGGAAGAGTTAACAAGTGAAAAAAATGGACATTGAAATAAAGGTATTGGTCAAATATCCAGTAAATTTATGTAGGTGAATGAAAATAAAAAATGGGTCAACTTATTTCTAAGGCTGCCCTTATTATGAATTTTTATTTTATAGAAAAGATTGACTTTTAATCGATCATTTTGTCTGTGTACTACCCATCCTTATGTCGTTTGTGATGGGAACACTGAGCACTACCAGGGGTCAGCCTGGCAGCTGATTTTAGGGAGAAGTGACTTCTCTCTCCAGTGACTTTAGGGAGAAGTCAGGGGCCAGGAGGGAGAAGTCATTGGACATGAGGGAGAAGTAAAAAAAAAACAAAACTTATATGACACCGTGACAAAATAAATGTACATAGAGGACACAATTGTGTAGAAAAAAATAAATAAAAGTTATACTTACACACACAAAACTAAGTCATGTAGGTTAAAATCCTCCCCCCTCCCCTACAAAAAATTGTGTCGTCCATGGTTTCTGAGTACCCTAACTCTTTCCCTAGTAGTGATGACTAGGGTTACCATACAGTTGATTTTGTATAAAGATTGCCTCAATGCAGTGGATTTGAAATTTAACATTACCCATGGTGAGAGTGTTCTTCTCTGTAATAGAAGGTATATTCTTTTAAAAAAATTATTTAAAGTATTTAAAATAAATTTCAAGTTCACATAAGAAGCTGGGTCATTCATGGCTTCTGAGCAAATTTATTTCTAAGGTAAATGACAAAATATTTCAGTTGTCTCCCTTACCTGCTGCGTTGGGTGATAATATTCGGTTATTGTATTTTGAGTCAGGCTTTAGATATTTGGCATGTGGATGTATCATCATGAGCCGGTGTGTAGCGTACCATTGTGACCTTTATGTGACCTTGACCTTTGATCTGAAGGTCAGATTTGTGCTTTTTTCAAGGAAACTTTGTCCGGACTAAAACTTGTTTGTCTTTTGAGCCAGGCCTTAGATATTTGGCACGTGGATGTATCACCATGAGCCAGTGTGTCGCATACCATTGTGACCTTCATGTGACCTTGACCTCAGGATCAAATTTATGTACTTCAAATAGGGAGTAATTGTCCAGACCAGAATTTTTTTGTTTTTAGCTCATCTTGACAAAGTCAAGCTGAGCTAATCTAATCGCTTCCCGTCCGTCGTCTGTCGTCCGTCGTCCGTCAACACCATGTTTTGGTCTTCTCCAAAGCCACTGGGCCAATTCAAGTGAAAGTTTGTGTGAGTGATGGTCCCAAAGGGGCATTTCATTTTTGTTCAACTCAGTATGCCCAGCCCCATAGGGAGGGAGTGGGGGAAAATGCTCCAAAATATTTTAAAAATCTTCTTCTCAAGAACCAGTGCGTACAGTGACTTGATATTTGCTATGGAGCTTCCATATGAGGTGTAGAATCAAGTTTGTTCAAACGAAGTTCGTAAAGTAATATTTGGCTTTGTAATAGGAGGGGGAAGATTTTTGGCCCCGCCCAAAATTTGTATTTTCTGAACCGATGGTCCGGTATGAACCAAATTTGGTTTGTGGTAGTATTGGGTCATAAGTACTTGACCCATGGAAAAAAAAAAATTCCCGCATCCCCATGGGAACCCTGGGAGCTAAAAATAGAGATATTTTCAAACGCCCATATTTTCCAAACCCCACGGAACAGAGAGCTTTTATTTGGTATGAAGTATCCTTATGACCATTAGAATTGAATGGTAAAAAAAAATTGCCATCGGTTATGTTAGGGTGTTCTGTAATGGGCATCGAAAAAATGCTGAGTCAGCATATTTACAAAAATTTAAAAAAATCTTTTCTCCAGAACCAATCATCAGAATCTTTTGATATTTGGTATACAGCATTCATAGGGGGTGGGAGGGGGGGGGGTGGGGGGGGGGGGGGCAGATAAAAGTTTGTTGAAATAAAGCTCATTGGTTCATATTTGGGCTCTCTATAGGAGCCCGAAGTTTTAACATGGGGTAATATGGGGAATATTCTTTAAAAATCTTCTTCTTCAGAACCACCAGTCAGAATCTTTTAATATTTGGTATACATCATTGTAATGAGGGTCAGATTCTAGATTGTTCAAACCAAGTCCCTAGGTTAATATTTGGGCTACCTACGGAAGCCCAAATTTTATCTTTGTTCAATATGGAAGGTAATTTAAAAAAATCTTTTTCTTCAGATCCATCAGTCAGAATGCTTTGATATTTGGTATGCAACATCTCTATGGGGGTCAGATTCAGGTTTGTTCAAATCAAATCCCTAGGTATATATTTGGGCTCACTATGGTAGCCCAAATTTTTACTTAGTGCAATATGAGAAAATTTCTTTAAAAATCTTCTTCTTCAGATCCACCAGTCGGAATGCTTTTATATTTGGTATACAACATCTCTAGGGGGGGTCAGATTCCAGGTTGTTCAATTCGAGTGCCTAAGTTAATATTTGGGCTCCATATGGGAACATGAAATTTAACTTAGTACAATATGAGGGAATTTCTTAAAAAATCTTCTTCTTCAGATTCACTTGTCAGAATGCTTTCACATTTGGTATACAACATCTCTAGGGGGGTCAGATTCAAGTTTGTTCAAATCGGATCCATAGGTCAATATTTGGGCTCGCTATGGTAGCCCAAATTTGAACTTAGTGCAATTCGAAGAAATTTCTTTACAATTTCTCTTCTTCAGATCCAACAGTCAGAATGCTTTCATATTCGGTACATAACATTTCTAGGGAAGTCAGATTTAACTGTGTTCAAATCAAGAGCCTGGGTTAATATTTGGGCTCTCTATGGGAGCCGGAATTGGCCATTTTGCTGAAGAATTAAAAATTTTGTATTCAGTAGCCTCTAGAGGTACTAAGATTAATCCACATAGGTTGTATCAATGGGCTTCATAGGGGAGCTCTACATTTTACTTATGATCAACTGAAGGCATGATGCCCAGATTATTTTTGTCACTCCTGAGGGACTCAAGGATTGACAGTGTAGCCTATGGAGATGGCTTGCTTAATGTCGACTCATTCTTGGACTCTGTTTAAATTGTGTTCTGTACAAGATGAGCGCTTCAGGCCCCGTGGGGCCTCTTGTTTGACCTAGGACTTGGTTATTTGACATGTGGATGTGTCACCATGAGACCACATGTCGTCTACCTCGATAATCTTCATGTGACCTTGACCTCTGACCTTAAGGTCAGATTTATGTACTTCAAATAGGGAATAATTATCCAGACCAGAACTTTTTTGTTTTTTGACCTAGGACTTAGTTATTTGACATGTGGATGTATGGCAATTAGACCACATGTCACATGTAATCATGACCTTCATGTGACCTTGACCTCAAGGTCAAATTTATGTACTTTAAATAGGGAGTAATTGTCCAGACCAGATTTTTTTTTTTTTGGACATGTGGATGTGTCACCATGAAACTGCATGTCCGCAACCTTGATGAACTGCATGTGACCTTGACCTCTGACCTCAAGGTCAAATTTATGTACTTCAAATAGGGAATAATTGTCCAGATCAGAACTTTTTTGTTTTTTGACCTAGGACTTAGATGATTGACATGTGGATGTATCACAATGAGACCACATGTCATCATGACCTTCATGTGACCTTGACCTCAAGGTCAAATTTATGTACTTTAAATAGGGAGTAATTGTCCAGACCAGAATTTTTTTTTGACATGTGGATGTGTCACCATGAAACCGCATGTCTGCTACCTTGATGAACTGCATGTGACCTTGACCTCTGACCTCAAGGTCAAATTTATGTACTTCAAATAGGGAATAATTGTCCAGATCAAATTCTTTTTGTTTTTTGACCTAGGACTTAGATGATTGACATGTGGATGTATCACAATGAGACCACATGTCATCATGACCTTCATGTGACCTTGACCTCAAGGTCAAATTTATGTACTTTAAATGGGAGCGCGGTGACTCAGTAGGTAGAGGTGCAGGCTGCAAGCCGAGAGGTCCTCGGTTCGAATCCCACCTGCGGCAACCGCGTTGTGTCCTTGGGCAAGACACTTCATCTCCATTGCCCGCATGGGGGCACGATGACGCCGTGTACTAAGGCGTACTGCACGCATGTCTTCAACCAATCTAACCCTACCTGTGCTGCAGTGCGGAGTTTCGATGTTGAGGAGCTGGCAGCTGCTCGTCGTTGCTCGGTGGTTCTCTCCGGGTACTCCGGCTTCCTCCACCCGTAAAACTGTCACAGTCATGATTAGCCATTGTGCATAAATATATGACCTTAAACATCAGTAAATAAATAAATATAATAATGTACTTTAAATAGGGAGTAATTGTATTTACATATTTCTCTTTAGAAGCTAGACCTTACATATCTAGTATGATTGTCAATATTTTTATGTATATATCATTTGTAGTGCATAAAATAGAAAGGAAGGGGAGACATATGTTTTAGTGTGCTAAAACACTTTCTAGTTATATTTGGTACAGTAATAAAGTGACATGGGGGTAACAATACTTGTCTAGCGAGAGTTTCTTCCACACATTTTCTCCAGTGTTATAGACATTTTGACTCTTTCAAATTTTTTGCAGTCAGGGGCATTAGCAGTGCTTTGCAATGTAGTCCGCTTGTTTTCTTCACAGTACATACATGTTGTAACAGCATCTAAAATTGAATTTTTGATATTATGAAATATATTACCAATAAATTGGAATGTGTGTGTTAAAGTGGAACCTTCTTAATTGAAGAGCATCTTTGTCAAAGAAAAAAAATTCAGTTTGCAGAAGCATACTGTTAACAGGAATTGGCTCATTTTCTCATTTTTTAGTTTTAAACTGAGCATTTATTCTATCATTGAGCTCTGTCAACAAGGTATAATAGATTAAATGCCTATAGTGGATGTATTGGGGGCCAAAAATTCCTCTACATGTGGGGAATTCACTGGATGTCGGAGTAATTCTTCGATGGGTCATTAGAATTTTAATTCAGTTAACCATATGAAAGATAACAGGTGAAATGTGTACGGAAGGTATGGCAAATGATTTGGTGTTTGTAAATTCCAAACAATTAACAGGGTTATTCAATTAAATGATATACAATTAAGTGGGATCCACTGTATTATGATTTCAAAAATATTATAAATAATTTGGAACGCATGTGTCCAAAAACACTTTGAACATAAGCAGCAAAAATTTTAACTCCCCAAACAATGTACCTTAATAATTAATAATCAGTGCACTATTTTCTACCCGCTTTTAGTTGACATAAATGAAAAACTGGAGTAATGTGACACAGTGTACCTTTGTCCTATGTGATCTGGACTCTTTGTGCCCTGTTACTTTGCATAAATATTTAACAGTTGCTTACTGCTGTTTGGTTTTACTTTATGGTTACCCCAGCTTATTACAAATTTCTGATTATCATCTTGGGAACTGAAAAACCAAAAAATACAACCAATGAGGGTTTCAAGGGCATATACCTATAACACAAGCCTGATATTCTTTAGGAGAGCAGGAGTGATACACGCCTACTGCACTCTTAGAAAAAAATTAGGAGGGCAATTTTTTGCACCCCTTGATTTTCTAGAATGCCAGACCTGTTTGGGGCTGCCTTTAAAATCTATTATCATTTCGCCCCTGACTTCCAATGTTCTCTGCCTACTGACACAGAGAACACATTGGAACTCAGGGGACGATATGTCACTGTTGATTCACATTAATTCATGACCCATTCTGTGTCGCATTTCGATAAATTTTGAGTGTAGAAGACAGTCACATAAGAATTTTTGAATGCAACATTTCGAATGAGATGTGTGTGCCAATTTTTTCACTGTGTAGCTGAATGTAGTACAATTTTTCAGTCACAATATTAATACCTTGAAATGAATATAAACAAAATAGCATACAAGTTTTTACATTGAAAATTTCAGGTGCAATTGCACTCCCAAGCAATCTGAGGAGGGCAATTGTTTTGGACTCCTTGGTTTTCTAGATTGCCAGGCCTGATAACATATCCCCTACAGGCCTACAATCTGTAACTAGTAGACCACAGGTCCTACAGGTGATGGTCAGGACCTCTATTGCTTGCCAGTTGGCGGAAGTTTATCAAGATTCGCAATAAACTGGATAACGATTACAGAAGATCAGTGGGAGAGAAGTGTGGTCTCGGACAGCCTACAGATATCTTTCCGAGCGAAACCACCACTAACAAGGTGTCCGTGGTGGACAAATCTTCCGGCAAATCCTTGCAAAAGAGAGTCTCTCCTATTGGAGGTACAGGCTCTCTTATCAAAGGAAGCAATAGAGGTCGTCGAGAATCAAAATTCTCGAGGTTTCTACAGTCACCTTTCCTTGTACCGAAGTAAGACAGCTCGTTCTGACCAGTAATAGGCTTGAGCTGGATAAACCAACTTATCGTAGCTCCAAAGTTCTATATGGACACCATTCGGTCATTAAGGGCGAGCATTCGAGTGAACGACTATGCGGCAAGCATAGATCTAAAGGATGCATACTTTTATGTCCTGGTACATCGGGCATTCAGAAAGTACCTATGGTTCGCTGTTCAAGGGATAGTGTATCAGTTCCAAGTGATGTGCTTCGGTCTGAATCTAGTGCCTTGGGCATTCATTCAAATAATGAACACGGTAATGTCTCACTTCTGAGCTGATTCTTCAGTGGGAACGTTGGCTTACTTGGGCCATTGGTTGTATAAAAATATAAATTCAAGGTAATTTGTATATTTTTCAAGTATCTTCAGAGATACGGCAACAAAATTACTCTTCAGAACGATGTTCAGAGTCTGCCTCTCTTGCTCCGATGTCTCGGCTTCATCGTAAACAAGAAGAAGTCAGGTCCAGCTCTGTCCAAGTCGTTCATTCACTTGGGAATGAGCTTCAAGACTCACAACAATCTGGTTCGTCTGCCGTTACCCAGAGTGAAATTAGTCAGCTGTTATGCTTGCTTTTGTCTACACTCAGACGCATTAACAGCGAGGGAATTTATGCATCTGATGGGAGTGTGAAGACGCATCGGCTCGAGACCAATATTGTTTTAACGGACCTCGTAAAACAAAATGTCCAGATTTGGGCAGATATTCAGTGGTTAACTCAGGTAGTCCCGCTGCAGCTGCCAGATCTGGCTTTCATGATTATGATGGATGAGAGTCAAACAGGTTGGCACGCGATACTGAGCCCCACAGACACAAAGTGTCAGGGTGTTTGGGACCCTCGGTTCCTAGAGAAACACATAAACATCAAAGAGATGATGTCAATATAGTTAGCACTACAACATTGGATTCACATTACTGCGGACACTCATGTTCAGATATTGTCTGACAACTCGACAGTAGTAGCGTACATCAGGAACCAGGGAGGCACACATTCGATTCTGTTATGGGAACGAATGGAAAAAATTCTTCTGTATGTCATGAATCATCATGTGCATCTATCGGTCCGTCATATAGCAGGTCGTCTGAACGTACTAGCAGACTAGCTCGCTCTCTCGGAAAGGTCACCTTTTGCCATCAGAGTGGACATTCAACAAGCAGTCTTCAGACAGATTTGCTACCAATGGGATCGACCTATGATAGATTTGTTTGGACACATCTCAACAATCAGTTGCAGACGTACGTGTCACCATGTATATACTATCGAGCGTACACAGTAGACGCTCTGTCATTCTCATGGGACAGAATGATAGGATATACATATCCTCCACTCCAACTCCGTTGATTCAGCAGATTCCATTAAAAATCAAACAGTCTCGTTGCAAGATTCTGTAAGTAGCACATCTGTCGTCACAGAAATCGTGCATCAATCTTCTCAGGTGTCTGTTATGGGATGTTCCCTGAAAGCTTTCTCCGTGGGAGGACCTTCTTTATCAAGGGAAGTCATGCACACTGCAACACTACCCGGAAGGTCTCCACCTTCACATATTTCCATTGTGCGGTCCTTCTTGCACGGCAAGCAATTTACAGGACGAGCAGAGGACGCAATTTCTAACTGTAGGAGGGCCGCCTCTTCGCTGAATTACGCAGCAAAGTGGAAGGTTTTCTTCTATTGGTGTAAGGATCCATCCATACCAGATATTGCCAACTTTCTAGTCTACTTGTTTGACGTTCCCAAACTGCAGCCTGTCACTTTTTAGGGCTATAGGTCTATGTTATCGAACACTTACGTTCATCATGATAACTTGGCAATTGGATCTAATGCTTCATTATCCAAACTAGTTAGAAATTTCTGTATAAAGAGACCTAGAACCCTCAGATTAATTCCTAAGTGGAATTTGGCTTGGATTCTGTTGAAGCTTAAAGAAGCTCCTTTTGAGCCATTAGACATTGTAGAGTTCAAATTCTTGACCTATAAAACTACATTTCTCATAGCCTTTGCTTCCGCTAGAAGAGTTAGTGAACTTCATGCTTTATCTGTTGACGAATCTCACTACCATAGTGTTGGTAATACCATCACTTTAACTACACAAGTGGAATTTTTGGCTAAGAATCAGGCTCCAGATAAATGGTCTGAGCCTATTACCATAAAGGCTCTGCCATCTACGGACAACCATAGACCTCTGCTGTGTCCAGTCAGAGCTATGCACATATATAAACGCCGATCAGAGTTTATAAGAAAAGGAAGGAATCGCTTCCTAACAGAAAAGATATTTCTGTTCATTCGATTGCTAGATGGATTCAGTTGGCAATACAAATTCCTATGAAAGTCTATCTTCGGATCAGCGTTCTGTTAATAAGATACCAGCACATGTAGTTAGAGCGCTGTCCACTTCTTGGGCTTAGTCTAACAGTATAGTCATTACTGATCTCATGAAAGTTGCGTACTGGACACAGCCTTCTACATTTACCAAGTTTTACCTTAGAAATTTAGAGTCATTCTCCGGTGACCTTAGATGTTTAGGTCCTCTATTCGTTGCTTAGAATGTCGTCCACTAAATGATTACATCTATAGTTATTTAGGCAGCCTGTTCCAGCAGTGACGCTGTTCTGCTGCCCTCTTCATTCCGAGGACATGTACCTCAGAACAAGGAGAAGGGGAGGGACAGTTTTTTCCCTTATGATCGTCTGGCTTTATAGTGAGAAGCAAGGGAAGACCTCCTCTGGTGTCAGTAGTCCCGAGTCTGTGCTGGAATGATTTTAATGTGTAGCTTGGTGTGAAGCAAATTAATTTATGTATTGTTTTTAAAGTGTAGCTCACTGTGAAGCATTTGTATATGTCGCGTGTCAAACGGGCATTAATATACAAACCTCAGACACTTTTAAGTGAGAATAAAGAGTCTCATTCTCTGGACTATCTTTATATATTGGCTTCCCTTCACCGAATTAGCATAATGGGTTATGCTGGCATTAAATGGAGAATTATAAATTATGTAATGCACAATTACATTGTTGGTGTTATGTCTTTCTCGTTTCTCATAAATGAGAAAAACATATATAATTCCTTTCTCTCCTATTCTCCTGAAGGAGCTATCCTTTAAGAAGTGATTGAGTAATTGGATTTTCCTCTATGTCCTAGGCATTCCAGCCTTTTTACGATTCAGCTAGACTGGGCCATTGGTTGTATAAAAATATAAATTTAAAGTAATTTGTATATTTTCTATACTTACCAATGGCCCAGATGGGGATGACCCTCCCATGAGTAGGCACTCTTACCTCCCCACTGTTCACAACATTTAGTAGGCAATTTCTAGAAAGAATGATGGTTGACGCCAATTTTGGTGTCTTCCTGGATACTGCGCATGCACAGTTCCCAAAAGTATGGAGGACCAGATAGGACATGAAATTTTCAGTTTTGCGTGCAAATTTTGGGGATTGGGGTTGTGGGGGGGGGGGGGGGGGGGGGGCAAAATTTGTGTTTGGCCCTGGATTAAATTTAGAGTTAGCACCAGCTAGTTTGGGCCATTGATAAGTGTAATCAATATACAAATTACTTTTTTGAATTTATAATTTTCTGGAGGATGATTATGCCTGTTCCTATTTTTCACTGTTTAAGTCACAGGGAGAATTCTAATGTTTCACTCTCACGAACTCACTCTCCTGGGAACAGAATTCATCATGCATCTGATCTCGTTTCAAGTCCTTCTTGATTAGATAGGATTCTCAGCCCTTCAGGTTTCTACACCAAGTTAGCCATCACTTTTCATTGGGAAATATTCAAGACCTTTTGCCATCTTTATTCTCTAGAGCAGCACAGCCATTCCCTTGTTACGTAGGCAGACTGAAGTTCTTGTTTTGGGGTTTCTTTTCATCCTTGTTTAGGCTATTTCGACCACTATATTCCACGATAATTTTTATTTGTTGACACATGGTTGTTTTTGTTGGCTGATTTATCCATCTATATTGAGTTACAGGTGACAATTCTGTATTATTTAACGGAATACAATGGTCAACTATTATGGAATTGTTTCTGTCACTCAGTTTAGAAATTTTTTTGGGGTGGGGGATGGGTGAGCTTGTTCCTTCTCCTTTTTTACCGATTTTGCAGATACCTTTCATTCAGCACAAAAGAGGCTTCTTCCAGGCAGCAAGAGACAAGTTTTTCTTCATTTCTACAAGTGACATTATTCACTGTCAGGTTGTTATCTCAGTGGCCTTCTCATGTCACTGACTTCTCTATGCATGAGTTTATGGCCCAATTTTATCTTACATATTTTAAATATGAGAGTCACCAATTTTGACTGTTTTGGTTCAGTTATAGTCAATTGGGTGTCAATACAGGTCTCTTTTTTTTCAGTACTAACATCTTTCTTATCAGCCTACCTTACAGTTGTTTACTACAGGCTTGCACTACAGTGGAAGATCCTAACTCAGAAAATATACTCTCTATTTTGATCTTTCCCAAGCGATTTGGGAAAGAAAAGTGGTGCAAAAGCACCAAGAAAAAATAAGCCAAAACTGGTTCGAGTGCTACCGGCACGTACCCAGTAGGGGACGTTCTTCTCCCAGTACAAATCCACGACTTCCGTTGCCAGCGTGCAGACACATAGCTAATGACTCATTCTTTTTTCGTCCGCCATGTGGCAGGATGCCCATTTTGCATTCAGAAACAGTGATAATTCAACTCGTTGATAATGGTTACCTGTTACTGGAATTATGGATCTGATAATAATAATAACAGGACTGTGTTTTATATATTCTTGTTATTATTTTCAACCACATATTTTTATACTGTACCAATGACCCAGACATAGCTGGTGCTAACTCTTAAAAATCTAGGGCCAAACACAAATTTTGCCCCCCAATTCCCAAAATTTGCATCTAAAACCAAAGAAATCATGTCCTGAATGGCCCTCTATACTTTGCCTCTACTGCGCATGCGCAGTGTCAAGGAGGTCTCGAAATTGGCGCCAATTATCATTCTTTGTTTGGCCCTTCATCAGTTCACATCTGACTGATCTTTGTGCTTGTAAATCTCAGTTTAAATGATGCCAGACACATAAATATTAGAGAAATGGTGGATCTAAAGAGGAAATAGAAGGAGGAGAGGAAAAATGAGTGGCAGGAAATAATCAGGGCTGTAACTTAAATTTTTTTTATGAAATTATGATAAGTTGCCTAATTTCGAGGCATGGGCCTGTTGTTGTCATTCTTGCTATAAAGTTAACACTGCTTGTTCAGTGTTTCCTCTCTCCATTTCCTTTAAGTCCCCCCTTGCTATTCTCCCATGCTTTTGGCATATTTTCTGTAATATTATTACTAAAATTTCTTTGGAGTTTTAGCTGGGTAACAGAATGAATTCTGTTCTTTTCCCCATGTTTACGTCCTCACCCATGGGTGTTTAGGCGTAGTGTTCTGCATCTACCATCTGATGTTCTGCAATTTCTTCCCTGGAAGTCTCTGTTTTGCATCAGATAGTGTGTTATTGGTAAGTGATTTCGGGCCATGGATATCAGTGCCTGGAGTCGTGTTTCTGGTGTTTATACACTTCTTGTTTACATTGACAACAGTCTCTGTGGAGGGGGATTTCTTGTCTTTGTATTAGCTTAATCATAACAAGATACATTTTTATTATACGTAAGTGTTGCATTAATTTTTTAAAAATATTTTTAAAATTTTTGTCCACACTTAGGCTTCTTGGGATCCATTGGGGCTCAACGTTACTTTTCAGAAACTTGGGCTTTTCTGAAAAAAATATTTTTTCAAAAAATTTTTTTGATTTCAATTATTTTTTCTATGTTAATGGATCATGTTATTATGTATCTTTGTTTTCAGGGGTTGGTGCGAGTACTAGGACTTCTTGTATTCTTTTCACAATGAAAGGATATTGTTCAAATTGTAATAAGAGGAAATCTTCCTCTGACTTTCATAATCATTGTATTAATTGTAGTCAGTGTACTCGCACTAACTCCTGTTCAGTATGTGTCAATTGGGATGACAAACATTGGAAGCGTGTGTCACGGTATGTTGTTAGCGGGGAAAAGGCCATGTCGGTCCTTTCTCCGCAGGGTCACTCTAGTTTATCAATCTCTATTTCAGAGGAACAAGAACAGGGTGATGTTTCCGTGATGTCTTCCAAAAGTGTGCCTCCGTCGTCACAGTTAAATGAAGAGCTAGCGGCAAAAGTGCTCATGGAAATACATCAATTGCCTAAGAGGTCCCTAGTAAGATTGACGGCGTTGACGTCTGCTAGCTCGCCTGGTGTAGCGTCCATTCATCGAATGGTTCGGCAGCCGGGTTCGTCCGTCGTGGTACAGGAAGGAGATTTGGGTGATGCGAGCACTATAAATAGACAAAGTGCATACCCAGTGACGACGGATCAGAGGAGAGAACGGAGGAAGCCTATTAGTCCGGTTCCTAGCTCGTCCAGGTCCATCCGGGCTGCGAGCGAGAGAAGTCCCTCTCTCGTACAACAACATCTGGGACCAGATGTTGTGGTACAAAACGTTTCGCATTCGGAGCATACGTCCGCCGCTCGGGATGCTCCGTTATATAGACAGTCCGGAGAGACTGTCGATAAGGCTTCCTCATCCTCACGGCAGCGCACACGACCGCACCTTGGCTACGTGACCACGGATATCCAGCCAGCTTCGCCAATCAGGGATTCCACGGCGACCAGGTCACGCCATCCGGTAGCCAGGGACACGAGGCCTGTAAACTCCGGACGTTTGCATAAGAGAAGTATGCAGGAGTCAACGTACACGGAGCTTCCAGTGGCAAAGCAACGTAAGACCGCTACTCCACAGGCCTCAGTGACGGACGTGCTATCCCAAATAGCACAACTTATCGCAGCATCCCAGCAAACGACAGAATCTCTGTCGGATCAGGAATTATCCGACGACGCTGGGTTAGTACGCTCCGCTGAAGCATCAGGTACGGACGACCGAGAACTTCATAGGGTCCGACAGGATGGCGAAAGGGATTTGGAGGATTTGGAGCTATCCCTTTCGGAACATCATGAAGCTGCCGTAGATTTCATCCCGCATTATCTTCCACAAGTTGTTCCGTCGGACCAGAATGCTGCGATGCCGGATAAGAGACTGATAGCGTCATTGGACACAGAATTTTTTGATCGGTTCAGGGACATCGTCCCTGAGTTTCCGACACAGTCCAATAATGTCACAAGAACATTCAAATTATTGAACGACGCTGTTTATAAGCTTGCTACCAAAACAGGCAAGTCTGGTTTCTTGTCTGCAAATGCTCTAAATCTGCCTTTCATCAATTCAAGGAATAAATTCGAAACGGCAGGACAGGGCATACCGAGAGTTCCTCTGCGTCTAGACGACGAGGCTGAAGACTTGGAATTGTCTATACCGTCGTCTATGTCAATTCCAACCATGACATTGGAAAGGACAATAATGTCTAACAGAGTTAGCTAAGATGCTTTATCATACGCAGACCACCTTACTAAGGCGTTATCATTACGTCTTCAAGGGAAAGAATTCCAGGATATACATTCCTCATTAAGACTTCTTTCAAGGGCAGTAGCTTATTCCACGTATAACTCCGCCCTTTCAGTGGCAAACCTGGAGTAGGTTAGACATGACGCAGCCCTAGCTACATCCACGCGCGTGGATAGTAAGGTGAAGAACTCTCTCAGAGTCGCTTCGGTCTCCGGAGAGCTTCTCTTCGATGGCAAGCTTTGAGCAATCTATGATAAGATAACTAAGAAAGCTTCGGATTCTCTGCTATTCAAATCCGCTTCCAAAAAGTCGGATACAGCAGAAAAGAGTAAGACAGGCACTTCTGGGACAAGTACGCCCAAGAGAAGTTCCTATAGAGGTTCTTATACGTCCTCTAGGTCTTATTCTAGAGACCGTCAAGGCAGCGACTCACGTACGGGACGTTATTCTGGCTGAGACAACCAGTCAGACGTCCTTAGGTCGACGGGACAAGGTGTGGGTTGTGGAGGACGTAGTTTCTCCTTCTGCAAGCCTCGCAGGTCCAGGAGGTGATGGTTTGAACCTCTATCGTGTTCCGGTAGGCGGAAGATTATCGAGTTTTATAAACGAGTGGGCGTCAATTACGGACGACCCCTGGGTTCGAGGGGTAATTTCGGAAGGACTAGGAATATCCTTCAATTGAAAGCCGCCATCAACTCGAAGTCCAAAATGGACTCAGCTTCCGTAAAATCCGCAGAAGAGAGATGCTCTTTTATCAGAAGTGAACGCGGTAGAGGTCGTAGAAGACCAGGAATCACCGGGTTTCTACAGCCATCTGTTTCTGGTTCCAAAACCAGACGGCTCGTTCCGTCCAGTCATAGATCTGAGCTGGATAAACAAGCTGATCGTCGTTCCGAAGTTCTATATGGAAACAATTCGATCAGTCAGAGCGAGTATTCGAGTGAACGACTATGCTACAAGCATAGATCTCAAAGATGCATACTTTCACGTCATGGTACATCCGACATTCAGAAAGTATCTACGCTTCGCAGTCCTAGGAGTTGTATATCAGTTCCGAGCGATGTGCTTCGGCTTGAACCTAGCACCCTGGACTTTCACTTGAATAATGAACTCCGTAATGATACATTTCCGAGCTCATTCGTCTGTGATAACATCGGCCTACCTGTACGACATTCTTCAGAGGTACGGCAACGAGTTAACGCTTCAGAACGATGTGCAGAATCTGCTTCTATTACTCCGACATCTCGGTTTTATAATAAACGAGGAGAAGTCGGATCTGGTGCCGTCCAAGTCATTCACTCATCTGGGAATGAGCTTCGAGACGCACAACAATCTCGTTCGTCTGCCGTTAGAGCGAAATTAATCAGTTGTTACGCTCGCTATTGTCTTCACTCAGACAAAGTCACAGCGAGAGAGTTCATGAGACTGATAGGTCTGTGCGGAGCTGCTGCGGATCTCATTCCGATGGTGCGGTTACGCACTCGTCCTCTCCAAATTTTCTTGACTCAGAATTGGAGTGTAAAGATTCATTCGCTCGATATAGACGTTCTCTTGTCAAATCAAGTGAAACAAGAGATTCAGACTTGGGCAAACATTCAGTGGTTGACTCAGAGAGTCCCACTGTAGTTGCCGGATCCGAGTTTTACGATTATGACGGATGCCAGTCAAACAGGTTGGGGTGCAACATTGATCCCAACGGATTCGAAGTGCCAGGGTCTTTGGGATCCGCAGTTTCTAGGCAAGCACATAAAAATCAAGGAAATGATGTCAATTTGGCTTGCACTACGTCATTGGATGAACATTATTCAGAAAGCACATGTCCAAATCCTGTCCGACAATACGACAGTAGTAGCGTATATCCGGAACCAGGGAGGCACTCATTCCGTTCCCTTATTCAATTTAACGGAAAGAATCCTTCTATTTGTTCTAGAACACCAAGGTCTGCTTTCGGTCCGTCATATTCCGGTTCGTCTGAATGTATTAGCAGACTCCCTTTCACGGAAGGGTCGCTTGTTGCCGTCAGAATGAACTCTCAACAAACAGGTATTCAATCAGATTTGCTACCAATGGGAGCGGCCAATGATAGACTTATTTGCGACACAACTCAACAATCAGTTGCAGACGTATGTGTCGCCATGTCCGGATCCCCGAGCATATGCAGTAGACGCTCTATCGATCTCGTGGGACGGAATGATAGGATATGCGTATCCTCCAGTGCCGTTGATTCAGCAAATATTGCTAAAGGTAAAACAATCACAATGCAAAATTCTATTGGTAGCATCTCTGTCTCCACAGAGACCGTGGATAAATCTACTCAGGTGTCTGCTGTGGGACTTACCGCGAAAACTTCCTCCACGAGAGGATCTTCTTTTGCAGGGGAAATCGCGTCAACTTCATCACAACCCGCAAGGTCTCAACCTTCACGTATTTCCGTTGTGCGGTCCTTCTTGCACGGCAAGCATTTTACAGGACGAGCAGTGGACGCGATTTCTAACTGTAGGAGGACCTCCTCTTCGCTAAACTATGCGGCTAAGTGGAAGGTCTTTCCTCGTTGGTGTAGGGATCATTCTGTTGATATTTTTGATCCCTCCATACCAGACATTGCAAACTTTCTAGTATACTTGTTTGACGAGATCAAACTGCAGCCTGTTACTATTAAAGGTTATAGGTCTATGTTATCTGATACCTATGCACACCATGATAGTTTACAAATTGGATCTAATGTCTCTTTATCTAAATTAGTTAGAAACTTCTTGATAAATAACCTAGAACCCTTAGATTAATTCCTAAATGGAATTTAGCTTGGGTTCTTCTTAAACTAAAAGAAAAGCCATTTGAGCCTCTTGAGACAGTAGATTTCAAATTCTTGTCTTATAAGACAGCATTTCTCTTAGCTTTCTCTTCTGCTAGAAGAGTCAGTGAGCTTGATGCACTATTGGTGGACGATTCTCATTATCATAGTGTCGGGAACACTATCACCTTTACTACTTATGTTGGATTTTTCGCTAAGAATCAGGCTCCTAATAAATATCCGGAACCTATTATTATAAAAGCCCTTCCATCTTCAGACGGACATAGGCCTTTACTCTGTCCGGTTAGAGCTTTACGTATTTATAAACAAAGATCTCAGTTTATCAGAAAGGGACGAAAACGCTTTTTTCTGTCTCTGATGCCTAATAGAAAGGACATTACGGTCCATTCTATTGCTAGATGGATTCAGTTAACTATCCGTACTGCTTATGATAATCTATCTTCTACTCAGCAGTCTGTGCTTAAGATTTCGGCTCATGAAGTAAGAGCTCTTTCTACATCTTGGGCTTACGCAAATAGTGTTGCTATTACAGATTTAATGAAGGCTGCATATTGGTCTCAGCCATCCACATTCACGAATTTTTATCTCAGAAATATTGAGTCCATTTCTGGAGACCTGCATTGTTTAGGTCCGTTATCTGTTGCTCAGAGTGTCGTCCACTAAACAGTTGCAACTATAGTTATGCAGGCGCTTTCTGTTCCGGCAGTGACTCCGTCCTGTTGCCCTCTTCGCTCTGGGCTATTTGACCCAGGGCAAGGGGAGGGGGGGGGGGGGAGGGTGTTCCCTTAGGTCGCCTGCTTTATAGTGAAAAGCAAGGGGATACCTCCTCCGGAGTCAGTAATTCTGAGTTGTTACCGGGATGGTTTTAAAGTGTAAAGTTAATGTTTAAAATTCATTCATGTCATATTTTTAAAGTGTAGCTTGGTGTGAAGCATTTGTATATGTCACGTGTCAAACGGGCGTTAATATACAATCCTCGGACACTTTTAAAGGAGTATAAAGAGTCTCAATTCTCTGGACTAACTTCATTTATTGGCTTACTTTAAAAATAATTCGTATAAAGGGTTATACTGGATATTAATAGAGAACATGAATGTTATTATGCTCAATTATGGAGGGTATTGTGTCTTTCTAATTTATCATAAAATAAGAAAGATACATGTAAAGCCTAATACTCCTTTTCTTCTCGAGGGGATGACTCTATTTTATATAGTTGAGCTTATTGGATTTTCCTCTATGTCCTAGGCCCTCCAGCCTTTTTACTGTTCAGCTATGTCTGGGTCATTGGTACAGTATAAAAATGTTAAAATATTTATAGTAATTTATATATTTTTTATACTTACCAATGACCCAGATGGGGATGGCCCTCCCAGAAGTTGGGAACTCATACCTCCCCGCTGAGTACATAGCGCTGACCAGGCACTGCTTGTAAGAATGATAATTGGCGCCATTTTTGAGACCTCCTTGACACTGCGCATGCGCAGTAGAGGCAAAGTATGGAGGGCCATTCAGGACATGCTTTCTTTGGTTTTAGATGCAAATTTTGGGGATTGGGGGGCAAAATTTGTGTTTGGCCCTAGATTTTTAAGAGTTAGCACCAGCTATGTCTGGGTCATTGGTAAGTATAAAAAATATATAAATTACTATAAATTTCATTGTATTTTATATATTTTCCGTGTCGCGCATGACTTTCGCGTACCGTGCAGTTCGGACATAAAATTTTTCGGTTGATAAATTTTATTATTATGTGTACCCATACTATGTATGGTACACATAATGCCGGCATCCGGGGTGGCCATCCATTGTTTGTCCATCCTTTGTCTGTACGTCTGTCCATCCGTCTGTCCATCTGGCATCCATATCCAGTTCTTAGGCATTCGATAACTTGAAAAATATTGCTTGGATTGTCAAGTTACTTTATATTTGTGTTCAGGTTACTGATGTGCCAAGCTGTATAGTTTTTGGTGTAAATCTATTATTTTGATCCTAAGATATTAACCCTTTATCCTTCAAACTGAAAATTCCTCCAATCCCTTTGGCATTCGATAACTTGAAAAATATTGCTTGGATTGTCAAGTTAATTTATATTTGTGTTCAGGTTACTGATGTGCCAGGCTGTGTAGTTTTTGGTGTAAATCTGTTATTTTGATCCTGAGATATTAATCCTTTTTCCTTCAGATTGAGAATTCCTTCAATCCCTTTGGCATGAGATAACTCAGAAAAGTTCAATCCTTTTGTCATGTTACTTCATATATGTATTCAGGTTACTGATGTGCCAAACTGTGTAGTTTTAGGTGTAAATCTGATAATCTGATCCTGTGATATTAACCATTTATCCTTCAAATTGAGAACTCCTCCAATCCATTTCTTCAGCATGCTATAACTCAATAAATATTAATCCGATTATCAGGTTACTTTATATATGTATTCAGGTTACTGACGTGTTGTGCTGTATAGTTTTTTAGCTCAACTTTGGCGAAGCCAAATTTGAGCTTATGCCATGGCCAGTTGTCCGTCGTCTGTCTGTCCGTCTGTCCATCAACAATTTAATACGGCTCGGGCTAGAAGTCGTATTTATGAACCGATCTTTATGAAACTTCTTGGGTACCTTTGTTATGACCGTGGGATGAGAACAAGTGTTTTTGGGTCCGATCCAAAATTCAAGTTCACCGCTGGCAGCTATTTTATACAAAATTAGGTGCAATCAGATTTTTGTGTAGAACTTCCATATGAAAGCACTGATTTGAATATTTTTTTGTATGAATATTTAGTACCATGGGATACGTCACATATAATATGGGTTTTTTCCTCGTGCGTAAATTATGCAAATTAGACTAACTTTGATGTATTTAGTGTTACTTTCAGCACTGTAAGTGCAAATGCCAATAAGTTACTGATGTGCTGTGCTGTGTAGTTTTTTAGCTCAACTTTGGCGAAGCCAAATTTGAGCTAATGCCATGGCCATTTGTCCATCGTCCGTCTGTCCGTCTGTTCATCAACAATTCAATACGGCTCAGGCTAGAGGCCATATTTATGAACCGATCTTTATGAAACTTTTGGGTACCTTTGATAACACCGTGGGACGAGAACAAGTGTTTTGGGGTCCGGTCCGAAATTCAAGATGGCCGATGGCAGCCATTTTGTACAAAATTAGGTGCAATCAGATTTTTGCACAGAACTTCGATATGAAAGCGCTGATATGAATAATTTTTTGTGTGAATGTTTAGTACGTTGGGATACATCACATATAATACAGGTTTTTTTCTCAATCAGAAATTATGCAAATTAGATGAACTTTGATTTTTTCAGTGCTACTTACACACAGTAAGTACTCATATCAGTACGGCTCGGGCTAGAGTCTGTATTTATGAACCAATCTTCACGAAACCATTCACGGCCATTTTGTAGCGAAATCAGGTCCAATCAGTTCTGTGTCACAACTTCTATACAGCTCGTATTTATGAAATGATCTTCACGAAACTTCTTGGGTACCTTTGTTTTCACCTTGGGACAGGAACGAGTGTGTTTTGGGGTGCCTTTGTTATCACTGGGCTATGAGAACAAATATTTTGGGGTTCTGTCATCCCCACTCTGGGACTCAAAGATTTCTTTTCTAGTTTAGCATCTGACTGTCACCCAACTTTACAATACCTTACCTATACATTTGTTACAGGCTACGGTCAGTATTTATGCACAGACCATTACAATACTTTATATGTACCTTTGTTATCAGGTCATTACCAAGATGTTTGTCATTGGTGTGTCTCATACTATACATGTACTTGTCTTAACAAGTTGAGCTACAGTGTCATTGACACTTTCATTATGTAAATCTAATATTAGATATTAACTCTTTATCCATCAAATTAGAAACTCCTCCAATCCATTTCTATATGTACCCATACCATGTATGGTGTACATAATGTGGGTATCCAGGGTGGCCCTCCGTCATACAGCTTTCTACTAGTCAGCTTGATCAGCCTTCTGTTGGAGGCAGAGGCCAATCCTTTGATCACACAGATTGCCGAGTTTCTGGTAAATCTGTTTGATTCTCAGGGTTTCCAGCCTGTTACCATCAAAGGGTACAGGTCCATGCTTTCGGAGACCTTTTCGTATGTGGGACAGTGTTGTATAGGCACTAATCCATACCTCTGCAAACTTGTTCGGCACTTTTCCTTGAAAAGGCCTAGGACTTTGCAGCTTACCCCAAGATGGAATCTTTATTGGGTGTTGCCTTGCTTGGGGCGGGGGGGGGGGGGGGGGGGGGGTGCATTCGAATCTTTATCCCAGGTGGATATGCGTTTTCTCAAATACAAGATGGCTTTTCTGAGGGCTTTTGCCTCAGCCAGACTGGATAGTGAGCTTCATGCCCTCTCGGTTGACCCGGCCTTTGTCAGGAGCTCTCCCAACAGTGTTACATTTACCACTGATTGCTCCTTTCTGGCCAAGAATCTGATACTCCGCCTCCTAACTGTATCAGGGCTCTTCCTTCTGTTGAGGGTAACTGCCCTTTGCTCTGTTCTGTTGAGGGTAACCACCCTTAGCTCTGTCCAGTTTGTTCAATTCGAATTTATCTCAATTGGACGCAGTTCATTAGGAAAGGCAGGAAAGGATTTTTTCCATCTCTTATTCCTGGTCGACAAGATCTCTCCTCAATCCATTTCTCGATGGATTTGTCTTGCTATTTGCGTGGCTTACACTCGTCTATCAGTTGGCGATTGTCTTACCAATCGTATTTTTGCCCACGAGGTGCATACATTGTCTGCCTCTTGAGCTTATTCTAACTCTGTCAAGTTGCCGGATGTTATTCAGGCAGCCTACTGGAGAAATGCTTCTACTTTCTCCACCTACTATCTGCGTCCATTGCAGGAGCAGTCTGAGGACCTTTTTGCTTTAGGCCCTCTTTCTTCTGCTTGGGCTGTTGTTTGCCCTAGCCATTAGGCTAGTCACAAGGTCAGTTCCAGCTCTGTGCTGTTACTGTCTTTTCTGTCTGTGCATTGCTCAGAACCGTACGCCTCATCTCTCATTGTCTTTTACTAATGTTTGTGAGGCTATGGTTTGATAGGCCTGGGGACCTCTTCCTCTATCCACGGTTCCAGTGCATTTGGGTTATGTGTGGGTTGGTTATGTGATTCCCTCCATCCTATTGTCTATTCAGCCTGTGTCTATTCAGCCTGTAGTAAAGAATTGTAAGGTAGGTTGATAAGACATTTAAATTTTATAGTAAATTTCCTTTCTTATTATACCTACCACAATTGTTTACATGGAGGATCTCCCATCTTCTTATTCAGGTAAGAATCCTTCCTCCCCGCTGATCACATAACTCCAACGTTGGCGGATTCAAAAGAATGAGTCATTAGCTATGTGTCTGTGCACTGGCAACAGAAGTCGTGGATTTGTACTAGGAGAAGAGTGTCCCTTACTGGGTCTGCGCCGGTAGTACTCGACCCAGTTTTGGCTTATTTTTTCTTGGTGTTTTTGCTCCACTTTTCTTTCTCAAATTGCTTGGGAAAGATCAAAATAGTGAGTATATTTTCCGAGTTAGAGTCCTCCACTGTAGTGCAAGCATGTAGTAAACAATTGTGGTAGGTATAATAAGAAAGGAAATTTACTATAGAATTTAAATTTCTCAAGTGATCTTATGTGGTTAGCTTTTCTTCGGTCATTATAATTTGTTCATGTCATGTCTCTTTGTTAGTTTGGATTACAATCCAGTACTAAATTGACATCTTCCTGATAACCTCCTCATTATTTTTCATGTAAGCTTTTTAGTTGATGTGTTACTTTTGTACACTATACATTGATTTCTCAGGCTATATCATTATATTAGTGTACTGTTGAACATGAATCCTCCATGTTCTTCTTTAGTTCAGGCTGCCAACTTTTACTTTGGAAAGAAAAGAGGAAGGGGCATGCATGCAATAGGTTTCATTCCTCTGTATTGTTTCACAACCTCCAGTGGGCAAGTTTAAAAGACTTTCAGGGCAGTCTTGTGATTTGTTTTTCATCACTTTCTTTAGTCGCCAATAGAATCCTTTGTTCTCCTTTTTAGGTTTTCTTAGCTTTACTCAAATGTTTTGTCTTCAGCTTGTTATGTTTGCTTTGTCTGCAATTTGTAAGACAGTGTAATCAGGGGCTGGCGTGATTATTCGATTAGTCAGCTGTTAACTATGGCAGTAGTCAACCTTTTTATTTTTAGTCAGTGGTTGTTCTTTTTCAAAGTGGTACAAATTGAGTTTAAATTGCACTATACAATTAGGTGAATGAAGACTATTAATCTTTGAACATCTAAACCATATTTACTTACAGCCTTTGGTTTCCACATGATTGTGCAATAACGTGATTTTAAGAACACTGAGTCTTGTCATTTGATCAATCTGCAGTACTTTACAGAGTTATTGCAGGCTGTAGAATAAATATAATCTCTGGTATTGTACACAGGAAGGACCCCATTTGAACAATCCGAGCCACGAAAGTGAGACAGTTGTCACAATGTTCAGTTCACGTGTTGTACTAAGTTGTAACTTGTGTAGGAATGACGGGAGGTTTCATTTTGAAATTTCTGGAAATGAAACATTTGCACAAACATTGTTCTGTTTAAACTCTTCAGCTCAATCAGAGATATTTTGGTTTTTCCATTTTATCTCAACACAGAACTGTATACTTTCATACCTCGTCAGTTTTAAAAGTGTAAGTGTATTAGAGATTGTTTTTGAAGTTATGGGAAATGGCTAATCATCGACTAACCATCGATTAATGGTTTGGACTAGTCAACTACAAATATTGATAGTCGCAACAGCCCAAGTTTACTCACATCCATTTCAGGTGTGTAATCAAGTGTGTGACATTTAACCTCAGAGGGATGGTGGTGCATGTGATTTACGACTATGTCTTCAGGGAAATGAACCTAGATTTTAGTTTGTTTTCTTAGCTGTTATTCGATTTATTGCCATGTATCATTGTATGAAATTGAATGATTGTATCAATCCATAGAGATCTAGGTGTAGAATTCTAGAGACTAGATTATTAGTGATTCCTCCCTAGACCATTTCTTTCTAAGATTGTGTCGTGTAATAGGATAGAGACTCACCCTGATTTATTGTGTATGGAGTAAACTGATTGTTGCATTAGAGTAAAGTTGATAAATATGATTTATATGTTATGTTATGTTTATAATTATGTTTGTTGTTTCATTCATATTATCATTCAACATTTTCATCCATTCTTCCAAAAATGCTAAATTTTTATACTGTACCAATGACCCAGACATAGCTGGTGCTAACTCTTAAAATCTAGGGCCAAACACAAATTTTGCCCCCCAATCCCCAAAATTTGCATCTAAAACCAAAAGAAATCATGTCCTGAAGGACCTCCATACTTTGCCCCTACTGCGCATGCGCAGTGTCAAGGACGTTCCGAAATTGGCGCCAATCACCATTCTTTGTTTGGCCCTTCATCAGTCAACATCTCACTGATCTTTGTGCTTGTAAATCTCAGTTTAAAGGATGCCAGACACATAATTATTGGAGAAATGGTGATTCTAAGGAGGATATAGAAGGAGGAGAGGAAAAAGGAGTGACAGAAAATAATCAGGGCTGTAACTTAAAATTTTTTAATGAAATTATGTTAAGTTGCCTATTTTCGAGGCATGGGCCTGTTGTTGTCATTCTTGCTATAAAGTTGCACTGCTTATTCAGTGTTTCCTCTCTCCTGGTCTTCTAAGTCCCCCCTTGCTATTCTCCCATGCTTTTGGCATATTTTTGAGAAAGATCATTTCTAAATTCTCTTGGGAGAATTAGCTTGGTTACAGAATGAATTCTGTTATTTTCCCCATGTTTACGTTTTCACCCATGGGTGTTTAAACGTTGTGTTCTGCATCTACCATCTGATGTTCTGCAGATTCTCCCCTGGGAGTCTCTGTTTTACATCAGATAGGGTGTAATTTTGATGACTGATTTCGGGCCAGTTTTGTCAGTGCCTGGAGTCATGTTTTTTGGTGTTTTTACACTGTTTGTTCACATTGGCAACAGTCTCTTTTGAGGGGGGGCTGTTTGCCTTTGGAGTAGTTTATCTCACTATAAGATACATTATTATTATCCGTAAGTGTTGCATTAATTATTTAATATAATTTTAAAATTTTTGACCACACTTAGCCTTGGGATCCATTGGGGCTCAACGTTACTTTTCAGAAACTTGGGCTTCGCTGAAAAAATATTTTTCAAAAATTATTTTGATTTTCAATTGTTTTTTCAATATTAATGGATCATGTTATTATGTATCTTTGTGTTTAGGGGTTTGTGCGAGTACTAGGACTTGTTGTTGACTTTTCACAATGAAAGGATATTGTTCAGATTGTAATAGGAAGAAATCTTCCTCTGACTTTCATGATCATTGTATTAATTGTAGTCAGTGTACTCGCACTAACTCCTGTTCAATATGTCAATATTGGGATGACAAACATTGGAAACGTGTGTCACGATATGTTGTTAGTGGAGAGACCGGCCCTTTCTCCGCAGGGTCACTCTACTCTATCAGTTTCTATTTCAGAGGAACAAGAACAGGGTGATGTTTCCATGTTATCTTCCGCAAGTGCGCTTCCGTCGTCACAATTGAATGCAGAGCTAGCGGCAAAAGTGCTCATGGAGATACGACAGTTGCCTAAGAGGTCCCCAGTAGGATCGACGGCGCTGTCGTCCGCTAGCTCGCCCGGTGTAGCGTCCATTCACCGAATGGTTCGGCAGCCGGGTTCGTCCGATGCGGTCCAGGAGGAAATGTTGGGTGATGCGAGCACTATAAACATTCAAGGTGCACACCCAGTGACGACGGATAGTAGGAGAGATCGGAGGAAGCCTTCTAGTCCGGTTCCTAGCTCGTCCAGGTCCTGCCGGGCTGCGAGCAAGAGAGGCCTCTCTCTCGTACAACAACATCTGGGACCAGATGTTGTGGTACAAAATGTGTCGTTAGCGGAGCACACGTCCGTCGCTCGGGACGCTCCGTTGTATAGGCAGTCCGCTGAGACTGCTCAGGCTTCTTCTTCCTCTCACCAGCGCACACGACCGCACATTGGCTACATGACCGCCGATATTCTACCAGCTTCGCCGATCAGGGATTCTTTGGCGACCAGGTCACGCCATCCGGTAGCCAGGGACACGAGGCCGGTTGACTCCGGACGTTCGCATAGGAAGAGTATGCGGGAGTCACTAGATGTGGAGCTGCCCTCAGCGAAGCAGCGAAAGACTGCGCCTCCACAGGCCTCGATGTCGGACGTGCTTGCTCAAATAGCACAACTTATCGCAGCATCCCAGCAACCGACAGAAACGGTGTTGGATCGGGAATTATCCGACGGCGCTGGGTCGGTACGCTCCGCCGAAGCATCGGGTGCGGACGACCGGGAGCATCATGAGATCCGACCGGATGGTGAAAGGGATACGGATGACTTGGAGCTATCCCTTTCGGAACAACATAAAGCTGCCGTGGACTTCATCCGGCACTTTCTTCCTCAGGTTGTTCCGTCGGGCCAGACTGCTGCGGTACCGGACAAGAGAATTATAGCGTCATTGGACACTGATTTCTTCGAGCGGTTCAGGGACATCGCACCTGAGTTTCCGTCTCAGTCCAATAATGTCACAAGGACATTTGAATTATTGAACGACGCTATATTCAAGCTTGCTTCCAAAACAGGAAAAGCGGGTTTCTTGTCCGCCAATGCTCTTAACCTGCCTTTCATTAATGCAAGGAATAAATTCGATCCGGCAGGACAGGGTATCCCGAGAGTTCCTCTGCGTATGGACGACGAGGCGGAAGACTTAGAATTATCATTACCGTCGTCTACGAAATGGATACGACTATTTCGTCTAACAGAGCCAGTTTAGACGCTTTATCTTATGCAGACCACCTTACAAAGGCGTTATCACTGCATCTTCAAGGGAAAGAATTCCAGGATATTCAATCCTCTTTAAGACTTCTTTCAAGGGCAGTAGCTTATTCCACGTGTAACTCCGCCCTTTCAGTGGCAAACCTGGAGTTGGTTAGACGTGACGCAGCCCTAGCTACATCCACACTCGTGGATAGTAAGGTGAAGAACTCTCTCAGAGTCGCTTCGGTCTCCGGAGAACTTCTCTTCGACGGCAAGCTTTCTGCAATTTACGATAAAATTACTAAGAAAGCTTCGGATTCTCTGCTGTTTAAATCCGCTTCTAAGAAGACGGACACGGCAGATAAGAGTAAGACAGGCACTTCTGGGTCTAATGCGCCCAAGAGAGGTTCCTATAGAGGTTCTGGTGCGTCCTCTTGGTCTTATTCAAGAGACCTTCAAGGCAGCGACTCACGTGCGGGACGTCCTTTGGGCCGGGACAATCGGTCGGATTCCCCGAGGTCGACGGGACGAGGTGCGGGTCGTGGAGTTCGTGGTTTCTCCTCCCGCAGGCCTCGCAGGTCCAGGAGGTGAGGCTTCAACCTCTATCGCGTTCCGGTTGGCGGAAGGTTGTCGAGTTTTTCAGAAGAGTGGGCGTCGATTACGGACGACCCTTGGGTGAGAGGGGTGATTTCGGAAGGTCTAAGAATATCCTTCAAACGAAAGCCTCCATTAACTCGAAGTCCAAAATGGACTCAACTTCCGTCAAATCCGCAGAAAAGAGACGCTCTGTTATCAGAGGTGCAGTCTCTTTTAATGAAGAACGCGGTAGAGGTCGTAGAAAACCAGGAAACACCGGGATTCTACAGCCATCTGTTTCTGGTTCCGAAACCAGACGGCTCGTTCCGTCCAGTCATAGATTTGAGCTGGATAAACAAGTTGATCGTCGCTCCAAAGTTTTATATGGAGACGATTCGATTGGTCAGAGTGAGTATTCGGGTGAACGATTATGCTACAAGCATAGATCTCAAAGATGCATGCTTTCACGTCATGGTACATCCGACATTCAGAAAGTATCTACGCTTCGCAGTCCTAGGAGTGGTGTATCAATTCCGGGCGATGTGCTTCGGATTGAACCTAGCACCCTGGGCTTTCACTCGGGTAATGAACTCGGTAATGATGTATTTCCGAGCTCATTCGTCTGCGGTAACGTCGGCCTACCTGGACGACATTCTTCAGAGGTACGGCAACGAGTTAACGCTTCAGAACGATGTGCAGAATCTGCTTCTATTGCTCCGACGTCTCGGTTTTATAATAAACGAGGAGAAGTCGGATCTGGTGCCGTCCAAGTCATTCACACATTTGGGAATGAGCTTCGAGACGCACAACAATCTCGTTCGTCTGCCGTTAACCAGAGCGAAATTAGTCAGTTGTTACGCTCGCTATTGTCTTCACGCAGACAAAGTCACAGCGAGGGAGTTCATGAGACTGATAGGTCTGTGCGGAGCCGCTGCGGATCTCATTCCGATGGGGCGGTTACGCAATCGTCCTCTCCAAATTTTCTTGACTCAGAATTGGAGTGTGAAAATTCATTCGCTCGACATAGACGTTCTATTGTCAGATCAAGTGAAACGAGAGATTCAGACTTGGGCAAACATTCAGTGGTTAACTCAGGGAGTTCCGCTGCAGTTGCCGGATCCGAGTTTTACGATTATGACGGACGCCAGTCAAACAGGTTGGGGTACATCATTGATCCCAACGGATTCGAGATGCCAGGGTCTTTGGGATCCGCAATTCCTACGCAAGCACATGAACATCAAGGAAATGATGTCAATTTGGCTTGCGTTACATCATTGGATGCACATTATTCACAATGCTCATGTCCAAATCCTGTCCGACAATACGATAGTAGTGGCGTATATACGGAACCAGGGAGGCACTCATTCAGTTCCGTTATTCAATCTAACGGAAAGAATCCTTCTGTTTGCTCTAGAACATCAAGTTCTACTTTCGGTCCATCATATAATGGGTCGTCTGAATGTACTAGCAGACTCCCTTTCACGAAAGGGTCGCTTGTTGCCGTCGGAGTGGACTCTCAACAAACAAGTATTCAATCAGATTTGCTACCAATGGGAACGGCCAATGATAGACTTATTTGCGACACATCTCAACAATCAGTTGCAGACGTATGTGTCTCTGGGTACGGATCCAAGAGCATTTGCAGTAGACGCTCGGTCGATCCCTTGGAACGGAATGATAGGATATGCGTATCCTCCAACGCCGTTGATTCAGCAAATATTGCTAAAGGTAAAACAATCACAATGCAAAATTCTATTGGTAGCATCTCTGTCTCCACAGAGACCGTGGATAAATCTACTCAGGTGTCTGTTGTGGGACCTACCGCGAAAGCTTCCTCCATGGGAGGATCTTCTTTCGCAGGGGAAACCGCGTCAATTTCATCACAACCCGCAAGGTCTCAACCTTCACGTTTTTCCGTTGTGCGGTCCTTCTTGCATGGCAAGCACTTCACAGGACGAGCAGTGGACGCGATTTCTAACTGTAGGAGGACCTCCTCTTCGCTAAACTATGCGGCTAAGTGGAAGGTTTTTCATTGTTGGTGTAGGGATCATTCTGTTGATATTTTCGATCCCTCCATACCAGACATTGCAAACTTTCTAGTATACTTGTTTGACGAAATCAAACTGCAGTCTGTTACTATTAAGGGTTATAGGTCTATGTTATCTGATACCTATGCACATCATGATAGTTTACAAATTGGATCTAATGTCTCTTTATCTAAGTTAGTTAGAAACTTCTCGATAAATAGACCCAGAACTCTTAGGTTAATTCCTAAGTGGAATTTAGCTTGGGTTCTTCTTAAACTGAAGGAAAAGCCATTTGAACCTCTTGGGACAGTAGATTTCAAATTCTTGTCTTATAAGACAGCTTTTCTCTTAGCTTTCTCTTCTGCTAGAAGAGTCAGTGAGCTTCATGCACTGTCGGTGGATGATTCTCACTATCGTAGTGTCGGGAACACTATCACCTTCACTACTGATGTGGGATTTTTAGCTAAGAATCAGGCTCCTAATAAATATCCGGAACCTATTGTTATTAAGGCCCTTCCGTCTTCAGACGGGCGTAGGCCTTTACTCTGTCCTGTTAGAGCGTTACGTATTTATAAACAGAGATCTCAGTTTATCAGAAAGGGACAAAAACGTTTCTTTCTGTCTCTGATGCCTAATAGAAAGGACATTTCGGTCCATTCTATTGCTAGATGGATTCAATTAACTATCCGTACTGCTTATGAAAATTTATCTTCTTCTCAGCAGTCTGTGCTTAAGATTTCGGCTCATGAAGTAAGAGCTCTTTCTACATCTTGGGCTTACGCAAATAGTATTGCTATTACAGATTTAATGAAGGCTGCTTATTGGTCTCAGCCATCCACATTCACGAATTTTTATCTCAGAAATATTGAGTCCATTTCTGGAGACCTGCATTGTTTAGGTCCGTTATCTGTTGCTCAGAATGTCATCCACTAAACAGTTGCAACTATAGTTATGCAGGCTTTCTGTTCCAGCAGTGACTCCGTCTGGCTGCCCTCTTCGCTCTGGGCTATTTGACCCAGGTCAAGGGGAAGGGGGGGGGGGGGAGGGTGTTCCCTTAGGTCACCTGCTTTATAGTGAAAAGCAAGGGAATTCCTCCTTCGAAGTCAGTATTTCTGAGTCGTTCCCGGGATGGTTTTAAAGTGTAATATTAATATTAAAAATTCATTCATGTTATGTTTTTAAAGTGTAGCTCGGTGTGAAGCATTTGTATATGTCAAGTGTCAAACGGGCGTTAATATACAATCCTCGGACACTTTTAAAGAATATAAAGAGTCTCAATTCTCTGGACTAACTTTATTTATTGGCTTACTTTAAAAATAATTAGTATAAAGGGTTATACTGGATGTTAATAGAGAACATGAATGTTATTGTGCTCAATTATGAAGGGTATTGTATCTTTCTAATTTATCATAAATTAGAAAGATACATGTAAAGCCTAATACCCCTTTTCTCCTTGAGGGGTTGACTCTATATTATATAGTTGAGCTTATTGGATTTTCCTCTATGTCCTAGGCCCTCCAGCCTTTTTACTATTCAGCTATGTCTGGGTCATTGGTACAGTATAAAAATGTTAAAAAATTTATAGTAATTTATATATTTTTTATACTTATCAATGACCCAGACGGGGATGGCCCTCCCAGGAGTTGGGAACTCATACCTCCCCGCTGAGCACATAGCGCTGACCAGGCACTGCTTGTAAGAATGATAATTGGCGCCATTTTTGAGACCTCCTTGACACTGCGCATGCGCAGTAGGGGCAAAGTATGGAGGTCCTTCAGGACATGATTTCTTTTGGTTTTAGTTGCAAATTTTGGGGATTGGGGGGCAAAATTTGTGTTTGGCCCTAGATTTTAAGAGTTAGCACCAGCTATGTCTGGGTCATTGGTAAGTATAAAAAATATATAAATTACTATAAATTTTTCAACTTTTGTCCATTTGTACTCTAGAAAGTTGTATTCAGACATACTATACTGAGTCAAAAAAGAAAGTATAATAAACTTTGAGGAGCAATTTTTTTTAGTATTATCGACTTTAACCCCAGATAAATTATTGTAAATTCATATTTCGAGTCTAGCTGTATGAATTTGCATAGTTTCTTGTTATTAATGTTGCCAGCATCTCATCAGGACTTTGCAATTCAGACATGGGGTGAAATGAAAAGTTAACACATGCAGTCAATAGCATGTATGTCCACCATTTGCCTCTTGGATGGCACGACATCGACAGTGCAGGGAGCTGATAAGTCTCTGGATGTCACCCTGTGTATTGTGTTCCACTCCTGCCTTAGAACATTACGTAAATCGTCTAACGTCTGAAGATCATGAAGTCATACCCGATGGTCCAATTGTTCCCGAAGATGCTCGATTGGCAACAAATCTGGCGAAAATGGGGGCCAGGGAAGAAGCTCAATACTCTGCTCCTCAAAGTCATGACAGGTACGTGACATTGGGCATTGTCTTGCTGGAATAACTGCAATCTGACGTTAGCATTGAACAATGGGACAACAGCAGCATTAAGAAATTTGTCCCTGTATTGTTGTCCATTCAGATTACCATCGATGAAGATTGACTGCATTCGATGGTGCAAGGAAAATCCTGCCGAAACGGTCACATTCCCACACGCAAGCATCAGAAAACTGTTCTCGTCGTCGGCGATACACTCTCGCCCTCCCATCAGCGTGCTGTAGACAACATTGTGATTCATCACTAAAAAGAACTGTGCTCCAACATTACAGAGTCCAGCGGACACGCTGACGTACCCATTCCATTCAGATGGCACGATGATGTTGGGTAAGGATTGGTCCGTGGTATGGATGCCTGCTTCGGATGCTGTGTTCAGCGAGTCTGTTGCGGACAGTTTGTGCACTGATTCTATTAGTTCTACCAGGAGTAATTGCTACTGTCCTCATCACCAGAAGGAAGCGTCCTGATGGTTCGGACTTGTGCAAGGGTAGTAACTCTTGGTCAAATTGAACGCGGTGGGTTAGCAGTAGATCCAGTGGTTGTATACCTTCCATTGAGATGGTAAATAGTGACCACTGCAGCTCTTAACTCAGCAGCGAGCTCATCTGGAGGTATCCCAGCTTCATGCATACAAATTGCACACAATCTCTAATTTTCGGTTAACCTTGACACTTTTAGCTCAACTTTGGCAAAGCCAAATTTGAGATACTGTCATGCCCCATCGTCCGTCCGTCACACTGTACACACGGCTCGGGCTAGAGGCTGTATTTATGAACAGATCTTTACGAAACTTCTTGGGTACCTTTGTTATTGTGCTGCGAGAACGGGTGTTTTGGGGACCGGTCCACTGGCAGGCATTTTGTACAAAATTAGGTGCAATCCGATTTTTGCGCAGAACTTCCATATGAAAGCTCTGATTTGAATAATTTTTCGTATGAATGTTTAGTACCATGGGATACATCACATATAATTTGGGTTTTTTCTTGTGCATAAATTATGCAAATTAGACTAACTTTGATTTATTTTGTGTTACTTTTAGCACTGTAAGTGCAAATGCCAATACGTCTTCGGCTAGAAGCCGTATTTATGAACCGATCTTTACAAAACTTCTTGGGTACCTTTGTTATCACCGTGGCACAAGAACAAGTGTTTTGGGGTCCGGTCTGAAATTCAAGATGGCCACTAGCTAGCAGCCATTTTGTACAAAATTAGGTGCAATCAGATTTTTAGCTCACCTGACTGAAAGTCAGGGTGAGCTTTTCTGATCACTTTTCGTCCGTCGTCCGTCGTCCGTCGTCCGGCGTTCGTCGTCCGTCGTCCGGCGTGAAGGTGGTGTTTGGGTCTTTTTCTTCCAAACCACTGGCCGCATGTTAATGAAATTTCATGTGAGTAGGGGTTATATAGCGGCATTTTGATTTTTGGGCAAATTAGGTTTCGGCTCATATTGAGCAGAGGGGTGGGGCAAAAATGCTCCAATTCTTAAAAAATCTTCTTCTCAAGAACCAGCAATAGCAGAGACTTGATATTTGGTATGCAGCTTCCTTTTGAGGTGTAGACTCAAGTTTGTTCAAGAGAAGTTTGTAGGTCTATACTTGGCGATGTTATGGGAGGAGCAAAAATTTTGGCCCCACCCCAAATTTCTATTTTTTAAACCGAGAGGCCAATTTGAACCAAATTTTATGTGAGGGCTTATTGGGTCATAAGTACCTAATTTATGCAGAAATTTTTTTTCCTGTAGCCCCGTGGGAACCACAGGAGCTAAAAATAGAAAAAAATTAAAACGCCTATATCTCAAAAACTGCACGGCAGTGAGAATTTTTATTTGGTGTGAAGCTTTCTTGGGACCAACAGAAAGGATTGGTAAAAAAAAATTGCTATCGGTTTTATCATAGGGTACTTTTTCGGGACTCTGAAAAAGTGCTGAGTCAGTATTTTTTAACACAGTAGGCAATGGGAAAAAAATAAAGAATTGTTTTCTTCCAAACCACTGCTCTAAAAGCTTTCATATTTTACATATAACATCTTTGGAACATTGATTCACATATTTGTAGAAATCAAATTCCTCGGTCCATATTTGGGTTCCCTATGGGAACCCAAATGTTCAAATTAGTGCAATATGAGGGATATATTTTAAAAATCTTCTTCTTCGGATCCACAAATCAGAATCTTTTGATATTTGCTATGCATCATCCTTAGGGGGGTGAGATTGATGTTTGTTCAAGCCAAGTCCCTGAGTTCATATTTGGACTCCCTTTGGGAACCCAAATTGTAACTTAGTGCAATACGAGGTATATTCTTTTAAAATCTTCTTCTTCGCATCCACCGGTCAGAATCTTTTGATATTTGGTATACAGTATGCTTAGGGAGGTGAGATTCAAGTTTGTTCAAGTCAAGTCCTTCGGCTCATATTTGGTCTCCCTGTGGGAGCCCAAATTATAACTTAGTTCAATATGAGGAATATTCTTTAAAAAAAATTTTTTTTTCAGATCCACCAGTCAAAATGTTTTGATATTTGATGTACAGCATTCTTAGGGGCTGAGAGTGAAGTTTGGTAAAGCCAAGTACCTGGGTTCATATTTGGGCTCACTGTGGGAGCCCAAATTATACCAAAATTTTTATTTTCCAAACCAAAAAGTCGATTTGAACCAAATTTGATATGAGGGCTTATTGGGTCATAAGTACCTAATTTATGCCGAAAATTGTTTTCCTGTCCCCCACGGGAACTGCAGGAGCTAAAAAATTTTTTTCTTTTTAAATGCCCATATCTCCAGAACTACATGGCACTGAGAATTTTTATATGGTGTGAAGCTTCCTTAGGACCGGAAGAAAAAAATGGTAAAAATTTTATCATAAGGTTCTTTTCTAGGACTAAAAGTGCCGAGTCATCATTTTTTAACAGTGTAGCTAATGGGAATAACGTTGAAGAATCTTCTTCTCCCAAAACACTGCTTCAGAAGCTTTTATTTTTGGGCTCCCTATGGGAGCCCATGTATAACTTAGTTCAGTATGAGAAATATTCTTAAAAAATCTTTTTTTTCTGTTACTCCTGTCAGAATCTTTTGATATTTGATTTTTGATTTTCTTAGAAGTGGCAAATTGAAGTTTGTTCAAGTTCTGCTTTATTGATAAAATTGGGCCCAGTAGTAACCAATTCCTGCATTGAAAGCCCTGTAAAGTGGGCAGTGATAGGCATAAACGATTGACCAAACTTGATATTATAATTACGCCTCTGTAAGATGTAGCCTTAGATGCTGAAAGTGACCTTAAATGGGAATAACGTTGAATAATCTTCTTCTCCCAAACCACTGCTTCAGAAGCTTTTGTTTTTGGGTTCCCTATGGGAGCCCAATGTATAACTTAATTCAGTATGAGAAATATTCTTAAAAAATCTTTTTTTTCTGATACTCCTCTCAGAATCTTTTGATATTTGATTTTTAGTTTTCTTAGAAGCGGCAAATTGAAATTTGTTCAAGTTCTGGTTTATTGATAAAATTGGGCCCAGTAACCAATTCCTGCGTTGAAAGCCCTGTAAAGTGGGCAGTAATAGGCATAAACGATTGACCAAACCTGATATTATAATTATGCCTCTGTAATGATGTAGCCTTAGAAAGTGACCTTAAATTCCAATAAATAAATAGATAAATTATTGAGTACCCAATATGGGGATCTAACATATGAACACTCTGGGTTACTAAGTAGAGAAAACACTTTTATGTTGAAAAACTGATAATAACCACAAGGCAGAATCCCTTGCTATTTTGGTGATATGACTCGGCCAGTATCAGGTGAGCGCCCTCAGGCCCCGTGGGGCCTCTTGTTACGCAGAACTTCCAAATGAAAGTGAATAATTTTCTGTGTGAATGTTTAGTACCATGAGATACATCACATATAATACGTTTTTTTTCTCATGCATAAATTATGCCAATTAGACTGACTTCGATCTATTTAATGTTATTTTCAGCACTGTAACTGCAAATGCCAATATGGCTCGGGCTAGAGGCCGTATTTATGAACCGATCTTTACGAAACTTCTTTGGAACCTTTGTTATCACCGTGGGACGAGAACGAGTGTTTTTGGTGCGGTCCAAAATTCAAGATGGCTGCCGGCGACCATTTTGTACCAAAATTAGTGCAATCAGTTTTTTGTACAGAACTTCTGTATGAATGTTCTGATTTGAATAAATTTCTTTATGAATGTTTAGTAACATGGAATACATCACATATAATACAGGTTTTTTTCTCAGGCAGAAATTAAATTAACTTTGATTTATTCAGTGCAACTTATACACAGTAAGTGCATGTGTCAATACGGCTTGGACTAGAGGCTGTATTTATGAACCGATCTTCACAAAACTTCTTGGGTACATTTGTTATCACCTTGGGATGAGAACAAGTTTTTCTGGGTGCTGTCCAAAATTCAAGATGGCTGCCAGTGGCCATTTTGTACCGAAATTAGGTCCAATCAATTTTTGTACACAACTCAGGCTAGAGGCCATATTTATGAACCGATCTTTACGAAACTTCTTGGGTACCTTTGTTATCATTGTGGGACAAGAACGAGTGTTTTTGGGTGCGGTCCAAAATTCAAGATGGCCGCCAGCAGACTTTTTGTTCCAAAATTAGTGCTATCAGTTTTTTGTACAAAACTTCTGTATGAAAGTTCTGATTTGAATAAAGTTTTGTAGGAATGTTTAGTAACATGGAATACATCACATATAATACAGGTTTTTTTCTTGTGTAGAAATTAGGCTAATTAGATGAACTTTGATTAGTTCAGTGCTACTTATACACAGTAAGTGCACATGTCAATACAGCTCGGGCTAGAGGCTGTATTTATGAACTGATCTTCACGAAACTTCTTGGGGTAACAAGTGTTTTTGGGTGCCTTTGTTATCACTGTGCTATGAGAACAAATATTGTTGGGTTCAGTCAGACCCACTCTGCAACTTCTTTTCTAGTTTAGCATCTAAATGTCACCCCACTTTTACAATACCTTACCTATATATTTGTTACAGGCTATGGTCAGCATTTATTTGTCTTAAACAAGTTGAGCCACAGTGTCATTGACACTTTCATTTAAAATGTCGGAAGACAAAAACTAGCGTGTTTTCTCAATAATCCAGACTCTCTAGTACAACATAATGCAAAGAAAATCGTCGGTCATCCATTTAATATGACATTCTTGGGTAGCACATGCTTTTTCACATTTGTTTCTATAATACTTTCTTTTTTGACTCAGTATATATATATGGCCTCCAGTACATATCTAAATGATACACACATACATATTTTTGTGTATCTTCTGCCTTTTGTTTATTTGACTTTTGTGTTAGTTTTAGTAAGTTGCTAAGAAAAGAAAATTTTACACCAAATTTGGTGTCTTGGTATACTTACCAAACTTACACAAAATATTGCTCACCTAGCAATAAATTATATAACTTTATATTCCTCCTCCTCACATCACATATATACCTGCATATGTCTTTAAAATTCAGATATTGTTTGTACATATCTTGTGGATATTGGACAGTAGTGACTGTCCCAGACAGTACCTTGGACACATGTTATGAGCATCATGCACATTTGGGCCCTGGTTGGTCCGGCTTGGCCCAAAACTGTTGAACATTAGAAATTGTTCATTTCCCAGGAGGAATTGGGTAGATCAGCACTTGAGTTAGTTTGGTACCAAGAAACAAAATTTGGTTAAAATTTTTGGTCATCAAACTTTGTTTACATGCCTTTGCCTTGTTACAATTAATAGGAGAGTGCACTCTCCCATAAATTGTAAGAAGAGAAAGTCACACAGACTAAATAATTCTGTTTTGAGATTGTTTGAAGAACATCTGCATAATGTGAAGCCTGTAAATTATATAGTACATGCATTTCAGAATGAAGCCCTAATATGGGCTTCCAGCTCTCTACCTGCTAATTGCATAATTCTAGGATATAAAAAATGCCCAATTTTTTCTTTTTCACAGATTTGGCCACAAGGAGAATATCCACTCATTCCTGTGGGCCGAATGGTATTAAATAGGAATCCCAAAAATTACTTTGCAGAGATAGAGCAGATAGCATTTTCGCCAGTACATATGATTCCAGGTATTGAACCTAGCCCTGACAAGATGTTACAGGTGAGTGGTTATTTCACTTGGGTAAAGCAATTAATTACAGCTTGTTTATCATTTTTATTAGCTCAACTTTGGCAAAGCCAAATTTGAGGTATTGTCGTGGCCCGTCGTCCATCTGTCTGTCCACCGCGCCATACACACGGCTCGGGCTAAAGGCCGTATTTATGAACCGATCTTTATGAAACTTCTTGGGTACCTTTGTTATCACCATGAGACAAGAACGAGTGTTTTTGGATCCAGTACGAAATTTATGACAGCCACTGGCAGCCATTTTGTACCAAAATTAGGTGCAATCAGATTTTTGCGCAGAACTTCCATATGAAAGCTCTGATTTGAATAATTTTTTTGTATGAATGTTTAGTACCATGGGATACATCACATATAATACAGGTTTTTTTCTCGTGTGTAAATTATGCAAATTAGATCAACTTTAATTTATTTAGTGTTACTTCAGCACTGTAAGTGCAAATGTCAATACGGCTCGGGCTAGAGGCCGCATTTATGAACCAATCTTTACGAAAATTCTTGGGTACCTTTGCTATCACCATGGGTTGAGAACGCGTGTTTTGGGGTCCAGTCTGAAATTCAAGATGGCCACTGACCATCATTTTGTACAAAATTAGGTGCAACCAGATTTTTGCGCAGAACTTCCATATGAAAGCGCTGATTTGAATAATTTTCCGTGTGAATGTTTAGTACCATGGGATACATCACATATAATACAGCTTTTTTTCTCGTGCATAAATTATGCCAATTAGACTAACTTTGATCTATTTAATGTTACTTTCAGCACTGTAATTGCAAATGCCAATACGGCTCGGGCTAGACGCCATATTTATGAACCGATCTTTACGAAACTTCTTGAGTACCTTTGTTATCACCTTGGGATGAGAACGAGGGTTTCTGGGTGCGGTCCAAAATTCAAGATGCCTGCCAGTGGACATTTTGTACCGAAATTAGGTCCAATCAGTTTTTGTACACAACTTCTATATGGCTTAGGCTAGAGGCCATATTTATGAACCGATCTTTACGAAACTTCTTGGGTACCTTTGTTATCACCATGGGATGAGAAAGAGTATTTTTGGATTCAAGATGAGCGCCAGCAACCTTTTTGTACCAAAATTAGTGCAATCAGTTTTTTGTACAGAACTTCTGTATGAAAGTTCTGATTTGAATAAATGTTTATAGGAATGTTTAGTAACATGGAATACATCACATATAATACAGGTTTTTTTCTCGTGCAGAAATTATGCTAATTAGATGAACTTTGATTTGTTCAGTGCTACTTATACACAGTAAGTGGAGATGTCAATACGGTTCGGGCTAGAGTCTGTAATTATGAACTGATCTTCACGAAACTTCTTGGGGGTACCTTTGGTATCACCTTGTGACAGGAACGGGTGTTTTTGGGTGCCTTTGTTATCACTGTGCTATGAGAACAAATATTGTGGGGTTCAGTCAGACCCACTCTGGGACTCAAAGATTTCTTTTCTAGTTTAGCATCTAACTGTCGCCCACCTTTACAATACTTTACCTACACATTTGTTACAGGCTACGGTTAGCATTTATGTACAGACTGTTACAATACTTTACCTGTACCTTTGTTATCAGGTCATTACCTAGATGTTTGTCATTGTTGTGTCACATACTATACATGTACATGCCTTAAACAAGTTGAGCTACAGTGTCATTGACACTTTCATTTGCTTACTTGTACCTGCAGTATGTAAGAAGTATGGCATCGCAGAACCTTTCAACTCGTTCTTTCTTATGCTTTAACTCTTAACCCGCTGGGTATTTTCTAGATATTTTTCGTCAAATCTAATCATGGCTGCTTTAAAGCAGCCATGACTAGATTTGATGAAAAATGAATATAAATATAACACAAGAAATCATTGGTGAAAAAATCCATTCCATTTGTAGGGACACAATAATGATTAAAAATACACAATTTACACTTTTTCATTTATTTATTTATTTATTTATTTATTTATTTATTTATTTATTGGTGTTTAAGTTCAGATACTTTTGCACAATGGCTAATCATGACTGTGACAGTTTTACGGGTGGAGGAAGCTGGAGTACCCAGAGAGAACCACAGAGCAATGATGAGCAGCTGCCAGCTCCCCAACATCGTAACTCCACACTGCAGCACAGGCAGGGTTAGGTTGGTTGAAGACATGCGCACCATCGACATGCAGTATGCTTTAGTACATGGCGTCACCGTGCCCCCATGTGGACAATCCGGGTTAAGTGCCTTGCCCAAGCACACAATGCGGGAGTCTGAATCGATCGCTCAGACGGTCACCCATCCGAGGATTAACTGGTCTTGACGATGCTTAATTTCAGTGATCTGACGAGAACCGGTTACTGCAATGCCACCCAAATTACACTTATTTCAGAGACAAGAGAAACCTTATGGTGGGCAGGAAAATCCCCCAGCAGCATGCAAAGAGTTAAAGCCTCAGGTTAATTTTTACATCAGTTGTTACATTATATACATCTACACTGCTGCAACTGGTCTAACATTATTTCTGAACCATTGTTGGGTGCCACTTCAGGTTGCCAAAAACATAACAAGCTGGACGCCACCTACCAGTTCCTCAAGGAACAATACACTTGGGGGCAGCTTTATTCAAAATAATATAAAAGTGGCACTTTGTGGCTGTATGAGTACATGAGGATTAAAGTGTGTAGCAAATGGTTTATGATAAAAACACCTATGGAATGGAAGTTTTCACCTAAGTGATATCTCTCAATGTTTGTGAACTAAAGTGAGAAACATATGTTATGTTTCTGGCAGTGGATCTCTGGGGTTTTATACAACGGTTGCCATGCCCACTCAAAGTTATGTGATACAGTACAGACATTGAGAAGTGTTTTTGCTACATCATGCATGAAATCTGGATTATACATAAGGATATCATGCATATGTAAGAATACATCTGATTGGACCCTGTACATCTGAGTAATGTTATGACATGAATAAAATGCTTCGACACAAAACTACATCAAGCAAGAAAGATATCAAACCATCGAAAGCAATATTTTTCTTAAAAAATTTCAGCTTCATTCACTTAATTCAAGTTTATCAGACTCATCCATTGATACCAATAACCATTACCAATAATTAGTTCATTACTACTAAATGGCGAAATTGTACCATCGTTTTTTTTTATTTGATGTTTTTCATATTTTTTATTGAGACATCCATTCTTCAATAACAAATAGTCCATAACTGTGTACATTAATTGGTTGACATGTTTTTGCAGGGACGCCTTTTCTCATATTCTGATACACATCGACACAGACTTGGAAGCAATTACCTCCAGATACCTGTAAACTGCCCATTTAACACCAAAGCTAAGAATTATCAAAGAGATGGCCCACAGTGTGTGGACAATAACCAAGGTAAGGTTTGCTTTCAATTATTTTGGGGGAAATATCTATAAACTGACTTGAAGTTTAAGATGAACACTGTTTAATAAAACTGCAGTGCAGTCAGGTGTTTTTAATATTTGGCAAGTGACTTATCCAAAGGTTGAGATCAAAGAGAAAACTAAATATGTTTTATCCTGAAACAACACTGTCTATCCTAATATATTGCCAACAGTTTATTGCACATTTTTAACTCTTTGCCTAACAAATCAACCTTATCTGCCGTCGTAATTTACAAATTGAACAGTTCAAAAAAAAAAAATGTTCCAAAAATTTCAACAAAACTATATCATGTGACCCCCTCCTTGGAACGAGGTTGAAGAGCTTGTGCTATTGAGGTGTCACATGATATGGTTTTGTTAAAAGTTTGGGAAAAATTTGGAAAAAAACAATGATTAAAATAAATTTTGAAACCGTGTGCATTGGGTAAAGGGTTAAAAGAGTGGTGGTATGGAGTTAGGGATCAGTACTTATTCTTAATGTATTGTGGCTTTGCTTTGAATGAGTTGGAACTTTGAGATTGGGAATTGTTGTCTCAGGCAGCTGAAATGGGAATTATTAATAATATTCTATAAATTCCCTTCTCACATGGGAAGAATTGAAATTTTGATCAGTCTTAAATCACTCAGTTTTGATATAATTGTTCTTTTATTCAAGATTAGAAAGTTAGAAATAATTGAAATTAGTTGATATTTTTATACTCTACCAATGACCCAAACTGAGCTGGTGCTAACTCTTAATTATTCAGGACCAAACACAAATTTTGTCCCCCCAGTCCCCAAAATTTGCATCAAAAACCGAAAAATAGATGTCCTATATGGTCCTCCATACTTTTACTCCACTGCGCATGCGCAGTGTCAAGGAGGTCTCGAAATTGGTGCCAAATGTTATTCTTTGTTTGGCCCTCAATTCAGTATCACCTCACTGATATTTGTGCTTGTAAATCTCAGTTTAAATGATGCCAGACACATAATTATGAGAGAAATGGTGGATATAAGGAGGAAATAGAAGGAGGAGAGGAAAAACAGTGGAAGGAAATGTTCAGGGCTGTAACTTATAATTATTTTACGAAATTATTTCATGTTGCCTATTTTCGAGGCATGGTTCTGTTGTTGTCATTCTTGCTATGAATGTTCCATTGTTTGATCAGTGTTTCCTCTCTCCCTTTCCTTTATTCCCCCCTAGCTATTCTCCCATGCTTTTGGCTTATTTTTTGTAATGTTTTTACTAAAATTTCATGTGAGTTTTGGCTTGGAAACAGAATTATTTTCTGTTTTTTCCCCATGTTTACGTCCTCACCCTTGGGTGTTTAGGCATTTTGGTCTGCATCTACCATCTGATGTTCTACAGTTTCTTCTTTGGAAGTCTCTGTTTTGCATCAGATAGTGTTTAAATTGGTTACTGATTTCGGGCCGTGTTTACCAGTGCCTGGAGTCATGTTTCTGGTTTGTTTACACTTTTTGTTTAGGTTGAATACAGTTACTTCTGGTAGTGATTACTTGTCTTCTTCTCAGTTTAGTTCATAGCCAGATACATTAATATTGTGTGTTACATTAATTTTTCGAAATGATTTAAAATTTTTGTCCACACTTAGGCTTTTTTGGGGTCCATTTGGGCTCATGGTTCCCATTGGGAACTTGGGCTCTTCTGAAAAAATATTTTCAAAAATTTTTTAGCTATGACTAGCAGCTCTATAAGTGGCACTGTCGGTCTGTCTGTCGGTCTGTCTGTTGGTCGGTCGGTCTGACGGTCGGTCGGTCGGTCTGTCTGTGACCAACAAGTTTCAAAACTCAATAACTTTTGAAATACTTGATGGAATGACTTTATATTTGGCATGTAAGTGTATCTTATTGATGTCTAGCCATTGTTCAGTGCATGTGTTGTTCCAAATATTTTTCTTGGAGTTATGGCCCTTGATGAACTTAGAATTTTGTGAGATTGCACCTCCCGCTGCAGCTACGGCGTCGATGTCGCGATTTTTTCTTTTTGAATTATTTTTTCATAATGTTATAATGGATTATTATATTATGTATCTTTGTTTTCACGGTTTAGTGCGACTGCTATGACTATTTACTTTTTTCACTATGAAAGATTATTGTTCAAATTGTAATGGGAGGAAATCTTCCTCTGATTCTCATGCTTTCTGTATTAATTATAGTCAGTGTACTCGCACTAACCCTTGTTCAGTGTGTATCAATTGGGATGACAAATGTTGGAGACGTGTGTCACGGTATGTTGTTAGCGGGGAGAGGACTATGCCAGTCCTCTCTCTGCAGGGTCACTCTAGTTTTTCACTCTCTTTTTCAGAAGAACAAGAACAGGGTGATGTTTCTGTGATGTCGTCCAAGAGTGTGCTTCCGTCGTCACACTCCAATGAAGAGGTAGCGGCAAAAGTGCTCATGCAGATATGCCAATTGCCTAAGAGGTCCCAAGTAGGATCGACGGCATTGGCATCCGCTAGCTCTCCCGGTGTTGCGACCATTCACCGAATGGCTCAGCACCAGGGTTGGTCAGTTGCAGTCCAGGAAGGAGATTTGGGTGTTGCGTGCACTATAAACATACCACGTGCACACCCAGTGACGACGGAACAGAGGATGGTACGGAGAAAGCCTTTTAGTCCGGTTCCTAGCTCGTCCAGCTCTGCACAGGCTGCAAGCAAGAGAGGGCCATCTCTCGTACAACAACATCGCGGTCCGGATGTTGTGGTACGTAACATTCCTCAGTCGGAGCATACTTCACCCCTCAGGACACTCCGGTATATAGACAGTCCGGCGAGACTGCTCATATGGCTTCCTCATCCTCACGGCAGCACACACTGCACCTTGGCTACGTGACCAGCGATATCCAGTCAGCATCGCCGACCAGGGATTCCATGGTGACCAGGTCTCGCCATCTGGTAGCCAGGGATACGAGGCCTTCATCCTCCAGATGTTTACATAAAGGAGGTATGCAGGAGTCAACGTCCAGGGAGTTTCCAGCCAGCTAAATCTCGTAAGACCGCAGCTCCACAGGCCTCTGTAATGGACGTTCTATCACAAATAGCGCAGATCATCGCAGCATCCCAGCAGCTGGCAGAAACTTTGTCGGAACAGGAATTATCAGATGATGCTGGGTCGGTACGTTCCGCTGCTGGATCAGGTACGGACGGCCGAGACTTACAAGTGGTCCGACAGGATGGCGAAAGGGATTCGGAGGAATTGGATTTTTCCCTTTCGGAACAACACAAAATTGCTGTATAGTTCATCCGGCATTACCTTCCTGATGTGTTCTTACAGACCAAAATGCTGCGCAGCCGGATAGGAGGCTTATAGTGCCACTGGACACTGAATTCTTCAATTGGTTTAGGGACTCCGTCCCTGAGTTTCCGTCACAGTCCAGAAATGTTTCACGGACATTTGAACTATTGAATGACACTATTAGTAAACTTGCTACCAAAACGGGCAAGTCAGCCTTCCTACGGTAAGTGCTCTTCATCTGCCTTTCATCAATCCAAGGAATAGATTTGAAATGGCAGGACAGGTTATTCAGAGAGTTTCTCTGCGTCTAGACGACCTGGCCGAAGACCTTGAATTATCCATGCCGTCATCTATGTCAATTCCTAACACGATGTTGGAAATGACAGTATCGTCAAATAGAGCTAATTTAGACACACTTTCATACGCAGATCACCTTACCAGAGCGTTGTCATTACGCCTTGAGGGACAAGAATTGCAGGATGTACAAACCTCCTTAAGAGTTCTGACGAGGACCATAGCATTCTCCACGTATAACTCCACCCTTTCAGTGGCAAATCTGGAGTTAGACGTGACGGGGCCCTAGCTACATCCACGCGCGTTGATAGTAAGGTAAAAAACTCTCTCAGAGTCGCTCCGGTCTCTGGAGAGCTTCTCTTCAATGGCAAGCTTTCAGTAATTTATGATCAATTAACTAAGAAAGCTTCAGACTCTCTGCTATTTAAATCTGCTTCCAAAAAGTCAGAGTCAACGGAGAAGAGTAGGCCAGGCACTTCTGGGACGAGTACGTCCAGGGGAAGTTCCTCTAGAGGTTCATACGCGTCCTCTAGGTCTTACTCTAGAGACCGTCAAGGTAGCGACTCTGATTGGGGCTGGGGTGGACTCAGCTTCCGTCAAATCAACAGAAGAGAGCCTCGCTTCTATCAGAAGTCCAGTCTCTTTTAGTGAAGAACGCGATGGAGGTCGTAGAAAACCAGGAATCTCCAGGTTTCTACAGCCATCTTTTTCTGGTTCCGAAATCAGATGGCTCGTTCCGTCCAGTCAGATCTGAACTGGATAAACAAGCTGGTCGTGGCTCCAAAATTCTATATGGAGACCATTCGATCGGTCAGAGCGAGCATTCGAGTGAACGACTATGCTGCGAGCATAGATCTCAAGGATGCGTACTTTCACGTCATGGTACATCCAGCGTTCAGAAAGTATCTTCGCTTCGCTGTCCTAGGAGTCGTATATCAGTTCCGAGCGATGTGCTTCGGTCTGAATCTAGCGCCCTGGGCTTTCACTCGAATAATGAACTCGGTAATGACTCATTTCCAAGCTCATTCATCTGCGGTAACGTCGGCCTACCTGGACGTTATTCTTCAGAGGTACGGCAATGAGTTAACACTTCAGAACGATGTGCAGAATCTGCTTCTATTGCTCCGACGTCTCGGTTTCCTACTAAATGAGGAGAAGTCGGTTCTGGTGCCGTTCAAGTCGTTCACCCACCTGGGGATGAGCTTCGAGATGCACAACAATCTCGTTCATCTGCCGTTAACCAGAGCGAAGTTAGTCGTTTGTTACGCTCGCTATTGTCTTCACTCTGACAAGGTTACAGCGAGAGAATTCATGAGACTGATAGGTCTGTTCGGAGTTTTGCCGCGGATCTCATTCCAATGGGGAGGCTACGCACTCATCCTCTCCAAATCTTTCTGACTCAGAATTGGAGGGTGAAGACTCATTCGCTCGATACGGACATCCTCTTGCCAAACCAAGTGAAACACGAGATTCAGACTTGGGCAGACATTCAGTGGTTAACTCAGGGAGTTCCACTGCAATTGCTGGATCCGAGTTTTACAATTATGACGGATGCCAGTCAAACAGGTTGAGGCACGACACTGAGCCCATCGGATTCGAAGTGCCAGGGTCTTTGGGATCCGCAGTTTTTAAGCAAGCACATAAACATCAAAGAAATGATGTCAATTTGGCTTGCGTTACGTCATTGGATGGACGTTATTCAGAATGCACGCGTGCAAATTCTATCTGACAATACGATGGTGGTAGCATATATTCGGAATCAGGGAGGCACTCATTCCATTCCGTTGTTCAAGCTAATGGAAAGAATCCTTCTGTTTGTACTAGAACATCAGGTTCTCCTATCGGTCCATCATATTCCATGTCGTCTGAATGTGTTAGCAGACTCCCTTCATGGAGGCGTCGCCTGTTGCCATCAGAATGGACTCTCAACAAACAAGTATTCAATCAGATTTGCTACCATTGGGAGTGGCCAGTGATAGACTTGTTTGCAATGCATCTCAACATCAGTTGAAGACGTACGTGTCGCTATGTCCAGATCCTCGAACATTTGCAGTAGATGCTCAATCGATCTCGTGGGACAGAATGGTAGAATATGCGTATCCTCCAGCGCCGTTGATTCAGCAGATATTGCTCAAGATAAAACAATCACAATGCAAGATTCTGTTGGTAGCATCTCTGTCTCCACAGAGACTGTGGATAAATCTACTCAGGTGTCTGTTGTGGGACATGCCGCTGAAGCTTCCTCCACGGGACGATCTTCTTTCGCAGGGGAAATCATGCACTTTCCATCACAACCCGCAAGGTCTCAACCTTCACATATTTCCGTTGTGCGGTCCTTCTTGCACAGCAAGCATTTTACCGGATGAGCAGTGGACGCGATTTCTAATTGTAGGAGGACCTCCTCTTCGCTAAATTATGCTGCTAAATGGAAAGTCTTTCGTCAGTGGTGTAGGGATCATTCTGTAGATATTTATGATCCCTCCATTCCTGACATTGCAAATTATCTGGTCTACTTGTTTGATGAGATCAATCTGCAGCCTGTTACCATTAAGGGTTATAGGTGTATGTTATCCGATACCTATGCACACCATGATAGCTTAATGATTGGATCTAATGTCTCTTTATCTAAATTAGTAAGAAACTTTTCGATAAATAGACCTAGAACCCTTAGATTAATTCCTAAGTGGAATTTAGCTTGGGTTCTTCTTAAGCTAAAGGAAGCGCCATTTGAGCCTCTTGACACAGTGGACTTCAAATTCTTAACTTATAAGACAGCTTTTCTCTTAGCCTTCTCTTCTGCTAGAAGAGTTAGCGAGCTTCATGCACTATCTGTGGATGATTCTCACTATCGTAACATCGGTAATACTATTACCTTTACTACCAATGTTGGATTTTTGGCTAAGAATCAGTCTCCTAATAAGTATCCGGAACCTATTGTTATTAAGGCCCTTCCATCTTCTGACGGGCGTAGGCCTTTACTCTGTCCTGTTAGAGCAATACATATTTATAAATGTAGGTCTGAGTTCATTAGAAAGGGACGTAAATGTTTCTTTTTGTCTCTGACGCCCAATAGAAAGGACATTATGGTCCATTCTATTGCTAGATGGATTCAATTAACTGTCCGTACTGCTTATGAAAAATTATCTTCAACTCAGCAGTCTGCGCTTAAGATTTCAGATCATGAAGTAAGAGCTCTATCAACATCTTGGGCTTATGCTAATAGTGTTGCTAGTATTACAGATTTAATGAAGGCTGCATATTGGTCTCAGCCTTCCACTTTCACAAATTTTTATCTTAGAAATATTGAGTCCATTTCTGGAGATCTGCATTGTTTAGGTCTGTTATCAGTTGCTCAGAATATCGTCCACTAAACAGTTGCAACTATAGTTATGTAGGCTTTCTGTTCTGGCAGTGACTCTGTCCTGCTGCCCTCTTTGCTCTGGGGTATTTGACCCAGGGCAAGGGGAGGGGGGGGGGGTCCCTTAGGTCACCTGCTTTATAGTGAAAAGCAAGGGAATACCTCCCCTGGAGTCAGTAATTCCGAGTCGGTACCGGGATGGTTTTAAAGTGTAAAGCTAATGTTTTATTACACACCCATAACTGTATTTGTCACGATCACATGGATTTTAGGGGCATGCGGTAATTTTAACCAGAAAGCTCTAGTGCGATCCGATAAAAAGTACCCTTCGCGTGCACAAGTTCTCTCGGTAGACTGGTTCTTCTTGTTTGCAGCGTTCAGTGGAACATAACCAATGAGAACCATCGGCTATATTTATCTGTCGGAATTACCGATTCTCATTACAAAATGTTTGATTCACAACTATGCTAAAAACTATTTAAAGTCGTGAAAGACTCATATCTCTGCCAAGATATTAAACCATGAAACTCAACCTTTGCTTTTGTTATTGAAAACCGAGGAAAACTTAATTCATTTTTAGGGCAAAACAGTCCAATCGGGTTTCGATATTGCAGCCAGCCACTAGTACAGTTCTAAAAAAACTTTGTTACAATGTTGCCCTCACCGCTGCGTGCTGCCGATGAGTCGATAGGCCAACGAAGTCTACTGTGTAATCCTATTTGATTCACACTTTGGCCATGAAGCAGCATGTTCAGACGGCGACACGCCGACAGCGCCTGAAGTTGTTTGACAGCTAGTACATGCAGTTACTAATTAACTATCACCAATTCCACCCTTACTAGATGACACCCGCCCCACACTAATGAATAAGGAAAATAAATTCGGAAGAATGAAAAGCCTGATTTTATAAGAAAAACTCCGTAGTTTACATTTGTGGAACCAATGTTTTTTAACGTGCCAGTGGGTGCTGGGGCAACACGTTTATTTAATTTAATTTTTTTTTGTTGGAGAGGGGGGGGGGGTGCTTTTTTAGGGAGGATGTAATATTGCTAAAATATGACTTTCTGGAGTTTGGACTGGGGAAATTAAAAAATGTTACCAACTTCCCACTACTGGAATTCTTAAAAGTCTTGTGTGGGGTGGGAATGAGACCACGAAGAGATGGGGGGGGGGGGGCGGGGGTAAATATGTGTGGTCTGATGAATGCAATATATTGTCAATTTTATGAGATGATTTCCATGAAATTCAAAATAATTATTAGAATATTTAAAACATAGACAATATGACAATATTTTCCGGACACAGATTGATGTGTATTTTTAAATGACTAATTAAGGATTTTTGCAAGTATTTTAGTATTTCTGTTTTATACAAGGATATTATTTTGCTTTAAATTTAATTCTCAGCAACAAAACTTAAATCGAATGCCACCTATATGACTTAGCTACATGGGTGTATGAGATGGGATGGGGGCCCTCTCATTCTCCTTCAACAATAAGCAGCTAATTTTGCAGTTTTCATTGAAAGGGACTAGTATTTTCAGAACAGACTGTTCAGAGGGAGGGGCTATTTTTATAATTTTGGCAAATATCAGGGCCGTGGGCCGAGAATTTCCATAGGCAAATTCGAGGCAAGAGCCTGCGTTTTGATTTTGAAACAATAGTTCAGGGCAGTTTGATTGGACAGCCCCCATGCCCAAGAAAATGTCCAAAAGCCTATCATTTTAGCCACTTTCTATCAGTCCTCTTTAAAACTACTTACCAAATGCAAATGCAAAATACCAAATTCCAAATTTAAGATTCACAAGATATTGGAGCAGATACATAAGGAATTATTTTGTTTTGAACTAGATACCAAGAAAAGAATATTGACAGAACCGTTCAGATAACAAACTGGTGAAGTATAGTACTAGTACAAAATCTAATGTAAACATTAATAAAGCTGAATATTATCAACCAAAATAAGTTGGAGCTTTCTGGTGAGAACAACGCCCCCCCCCCCCCCCCTCCCTTATTTAACTTTCAGCCTCTAAGACTGTTGGATACTCATTTCGTGAGCTTTCGAGAAAATGCTGACAGGTGGGTTGTAAAAAAAGGTGTACAAACTAAATTACTTGTGAAGTTGTGGAGACAAGACATGACATTTTCTTGCAGTTAATTATCGTGCAGGAAATTTCCCCCTTTGTTTTTCTGTAGTAAATGTAGACAACCTAAAGCCTTTACTTGTAAGTGCAGCCCATTTCAAACATAGGGTATCAAGACTTGAGATGACAATAAAAAGAAGGCTAAATTTCAAGTCAGAAACTTAATAATGTTGAAAAATAAAGTGCTAACTTACCAAGACAACAGAGTTCACTCAGAATGGAATCTTGAACTGCCTCAGTTACTCTAAACGATCGAATGAATGCCCCGGAAGGTTAATTGGTGCACAAAATGTCTTTACTCGTCCAGTGTTTACTTTTGTTACAGTACAGAACAGAAATGACCGATGTCCACATACGATAGTCTAGTGGCAATAGTGCATGAAAAGTAAGTTAAGCCGAGTTCAAACTTCTATTTTAGTTTAACTTTCAGTTTGAAAAGCACGAAATTTAAACAGAGCGGCTAGTTCGCACCATATTTAAATTAAAATCCTTGTACATTTTCCATCCTCCACATATAATGATGCCTGCACACACACTTTTGAAAACACATTTCAGACCTCATAATTTGTGATGTCTGATATGTTGAATGCAATCTTTGAGTTTTGAGTGTTCGAACCGACATCTTTTCGAAAAAAATGAATCAACAGCGATTCAGCAGGTGGCAAGGTCAAAGACTTAAGACTGGTTCTCTGACAAAATTGCCCATTTCTCTCTAAAATTCTTTCAACCATTCAAATCGTCTATTATTTAATTAAATTAGCGATTAATTACAGTGAATTCTTTTTCAGGGTTGGGTGTGTAATAAATACAGAACCACACTTATGTTTGAATGGGTTAACGATTACTGGACTCGAGCGTGTGGCGCTGGGATAACCACTCGAGCCTATCGGCTCTCGTGGTATCCCTGTGCCACCCGCTCTCGTCCAGTAATCGTTAACCCATTCAAACATAAGTGTGGTTCTGTATATTACTCATACATGTAATATTTTTAAAGTGTAGCTTGGTATGAAGCATTTGTATATGTCACGTGTCAAACGGGCATTAATATACAATCCTCGGACACTTTTAATGAGTATAAAAAGTCTCATTTCTCTGGACTTCCTTTATTTATTGGCTTACCTTTAAAAATAATTAGTATAAAGGGTTATACTGGATGTTAATAGAGATCATTGATGTTATTGTGCTCAATTACAGAATGGTGTTGTGTCTGTCCTCTTTGATAGGAATAAGAAAGATACATGTAAAGCCTATCTCTCCTTTTCTCCTTGAGGGGATAATTCTGTCATATGTAATTGAGTCTATTGGATTTTCCTTTATGTCTTAGGCCCTCCAACCTTTTTTACTATTCAGCTAAGTCTGGGTCATTGGTACAGTATAAAAATGTTAAAAAATTTATAGTAATTTATATATTTTTCATACTTACCAATGACCCAGACGGGGATGGCCCTCCAATGAGTTGGGAACTCATGTCTCCCCGCTGAGTACATAACGCTTACCAGGCACTGGTTGTAAGAATGACATTTGGCGCCAATTTCGAGACCTCCTTGACACTGCGCATGCACAGTGGAGTAAAAGTATGGAGGACCATATAGGACATCTATTTTTCGGTTTTTGATGCAAATTTTGGGATTGGGGGGGGGGGGGGGGCAAAATTTGTGTTTGGCCCTGAATAATTAAGAGTTAGCACCAGCTAAGTCTGGGTCATTGGTAAGTATAAAAAATATATAAATTACTATAAATTTTTTAACTTTTGAGAGCGAAATAGTTTCTACATTTGCTGTTCTCAGTCACTTTTCACATGGAAATACCCAGCAACGAAATCTCCTGAAGAGTTGTAAAACCCCAATGAGGCGTGCTTGGAGAGAACCGAACTAGGGCCTGCAAATTTTCAAAACATGATTTGGATTCGGGAATTTGGATGCAAATTTAATTCCATTTCCAGTAGTTGATACAAAATCTTTCTTCATCCCTCAAAAACCTTTTTTTTTAATAACAAAGCAATGCACTACCATGTGCTCCTTATTTTCACTGCAATTATCACCCATTACATTATGCCAATTGCTGTCAGTATTTGATGAAAAATGGTGCATCAGTGTGTCAGACTCTGATTCCAACCAACCAGTGCTGATGATTCAGTCCAGGAAATCAACATTACGATGCATTAAAATGTTAAATTTGACTGTACGTTTTCCCATATATTTTTGCAGTGTGGGTGAGGTGTGGATAGGGTACTCCTGTGGTGTGGGCTACAAAATTGATTGAGGTGTGACACCCTGACTGAGGTGTGTGTCTATATTTTTTACAAACAGTTGGGGTATGCTTAAGGTATGGTTGAGGTATGATTAGAGTGTGGGGCCAAAAATTTAAATGAGCCCAGAAGTGTGGTTGGGGAACCTAATATGAGGTGTGATTGGGGTATGCCTAAGGTGTGCTTTGGGTACTGCCATAAGGAGTACCTGGGGAATGGTTGGGGTACTACCATTAGGTCATCCCAGAGGGGGTGGTCAGGGTATGCCTGGGGTATGTTTAGGGTACCCCCATCAGGTGTGTTTGGGGTGTGTCTGAGGTACCACCTGAAGGCGTGGTTGGGGCATGGTTAGGGTACCACCATTGGGGTATGGTTAGGGCATTCCTACAGTATATGGTGAGTGGATTGTTATTGAATCACTCATGGGGTGGTGTCTCCACCCAGACAATGACCGTTGATTCCTGTGATAATGCATGAAAAGGAAAAGCAGTTTTAGCGAAGGGGCCTCTGGATTCTATCCAGAGGTCCCTTATCCAGAGGCCCCTTGGTTGAAACTTTGCTCATCATTCTAATGCTTTTTCCCAGACAAGGAATTTTTGTCTGAGTGGAGACACCACCCCACGAGTGATTTAGTAACAATCCACTATCTATGCAAGGTATGCTTAGGGTACCTACACATGTAGTGTCAGCTGTGTGCTTGGGGTACCTCCACAAGGTTTGGCACAGGTGTGCCTGTGGTGCATCTGGGATTTGCCAGCACATGTTGTGTACATACAGTGCTTTGTCTGAGGTATGCTGACAGCATGAATTTTTTTATTTAAATATAGTATGCCTTACACTTACTGGTTTGGAATCTGCAGTATTGGAAACAATAAACCTCTCAGGATGTGCCAGACTATCCATATAAAATTAGACATGAAATAATCCCTGGTACAGTATCCACATCTACCTTTATCTCTGGTGCATTGGTCCTAAATTAAAATAAAAAATCCAACTGGGATACATACATGGAAAGATTATTTGTCTGTTTTCGTTTATTTATCCAATGGCATGCCGATGTTGGGGGAAAACATCATGTGAGCCAGTGCTGCAGTTTACGTCTTACACAAGTTTTTTTTGATGGATGCACAATCAGTGCGCTTCCCAGTCCTGATAATCACGGAGTGGTTTTTGCTTCCTTTTATTTGCGTCTTATGTTGGTGTTCTTGATAGTGCAACAAAGCTTGCGATGACTCCCTATGATATAAGATTCTGCCCGTTTGTCCAGTTGTGCAATTGCTCTGGAAGACAGATATTCGACTGATGCTCCAATACTGCGTATATTTAAGTCGGTACACATTTAAACAGTCTTCGAAAAGCTGGTAGAGCCTGAAGTAATGACTTTATTCATTTCAGTTGAACTGCGGGCAGTACACTTTTCAGTTTCATTTTCAGTCCTTCATAAATTTCCTAAACAGCGAGTCAAACTTTGGGTTTGGAATGTCAGGAACAAATAGTAAAAGTTCATCTTCTTCTGCAGTTGTGATTTTTTAAGCTGGGTTTTTCCACACCCATGACCTGTCCAGACAAAATGCAGAGTTTTTAGATTTGTTATCCATCATCAATTTTCAGTTGTAAGACTTGGCTGTAGCATCGTCGACATGACATTTTATGGAAGGAATTTTGAAAATGGCACTCTCAAGTCACTTCACTTTTTTCAAAGTGTTCCTATTTAATTAACACTTCAATAACTCCAGTTATCAGCACCAGCGAATTCGCAATAAATTCTTCCATCATTCCAACATAAAAATATCTAGCACACTTCAATTCACTTCTAACTACGAGAACAAAAATTCTCTGTTGAGCTGGGTTTCATTGACGTCATCCCATCTTCAACTTACAGAGAGCATGTAACTTAGTGCAATATGGGTGATCATTTTTGAAATCAAATTCAGATCCACCAGTCAGAATGCTTTCATATTTGGTATACAACATCTCTAGGTGTTGGGGGGGGGATGTCAGATTCAAGTTTGTTAAATTCAAGTGCCTGGGTTAATATTTGGGCTCCATATGGGAACCTGAAATTTAACTTCAAAAATCTTCTTCTTTGGAATCTCTTGTCAGAATCCTTTCATGTTTGGTTTACAACCCCAGAAATTTGCATAGCAGGTGCCATAACCTTACCACACCCTAACCATAACTTTTGGTGAGGTGTGACACCCGATACTTATGCACAATAGCTAATGAGTTAATGATGTGTGGTTTTAGCGGTTGTAGAACTGTGAATATTGTCAGCGAGCTTGTGGCAATATTGTGATGATGGGAACATCTTACACTTCTGAAGGCATGCAATCAGAAAGGATTGAGTCCATATTCTGAACAACTGAAACTTACGAAAGTCCAGTGGAAATGCATATGCAAAGTCAAGTTATGCTGTGTACTGTAATTAGTTTATTATTTATTTATTTGTGTTTAAGGTCACATACTTATGCACAATGGATAATTGTGACCATGACAGTTTTACAGGTAAAGGAAGCCAGAGTACCTGGAGAGAACCACTGAGCATCGATGAGTAGTTGTCAGCTCCTCAAAAGTCTAACTCTGTTCAAGCTCCTCTGAAGCAGGATTACAGTGGTTGAAGACATGTGCACCATCGACGTGCAGTACGCCTTAGTACATTGCATCCATGTGAGCAACTGGGATAAAGTGCATTGCTCAAGGAAACAATGCAGGTCCTCCTGGACGTGGATCGAAATGTACTAGTAATTAGAGATCATTAACATTATTCAAAACCTCCACTGGGATACATTTACATGTTATAACATAAATAGATTTTAAAATTCAATTGCATATACAGAATGAAGAGTGTGGATTACTTCTTAATTACAGTGTCATATCTTCTCCACGCGAAAAGTATTTATAATTGTTCATAATAGCACAAGAAACACTTGGGAACTTTCAGCACATCGACTACCAGGTGCAACCTGATGGTCCATGTGATGGAAGTTTGCAAGTGCTTCTTGTGTTTTGTCCTCAGAAATTGTGAATAATCTACCCCACAGTGATTTAGTAGTAATCTTCCCTCCACAATCTGCAGCCTCAATTTTTTTTTTCTTTTTTATCAGTTCACTTCATTATTTCACTACCAACCTCACTAATAGTGCCTTACATTTTGCATTGCACAGTGCAAACACTGTTGTATATTTCAGACTACTTCATTCTTCTGCATTAAGGAGCCCATTAACTAACGAGCATTTTCTGTGCTAATTGTGACAGGACTTTAGATTCAACTGTAATTAACAGATGGGGAGTTCAGTAAATACAACATTGTTATTCAGCAGTCCAACTCAAGATTCTCTTCTTTAGTCAAGTGTGAATCGGATACTTTTAATCTCTTGGAAGAGCTGATTTCCAATACATAAAAAGCTTCAGGACAGCTATTTCTGCTTGAAGAAATAATTGTTACGAATTGTCTGTGTATCCAGGCTTTCCGCTAGGAAAAAAATGTTGAGGCCGGTAATGGGGAATCCAAGGATCCGACGGGGCGACCATGGTCGCCCTGTCGAATCCTTAGGTTCACCAATACCGGCCTCATGATCTCAACTGTCTGAAATGCACATCTGAGACACCCAAGTGGAGGAGTTATTCCTTATGCATGTTAAAATGGCTGACCTCAGAGTGTACACAAAACTTACTAATCTGGGCAAATGGAACCCAACCCAAATCGTGCACGTATGCCATCTAACCTATCACCAGATCCTGTCGTTCCATAGTCAAGGTTATTGCAACTTGTTAAAAAAATTGAATCTGGTTGATTTTTTGCTGTTCTTTTTTCCCTATAATTATCTACCTTTGGTGCGATCCTTAAGGGTGTCTGTGATGAGAGCCCTACGAGGACCTTTGAGTAGGGTAAGTCAACGAGGGGATTAGGGCCGTTGATGGGATCCCATGTCTGTATAGCGGAAACGCTGGTGTATCAGATATTGCCAGCCACATCTGCAAAACAAGTCTTTTCAATAACATTGAGTTGAGGCATCAGGAAATAGGACTCCTCAGTCAATATTTTTATACTGTACCAATGACCCAGACATAGCTGGTGCTAACTCTTAAAAATCTAGGGCCAAACACAAATTTTGCCCCCCAATCCCCAAAATTTGCATCTGAAACCAAAAGAAATCATGTCCTAAAGGACCTCCATACTTTGCCCCTACTGCGCATGCGCAGTGTCAAGGACATTCCAAAATTGGCGCCAATCATCATTCTTTGTTTGGCCCTTCATCAGTTAACATCTCACTGATCTTTGTGCTTGTAAATCTCAGTTTAAATGATGCCAGACACATAAATATTGGAGAAATGGTGATTCTAAGGAGGATAGAGAAGGAGGAGAGGAAAAAGGAGTGACAGAAAATATTCAGGGCTGTAACTTAAAATTTTGTGATGAAATTATGTTAAGTTGCCTATTTTCGAGGCATGGGCCTGTTGTTGTCATTCTTGCTTTGAAGTTGCACTGCTAATTCAGTTTTTCCTCTCTCCTTATCCTGTATGTCCCCCCTTGCTATTCTCCCATGCTTTTGGCATATTTTTGAGTAAGATTACTACTAAAATTTCTTGGGAGAATTAGCTTGGTTACAGAATGAATTCTGTTATTTTCCCCATGTTTACGTTTTCACCCATGGGTGTTTAGACGTTGTGTTCTGCATTTACCATCTGATGTTCTGCAGATTCTTCTTTGGAAGTCTCTGTTTTGCATCAGATAGTGTGTAATAGTGATAACTGATTTCGGGCCAGTATTGTCAGTGCCTGGAGTCATGTTTTCTGGTGTTTATACACTTCTTGTTTACATTGCCAACAGTCTCTTTTGAGGGGGCTTTTTGCCTTTGGAGTAGTTTATCTCATTACAAGATACATTATTATTATCCGTAAGTGTTGCAATAATTATTTAAAATAATTTTAAAATTTTTGACCACACTTACCCTTGGGATCCATTGGGGCTCAACATTACTTTTCAGAAACTTGGGCTTCGCTGAAAAAATATATTTTTATACTGTACCAATGACCCAGACATAGCTGGTGCTAACTCTTAAAATATAGGGCCAAACACAAATCTTGCCCCCCAATCCCCAAAATTTGCATCTAAAACCAAAGAAAACATGTCCTGAAAGGCCCTCCACACTTCGCCCCTACTGCGCACGTGCAGTGTCAAGGACGTTCCGAAATTGGCGCCATTAATCATTCTAAGTTTGGCCCTTCATCAGTTAACATCTGACTGATCTTTGTGCTTATAAATCTCAGTTTAAATGATGCCAGACACATAAATATTAGTGAAATGGTGATTCTAAGGAGGATAGAGAAGGAGGAGAGGAAAAAAATGTGTGACAGAATATTATCAGGGCTGTAACTTAAAATTTTTTAATGAAATTATGTTAAGTTACCTATATTTTTATACTGTACCAATGACCCAGACTTAGCTGGTGCTAACTCTAACAAAACCAGGGCCAAACACAAATTTTGCCCCCCAATCCCCAAAATTTGCATCCAAAACAAAAAGAAATCATGTCCTAAAGGACCTCCATACTACGCCTCTACTGCGCATGCGCAGTGACGCAGTCGTCCCGAAATTGGCGCCAATTATCATTCTCTGTTTGGCCCTTCATCAGTCAACATCTCACTGATCTTTGTGCTTGTAAATCTCAGTTTAAAGATGCCAGACACGTAATTTTTGGAGAAAATGTGATTCTAAGGAGGATAGAAGGAGGAGAGGAAAAAGAAGTGGCAAAAAATAATCAGGGCTGTACTTAAAATTTTTTGATGAAATTATGTTAAGTTGCCTATTTTCGAGGCATGGGCCTCTTGTTGTCATTCTTGCTAATTGTTGCACTGCTTATTCAGTGTTTCCTCTCCCCTAGCCTTCTAAAGTCCCCCCTGGCAATTCTCCCATGCTTTTGGCATATTTTTGAGAAATTTCATTTCTAAAATTTCCTGGGAGAGTTGCTTGGTTACAGAATGTTTTCTGTTATTTTCCCCATAGTTACGTTTTCACCCATGGGTGTATAACGTTTGTGTTCTGCATCTTCCATCTGATGCTCTACAGATTCTCCCCTGGGAGTCTCTGTTTTGCATCAGATAGAGTGTAATTGATGACTGATTCCGGGCCAGTTTTTTCAGTGCCTGGAGTCATGTTTTCTAGTGTGTTTACACTGTTTGTTTTCATTGGCAACAGCCTTTTTTGAAGGGGGCTGTTTGCCTTTGTGGTAGTTTATCTCATTATAAGATACATTTATATTATCCGAAAATGTCTCATTAATTATTTTATATAAATTTAAAATTTTTGACCACACTTTGCCATCGGATCCATCGGGGCTCAACGTTACTTTTCAGCAACTTGGGCTTCTCTGAAAAAATATTTTTTCAAAATTATTTTGTTTTGCAATTGTTTTTTCATTTATTAATGGATCATGTTATTATGTATCTTTGTGTCAGGGGTTTTTGCGAGTAACTAGGACTTATTGTTGTTCTTTCACAATGAAGGGACGTTGTTCAAATTGTAATAGGAAGAAATCTTCCTCTGACTTTCATGATCATTGTATTAATTGTAGTCAGTGTTCTCGCTTTAATCCCTGTCCTATATGTGAACATTGGGATGAGAAACATTGGAAACGTGTGTCACGATATGTTGTTTCTGGAGAAAGAGCGATGCCGGCTCTTTCTCCGCAAGGTCACTCTACTCTCTCAGTTTCTATTTCAGAGGAACCAGAACAGGGTGATGTTTCCATGTTATCTTCTTCAAGTGTGCGTCCGTCGTCACAAATGAATTCAGAGCTAGCGGCAAAAGTGCTCATGGAGATTAGACAAATGTCGTCCGCTAGCTCGCCCGGTGTAGCGTCCATTCACCGAATGGTTCGGCAGCCGGGTTCGTCCGATGCGGTCCAAGAGGAAATTTTGGGTGATGCGAGCACTATAAACATAATAGATGCACACCCAGTGACGGCGGATAGTAAGCGAGAACGGAGGAAGCCTTTTAGTCCGGTTCCTAGCTTGTCCAGGTCCAGCCGGGCCGCGAGCGAGAGAGGTCCCTCTCTCGTACAACAACATCTGGGACCAGATGTTGTGGTACAAAATGTGTCTTTAGCGGAGCATACGTCCGTCGCTCGGGACGCTCCGTTGTATAAGCAGTCCGTAGAGACTGTTAAGGCTTCCTCTTCTCGTCAGCGCACACGACCGCACCTTGGCTGCGTGACCGCCGATATATTACCAGCTTCGCCGATGAAGGATTCTTCGGCGACCAGGTCACACCATCCGGCAGCCAGGGATTCGAGACCGATGGACTCCGGACGTTCGCATAGGAAAAGTATGCGGGAGCCATCTGATGCGGAGCTGCCCTCGGCGAAGCAGCGAAAGACTGCGCCTCCGCAGGTCTCGACGCCGGACATTCTTGTGCAGATAGCACAGCTTATCGCAGCATCCCAGCAGCCGACAGAAACGGTGTCGGATCGAGAATTATCCGACGGCGCTGGGTCGGTACGCTCCGCTGAAGCATCGGGGGCGGACGACCGGGAACATCGTGAGGTCCGACCGGATGGTGAAAGGGATACGGATGACTTGGAGCTATCCCTTTCGGAACAGCATAAAGCTGCCGTGGACTTCATCCGGCACTTTCTCCCTCAAGTTGTTCCGTCGGGCCAGACTGCTGCGCTTCCGGACAAGAGAATTATAGCGCCATTGGACTCTGAATTTTTTGAGCGGTTCAGGGACATCGCTCCCGAGTTTCCGTCGCAGTCCAATAATGTTGCTAGAACATTTGAATTATTGAACGACGCTATATTTAAACTTGCTTCCAGGACGGGGAAAGCAGGTTTCTTGTCTGCTAATACTCTCAACCTGCCTTTCATTAATGCAAGGAATAAATTCGATACGGCAGGACAGGGTATACCGAGAGTTCCTCTGCGTATGGACGACAAGGCAGAAGACTTAGAGCTATCATTACCGTCGTCAGCTTCTATTCCAACCGCGGTGTTGGAAACAGCTATTGCGTCTAACAGAGCCAATTTAGATGCCTTATCTTACGCAGATCACCTTACTAAGGCGTTATCACTGCGCCTTCAAGGGGAAGAGTTTCAGGATATACAATCCTCTTTAAGACTTCTTTCAAGGGCAGTAGCTTATTCCACGTGTAACTCCGCCCTTTCAGTGGCAAGTCTGGAGTTGGTTAGACGTGACGCAGCCCTAGCTACATCCACACTAGTGGATTCTAAGGTGAGAGTCGCTTCGGTCTCAGGAGAACTTCTCTTTGACGGCAAGCTTTCCGCTATTTATGATAAAATTAAAAAGAAAGCTAATGATTCTCTGTTGTTCAGATCGGCTCCTAAGAAGTCGGATACAGCAGACACGAATAAGACAGGCACTTCTGGGTCTAATGCGCCCAAGAGAGGTTCCTATAGAGGTTCCGGTGCGTCCTCTTGGTCTTATTCGAGAGACCGTCAGGATAGCGACTCTCGTTTGGGACGTCCTTCAGGCCGGGACAATCGGTCGGACGCCCTGAGGTCGACGAGGCGAGGTGCGGGTCGTGGAAGACGTGGTTTCTCCTACCGCAGGCCTCGCAGGTCCAGGAGGTGATGGCTTAAACCTCTATCGCGTTCCAGTTGGCGGAAGGTTGTCGAGTTTTTCACAAGAGTGGGCGTCGATTACGGACGACCCTTGGGTGAGAGGAGTGACTTCGGAAGGTCTAAAGATATCCTTCAAACGAAAGCCTCCATTAACTCGAAGTCCAAAGTGGACTCATCTTCCGTCAAATCCACAGAAAAGAGACGCTCTGTTATCAGAGGTGCAGTCTCTTTTAATGAAGAACGCGGTAGAGGTCGTAGAAAACCAGGAATCTCTGGGATTCTACAGCCATCTGTTTCTGGTTCCGAAACCAGACGGCTCGTTCCGTCCAGTCATAGATTTGAGCTGGATAAACAAGCTGATCGTCGCTCCGAAGTTTTATATGGAGACGATTCGATCGGTCAGAGCGAGTATTCGGGTGAACGATTATGCAACGAGCATAGATCTCAAAGATGCGTACTTTCACGTCATGGTACATCCGACATTCCGAAAGTATCTACGCTTTGCAGTCCTGGGAGTGGTGTATCAATTCCGGGCGATGTGCTTCGGATTGAATCTAGCACCCTGGGCTTTCACTCGGGTAATGAACTCGGTAATGATCTACTTCCGAGCTCATTCGTCTGCGGTAACGTCGGCCTACCTGGACGACATTCTTCAGAGGTACGGCAACGAGTTAACGCTTCAGAACGATGTTCAGAATCTTCTTCTATTGCTCCGACGTCTCGGTTTTATAGTAAACGAGGAGAAGTCGGATCTGGTGCCGTCCAAGTCATTCACTCATCTGGGAATGAGCTTCGAGACGCACAACAATCTCGTTCGTCTGCCGTTAACCAGAGCGAAATTAGTCAGTTGTTACGCTCGCTATTGTCTGCACGCAGACAAAGTCACGGCGAGAGAATTTATGAGACTGATAGGTCTGTGCGGAGCCTCCGCGGATCTCATTCCGATGGGGCGGCTACGCACACGTAATCTTCAAATTTTCTTGACTCAGAATTGAAGTGTGAAAATTCATTCGCTCGATGTAGACGTTCTCTTGTCAGATCAAGTGAAACAAGAGATTCAGACTTGGGCAAACATTCAGTGGTTAACTCAAGGAGTTCCGCTGCAGTTGCCGGATCCGAGTTTTACCGTTATGACGGATGCCAGTCAAACAGGTTGGGGTGCATCATTAATCCCAACGGATTCGAGATGCCAGGTTCTTTGGGATCCGCAATTCCTGTGCAAGCACATAAACATCAAGGAAATGATGTCAATTTGGCTTGCGTTACGTCACTGGATGGACATTATTCACGATGCTCATGTCCAAATCCTATCCGACAATACGACAGTAGTGGCGTATATACGGAATCAGGGAGGCACTCATTCAGTTCCGTTGTTCAATCTAACGGAAAGAATCCTTCTGTTTGCGTTAGAACATCACGTTCTTCTTTCGGTCCGTCACATACCGGGTCGTCTGAATGTGCTAGCAGACTCCCTTTCACGAAAGGGTCGCTTGTTGCCGTCGGAGTGGACTCTCAACAAACAAGTATTCAATCAGATTTGCTACCAATGGGAACGGCCAATGATAGACTTATTTGCGACACATCTCAACAATCAGTTGCAGACGTATGTGTCTCCGTGTCCGGATCCAAGAGCATTTGCAGTAGACGCTCTGTCGATCCCTTGGGACGGAATGATAGGATATGCGTATCCTCCAGCGCCGTTAATTCAACAAGTATTGCTAAAGATAAAACAATCTCAATGCAAGATTCTGTTGGTAGCATCTCTGTCGCCACAGAGACCGTGGATAAATCTACTCAGGTGTCTGTTGTGGGACCTACCGCGGAAGCTTCCTCCACGAGAGGATCTTCTTTCGCAGGGGAAATCGCGCCAACTCCATCACAACCCGCAAGGTCTCAACCTTCACGTTTTTCCGTTGTGCGGTCCTTCTTGCATGGCAAGCACTTTACAGGACGAGCAGTGGACGCGATTTCTAACTGTAGGAGGACCTCCTTTTCGCTAAACTATGCGGCTAAGTGGAAGGTTTTTCGTCGTTGGTGTAGGGATCATTCTGTAGATATATTTGATCCCTCTATACCAGACATTGCAAACTTTCTAGTATACTTGTTTGACGAAATCAAACTGCAGCCTGTTACTATAAAGGGTTATAGATCTATGTTATCTGATACCTATGCACATCATGATAGTTTACAAATTGGATCTAATGTCTCTTTATCGAAGTTGGTTAGAAACTTTTCGATAAATAGACCCAGAACTCTTAGATTAATTCCTAAGTGGAATTTAGCTTGGGTTCTCCTTAAATTGAAGGAAAAGCCATTTGAACCTCTTGGGACAGTAGATTTCAAATTCTTATCTTATAAGACAGCTTTTCTCTTAGCTTTCTCTTCTGCCAGAAGAGTCAGTGAGCTTCATGCACTATCGGTGGATGATTCTCATTATCGTAGTGTTGGGAACACTATCACCTTCACTACTAATGTGGGTTTTTTAGCTAAGAATCAGGCTCCTAATAAATATCCGGAACCTATTGTTATTAAGGCTCTTCCGTCTTCAGACGGGCGTAGGCCTTTACTCTGTCCTGTTAGAGCACTACGTATCTATAAACAGAGATCTCAGTTTATCAGAAAGGGACGGAAACGTTTCTTTCTGTCTTTGATGCCTAATAGAAAGGACATTTCAGTCCATTCTATTGCTAGATGGATTCAGTTAACTATCCGTACTGCTTATGAAGATTTATCTTCTTCTCAGCAGTCTGTGCTTAAGATTTCTGCTCATGAAGTAAGAGCTCTTTCTACTTCCTGGGCTTATGCTAATAGTGTTGCTATTACAGATTTAATGAAGGCTGCTTATTGGTCTCAGCCATCCACATTTACGAATTTTTATCTCAGAAATATTGAGTCCATTTCTGGAGACCTGCATTGTTTAGGTCCGTTATCTGTTGCTCAGAATGTCGTCCACTAAACAGTTGCAACTATAGTTATGCAGGCTTTCTGTTCCGGCAGTGACTCCGTCCGGCTGCCCTCTTCGCTCTGGGCTATTTGACCCAGGGGAAGGGGGGGGGGGGGGGTGTTCCCTTAGGTCACCTGCTTTATAGTGAAAAGCAAGGGAATGCCTCCTCCAAGTCAGTATTTCTGAGTCGCTTCCGGGATGGTTTTAAAGTGTAATATTAATGTTTAAATTCATTCATGTCTTATTTTTAAAGTGTAGCTCGGTGTGAAGCATTTGTATATGTCAAGTGTCAAACGGGCTTTAATATACAATACTCGGACACTTTTAAATGATTATAAAGAGTCTCAATTCTCTGGACTACTTTATTTATTGGCTTGCTTTAAAAATAATTAGTATAAGGGTTATACTGGATGTTAATAGAGAACATGAATGTTATTGTGCTCAATTATTAAGGGTAGTGTATCTTTCTAATTTAATATTAAATAAGAAAGATACATGTAAAGCCTAATACTCCTTTTCTCCTTAAGGGGTTACCTCTTTACTATATAGTTGAGCTTATTGGATTTTCCTCTATGTCCTAGGCCCTCCAGCCTGTTTACTATTCAGCTAAGTCTGGGTCATTATAAAAATGTTAAAAAATTTATAGTAATTTATATATTTTTTATACTTACCAATGACCCAGATGGGGATGGCCCTCTCTGGAGTTGGGAACTCTTGCCTCCCCGCTGAGTACATAGCGCTGACCAGGCACTGCCAGTAAGAATGATAATTGGCGCCAATTTCGGGACGACTGCATCACTGCGCATGCGCAGTAGAGGCGTAGTATGGAGGTCCTTTAGGACATGATTTCTTTTTGTTTTGGATGCAAATTTTGGGGATTGGGGGGCAAAATTTGTGTTTGGCCCTGGTTTTGTTAGAGTTAGCACCAGCTAAGTCTGGGTCATTGGTAAGTATAAAAAATATATAAATTACTATAAATTTTTTAACTTTCGAGGCAGCAGCCATTTTGTTGTCATTCTGATTATTTAGTTACACTGTTTTTTAAGTGTTTTCCTCTCTCCCTGTCCTTTAAGTCCCCCCTTGCTATTCTCCCATGCTTTTGGCATAGTTTTTGTAATTATTATTACTAAATTTTCTTGGGAGTTTTAGCTGAATAACAGAATGAATTCTGTTCTTTTCCCCATGTTTACGTCTTCACCTACGGGTGGTTAGGCGTTGTGTTCTGCATCTACCATCTGATGTTCTGCAGTTTCTTCCCTGGAAGTCTCTGTTTTGCATCAGATAGTGTATTTTTGGTAACTGATTTCGGGCCTGGGTGCCTGGAGTCTTATTTTAGTGTTTTTACACTCATTGTTTACATTTACAACAGCCCTCTGTGTGAGGGGGGGGGGGATTTCTGGAAAATAATATCTTGATGTTATTTTAATCATAACTAGATACATTATTATTGTTCGTAAGTGTTGAATAAATTGTTTAAAATATTTTTAAAATTTTTGTCCACACTTAGGCTTGGGATCCATTGGGGCTCAACGTTACTTTTCAGAAACTTGGGCTGTTCTGAAAAAATATTTTTTCAAAATATTTTGATTTCAATTATTTTTTCTATATTAATGGATCATATTATTATTATGTATTTTGATTGCCAGGGGTTAGTGCGAGTACCAGGACTTGTTTTCTTTTCACATTGAAAGGATATTGATCAATTGTATTAAGAGGAAGTCTTCCTCTGACTTTATAATCATTCTATATGTGGTCAGTGTACTCGCATTAACTCCTGTTCTGTATCAATGACAACATGGGAAGCGTATGTCACGGTATGTTATTGGGGATTTGGACACTCCGGTCCTTTCCCCGCAGGGTCACTCTACTTCATCAATTTCTATTTCAGACGATCAAGATTAGGGTGATGTATCTGTGATGTCTTCCAACAGTGTGCCTCCGTCGTCACAATTAATGAAGGGCTAGCGGAAAAGTGCTCATGTAAATACGCCAATTGCCTAAGAGGACCCTAGTAGGTTCGACGGCCTTTGACGTCCGCTAGCTCGCCCGTGTAGCGTCCATTCACCGAATGGTTCGGCAGCCGGGTTCGTCCGTTGCGGTCTAGAATTAATTTTGGGGTGATGCGAGCACTATAAATTAACCTAATGCACACCCAGTGACGGCGGATCGGAGGGAGAACGGAGGAAGCCTTTTAGTCCGGTTCATAGCTCGTTCCGGTCCATCCGGATGGCAAGCGAGAGAGGTCCCTCTCTCGTTCAACAACATCTGGCCCCAGATGTTGTGGTACAAAATGTGTCGCAAGCGGAGCATACGTCCGTCGCTCGGGACGCTCCGTTGTATAGGCAGTCCGCGGAGACTGCTAAGGCTTCCTCTTCTCGTCAGCGCACACGACCGCACCTTGGCTGCGTGACTGCCGATATATTACCAGCTTCGCCGATCAAGGATTCTTCGGCGATCAGGTCACACCATCCGGTAGCCAGGGACACGAGGCCTGCAGACTCCGGACGTTCGCATAGGAAGTGTGCGGGAGTCAACGTTCACGGAGCTTCTGGCGGCAATGCATCGTAAGACCGCTACTGCACAGGCCTCGGGAACGGACGTGCTTTCCTTAATAGCACAGTTTATCGCAGCATCCCAGCATCAACTGAATCTGTCGCATATATTTTATCCGACGATGCTGGGGCGGGACGCTCCGCGGAAGCGGGTACGGACGTCCGAAAGTTTCATCCGGTCCGACGGGATACCGAAAGGGATTTGGAGGATTTCGAGCTTTCCCTTTCGGAACAACATATGCTGTTGTGTATGTCATCTGACTTGGTCTTCTACAGCTTCTTTCGTCGGACCAGAATGCTGCGATGCCGGATAAGAAACTGATAGCGTCGGTGGACTTAGAAATTTTTGGTTCGGTTCAGGGACATCGTCCCTCAGTTCCGACATAGTCCAATAATGTCACACAAACTTTCGAATTATTGCACGACGCTATATATATTATTATTTTATGCTTGCTATAACCAAGCATTTCTGGTTTCTTGTTCGCAGACTTATGGAGATGTCTTTCATAAGTGTGCCTCTGTCGTCATAGTTAATGAAGAGCTAGCGGCAATAAGTGCTCATGGAATATGTCTATCGCCTACGGAGTGACATTCGCTAGCTCACCCGGTGTAGCGTACATTCATCGAATGGTTCGGCTGCCGGGTTCGTCCGTTGCGGTCTAGGAAGGAGTTTTGGGTGATGCGAGCACTTTAATTACTTTAGTACTCACCCAGTGACGGCAGATTGAGGACAGATCGGAGGAAGCCTGTTAGTCCGGTTCCTGGCTTGTCCAGGTCCGTCCGGGCTGTGAGCGAGAGAGGTCCCTCTCTCGTCCAACAACATAGGGGACCGCATGTTGTGGTTCAGATATTTTACATTCGGAGCATATGTCCGTCAGTCGGGACGCTCCGTTATATTGACAGTCCGAGAGACTGTCCTTAATGCTTCCTCATCCTCACAGCAGGGCACACGACCGCACATTGGCTACGTGACCTCGAGTATCCGATCAGTTTCGTCATTCAGTGATTCCACGGCGAATAGGTTGCGCCATCCGGTAGCCAAGGGACACGAGGCCTATACACTCCGTTCGCTCGCATATTGGTAGTATGCACGGGGTAACGATCACGGAGCTTCCAGCGGCAATGCATCGTAAGACCGCTTCTCCTCAGGCCTCAGTGACGGACGTGCTATCCGAGTTAGCACAGTTGTTTCGCAGCATCCCAGCAATTGACAGTTTCTTGGTCGAATCAGGAATTATCCGACGGCGCTGGGTCGGTGCGGTCCGCGGTTGCATCAGCTACGGACGACCGAACGCTTTATAGGGTCCGACAGGATGGCGAAAGGGATTCGAAAGATTTCGAGTTTTCCCTTTAGTAGTATCGGAAGCTGCTTTTCATATCTTCTGGCATTATCTTCCAGTGATTGTTATTTCGGACTTCATTGCTGCGATCTTGGATAAGAGACTTATAGCGTCATTGGACTCGGATTTTTCGATCGGTTCAGGGACATTGTCCCTGACTTACCGACGCAGTCCAATATTGTCATTACAACATGTGTTTTATTTTTCGACGCTATATATATATATATATATATATACAAGCCTGCTACCAAGCATGATAGTTTAGTTTCTTGTCCGCGTTGCTCATTTCTGCCATTTTATCTTTTATACGAATAGTTTATTTTGGCAGAGCAGGGCATACCGAGAGTTCTTATGCGTCTAGACGGTGTGGTTAAAGACTGCATATATTCTTTTTCGCCGTTTATGTCTTTTCCAATTTCAATGTTGGAAACGACATGATGTATAGTAGACTTAACTTAGACGCTTTATCATACGTAATCCGCCTTACTGAGGCGTTATCATTACGTCTTCAAGAAAAGATTTACGGGATATTATTCTCAATGTAATTTCTTTTGAGGGCAGTAGTTTGTTCACATATAACTCCGCCCTTCAGTGGCTGATTGGAGTTGGTTAGACGTGACGCAGCCCTAGCTACATCCACACGCGTGGATAGTAAGGTTAAGAACTCTCTCAGAGTCGCTTCGTTCTCAGAGGAGCTTCTCTTCGACGGCAACTTTTCGGCAATCCATGATTTGCTCGATTTACATGTTCTCTTGTCTATCTAGTGTTACAAGAGATTCAGACTGGGGCAAACATTCGGTGGTTGACTCAGAGAGTGCCACCGCAGTTGCCGGACCCGAGTGTGGCTGTTATGACGGTTGCCAGTCAAACAGATTGGGATATAATACTGATCCCTACGGATTCGAAGTGCCAGGGTCTTTGGGTTCCGCAGTCTCTTAGCAATCAGTTTTCTTCCGCGGAATAATGTTTTTTAGGCTTGCTTTATGTCATTGCATGAACATTATTCAGAAACCCATGCCCAAATCCTGTCCTTTAATTCGACAGTAGTGGCGTATCTCCGGAACCAGGGAGGCACTCTTTCGTTTCCGTTATTCAATTTAATGGAAAGAATCCGTCTGTTGGTTATAGTACACCAAGTTCTGTTTTGGTCCGTCATATTCCGGGTAGTCTGATTGTTTTACCGGACTCCCGTTCTCTTACGAGTCGCTTGTTGCTGTCAGAATGGATTCTCAACAAACAAGTATTCAATCAGATTTGCTATCTATGGGAGCGCCCAATGATGATTTATTTACGACACAGTTTGCTAATCAATTGCAGACGTATGTGTTAGCTTGTCCAGATCTCTGAGCTAATGTTGTTAACGCTCTATTGATCTATAGGACGGAATGATAGGATACGCATATCCTCCGGCGCTGTTGTTTCAGCAGGTATTGCTAAGATAAACAACCACAATACATTTCTGTTGATAGCATCTCTATCTTCACAGAGATCATGGGTAATTTACTCTCTTGTCTACTGTGGGTCTTAACGTGAAATCTTCCTCTATGTGAGGATCTTTTTTCACTGGGTAAATCGTGTCATCTTTATCACAACCCGCAAGGTCGCAACCTTCATGTATTCCGTTGTGTGGTCCGTATTGCATTGTATGCACTGTACTGGACGAGCTTTGGACGCGATTTCTTACTATAGGAGATCCTCTTCTTCGCTATTCTATGCGGCTAAAGTGGAGGCTCTTCCGTCGTGGTGTAGGGATCATTATGTTCATATTGTTGATCCCTCCATACTACTCATTGCAATTTTTTAGTATACTTGTTTCACAAGATCTACTGCAGCCTGTTATTATTTAGGTTATAGGTTTATGTTACCTCATACCTATGCACTTTACGATAGTTTACAATTGAGTCTTTTGTCTCTTTATCTAAGTCAGTTAGTAACTTTTTGATAAATAGACTTAGAATCTTTAGATTAAATTCCTATATGGATTTTAACTTCGGTTCTTATTTAGCTAAGTAATCATTTGAGCCTCTGGAAACAGTAGTTTTCAAATTCTGACCTTTTAGATAGTAATTCTGTTGGTTTCTCTTTTACTGTAGAGTCAGTGAGTTTCATGCACTATCGATGGATGATTTTCACTTTCGTAGTTTCGGAATCAATACTTCCGTTACTATTTAGGTTGGATTTTTGCATAAGAGTTAGGCTCCTATTATCCGGAACCTATTATTTTAAGGTCCTTCCGTCTTCGTATGGGCATAGGCCTTTACTCTTTCCGGGTACAGTTTATGTATTTATAAACAGATATCTGTTTATTACTATGGGCGTAAGCTTCTTCTGTCTTTGATGCCTAGTAGAAGGACGTTACGCTCCATTTTATTGTTAATGGATTCTATTTACTATCGGTACTGCTTATGGTATATCATTGACTTAGCAGTTGTGCTTAAGATTTCGGCTCATGAAGTAAGAGCTCTTCTACTTCTTGGGCTTACATTAATAGTGTCGCTATTATAGATTTTTGAAGGCCGCTCATTGCGCTCAGCCATCCACATTCATGAATTTTATCTCAGAAATATCGAGTCCATTTCTGGAGGCCTCTATTGTTAGGTCTATTATCTACTGCTCAGAATGTCATTCACTTAACAGTTGCTACTATAGCTAGGTAGGCTGTCTGTTTCAGCAGTGTCTCCGTTCTGCTGCCCTCTTCGCTCTGGGCTATTTGACCCAGGGCAAGAAAAAGGGGGGGGAGGGTGTTCCCTTGGGTCACCTGTTTTACTATGAAAACAAGGGGATACCTCCTCCGGAGTTAGTTATTCTGAGCTGTTATTGGGATGGTTGTTTAGTGACAAGCTTAGGTTTTTAAAATTCATTCAAGTCTTAGTTTTTAAAGTATAGCTTTTGATTATTGCATATGTCAACGGACATGATTATGCAATCCTCAGACACTTTTAGGAGTATAAGAGTCTCTATTCTATAGACTTACTTTATTTATTGGCTTACTTTAAAAATTATTAGTATAAGGATTATATTGGATATTAATAGAGTACATGGATGTATTAAGCTCAATTTTGGAAGGTGTTGTATCTTTCTAATTTATCATATATTATTTATTTATTTATTTATTTATTGGTGTTTAAGGTCACATACTTATGCACAATGGCTAATCGTGACCGCTAATTTATCATAAATAAGAAAGATACATGTAAGGCCTATTACTTCTTTTTCCCTACAGGGGATGACTCTATTTTATTTTATTGAGCGTATTCCATTTTGCTCTATGTCCTTGGCCCTCCAGCCTTTTTACTATTCAGCTATGTCTGGGTCATTGGTACAGTATAAAAATGTTAAAAAATTTATAGTAATTTATATATTTTTTATACTTACCAATGACCCAGACGGGGATGGCCCTCCCAGGAGTTGGGAACTCTTGCCTCCCCGCTGAGTACATAGCGCTTACCTGGCACTGGTTATTAGAATGATTAATGGCGCCAATTTCGGAACGTCCTTGACACTGCGCATGCGCAGTAGGGGCGAAGTGTGGAGGGCCTTTCAGGACATGTTTTCTTTGGTTTTAGATGCAAATTTTGGGGATTGGGGGGCAAAATTTGTGTTTGGCCCTATATTTTAAGAGTTAGCACCAGCTATGTCTGGGTCATTGGTAAGTATAAAAAATATATAAATTACTATAAATTTTTTAACTTTTCAAAAATTATTTTGAATTTCATTTGCTTTTTTCAATGTTAATGGATCATGTTAATATGTATCTGTGTGTTTAGGGGTTTGTGCGAGTACTAGGACTTGTTGTCTTTTCACAATGAAAGGACATTGTTCAAATTGTAATAGGAAGATATCTTCCTCTGACTTTCATGATCATTGTATTAATTGTAGTCAGTGTACTCGCACTAACTCCTGTTCAGTATGTCAATATTGGGATGACAAACATTGGAAACGTGTGTCACGGTATGTTGTTAGTGGAGAAAGGGCTATACCGGTCCTTTCTCCGCAGGGTCACTCTAGTCTATCAGTTTCTATTTCAGAGGAACAAGAACAGGGTGATGTTTCCATGTTATCTTCCAAGAGTGCGCTTCCGTCGTCACAATTGAATGAAGAGCTAGCGGCAAAAGTGCTCATGGAGATACGACAGTTGCCTAAGAGGCCCCAAGTAGGATCGATGGCGCTGTCGTCCGCTAGCTCGCCCGGTGTAGCGTCCATTCACCGAATGGTTCGGCAGCCGGGTTCGTCCGTTGCGGTCCAGGAGGAAATGTTGGGTGATGCGAGCACTATAAACATACTAGGTGCACACCCAGTGACGGCGGATGTTAGGAGAGATTGGAGGAAGCCTTCTAGTCCGGTTCCTAGCTCGTCCAGGTCCAGCCGGGCCACGAGCGAGAGAGGCCCCTCTCTCGTACAACAACATCAGGGACCTGATGTTGTGGTACAAAATGTGTCGCAAGCGGAGCACACGTCCGTCGCTCGGGACGCTCCGTTGTTTAGGCAGTCCGTGGAGACTGCTCAGGCTTCCTCATCCTCTCACCAGCGCACACGACCGCACCTTGGCTACGTGACCGCGGATATTCTACCAGCTTTGGCGATAAGGGATTCTTCGGCGACCAGGTCACGCCATGCGGTAGCCAGGGACACGAGGCCAGTAGACTCCGGACGTTCGCATAGGAAGAGTATGCGGGAGTCAGTTGATGTGGAGCTTCCCGCGGCTAAGCAGCGAAAGACCACTACTCCGCAGGCCTCGATGACGGATGTGCTTGCTCAGATAGCACAAATTATCGCAGCATCCCAGCAACCGACAGAATCGGTGTCGGATCGGGAATTATCCAACGGCGCTGGGTCGGTACGCTCCGCCGAAGCATCGGGTGCGGACGACCGGGAGCATCATGAGGTCCGACCGGATGGTGAAAGGGATACGGATGACTTGGAGCTATCCCTTTCGGAACAACATAAAGCTGCCGTGGATTTCATCCGGCACTTCCTTCCTCACGTTGTTCCGTCGGGCCAGACTGCTGCGGTACCGGACAAGAGAATAATAGCGTCATTGGACACTGAATTCTTCGAACGGTTCAGAGACATCGTCCCTGAGTTTCCGTCTCAGTCCAATAATGTCACAAGGACATTTGAATTATTGAACGACGCTATATTCAAGCTTGCTTCCAAAACAGGCAAAGCTGGTTTCTTGTTCTCCAATGCTCTTAACCTGCCTTTCATTAATGCAAGGAATAAATTCGATACGGCAGGACAGGGTATTCCGAGAGTTCCTCTGCATCTTGACGACGAGGCGGAAGACTTAGAATTGTCGTTACCGTCGTCTATGTCCGTTCCTTCGCGGTGTTGGATACGACAATCACGTCTAACAGGGCCAGTTTAGACGCTTTATCTTATGCAGACCACCTTACAAAGGCATTATCACTGCGGCATCAAGAGAAAGAATTCCAGGATATACAATCCTCTTTAAGACTTCTTTCAAGGGCAGTGGCTTATTCCACGTATAACTCCGCCCTCTCAGTGGCAAACCTGGAGTTGGTTAGACGTGACGCAGCCTTAGCTACATCCACACGCGTGGATAGTAAGGTGAAGAACTCTCTCAGAGTCGCTTCGGTCTCTGGAGAACTTCTATTCGACGGCAAGCTTTCTGCTATCTACGATAAAATTACTAAGAAAGCTTCGGATTCTCTGCTGTTTAAATCCACTTCCAAAAAGTCGGATACGGCAGAGAAGAATAAGACAGGCACTTCTGGGTCTAATGCGCCCAAGAAAGGTTCCTATAGAGGTTCCGGTGCGTCCTCTTGGTCTTATTCAAGAGACCGTCAAGGCAGCGACTCACTTGCAGGACGTCCTTCGGGCCGGGACAATCAGTCGGACGCCCCGAGGTCAACGGGACGAGGTGCGGGTCGTGGAGGACGTGGTTTCTCCTCCCGCAGGCCTCACAGGTCCAGGAGGTGATGGCTTCAACCTCTATCGTGTTCCGGTTGGCGGAAGGTTGTCAAGTTTTTCAGAAGAGTGGGCGTCGATTACAGACGACCCTTGGGTGAGAGGGGTGATTTCGGAAGGTCTAAGAATATCCTTCAAACGAAAGCCTCCTTTAACTCGAAGTCCAAAATGGACTCAACTTCCGTCAAATCCGCAGAAAAGTAGGGCCCTGCGAAGCTTCGAGTATTCGATTCGATGTCGACATCGCTTTGGTACATCTCGAATAATTTGCCGATTCGTTAGTCAAACGAAGCTTCAAGGAAAACGAATCAGTGTTCGACAATGTCGACATCGGTTGAAATAAGGAGCGCACTCTTCTAGTTTTAATGTTTCTATCAGGAAAATAGTCAAATTCATTGCAAAATTCTGTCGTTTCACTTTCAGTTTTGGATTCCCAGAAAACCACACACTGCTAATTCGCTATTTATAGATTTCCAGGAATTCGTGTGAGTATTATTCGCAGAATCCTGTTTGCTCAGCAGCTCTGTCGTTAGTTTAGTCTCGTACTTTATTAGAAGCGTGGTAATAGTGATCATCATGGCTACTAGCAGTAGAAAGCAAGTTAAGCAACCATCTTCTCATTCTTCTGTTATACGAGAATACTTCACAGTGAAGTTTGATGAAAAGGCTAAAAAAGACTGCTTTGTTTGTAATGCCTGCTGCTCAAGTTTAACAAAACAGGCAAGTGGTACGACATCACATCTTTGGGTACACCTGGAACGAAAACATTTGTCTCTCCATCAGCAAGCGCGACAAAAGTTTAATGAATCGAAGGCATCAAAGGGAGTGACACAGACACACAGTGTTTCGGCTAGTGGTTCCACTTCCTCTGCAAAGGAACCATTGAAACAAGTCTCGGGTCCTTTGCCTCTGCCCGTCGCGAAATAAACAGCAACGTTAGAAAGAAATATGACAATGCCGTACTTCGCTTCATCGTCTCCGACAGCCGACCATTCGAACTGTCAGCTGGTTTGGGATTCAGACACCTATGTATGGTTCTTACCGATGGTATCTACACCCCACCCCACCCAACGACACTGACCCGGAAATTAGGAGACCTTAAAACCGAGTTGGAGGAAAAGTTGACAGCCAAAATAAAGTCAGAAAGTGGGAATAATCAAATAAATATAACATTTGATCATTGGAAAGCTGATAATAAAACCAACTACCTCGTCATAACTATCCATTATGTATCCATTGACTGGAAATTACACAGTATTTGTCTGTCAGTCATAAACCTTGAGGATAGAGATGCTGACCATACTGCCAAATGTACAGCTGATATAATACGTGAACAGCTGCTGGAATGAGATTTAGATGTCAACAGCAAAATATTGTTTGCCACAACTGACACAACGAATGTTATGCCAGCTACAGTTAGAATGCTCGATCTCAGATGGCTCGGGTGTGCTGCCCATAAGTTACAATTGGCAATTAATGCAGCCCTTGATGTGCAGGCAATGATCAAGAAACTAATTTCCTTGGTGCACAGAATGGCCAACTTCTTTAACTCGTCTAGTGTTGGACTACAGTGTTTGCACAAACACCAAAAGGAACAAGGCCTAGCAGAGAGTAACCCCCCACTAGACGTTGTCACCAGATTCAATAGCACCTTCAAACTATTGGAGTGGATTGAAGCTAACACAACACCCATATCTCTCGCCTTGGTTGAGTGTCAAGCACGACACCGATGTGCAACGGATCCACCTCAGTGTTTAACTCCAGCAATGGCTGACAGCCTCAAGTTTGCTATTCCCATACTCAGACCACCAGCAGAAGCTACTGGAATCTTAAGCACTGATAGCAGTGTGAGTCTGTCATTGATTGTTCCTTGTATTTCAATTTTAAAGGATCAGCTTCAGAAGACTGAGGCCAAAGGTGTGAAGGAATTCCAACAAGAGCTTGTCAAACAGATCTCGACTAGGTTTGATCCAAGCCTCCCAGAACTCCATGCTGCAACTCTGCTAGATCCACGATTCAAAAATACTATGAGTTCGGTTGAGTGTTTCGAGAATGCAAAGTTGTTCATTGAAGGAATTCTTACCCTTGAAGGCCCAACCATCAGTCAACGTGATATCTCCGAAGCGCGGGTGGTAGTTCCACCAAGTTAGATGAGACACCACCTAAAATATCAAAATCAGTCTCTAATACAAGTCTGAAGCAGTTGATGTTTTCTCGTGCGAGACAAGCTGAACAGCAGATTACTAGCCGTAGAGGGCACCCGAGTCTACGTGAACAGCTGAATGTGGAAATTGGAACTTACACAGCAAGGCCTCTTCTTTCACAGGATGGTGATCCTTTGAATTTTTGGTCAAGTTCCTCTTCGGAGTTCCCATTATTGTCAAGAGCTGCAGGCTCTATTCTGTCAATTCAAGCCACTAATACCTCATCTGAACGTGTTAACTCCGCTGCTGGTAACGTTCTCACTGACAAAAGACTAAGTTTGTCGAATCAGAACGCATCTTTGTTGATCTGGACAAAGAAGAACGTAGAGTTGTTGTTCTGAGATTCTAATTGTTTTGGTCTGTACTGTGTCCCAACGTTCAGCAGGGACCAACAATATATTATAAACCTTCTACATTTGTAATGATCGAAATTGAAAATTTTATACTCTGCAGTAAATGGTCAAAATTGTTTGATAAATTGATAGTACATCAAGCGACGAGGCAGTTCACCCAAAGGTAAACTTCCATGTCGCTTAGGGTACCAGCAAACAATTTCTACCATTTACTGTGGCACATAAGATTTACAATTTCGGAAATTACAATTGTAAAAGTTTTATACTATTTAATTGAACCCAGGTTGTGATTTGTGAACTTGTTCCTTTTAGTTTTCAATTTCTTATCTGTACCTGTTATACGTGTACATTTTGAGTTTTTAGAACGGGAAATTAAACATTCGTTTTGTGACTTTTGCAAATTGGAGCTGTTTTAACTTGTAACCTGTTCATGCCCCATCTATACAACTGAAATATCCAGCTATGGGCCTAAGGCCCGCTCCCAGTCCCAGAATCTTCTAACACAATAATGGGAGCATGTCGCCTGGAGCGATCCCATTATTATGTTAGAAAACTGTGTGGGGAAAACCTCTTTAGTCTTTAGTTTATTTGCATTGTTCGGCGTTGGTATTTGGAAGTTGGAATGAAGTAAAAGTAATTTGTGTGAATGAGCACTGCTTCAATATTCGAGTTAACTAATGCAGAAACTAACACAGTTTAACGCCTTCGCTGCTTTTGATGTATACTGAGTTATTGAGTTGAGAACGGACCAAAATCTACAGGACCCGAATCCTGATAATAGTATAATACAAAAACAACCAAACATTACAATAATGAGGTTCCTATAAGATGTACATGTATTTAGCCACTCTAACGTATGTGAAGTTAGCGGCTGTAGCCGACTTCAACCCATGGGAATTAATGTGCCACTTGTATTACATTTGTGCTTTTAATTCTCATGTTTCAATTTAGTCATTTTAGTGGTTTGTCTCAAATGTCTCTGGGCAGTAACACCTTAATTTCTGTCCATATTTATGTCTTGAATTTATTGTCGGGCCAAGTGAACATCTGAATGGCCATTCAGTGAGAAAGAAAATTAAAACAATGCCAAGTTGTCAAGTTATGTCAACGATCTCTCTCTTCTCGCAGTTCTTTCCGGACATTTCTGCACAAGATAATGCCAGTTATAGTTATTTCTCGAGTTTATCCCGATTCGATTCGAGATTCGATTCGATGTCGACATCAGTCCCGATTCGATTCAAGATTCGATTCGAACATAAATTTCCCGATTCGCAGGGCCCTACAGAAAAGAGACACTCTGTTATCGGAGGTGCAGTCTCTTTTAATGAAGAACGCGGTAGAGGTCGTAGAAGACCAGGAAACACCGGGATTCTACAGCCATCTGTTTCTGGTTCCAAAACCAGACGGCTCGTTCCGTCCAGTCATAGATTTGAGCTGGATAAACAAGCTGACCGTCGCTCCGAAATTTTATATGGAGACGATTCGGTCGGTCAGAGCGAGTATTCGGGTGAACGATTATGCTACAAGCATAGATCTCAAGGATGCGTACTTTCATGTTATGGTACATCCGACATTCAGAAAGTATCTACGCTTCGCTGTCCTAGGAGTTGTGTATCAATTCCGGGCGATGTGCTTCGGATTGAACCTAGCACCCTGGGCTTTCACTCGGGTAATGAACTCGGTAATGATGTATTTCCGAGCTCATTCGTCTGCGGTAACATTGGCCTACCTGGACGACATTCTTCAGAGGTACGGCAATGAGAATCTTCTTCTATTGCTCCGACGTCTCGGTTTTGTTATAAACGAGGAGAAGTCGGATCTGGTGCCGTCCAAGTCATTCACTCATCTGGGAATGAGCTTCGAGACGCACAACAATCTCGTTCGTCTGCCATTAACCAGAGCGAAATTAGTCAGTTGTTACGCTCGCTATTGTCTTCATGCAGACAAAGTCACAGCGAGGGAGTTTATGAGACTGATAGGTCTGTGCGGAGCCGCCGCGGATCTCATTCCGATGGGGCGGTTACGCACTCGTCCTCTCCAAATTTTCTTAACTCAGAATTGGAGTGCGAAGATTCATTCGCTCGACATAGACGTTCTCTTGTCAGATCAAGTGAAACAAGAGATTCAGACTTGGGCAAACATTCAGTGGTTAACTCAGGGAGTTCCGCTGCAGTTGCCGGATCCTAGTTTTACCATTATGACGGATGCCAGTCAAACAGGTTGGGGTGCAACATTGATCCCAACGGATTCGAGATGCCAGTGTCTTTGGGATCCACAGTTCCTAAGCAAGCACATAAACATCAAGGAAATGATGTCAATTTGGCTTGCGTTACGTCATTGGATGGACATTATTCACAAAGCTCATGTCCAAATTCTGTCCGACAATACGACAGTAGTGGCGTATATACGGAACCAGGGTGGCACTCATTCCGTTCCATTATTCAAGTTAACGGAGAGAATCCTTCTGTTTGCTCTAGAACATCAAGTTCTACTTTCGGTCCGTCATATACCGGGTCGTCTGAATGTACTAGCAGACTCCCTTTCACGGAAGGGTCGCCTGTTGCCGTCGGAGTGGACTCTCAACAAACAAGTATTCAATCAGATTTGCTACCAGTGGGAACGGCCAATGATAGACTTATTTGCGACACATCTCAACAATCAGTTGCAGACGTATGTGTCACCATGCCCGAATCCAAGAGCATTTGCAGTAGACGCTCTATCGATCTCATGGGACGGAATGATAGGATATGCGTATCCTCCAGTGCCGTTGATTCAGCAAATATTGCTAAAGATAAAACAATCTCTATGCACATCATGATAGTTTACAAATTGGATCTAATGTCTCTTTATCTAAGTTAGTTAGAAACTTCTCCATAAATAGACCCAGAACTCTTAGATTAATTCCTAAGTGGAATTTAGCTTGGGTTCTTCTTAAACTAAAGGAAAAGCCATTTGAGCCTCTTGGGACAGTAGATTTCAAATTCTTGTCTTATAAGACAGCTTTTCTCTTAGCTTTCTCTTCTGCTAGAAGAGTCAGTGATCTTCATGCACTATCGGTGGACGATTCTCACTATCGTAGTGTCGGGAACACTATCACCTTCACTACTAATGTTGGATTTTTAGCTAAGAATCAGGCTCCTAGTAAATATCCGGAACCTATTGTTATTAAGGCTCTTCCGTCTTCAGGTAGGCCTTTACTCTGTCCTGTTAGAGCTTTACGCATTTATAAACAGAGATCTCAGTTTATCAGAAAGGGACGAAAACATTTCTTTCTGTCTCTGATGCCTAATAGAAAGGACATTTCGGTCCATTCTATTGCTAGATGGATTCAATTAACTATCCGTACTGCTTATGAAAATTTATCTTCTTCCCAGCAGTCTGTGCTTAAGATTTTGGCTCATGAAGTAAGAGCTCTTTCTACATCTTGGGCTTACGCAAATAGTGTGGCTATTACAGATTTAATGAAGGCTGCTTATTGGTCTCAGCCATCCACATTCACGAATTTTTATCTCAGAAATATTGAGTCCATTTCTGGAGACCTGCATTGTTTAGGTCCGTTATCTGTTGCTCAGAATGTCGTCCACTAAACAGTTGCAACTATAGTTATGCAGGCTTTCTGTTTCGGCAGTGACTCCGTCCTGCTGCCCTCTTCGCTCTGGGCTATTTGACGCAGGGCAAGGGGAAGGGGGGGAGAGGGGGAGGGTGTTCCCTTAGGTCACCTGCTTTATAGTGAAAAGCAAGGGAATTCCTCCTCCGGAGTCAGTAATTCTGAGTCGTTTCCGGGATGGTTTTAGAGTGTAATATTAATGTTAAAAATTCATTCATGTCATATTTTTAAAGTGTAGCTCGGTGTGAAGCATTTGTATATGTCAAGTGTCAAACAGGCATTAATTTACAATCCTCGGACACTTTTAAAGAATATAAAGAGTCTCAATTCTCTGGACTAACTTTATTTATTGGCTTACTTTAAAAATAATTAGTATAATGGGTTATACTGGATGTTAATAGAGAACATGAATGTTATTGTGCTCAATTATGAAGGGTATTGTATCTTTCTAATTTATCATAAAATAAGAAAGATACATGTAAAGCCTAATACTCCTTTTCTCCTTGAGGGGTTCACTCTATATTATATAGTTGAGCTTATTGGATTTTCCTCTATGTCCTAGGCCCTCCAGCCTTTTTACTATTCAGCTATGTCTGGGTCATTGGTACAGTATAAAAATGTTGAAAAATTTATAGTAATTTATATATTTTTTATACTTACCAATGACGCAGACGGGGATGGCCCTCCCAGGAGTTGGGAACTCATACCTCCCCGCTGAGTACATAGCGCTGACCAGGTACTGCCAGTAAGAATGATGATTGGCGCCAATTTCGGAACGTCCTTGACACTGCGCATGCGCAGTAGGGGCAAAGTATGGAGGTCCTTTAGGACATGATTTCTTTTGGTTTTAGATGCAAATTTTGGGGATTGGGGGGCAAAATTTGTGTTTGGCCCTACATTTTTAAGAGTTAGCACCAGCTATGTCTGGGTCATTGGTAAGTATAAAAAATATATAAATTACTATAAATTTTTTAACTTTCCCTAATTTATTGATAGGCAGAACATCAAACTCTTCAGTTCCAAAATTTGTTTCATGAAAATCTCTTGAATCGAATACCAAATTGAACAACAGAGATATTTGCAAATAAAACCAAATTTAACTGCAGAGATATTTGATCAGTGAATATTTATCTAGTTCTTCTTGGTATTCAATTCAAGTGAAACTTTCTGATTTCATTTGGATGGACTTAACAGAAATAATAATATAATGTTACAAGGTTCTAATTTTAATATCTACATCTTGTAAAAAATGCAGAAATGCATAGCCTGTCAAATGCAGGCAATCAAGCAGTTAGAGATAACCTTGAGCATTTTTAAAGTGCTTTTATTATAGGTGGTGCTCCAAATTACTTTCCAAACAGCTTTAATGGCCCACAAGACTCTCCAAAGTTCATGGAGTCATCTTACAGAATTTCAGGAGATACTGGGCGATACAATACTGCTGATGATGACAATTTTACACAAGCAGGCAACTTCTGGAGACAGGTAACAGATATATCAGCTTATTTTTGCTTGTTTCCACTGATGAATCATCGCACACACATGACTGTTTAATTGGGTGCATGTTGCAATTGGAGGACCATACCTCATTGATTTTGACCCCTTGACTTAAGTCTGTTCATTGATCCTTCACCTGAAACTAATATCAGTGACTCTTGCCATCCAACTTCTTGAAAATCAAGCAAGCTCATTCCAATGAGGGTCATAAGATATGTTTTTGCTGCAAAGCTGGAAAAAACCCAATAAATTTGAATGACCATGTTTGTGAATAATGCTAGCAACTTAGTTAACTTCCTCATTTACATTTTCAACAATTAGCTTTTAGTGTGCTAACCATGTAGAGATGAATTACCGCAGTCATTCAGGGGTGTGGTGGCTCACTAGGTAGAGGTGCAGGCTGCAAGCTGAGAGATTCTCTGTTCAAATCCCACCTGCGGTAATGCCAACCAGGCATGATTGTAGAGTACTGAACTAGTTTGGGCAAGACACTTCACCCCATTGGCCACGTGGGGGCACATTGACATTGTGCACTAAGACCAACTGTACGTCAATGGTGCACTTGTCTTCAACCAATGCTGACCCTGCTTATCTGGAGTTAGTATATTGGGGAGCCTGACAGTTGCTCCCCATTGCTCAGTGGTTCTCTCTGTGTACTCTGGCTTCCTCCACTCATAAAACTGTCCGACATGAGGTGACCTTGGCTGTCAAACGTGTCATTAAACCCCAATAAATAAATAAATAAATAACCTCAGCTATTCAACTCTTTATCTGATGTAACGTCCATTTCTGCCCAGTGTTGTTCACAAAAAAAATATTCCTCTAAATTTTATTATTTTTCAATTTTTGGCCTCCAAAACATAACTTATGACCCCTCATTGGAACAAGCTTGTCAAGGTCATTCCAGAGAGGTGGCAAAGCTATATTCTAAGAGTTAAAAAGTAAAAGATTTTCCTTTCAGTAATTCAAGAAGTATTTATGCAAGTCTCGTTCTCCCAGTCTTGCTTTAGGAGTTTCTTTTAAATAGTTGGTACTCAATACTGAATAGCTTCTGTTATAAACTGCTGTCATTTGATAATGTATTTTCCTTTGTAACTATGTTGCAAGAACATCAAAGAGATGCACGAAAGAGAATAGCTAAAAAAAACATGACCATTTTGTGATTGTTTAATTCAAATCATTGTATGGGGCTTTTTCATTTTTTAAAGCCCCCCCCCCCCCCCCCTCCCCCCCCCCCCCCCCAAAAAAAAAAAAAAAAATGTTTTGATGCTCAGGAAATCCCTCAGTGAAATTGAACCCTCATTGGTTGTTTTTATTGTCTTGCAATATCTTCCAATATTAGGCTAAAAAAATAATGTTTTGATTCTCAGGTCCTCCCTCATTGGATTTGAACCTCCTCATTAGACATTTTTATTATGTCACGTTTTTAAAAGAATTTGTGAAAACTTGGAATGGTCATTTTTTCACATTTCTCGACATATAATTATTTAGCTGGGTTAGCAGTAAATTGGTTTTTTCTTGTTGCAGTTTATGGGAGAGTGCACTCTCCCATAAACTGTAACAAAGAAAATTCTGATATACTGGATCATAATTTAATTATTTATTTATTTGCTGGTGTTTTAGGTCATATATTTCTGCACAATGGCTAATAATGGCCGCAACACCAATATAAACTCAAGTTTAACCAATCATTTAGAGCCATGTTTCCCATTTGAAAGGACTCCTACCCCAAGCATTGGTTAGTGGGGCCTATTCTAATGGATCATGATGCTTGACAGATCTGTACCATTAAAAAGAACAATAAAATACAAATCCTTTTAGCTGTTGTTACGGCAGTTAGTTATAAAAGGTATACTATAATTACACTAAAATACTACCTTTTCTCTTTTTCAAGTGGAAAGACAGCAACATGTCGTGTACGCTGCCCATATGAACACAGAAATTGAGACCCCACTAATTACACTATGAGGTGGGGTCTCAAAACCCCACCGCGTGACTTCAATTTGTCTATAATTAACTTGTGTTTTTTGCAAGTGCGGTAATCAGGTTTATTCTTCCACCAAAAATAGTTTCAGTTCATTGTTGTTTGGTGATTGTTAGGTATTGCACTTAAGTATAAATTGAATACGTATGCTCCATACATGTTTTTTTGAAAATAAAAAGCATTATTATGGCAGAAAAAACGATCAAAATATGGAGTTTGAATCATGTTTTTAATCTCGCATGAAAATATGTCAAACTGTGTGATGGAATTTTCGGCTGATGTCGGTTTATCTTTTGATCTCTCAGTCACCGGCTCTTAATTAGATCAAATTTTTTCACAGTCAGAGAAAAATTACTTTTACTTTTACTTGAAATATTAAAAAAGTAGTTCAATATTGAAAAAGTTATTAAAAGCTATTGCGATTCCAAATGTTGTTCATCAAAATCGATTCTGAACTCAAGGTATTACGAAAAAATAAATATTATACCGTACTGAAATCATGGATGTGAGTTGAAAAAATTATAACTTGACAGCACAATATCTGGACATTTCCCGGACGGTCTTTTACCTAACTGTAGCTATTGATGGAGAAGAATCATGTTAACGGTACTGTATTTTGAATAAATTGTGGGTTGGGGAGGAAGGGATCCCGATTTACGATTTTAAAAGTTAAGTTCAGAGTGGAATGTTAAAATGTACATATTGAGAGTGGAATTAACATAAATAAACTACATTAACGAAAAAGGAATGCTTGTGGTGGCCCTGGGATGTTTCAGCCGAAGACGCTTCGGAATCCATATATTGAAGCGCCTGCATGCACTAGCAAGGAAAACTAGCCAAGATGTGGGGGGGGGGGGGGGGGGGGGGGGGCAGATGGGCAAGCAATCAATGATATAGGCCTTTTTGTGCATGTGGGTTTATGGAGTGTGGTGTACAATTGCCTCATTTCAGGGATGGGAAGGGAGGGAGGGGGGACTATTTACTTCACCATTTAGGAGTGGTATGGATGACTGAATCTTACACTGCCAAGACACTGAAATTTTTGATGTGCTGGCTGCATGCAAAAATCAGTGGTGGGGCCAGAAAATCTCCGATAGAGGAACTAAAATCTCCTGTCTGAAGGACCTATTTTAATTTTTGGGGTTTCAAGACGTGTGGGGGTGGGGGGGGGGACAAAACCCAAAAATTTTAATGCAAAATTTCGGGGCATGTTTGAGCTAGGGTTATGATGTGTGGTGGTCTGGCTTGTCGATCGGCACGTCATTATTGAAAAATAAAAGAAATATTTTCTTTCGATTTTATTTACATATGGTTATAATTATGATTGCTGAATTAATAAAAAGTAATTGAAAATGTTGATTTGTCTCTTAATTTTTCTCAAGCTTGTCATGTGCAGAGGTGTTAGAACAGATGTTGGTTTGAAGGACAGCTCTGTGCTTTGTCGCACCACTCAAATGTCATTTCACACTTTGTGCAAGTGATAGTTTAATTTACTATATTGAATTAATTACTTCAATCCCGACTACTTTAATGTAGTAGTAGAATATTTTATATTTAAGTGTCACATTTCAATACACATACCTAATATACATAGAGTATTCACAAAATATTTATATGAAATCCAGCTTTGAAGGCTTATGAAACACATTTTCATCAGAGGTAGGTGTTTTTTTTTACAGTAGTTCATACCCCCCCCCCCCAAAAAAAAAAAAACAACAAAAAACCCAAACCCGAAAAACCAAAACACATGCATGCACACCAACACACACACACCCTTGCGGACCCCCCCCCCCACCCCCCACACACATACACACACACATTGAGTAATATACAGACATACGCCCACATGCACTTGTGTATACTTTCGTGTACTAATTTTCTTTCACTTTTTGTTATTTTCTCCCCCCCCCGCTCCCCCCCCCCCCCCCCCCCCCCCCCATCATGTATATCTGTCTCTCTCTGTCTCTTTCCCATTGAAGTGTACTCTCTCTTAGAATGGCACGTTCGCAGATATTTTAATTTGGTATCTCCCTCATATTTACCCACATATTTTTACGTACACACAGGCTTAGCTATTTCATTTGATAATACAAATAACAACAATGTAGAGGAACGTTGAAAAATCTGCAAAAGCAAAGAGTATAAGAGTATGTACTAACCCTTACAGAACTAGATGAAGGATATTTGTTTCGGTATGCAAATATCACCCGTCTCCCCCCCCCCCCCCCCCTGCCCTCCCCCTGTGAAATAATCATTAGTTTCAGTCACGAGTGAGATACTTTTTGGTATCCATTCAAAAACACTATATATTTTTATACTGTACCAATGACCCAGACATAGCTGGTGCTAACTCTTAAAAACTAGGGCCAAACACAAATTTTGCCCCCCAATCCCCAAAATTTGCATCTAAAACCAAAAGAAATCATGTCCTGAAGGACCTCCATACTTTGCCCTTACTGTGCATGCGCAGTGTCAAGGACGTTCCGAAATTGGCGCCAATTATCATTCTCTGTTTGGCCCTTCATCAGTCAACATCTCACTGATCTTTGTGCTTGTAAATCTCAGTTTAAAGGATGCCAGACACGTAATTATTGGAGAAATGGTGATTCTAAGGAGGATATAGAAGGAGGAGAGGAAAAAGGAGTGACGAAAAATAATCAGGGCTGTACTTAAAATTTTTTATGAAATTATGTTAAGTTGCATATTTTGAGGCATGGGCCTGTTGTTGTCATTCTTGCTATAAAGTTGCACTGCTTATTCAGTGTTTCCTCTCCCCTGGTCTTCTAAGTCCCCCCTTGCTATTCTCCCATGCTTTTGGCATATTTTTGAGAAAGATCATTTCTAAATTCTCTTGGGAGAATTAGCTTGGTTACAGAATGAATTCTGTTATTTTCCCCATATTTACGTTTTCACCCATGGGTGTATAAACGTTGTGTTCTGCATCTACCATCTGATGTTCTGCAGATTCTCCCCTGGGAGTCTCTGTTTTGCATCAGATAGTGTGTAATTTTGATGACTGATTTCGGGCCAGTATTGTCAGTGCCTGGAGTCATGTTTTCTGGTGTTTTTACACTGTTTGTTTACATTGGCAACAGTCTCTTTTGAGAGGGGCTGTTTGCCTTTGGAGTAGTTTATCTCACTATAAGATACATTATTATTATCCGTAAGTGTTGCATTAATTATTTAATATAATTTTAAAATTTTTGACCACACTTAGCCTTGGGATCCATTGGGGCTCAACGTTACTTTTCAGAAACTTGGACTTCGCTGAAAAAATATTTTTCAAAAATTATTTTGATTTTCAATTGTTTTTTCAATATTAATGGATCATGTTATTATGTATCTTTGTGTTTAGGGGTTTGTGCGAGTACTAGGACTTGTTGTTGACTTTTCACAATGAAAGGATATTGTTCAAATTGTAATAGGAAGAAATCTTCCTCTGACTTTCATGATCATTGTATTAATTGTAGTCAGTGTACTCACACTAATCCCTGTTCAATATGTCAATATTGGGATGACCAACATTGGAAACGTGTGTCACGATATGTTGTTAGTGGAGAAAGGGCTATGCCGGCTCTTTCTCCGCAGGGTCACTCTACTCTATCAGTTTCTATTTCAGAGGAACAAGAACAGGGTGATGTTTCCATGTTATCTTCCGCAAGTGCGCTTCCGTCATCACAAATGAATACAGAGCTAGCGGCAAAAGTGCTCATGGAGATAAGACAAATGTCGTCCGCTAGCTCGCCCGGTGTAGCGTCCATTCACCGAATGGTTCGGCAGCCGGGTTCGTCCAATGCGGTCCAGGAGGAAATGTTGGGTGATGCGAGCACTATAAACATTCAACGTGCACACCCAGTGACGGCGGATAGTAGGAGAGATCAGAGGAAGCCTTCGAGTCCGGTTCCTAGCTCGTCCAGGTCAAGCCGGGCCGCGAGCGAGAGAGGCCCCTCTCTCGTACAACAACATCTGGGACCAGATGTTGTGGTACAAAATGTGTCGCAAGCGGAGCACACGTCCGTCGCTCGGGACGCTCCGTTGTATAGGCAGTCCGCTGAGACTGCTCAGGCTTCTTCCTCTCACCAGCACACACGACCGCACCTTGGCTACGTGACCGCCGATATTTTACCAGCTTCGCTGATCAGGGATTCTTCGGCGACCAGGTCACGCCATCCGGTAGCCAGGGACATGAGGCCGGTTGACTCCGGATGTTCGCATAGGAAGAGTATGCGGGAGTCACCAGATGCGGAGCTGCCCTCGGCGAAGCAGCGAAAGACTGCGCCTCCGCAGGCCTCGATGTCGGACGTGCTTGTTCAAATAGCACAACTTATCGCAGCATCCCAGCAACCGACAGAAATGGTGTCGGATCGGGAATTATCCGACGGCACTGGGTCGGTACGCTCCGCCGAAGCATCGGGTGCGGACGACCGGGAGCATCATGAGGTCCGACCGGATGGTGAAAGGGATACGGATGACTTGGAGTTATCCCTTTCGGAACAACATAAAGCTGCCGTGGACTTCATCCGGCACTTTCTTCCTCAAGTTGTCCCGTCGGGCCAGACTGCTGCGGTACCAGACAAGAGAATTATAGCGTCATTGGACATGATTTCTTTGAGCGGTTCAGGAACATCGCTCCCGAGTTTCCGTCTCAGTCCAATAATGTCACAAGAACATTTGAATTATTGAACGACGCTATATTCAAACTTGCTTCCAAAACAGGAAAAGCGGGTTTCTTGTCCGCCAATACCCTTAACCTGCCTTTCATTAATGCAAGGAATAAATTCGATAGGCAGGACAGGGTATCCCGAGAGTTCCTCTGCGTATGGACGACGAGGCAGAAGACTTAGAATTATCAATACCGTCGTCTGCATCTATTCCAACCGCGGTGTTGGAGACGACTATTTCGTCTAACAGAGCCAGTTTAGATGCTTTATCTTACGCAGACCACCTTACTAAGGCGTTATCACTGCGTCTTCAAGGGAAAGAATTCCAGGATATACAATCCTCTTTAAGACTTCTTTCAAGGGCAGTAGCTTATTCCACGTGTAACTCCGCCCTTTCAGTGGCAAACCTGGAGTTGGTTAGACGTGACGCAGCCCTAGCTACATCCACACTTGTGGATAGTAAGGTGAAGAACTCACTCAGAGTCGCTTCGGTCTCCGGAGAACTTCTCTTCGACGGAAGCTTTCTGCAATTTACGATAAAATTACTAAGAAAGCTTCGGATTCTCTGCTATTTAAATCTGCTTCTAAGAAGTCGGACATGGCAGATAAGAGTAAGTCAGGCACTTCTGGGTCTAATGCGCCCAAGAGAGGTTCCTATAGAGGTTCCGGTGCGTCCTCTTGGTCTTATTCAAGAGACCGTCAAGGCAGCGACTCACGTGCGGGACGTCCTTCGGGCCGGGACAACCGGTCGGACGCCCCGAGGTCGACGGGACGAGGTGCGGGTCGCAGAGGACGTGGTTTCTCCTCCCGCAGGCCTCGCAGGTCCAGGCGGTGATGGCTTCAACCTCTATCGCGTGCCGGGTGGCGGAAGGTTGTCGAGTTTTTCACAAGAGTGGGCGTCGATTACGGACGACCCTTGGGTGAGAGGGGTGATTTCGGAAGGTCTAAAGATATCCTTCAAACGAAAGCCTCCATTAACTCGAAGTCCAAAATGGACTCAACTTTCGTCAAATCCGCAGAAAAGAGACGCTCTGTTATCAGAGGTGCAGTCTCTTTTAGGGAAGAACGCGGTAGAGGTCGTAGAAAACAGGAGACACCGGGATTCTACAGCCATCTGTTTCTGGTTCCGAAACCAGACGGCTCGTTCCATCCAGTCATAGATTTGAGCTGGATAAACAAGCTGATCGTCGCTCCGAAGTTTTATATGGAGACGATTAGATCGGTCAGAGCGAGTATTCGGGTGAACGATTATGCAACAAGCATAGATCTCAAAGATGCGTACTTTCACGTCATGGTACATCCGACATTCAGAAAGTATCTACGCTTCGCAGTCCTAAGGGTGGTGTATCAATTCCGGGCGATGTGCTTCGGATTGAATCTAGCACCCTGGGCTTTCACTCGGGTAATGAACTCGGTAATGATATATTTCCGAGCTCATTCGTCTGCGGTAACGTCGGCCTACCTGGACGACATTCTTCAGAGGTACGGCAACGAGTTAACGCTTCAGTTGTCTTGCCAGTACGTCACAAGACAGTATTTATTAATCGGCAGAAAAACTGACGTGCAAAAAGCAATTATTTATTTATTGGGGTTTAAGGTCATATATTTCTGCACTGTGGCTAATCATGACCATGACAGTTTTACTGGTGGAGGAAGCCGGAATACCCGGAGAGAACCACCGAGCAACGACGAGCAACTGTCAGCTCCCCAACATACTAACTCCACACCAGCAGGGTTAGCATTGGTTGAAGACAAGTGCACCACCGACGTGCAGTATGCCTTAGTCCACGACATCACCGTGCCCCCAGATGGGCAATGGGGGTGAATTGTCTTGCCCAAGGACACAGGTTGCCGCAGGTGGGATTCGAACCGAGGACTTCTCGGCTTGCACCTTGCACCTCTACCTACTGAGCCACTGCGCCCCGCAAAAGCAATTAAACTAATCATTAACGCTCATGACCACGGTGGGTCACAGTGTTTTGAAAACTGTCTTCCACTGATCAAACACTGCGGTCCACTGGAATTCCATGGTGGAGAACAAACCGCGGCGGCATTTTTGTTTCAATCCATGTTGAACGTACTGTAATGTTAGTTATAAGAAACCAAATTTGAGTTAAAAGATTAAAAAAAAAGTCAACTCGTTTATGTAAATATCAATGTGCAAAAAACAAACTTATTTATGTTAATATCTATGTGCAGTGTATTATATTTCTATAGTTTAACTCTTGTTAAAAGTTGAAACACTTGAATGAAATAAAATATATCAAAGCCAATGTTCTTGTTAATGTCGCTCTGTTGTCAATGAAGATAAGTAATTAATTGTACACGCCCACTCATAAATAGTTCCTCTATATATAGGCAGCACTTATCTAAATTTAGCATCAATAACTGGGGTATTAATTGACCAGTCTCATATGGGTACTGTACACGTAATGAAAAAGATTTACTGAGTATACTCAACCCTTTTACACGAAAAAAAAATTTTTTAAAAAGTAAAAATAAAATCCTCCATCCCTCACTGATTTGAAATAAAAATCTCCTGAGAATCAATTCATTTTTTTTATTTGGCCTTACTTCAAAATCGGGAGACTCAAAACTTTTTATGTTTTTGAATGATGTTTGTAATGAAAATTTGAAGAGCATAACTAAAGACAGTCCACATAAATCCTGTGGCATCGCAGTTGTTTCTTGGCAATTCTTGGCTCCCTTCATGACTAAATTTGGTTTGTGAATAATATGTTAAAAATACTCAGCAGGACAGAGTTAATAGACCTGAGACGAATAACAAGAATACATACTCAAATTGCCATGTGTTTACTTGCTTGCTTACTTTATCAGAGCCATGATCCATGTTAGTATTATAACACTTGGGTAAAAAAAAATTGCTTTATCAGAGCCATGATCCATGTTAGTATTATAACACTTGGGTAAAAAGAAATGTTTTGATTCTCAAATAATCCCTCACTAAAATTGAAATCCCTGATTGGTTGTTTTTTCATTGCCTCACAGTGTCTTCCTTCCAATATAACTACAAAATCGAGCCATTTAGAGATTGGGCTTTAATATTTACAAAAATCGACTCGGAAACTGAAATCTAAAGAGCATAACTAAAGGTGCACAATAGTTTTATTTTTAAAATTAAATATACATTTCCTGTTTCTAAAAAGGCTGAGGAAAGGCTCTAAATTCATGCTCACTACATGCAGTACAAGAAAAAATAAAACCCTCTCTTCCTCACATATTTTAAAAAAAATTGCCTGAGAATCAGTTCTTTTGTTTTGTGTAGCCAAAGTGTTCTTTGATTTTGAAAATGAAGTGTTGTGACTTAAAACAATGTTAGGAGGGCCTCTTAAAGCACCATCAACCCAGTGAAGGAATGTCATGAAAACTGCAGTATTATAGATTGATCCCAAAACCTTTGCAGTTAAACTGGTAAATATATAAATATCACATTTCCTTCCTCTTGCTAAAAATTAAGAACAATTAAAAATCCATCTGTCTTAAAAATTGAGCTATCCCTTTTTCATGTTGCCTAAATTCAGATTTGTGCAGGCCTGATGTACCTAATAAGAAAATCTCTATGGGCTGATGGTCATTTTGTATATCTTTAATTGGAGATCTGTTGGATCACTAAACTCTTTGAGAATATGGCTCTATTCTAAGGGTAATTACGACATTTAAAGCGTTAAACGAAGCCTTCTCTAGCGTCGACTGGAATTCTCTTTGATAATCCATGTCTCGATACTATAGTTTCTAATTTTACGGACAAGATACTTGATACTGCATCCATCCACATACCAACAAACTTATTACCACGCGAATAGACCAACCGAAATGGATGCATAATGAAATAAGATTACTGATTAGACAGAGAAAACGTTTGTATCGCAATGCCAAATGCATCGACACTCCACATGCCTGGGCAAAATATAAACTGAAATGGAACGAAGTTGTATCAGCCATTAGGAAGGCCAAAGCGTTATATTTGTTCAAAGTCCAATCCACTCTGAGGAGCAGCGAAACACCACCATCACGTTGGTGGAAGACCCTGAAATCATTCCTCGGTAGCACTATTTCAGTAGGAATTCCTACTCTCATCCACTCTTACAAAATATACTCCTGAAGTGTTGAAAAAGCTGAAGTGTTCAATGAATATTTCAGCTCTATCTCAACAGTTGATGATTCAAATGCTTCCCTGCTGAACGCACCACCTCAAGTTTCCGTAAGTATCGATTGTTTTACTCTACATTGCAGCAAAGTATACTCTGCAATGAAGTCGATAAAAGTGTCCAAGGCATCGGGTCCAGATCTAATAAGCCCGCGTCTCCTCAAAGAGTGTAAATCATTTTTATGCGAGCCACTTTCGGTCTTATTTAATATACTAATGAATAACTCGTACTTCCCGTCACTGTGGAAAAAAAGCAAACCTCTCCCCAATATTGAAAAAACAACCCTCCAATTCTGTTACTAATTACCGCCCAATATCGCTGATTAGCTGTGTTGGTAAAATATTTGAAAAATGTGTATTCAAGCATTTGTGGGAGTTCCTAATTGACAATAACATTCTCAGTCAATTTCAGTCCGGTTTTATACCCAGTGATTCAACTGTCCTCCAACTAACTGACACATATATGATGAATTCTGTCGCGCCCTTGATGAAGGTAAAGAAGTCAGGGTTGTCTTCTGTGATGTTAGTAAGGCCTTTGACAAAGTATGGCATTATCTACAAGCTAGAGAGTATTGGCGTTTCAGGTGAACTTCTGCTGTTTCTAAAATTGTACCTTGAAAATAGGCCACAACGAGTTGTCATATCGTCGGAGACATCCGCATGGAGAACCATCAATGCCGGTGTCCCACAAGGATCAATTCTCGGGCCTTTATTGTTCCTTATATACATTAATGACATTACCAGAAATCTACTGAGCAGTATTCGCCTCTTTGCATATGACACCTCCTTTTATCTAATCATAGAGAACCCTGAACAAGCCTTGACTTTAATCAATCATGATCTAGCCACAATTGAACATTGGGCTAAAACATGGTTGGTGGAGTTCAATCCGAACAAAACTGAAAGTATGCTAATGTCGCGTAAAAGCAACCTCATCTACCATTCACCCTTATTCTTAGGTGGTACTCAGGTATCTGAAGTCTTTACCCACAAACACTTGGGGGTCATACTGAACAGCAACTGTACATGGAACGATCATATCGACCATATTTGCTCTAAAGCCTGGTCTCGCTTAGACTTACTGAGGAGGCACAAATTTAATTTAGATTGTAGTGTCTTAGAAAAAATATATTTTGCTTTTATTAGGCCTCTTCTTGAATACGCGGATACTGTTTGGGACAACTGTTCTGTAACCAAAGTGGCGGAACTGGAAAAAATACAGATTTCAGCGGCAAGGATTATTACGGGGGCAACTCTCAAGGCTAGTAAGTCCTCACTTTATTTAGAAACACAATGGGACCCATTACAAGAAAGATGTTGCAAACACAAGTTAATTCAGTTCTTTAAAATGTATCATCGCATGGTTCCTCCACATATCTCCAGTAAAGTCCCCCCCCCCCCCCCTTGCCTCTTTGACCAATCCATCACTCAGTCTCAGATCAAGTCAAAACCACCGTATTCCCTTCTGTCAGACCGAATTGTACAAGTCTTCCTTCATTTCCAGCGTTACCGACCAATGGAATAACCTGCCCCTGTCTGTTCGTGAGAACTCATCATTGATTAATATCAAAACTTTCCTAAACGATGGTAATCGACGACCTCCAAGGTTCTATAGTAAGGCGAAATCTCGCACAGCCCAAATATATCATTGTAGGCTACGACTGGGGTGCAGTAACCTCAATTCACACCTATATGATAATCATTTATTACCAAACCCCATATGCCAGTGTGGCAAGCAAGAGACTACTGATCACTTTCTTTTGCATTGTCCTATTTTCACAGACATTCCTAATTATACAATTAACCTGCTCCCTTTTGGAGCAGATGTATCTACACTACTTTTTGGTTCGGAACTCTTGAGCAATGAAGACAACCGTCTTATTTTTGAGGTGGTACATGATTTTATATTATCAAGTAAGCGATTCCAATGATTAATGTGTATCACAGATTAAACCAGTCTAAATATCATTTAATATTATTATGAATGGTTGCCAAACTAGCCCAATGGAACAAATATGGCCCTCCATTCAACTCTCATTGCAGCTCAGAGCTACTCGACCGGTAATCACGGTTTGTATTCATAATCTTCTGCTTAATGATTTGAATGAAATTACTTATGTCATTCTCGCGTGTAGTAAATGCAACATGTCTTCAAGCTGGTCCAGATTTGTTTCTTTTCTTATTATTTATTATCGTTCTCATATTGTCTAACTTGTAGTCTAAATATTCTTACACTTTGCCTTTGGGTGGTCCCTGCCTCTGGCTCATGCGACGGCCAGGATTGGGTGGTCCTATTAACAAAAACTCCCATTCAAATTTTATTTCCTTAACAATTCTGGACTCGGAAACATGGCTCGCGGCCCTCCGCTGGAATGATCTTGTTTTGGTGAGCCCGCTCCGGTGGGGGATCATGAGCTGAGTTTTTGAAACAGAAGATGCAATGTTGAGTGGTTTCAAGACGCCCTTTGTGAGACTATCGTACTCTATCCATGTTGGATAAGGAGTTAATCTGGAGTATGGGGCAGGGGCCCTCGGACGACGATATGTGAGCTCGACTACTGACACTTGTGTAATTTATACAAATACTGTTTCAATTAAAGAAATAAAGTCACTCACACGTGCTATTGACATTCGTAACTATTTGTAATCTTGTTTTTGGTGGAACCGGACTTGTATAAGCTTTTAGCTTCCTGCCGAATCCACATCAATGTATGTAACAATTTTTATTATATATTCTTGAAATAAATATTGTTTAAACTAAACTCTTTGGTGCTGTGGAAAAAGTAGTAACTTATTATGTACAGGCCTGCTTATTTGATGGTTTGTGTCTCCAAAAATCACTTCATCCATCTTAACTTCTCTTCCTTTTTTTTTTTTTGCTCAGTAAGGCCAAATAACAAAAATTCTAGTTTCTCAGGCAATTTTCCCGCAATTTTATGATGAGGGATGGAGGCTTTGTTTTGTTAATTCATAAAACAGTCCCTGAAATGAACACAAACTACTTACACCATCTGTGGAAAAAACATTACCGGTACATGATTGTCCATTTGTGGAAATTTTGCTTACCACAGTTGAAAATCAGGTCATAAAAATATCATTCCTCTGGTGGTTATCTAAATGAAAAACACAGATAACTGAAAAGTTGTTTGTCTGGAACTACAAACAGTTCATCAAAAAGCTGTGTCTTATCACCTTATTTGATATCACTGTTTTAAAATGTTCCTGTGGGAAGACTCCTCTCTTCAATGTTCAAACTCCCTAAGACAAGTGATGCCCCCTGCACATGCCGCAGATGCTTTCAAAATCTGTGAACTGTCCAGTAGGGCCATCATGGATGGGTCGAAATCCACGGGTTGTCTTTTTTTCCATGCATATAATTCAGAGATGATCCGCTATGACACCTATCAAAATTTCCACCAATGAAGCACCGGGATTACCCCAGTGCTTCATTGGTGGAAATTTTGCAAAATTTCCAATAATAAAGCACCGGGGTAATCCCGGTTCTTCATTGGTGGAAATTTTGATAGGTGTCAGAGCGGATCATCTTAGAATTATATACTACTCAAAGTTTGCTAAGCACCAAATATATCCAACGACCTGTTTTACGTTTTAGTTGAAATATTGTGATGAAAAGTGTATATATTTTTTTTATATAATTATATCTTTAATGATTTAAGTACAAAAATTAAGATTTATTTGTGTTTGATATTATGTTTTAGCCTTCGATTACGATTACCATGGAAAATGGATATTATTGGTAAAAGAGGACATTTTTCAATTTGCCGAAAAGTTGACGGAGCGAACTGGTGTGGGTTCAATATCGAGTATGAGACCCATTACTGTTAATTACAGCTTGGCAATGCCTTCTCATGCTCCCAATCAGGTTCCTGGTGGTCCTTTGTGGGATGTTGTTCCATTCGTGGATGGGCATGGCACCAAGCTCCTGGACACTTCTTTGCTGGACTGGACAGGCTGAAAGTGCAAGCTACAACTCATTTCAAACATGTTCGATTGGATTGAGGTCAGGGGATCTTGCTGGCCAGACCATACGCTCAATTTCCTCCCTCTGTCGGTACTCTCCGACATGAGGACTGGAAGTGTCATCCATCAGAATGAATCTATCACCCACTGCACCTGCATACAATCTGACGTGGACATCCAGGATCTCATCAATGTACCGCTGCGTAGTCAATGTACCACGTTCAAGGGCACAGAGCTCTGTAGTCTATCCCTGCTGATGCAGCCCCAGACCATAATTGACCCTCCACCATAGCAGTCATGCTTAGCAATGTTGGCTGCACGGAATCACTCTCTTGGTCTTCTCCATACTCTAGAATGCCCATCTGTGTGGTCTAGGCAGTACCTTCACTCATCTGTAAAAAGGAAAGGTCGCCAATCTTCTCTGGTCCATCCAACGTGGTTCATGGCCCATTCATATGGTGCTTGTTTGTGGTTCTGGGAAGGCGGAAGGTGAATACATGGTATTCTCGATCGGAGACCGTCTTCGTGCAACCTTGCCCGGATAGTCTGCATCGAAACATTTACCCTGGATGCATTCTGAAAGTCACTGCGAAGCCTACAGGCCTGAATGACCAAAAACCGGTCTTCAGCTGCAGATGTTGCTCTGTCTCTGCCACCACCATGCCATCTTACTGGTGTGCCATACTGTTGAAATCTTGCACAGGCTCTGGTGATCACCATATGGTGCACACCAAGGGCTTCACCAACTTGATGATGGTTAGCCCCTTGCTCCACCATCCCTACAGCCCTCCACATTTCTGCTTCAGACAAATGTCTTCTTACATTTTCATTTGACATATTCAATCATTAGATCACAAGGGTTTGTGTTGAAATGAAGATTGAATACCCTACACATGTTATGTACATGTAGACAGTACACGAAAACATTATGAAAATCATGGGGTACATGGTTTCCATGACTGTCATGAGAAGTCAGCCTGCCAAGGGAGCTGATGTAAACACTGGGGACCATCTCAATACATTCCTCAATCATATCCACCAAAAATATTGCAAATATGTCATAAGCAAATTTCACAATGATGTGTCAAATATTTGGTGCTTAGCAAACTTTGAGTAGTATATGTGTGGAAAAATGCCTACCCATAGATATTTTTATACTGTACCAATGACCCAGACATAGCTGGTGCTAACTCTTAAAAATGTAGGGCCAAACACAAATTTTGCCCCCCAATCCCCCAAATTTGCATCTAAAACCAAAGAAAACATGTCCTGAATGGCCTTCCATACTTCACCTCTACTGCGCATGCGCAGTGTCAAGGACGTCCTGAAATTGGCGCCATTAATCATTCTTTGTTTGGCCCTTCATCAGTTAACATCTGACTGATCTTTGTGCTTGTAAATCTCAGTTTAAATGATGCCAGACACATAAATATTAGAGAAATGGTGATTCTAAGGAGGATACAGAAGGAGGAGAGGAAAAATGAGTGACAGAAAATAATCAGGGCTGTAACTTAAATTTTTTTAATGAAATTTTGTTAAGTTACCTATTTTCGAGACAACAGCCTGTTGTGGTCATTCTTGTTATCAAGTTACACTGCTTGTTCAGTGTTTTCCTCTCTCCCTTTCCTTTAAGTCCCCTCTTACTATTCTCCCATGCTTTTGGCATATTTTCTGTAATATTATTACTAAAATTTCTTGGGAGTTTTAGCTGGATAACAGAATGAATTCTGTTCTTTTCCCCATGTTTACGTCTTCACCTACGGGTGGTTAGGCGTAGTGTTCTGCATCTACCATCTGATGTTCTGCAGTTTCTTCCCTGGAAGTCTCTGTATTGCATCAGATAGTGTATTATTGGTAACTGATTTCAGGCCAGGGTGCCTGGAGTTTTGTTCTGGTGTTTTTACACTTATTGTTTACATTTACAACAGCCCTCTGTGAGGGGGGATTTCTTGAAAATAATATCTTGATGTTAATTTAATCATAACTAGATACATTATTATTGTTCGTAAGTGTTGCATTAATTTTTTTAAATATTTTTAGAATTTTTGTCCACACTTAGGCTTGGGATCCATTGGGGCTCAACGTTACTTTTCAGAAACTTGGGCTGTTCTGAAAAAATATTTTTTCAAAATTTTTTGATTTCAATTATTTTTTCTATGTTAATGGATCATGTTATTATGTATTTTGATTGTCAGGGGTTGGTGCGAGTACTAGGACTTTGTTTTCTTTTCAATGAAGGATATTGTTCAATTGTAATAAGAGGAAATCTTCCTCTGACTTTCATAATCATTGTATAAATGTAGTCAGTATACTCGCACTAACTCCTGTTCTGTATATGTTAATTTCGATGACAACATGGGAAGTGTGTGTCACGGTATGTTAGTGGGGAAATGGCCATTCCGGTCCTTTCCCCGCAGGGTCACTCTGCTTTATCAATCTCTATTTCAGACGATCATGAACAGGGTGATGTATCTGTGATGTCTTCCAAAAGTGTGCCTCCGTCGTCACAATTAATGAAGAGCTAGTGGAAAAGTGCTCATGTAAATACGTCAATTGCCTAAGAGGACCCTAGTAGGTTCGACGGCGTTTGACATCCGCTAGCTCGCCCGGTGTAGCGTCCATTCATCGAATGGTTCGGCAGCCAGGTTCGTCCGTTGCGGTCCAGAAGGAGTTTGGGTGATGCGAGCACTATAAATCAACCAATGCACACCCAGTGACGGCGGATTAGAGGAGAGAACGGAGGAAGCCTTTTAGTCTGGTTCCTAGCTCGTCCAGGTCCATCCGGACTGCGAGCGAGAGAGGCCCCTCTCTCATACAACAACATCTGGCCCCAGATGTTGTGGTACAAAATGTTTCGCATTCGGAGCATACGTCTGCCGCTCGGGACGCTCCGATATATAGTCAGTCCGGAGAGACTGTCAATAAGGCTTCCTCATCCTCATGGTAGTGCACACGACCGCTCTTGGCTACGTGACCTCGGATATCCAGTCCACTTCGCCAATCAGAGAATCATTGGCGACCAGGTCACACCATCCGGTAGCCAGGGACACGAGGCCTGCAGACTCCGGACGTTCGCATAAGAAAGTATGCGGGAGTCAACGTACACAGAGCTTCCAGCGGCAAGGCATTGTAAGACTGCTACTGCACAGGCCTCGGTGACGGACGTGCTATACCAAATAGTACAGCTTATCGCAGCATCCCAGCATCGACAGAATCTCTGTCGCATCATGTATTATCCGACGACGCTGGGTGGAGACGCTCCGCGGAAGCAGGTACGGACGTCCAAAAATTTCATCCGGTCCGACTGGATGCCGAAAGGGATTCGGAGGATTTCGAGCTTTCCCTTTTGGAACAACATCAGCTTCTGTGTATGTCATCTGACTTTATCTTCTAGAGGTTCTTTCGTCGGACCAGGATGCTGCAATGCCGGATAAGAAACTGATAGCGTCGGTGGACACAGAAATTTTTGGTTCGGTTCAGGGACATCGTCCCTCAGTTCCGACACAGTCCAATAATGTCACACAAACTTTCGAATTATTGAACGACACTATATATATATTATATGCTTGCTATTAACAAGCATGTCTGGTTTCTTGTTCGCAAAGTTATTGAGATGTCTTTCAAAAGTGTGCCTCTGTCGTCATAGATAATGAAGAGCTAGCGGCAATAAGTGCTTATGGGATACGTCAATCGCCTAAGAGGTCCCTAGTAGGATCGACGGAGTTGACATTCGCTAGCTCACCTGGTGTAGCGTCCATTCATCGAATGGTTCGGCAGTCGGGTTCGTCCGTTGCGGTCTAGGAAGGAGATTTGGGTGATGCGAGCACTATAATAGACTTTTAGTACACACCCAGTGACGACGGATTAGAGGACAAATCGGAGGAAGCCTGTTAGTCCGGTTCCTAGCTCGTCCAGGTCCGTCCGGGCTGCGAGCGAGAGGGGTCCCTCTCTCGTACAACAACATATGGGACCGGATGTTGTGGTACAGTCATTTCGCATTCGGAGCATATGTCCGCCGCTCGGGACGCTCCGTTATATTGACAGTCCGAGAGACTGTCGATAATGCTTCCTCATCCTCACAGCAACGCACACGACTGCACATTGGCTACGTGACCTCGAGTATCCGGCCAGCTTCGTCATTCAGTGATTCCACGGCGAACAGGTCACGCCATCCGGTAGCCAAGGGACACGAGGCCTATACACTCCGTTCGCTCGCATAATAGAAGTATGCACGGGGTAACGAACACGGAGCTTCCAGCGGCAAAGCATCGTAAGACCGCTTCTCCACAGGCCTCAGTGACGCACGTGCTATCCAAAATAGCACTGTTTATCGCAGCATCCCAGCAAACGACAGATTCTCGGTCGGATCAGGAATAATCCGACGGCGCTGGGTCGGTGCGCTCCGCTGTTGCATCAGGTACGGACGACCGGACACTTTATAGGGTCCGACAGGATGGCGAAAGGGATTCGGACGATTTCGAGCTTTCCCTTTCGGAACAACAGAAGCTGCCATACATTTCTTCCGGCATTATCTTCCAGAGGTTGTTCCGTCGGACTACATTGCTGCGATGCTGGATAAGAGACTAATAGCGTCATTGGACACGGAGTTTTGGATCGGTTCAGGGACATTGTCCCTGACTTGCCGACACAGTCCAATAATGTCATTAGAACATTCGAATTATTTAACGACGCTATATATAAGCTTGCTACCAAACATGATAATCTAGTTTCTTGTCCGCAATGCTCTATTCTGCCTTTCATCAATTCTAGGAAATAATATATATTGGCAGAACAGGGCATACCGAGAGTTCCTATGCGTCTTGACGGCGGGACTGAAGACTGGGAATTATCTTTTTCGCCGTCTATGTCAATTCCAACCACAATGTTGGAAACGACAATGATGTCTAATAGACTTAACTTAGACGCTTTATCATACGTAGACCACCTTACTGAGGCATTATCATTACGTCTTCAAGAGAAAGAATTCCAGGATATGATCCTCAATGTGATTTCTTTCAAGGGCAGTAGTTTTTCCACGTATAACTTCGCCCTTCAGTGGCAACCTGGAGTTGGTTAGACGTGACGCAGCCCTAGCTACATTCACGCGCGTGGATAGTAAGGTGAAGAACTCTCTCAGAATTGCTTCGGTCTCGGAGAAGCTTCTCTTCGACGGCAGCCTTTCAGCAATCTATCAATTGCTCGATATACACGTTCTCTTGTCTATCAAGTGTAACAAGAGATTCAGACTGGGGCAAACATTCGGTGGTTGACTCAGAGAGTGCCACTGCAGTTGCCAGATCCGAGTTTTATGATTATGACGGATGCCAGTCAAACAGGTTGGGGTACAATATTGATCCCAACGGATTCGAAGTGCCAGGGTCTTTGGGTTCCGCAGTTTCTAGGCAAGCACTTAACTTCCAGGAAATGATGTTATTTTGGCTTGCACTATGTCATTGGATGAACATTATTCAGAAATGCATGTCCAATCCTATCCGATAATACGACAGTAGCTGCGTATCTCCGGACCCAGGGAGGCACTCATTCGTTTCCGTTATTCAATTTAACGGAAAGAATCCTTCTGTTTGTTATAGCACACCAAGTTCTGCTTCGGTCCGTCATATTCCGGGTCGTCTGATTGTATTAGCAGACTCCCTTTCACGTAAGGGTCACTTGTTGCCATCAGAATGGACTCTCAACAAACAAGTATTCAATCAGATTTGCTATCAATGGGAGCGCCCAATGATAATTTATTTGCGACACAACTCACTAATCAATTGCAGACGTATGTATTTCCATGTCCAGATCCCTGAGCTTATGTTGTTAACGCTCTATTGATCTAATAGGACGGAATGTTAGGATATGCATATCCTCAGCGCTGTTGATTCAGCAAGTATTGCTAAGATAAACATCCACAATACAATTCTGTTGATAGCATCTCTATCTTCACAGAGACCATGGGTAAATTTACTCGGGTGTCTACTGTGGGACTTACCGCGAAAACTTCCTCCATGAGACGATCTTCTTTCGCTGGGGAAATTGTGTCAACTTCATCACAACCCGCAAGGTCTCAACCTTCACGTATTCCGTTGTGTGGTCCTTCTTGCATGGCAAGCATTGTACAGGACGAGCTATGGACGCGATTTCTTACTGTAGGAGAACCTCCTCTTTGCTGTACTATGCGGCTAAAGTGGAGGCTCTTCCGTCGTTGGTGTAGGGATCATTATGTTGATATTTTTGATCCCTCCAAACTAGACATTGCAACTTTCTAGTATACTTGTTTGACAAGATCAACTGCAGCCTGTTACTATTAAGGTTATAGGTCTATGTTATCTCATACCTATGCACTTCATGATAGTTTACTATTGAGTCTTATGTCTCTTTATCTAAGTTAGTTAGAAACTTTTCGATAAATAGACCTAGAATCCTTAGATTAATTCCTATACGGAATTTAGCTTCGGTTCTTATTTAGCTAAGTAATCATTTGAGCCTCTGGAAACAGTAGTTTTAGTAATTCTCTTAGTCTTCTCTTTTACTGAGGAGTCAGTGAGCTTCATGCACTATCGGTGACGATTCTCACTTTCGTAGTTTCGGAAACACTATTTCCTTTACTACTTAGGTTGGATTTTTGGTTAAGAATCAGGCTCCTAATAATATCCGGAACCTATTGTTATTAAGGTCCTTCCATCTTCGTAATGGCATAGGCCTTTACTCTGTCCAGTTAGAGTTTACGTATTTATAAACAGATCTCAGTTTATTAGTAAGGACGTAAGCTTCTTCTGTCTTTGATGCCTAATAGAAGGACATTACGCTCCATTCTATTGCTAATGGATTCAATTAACTATCGGTACTGCTTATGGTATATCATTAACTCAGCAGTTTGTGCTTGAGATTTCGGCTCATGAAGTAAGAGCTCTTTCTACATCTTGGGCTTATATTAATAGTGTCGCTATTATAGATTTTATGAAGGCTGCACATTGGGCTCAGCCATCCACATTCATGAATTTTTATCTCAGAAATATTGAGTCCACTTCTGGAGGCCTGCATTGTTAGGTCTATTATCTACTGCTCAGAATGTCATTCACTTAACAGTTGCTACTATAGCCAGGTAGGCGTTCTGTTCTGGCAGTGACTCCGTCCTGCTGCCCTCTTCGCTCTGGGCTATTTGACCCAGGGCAAGGAGAAGGGGGGGGGGGGGGAGGGTGTTCCCTTGGGTCACCTGTTTTATTATGAAAACAAGGGGATACCTCCTCCGGAGTTAGTAATTCTGAGCTGTTACTGGGATGGTTTTTAAGTGATAAGTTCATGTTTTAAAAATTCATTCAGGTCATAGTTTTTAAAGTATAGCTTTTGAATATATCACGTGTCAAACGAGCGTTATTATACAATCCTCAGACACTTTTAAAGGAGTATAAAGAGTCTCTATTCTCTAGACTAACTTTATTTATTGGCTTACTTTAAAAATTATTAGTATAAGGATTATACTGGATATTAATAGAGTACATGGATGTTACGATGCTCAATTATGGAAGGTGTTGTGTCTTTCTAATTTATCATAAATAAGAAAGATACATGTAAGGCCTAATACTCCTTTTCCCCTCGAGGGGATGACTCTATTTTATATAATTGAGCTTATTGGATTTTCCTCTATGTCCTAGGCCCTCCAGCCTTTTTACTATTCAGCTATGTCTGGGTCATTGGTACAGTATAAAAATGTTAAAAAATTTATAGTAATTTATATATTTTTTATACTTACCAATGACCCAGACGGGGATGGCCCTCCCAGGAGTTGGGAACTCATTCCTCCCCGCTGAGTACATAGCGCTTACCAGGCACTGATTATAAGAATAATTAATGGCGCCAATTTCGGGATTTCCTTGACACTGCGCATGCGCAGTAGAGGTGAAGTATGGAGGGCCATTCAGGACATGTTTTCTTTGGTTTTAGATGCAAATTTTGGGGATTGGGGGGCAAAATTTGTGTTTGGCCCTACATTTTTAAGAGTTAGCACCAGCTATGTCTGGGTCATTGGTAAGTATAAAAAATATATAAATTACTATAAATTTTTTAACTTTTGACCCGTCCACTGTACTGTGATTGGTCCTCTTTAATATATCCAGATAGATGAATGATAAATAGGTTATCTCAAAATTCAAGATTTTATTCTCTGAAAATTTAACTAATTATATCTTGTTTGACAAAGATCTCCATCTGTCCGACCGTAGACATAATGTTGTCTGGAGACTTTCTCAGAATTTTTAACTCACCTGGCCTAAAAGGCCATGTGAGCTTTTCTCATCACTTGATGTCTGTCCTCGTCCGACGTCAGTTAACTTTTCACATTTTCATCTTCTTCTCTGTAACCGCTGAGCCAGTGTGAACCAACCTTGACAGGAATGGTCTATGGGAGGTCCTCTACAAACGATCCTCATTTTGTTCCCGTTGGATGAAAAACATGGCTTCTAGAGGCATTCTTGGATTCTGGTTTGTGGATTTTCAAAAATCTTCTCCTCTGAAACTGCCAGGCCAAATGTTTTGAAACTTCACATAAATGATGACTGGGACCCCCTCTACCACTGATCCTCATTTAATGTTGATTTGGTCACAAACATGGCTGCAATTGTGGCTTATAGTTACTGTAGAAACCCTATGGGAAATCACATTTTCCTCTTCTCTGGAAAAACCAAGGTGATGTGAAAACAGACCTGGCAGGGATAGTCTGTGGGAGGTCCTCTACAAACGATCCTCATTTTGTTTCTGTGGGTTGAAAAACGTGGCCGTCAGAGGCATTCTTTGACTCTGATTGGTAGATTTTCAAAAATCTTCTCTGAAACTGCCAGGCGAAATGTTTTGATATTTCTCCTAAATGATGACGGGGACCCCCTCTACCAACAGTCCTTATTTAATGTTGATCGGGTTGCAAACATGGCCACAATTGTGGCTTATAGTTACTATAGAAACCCTATGGCAAATCACATTTTCATCTCCTCTGGAACTACTGAGCCGACATGAACCAAACCTATCAGGGATGGTCTTTGGGAGGTCCTCTACAAATGATCCTCATTTTGTTCCCGTAGGTTGAAAAACCTGGCCACCAGAGGCATTCGTTGATTCTGATAGGTGGATTTTCAAAAATCTTCTCCTCTGAAACTGCCATACGAAATGTTTTGATACTTCACATAACTGTTGACTGGGACCCCCTCTACCAACAATCGTCATTTAATGTTGATCGGGTTGTAAACATGGCCACAACTTCCACAAATGGTTTGAAAACTTAGTGCGACTGATGACTGTAACCCCCTCAACCAATGATCCTCATTTTAATCTTCATCGGGTTGCAATTATGGCTGCAACTGTGGCTTATAGTTACTATAGAAACCCTATGGGAAATTACATTTTCATCTTCTCTGAAACTACTGAGCCAACGTGAACCAAACTTTGCAGTAATGGTCTATGAGAGGATGGAAATATGTGGCCACCAGAGGCTATATTCTAATGCTTAACCCAATGCCTCTCCTGTCTGCATGAAGATCAGTACCGTCAGCAAAATACTTGTTTTTTGAGAATCTGGTAAGGGTTGTTTCCAGTTTTCTCCACTGAGAACTGGGGAAAAAAAAACCCCAAAATATTGTGTATACAGTACAAGTCAAAATAAGCTGTAGCATAACTGCAATAAACTAAGTGAACTGCTGCTCCTGCCCTGACAAGATCAGAATCCGAAAAATCTGGAAAGCTATCAGTGAGAGCTTTCCAGAAAATGATGTCAGCTTCTGGTCTTATCAGTGTAGGAACAGAAAAAGATACTTAGTTTATAGGATCATCCTACACAACTTATTTTGACTTTACCGTAAACTATTACAACTGTATCTTGATATATGCATCATTAGTCTCATGTTACTTATCAGAAAATACTGATTGATGACAGGTGTTCGGAAAACCAGGAAAGTTTTTGTTTGTATTCTCGTGCAATCATGTCAGCGTAGATGACAGTAATTATTGTATATCTTTTAAGATTTGACAAAAATTGGAGTAAAATGTGTTTGACTGTAACCCTTTACCTATCCAAAGCTATTTTAAAAAGAGAATATTGTCTGAGAAAATTGTAATTTTCAAAATATTTAACCTTTTTTTACTGATTTTTTTTTTTTTTGAAACAGAATTCATAAATGTGTGCATTTTCAAGAAAATCTTCTTTGAAACTACAAGGCCAAATGGTTTAAAAACTTAGTGTGACTGATGGCTGTAACCTCCTCTACCAATGATCCTCATTTTAATCTTCATCGGGTTGCAATTATGGCTGCAATTGTGGCTTATAGTTACTATAGAAACCCTATAGGAAATCACATTTTCATCATCTTCACTGAAAGTACTGAGCCAATGTGAGGCATTGTCTATGAGATGTTCTCTACAACTGTTATTCATTTTTATTCCTGTTGGGTGAAAATCGTGGCTGCCAGAAGCATTCTTTGATTCTGATTGGTCAATTTTGAAAACTCTTCTCTGAAACCACAGGGCCAAATGTTTTGATACTTTGCATGGTTGATAACTGGGACACCCTCCACAACGTTCCTCATTTTAATGTTGATCGTATTGCAAACACGGCCACAATTGCTGTTTATATTTACTATAGAAAAAACCTATGGGAAATCACATTTTCATCTTCTCTTTGGAACTACTGAGCTGACGGAACCAAAACTTGTCAAGAATGGTCTATACAAACGATCCACCTTTTGTTCCCGTTGGTTGGAAAATATGGCCACCAGAGACATTCTATGATTCTGTTTCATGGATTCAAATGTTTTGAAACTTCACGTGATTGAAGACTGGGACATTTTCTACCAGTGATCCTCATGTAATGTTGATGTAATGTTGCAAACATGGCTACAATTGCAGCTCATAGTTACCCTGGAAAGCCTATGGGAAATCACATTTTTATATGTAGTTCCAGGTGAGCGATTACAGGCTCTGTAGAGCCTCTAGTTCCGTCTTAGAATGCCTGAATTGCCTAGAATTTTGTCCGAACCTTTTCTCAGATGATTATGGGTCGATTCTTTTGAAACTTGGCAAGGTTGTTCACTACCTTGGGAACCTGTGCAGCTGCGATTATAGTTTTGATCAGACTTTTTTCCCCAGAGTTATGTCCCTTTTCATCTTAGAATGCCTGAATTTTGTCCAGAGATTTTCTCAAATGTTTATGGGTCGATTTTTTTGAAACTTGGTATGGATGTTCACTACCATGGGAACCTGTGAACCTGTAATTATTGTTTCGATTGTGCTTTTCTTGCCAGAGTTGTGCCACTTTTCGTTTTAGAATAAACATGGCAGTGGGGGGGTGGGGGGGGAGGGGGGGTATGGACAGGCCTCTCTGGGACAGTCACACCTCTAGTCAGATTCTGAAACAGTCCATGAAACAAGTTGGAATTATTAATTGAACTCCTTACACTATTATGGGGAAGAACAAATATATTTTTACACTGTACCAATGACCCAGACTTAGCTGGTGCTAACTCTTAATTATTTAGGGCCAAGCGCAAATTTTACCCCCAAATCCTCCAAAATTTGCATCAAAAACCGAAAATTACATGTCCTATATGGTCCTCCATACTTTTACTCCACTGCGCATGCACAGTGTCAAGGAGGTCTCGAAATTGCCGCAAAAAATCATTCTTTGTTTGGCCCTGAAATCAGTAACACATCACTGATATTTGTGCTTGTAAATCTCAGTTTAAATGATGCCAGATGCATAATTATGAGAGAAATGGTGGATATGGAGAGGAAATATTAGGAGGAGAGGAAAAACAGTGGATTCAAATGTTCAGGGCTGTAACTTATAATTATTTTACGAAATTATTCCATGTTGCCTATTTTCGAGGCATGGCCCTGTTGTTGTCATTCTTGCTATGAATGTTCCATTGTTTGATCAGTGTTTCCTCTCTCCCTTTCCTTTATTCCCCCCTAGCTATTCTCCCATGCTTTTGGCTTATTTTTTGTAATGTTTCTTACTAAAATTTCTTGGGAGTTTTGGCTTGGAAACAGAAATATTTTCTGTTTTTTTCCCATGTTTACGTCCTCACCCAAGGGTGTTTAGGCATTTTGGTCTGCATCTACCATCTGATGCTCTGCAGTTTCTTCTTGGGAACTCTCTGTTTTGCATCAGATAGTGTTCAAATTGGATACTGATTTTGGGCCATGTTTACCAGTGCCTGGAGTCATGTTTCTGGTTTGTTGTCATTTTTTGTTTTGGTTGACAACAGTTACTTCTGATAGTAATTACTTGTTTTCTACTTAGTTTAGTTCATAGCAAGATACATTAATATTGTCCGTATGTGTTACATTAATTTTTCTAAATGATTTAAAATTTTTGTCCACACTTAGGCTTTTTTGGGATCCATTTGGGCTCAGGGTTCCCATTGGGAACTGGGCTCTTCCGAAAAAATTTGTTCAAAAAATTTTTTTCTTTTTGAATAATTTTTTCGCAATGTTATAATGGATTATTTTATTATGTATCTTTGTTTTCAAGGTTTAGTCCGAGTACTATGGCTGTTTACTTTTTTCACTATGAAAATTATTGTTCAATTTGTAATCGGAGGAAATCTTCCTCTGATTCTCATGATTTCTGTATTAATTGTAGTCAGTGTACTTGCACTAACCCTTGTTTCAATGTGTATCATTTTGGATGACAAACATTGGAGGCTTGTGTCACTGTAGGTTGTTAGCGGGGAGAGGACCATGCCGGTCCTCTCTATATATGGTCACTCTAGTTTTTCACTCTCTTTTTCAGGGGAATAAGAACAGGGTGATGTTTCCATGATGTCGTCCAAGAATGTGCTTCCGTCGTCACAATCAGTGAAGAGCTAGCGGCTAAAGTGCTCATAGATATACGGCAATTGCCTAAGAGGCCCCAAATAGGGTCGACGGCATTGACGTCAACGTCCGCTAGCTCGCCTGGTGTCGCGTCGATTCACCGAATCGGTCAGCACCCGGGTTTGTCCGTTGCGGTCCAGGAAGGAATTTTGGGTGTTGCGAGCACTATAAACATACCATGTGCACACCCAGTGACGACGGAACAGAGGATAGTACGGAGCAAGCCTGTTAGTCCGGTTTCCTAGCTCGTCTGGTCCCCTCTCTCTCACATCAACATCTATGCCGCGATGTTGTTGTATGTTCGTTTGATAGTCGGAGCATACGTCCACTCCTCCTGCTCAGGACGTTCCGTCGCATAGACAGTCCGACGTGGCTGTTATATTGGCTTCCTCATCCTCACGTCAGCACACACGGCCGCACCTTGGCTTTGTGACCACAGATTTCCGGAGGACGTTCGCATATGGTATAAGGCAGGAAGAAACATCCCGGGAGTTCCTGCTTCGGTGATCAGGGATTCCATGTCAACCAGGTCACTCCATCCACTTGCCAAGGACATGAGGCCTTTCCAGTTGGGACGTTCGCATATTATATAAATGCAGGAATGATCGTCCCTGGAGTTTCCAGCGGCTATGTACGTAAGACCGCGGCTCCACAGGTCTCTTTGACGATCAAGAACTGATGTTTCCGTGATGTCTTCGAAAGTGTACTTCTGTCGTCACAGTCAAATGAAGAGTTAGCGGCAAGAGTGCACATGCAGATATATCAATTGCCTAAGAGGTCCCAAGTAGGATCGATGGCTTTGACGTCCGCTAGCTCGCCCGGTGTAGTGACCATTCAACGAATGGCTTGGCACCCGGGTTAGTCCGTTGTGGTCCAGGAGGAGATTTGGGTGTTGCGAGCACTATAAATACAATGTGCATGCCCAGTGACGACGGATATGAGGATGGTACGGAGGAAGCCTATTTGTCTGGTTCCTAGCTCGTCCAGCTCCGCACGGGCTGCGAGCGAGAGAGCTCCCTCTCTCGTACAACAATATCTGGGTACAGATGTTGTGGTACAGAATGTTCCTCAGTTGGGGCATACGTCCACCGCTCGGGATGCACCGGTGTTATTGACAGTCCGGAGAGACTGTTTTATTGGCTTCCTCATCCTCGCGGCAGTGCACACGACCGCACCTTGGCTACATGACCAGTGATATCCAGCCAATCTCGCCGACCAGGAATTCACGGCGACCAGGTCACGCCATCTGGTAGCCAAGGATACGAGGCCTTCATACTCCAGATATTCGCATTAAAAAGTATGCAGAAGTCAGTGTCTTAGGAGCTTCCATCGACTAAATATTGTAAGACCGCAGATCCACAGGCCTCCATTACGGATGTGCTATCGCAGTTAGCACAAATTATCGCAGCATCCCAGCAACTGACAGAAACTCAGAAATTATCCGTAGAAGCTGGGTCGGTACGTTCCACTGCAGGTGCAGACACGGACGACCAAGATTTTTAAGTGGTCTGAGTGGATGGCAAAAGGGATACGGAATAGATGAATTTTACCTTTCGGAACAACATAATTGCTGGTGTTCATCCGGCTTTATTTTTCTGACGTTGTTCCTCCAGACCAAAATGCTGTGTTGTCGAATAAGAAACTGATAGCACCACTGGACACAGATTTCTTTAATCGGTTCAGGGACATCGTCCCTCAGTTTTCGTCATAGTCCTGAAATGTCTCAGAGACATTTGAACTATTATATGACGCTATATATAAACTTGCTACCAATAGGGCAAGTTCGGTTTCTTATCGGCAAGTGCTCTTCATCTGCCTTTCATCAATTCATCGAATAATTCGAAACAGCAGGACAGGGCATTCTGAGAGTTCCTCTTTATCTAGACGACCAGGCCGAAGTCCTAGAATTGTCTATACGGTCGTCTATGTCAATTCCAACCATGATGTTGGAAACGTCAATATCGTCTAATACGGCTAGCTTAGACGCATTATTGTACGCAGTTCACCTTACAAGAGTGTTATCATTATGTATCAAGGAAAGAATTCTAGGGTGAACGATCCTCCTTAAGAGTTCTTTCTAGGGCCATAGCATTCTCCACATATAACTCCACCCTTCAGTGGCAATTTGGAGTTGGTTACACATGATGCGGCCCTGGCTATGGATTGTAAGGTGTATAACTCTCTCAGAGTCGCTCCGGTCTCTGGAGAGCTTCTCTTCGATGGCAAGCTTTCCGCAATCTATGTTCAGATAATTAAGAAAGCTTTAGACTCTCTGCTATTCAAATCCGCTTCTATAAGTCGGAGTCAGTGGAGAAGAGTAGGACGGGCACTTCTTGGGCGAATACATCCAAGGGAAGTTCCTATAGAGGTTCCTATGCGTCCTCTATGTTTTACTCTAGAGACCGTCAAGGTAGCGACTCAGGTAGGGGCCGTAATTCTGGCCGAAACAACCGGTCAGACGTCCCTAGATCAACAGGACGAGGTGCGGGCTGTGGAGGACGTGGTTTCTCCTTCCGCAAGCCTCACAGATCCAAGAGGTGATGGTTTAAACCTTTGTCGCATTCCAGTGGGCGGCAGACTGTCAAGTTTCTCAATCAATTTGATTTTATTACGGAAGACCCTTCGGTTCGAGGAGTTATATCGGAAGGACTGTACTGTCCATCAAAGGAGAATTTCTGTTAACTCGAAGTCCAAGATGGACTCAGCTTCTGACAACTCAGCAGAAAGGAGCCTCCCTTCTATCAGAAGTCCAGTCTCTTTTAGTGATGAAAGCAATAGAGGTCGTAGTAAACCAGGAATCTCCAGGTTTCTACAGCCATCTTTTTTTGGTTCTGAAACCAGACGGCTCGTTCCGTCCAGTCATAGTTCTGAGCTGGATAAACAAGCTGATTGTGGCTTCAAATTCTTTATAGAGACCATTCAATCGGTCAGAGCGAGCATTCGAGTGAACGACTATGCTGCTAGCATAGATCTCAAGTATGCGTACTTTCATGTCAGGGTACATCCGGCGTTCAGAAAGTATCTTCGCTTCATCGTCCTAGGAGTCGTATGTCAGTTCCGAGCGATGTGCTTTCACTCGAACAATGAACTTGGTATTGACTCATTTCCGAGTTCATTTGTTTGCGGTAACGTCGGCCTACCTGGACTATATTTTTCAGAGGTATGGCAACGAGTTACCACTTCAGAACGATATGCAAATTCTGCTTCTTTTGTTCTGGCTTCTCGGTTTCATAGTAAACGTAGAGAAGTCGGATCTGATGTCGTCCAAGTCGTTCACCAACCTGAGGATGAGCTTCAAGGCGCACAATTTCATTCGTCTGCCGTTAATCTGAGCGAAGTTAGTCAGTTGTTACGCTAGCTATTGTCTTCTCTCAAACAGGGTTTCAGTGAGAGAATTCATGTGACGGATAGGTTTGTGCGGAGCGGCCGCGGATCTCATTCCAACAGGGCAGCAATGCACTCATCCACTCCAAATCCTTCTGACTCAGATTTGGAGGGTGAAGATTCTTTCGCTCGATACGGACATCCTCTTGTCAAATCAAGTGAAACAAGAGATTCAGACTTCGGCAGACATTCAGTGGTTAACTCAGGGAGTTCCACTGCAATTGCCAGATCCGAGTTTTACAGTTATGACGGATGCTAGTCAGTAGGTTGGGATGCAACATTGTTCCTTATCAAGCACATAAACATCAAGTATTGATGTCTATTTGACAAGCGCTACGTCATTAGATGGACGTTTTTCAGAATGCACATGCTAATTCTGTCCGAAAATACGACGGTGGTAGCGTATATTCAGAATCGGGGAGGCACTCATTCCATTCCGTTGTTTTAGCTAACGGAAAGAATCTAGAACATTAGGTTCTTCTATCGGTCTGTCATATTCCGGGTTGTCTGAACGTATAAAGGACTCCCTTTCACAGAGGGTTTGCTTGTTGTCGTCAGAATGGATTTTCAACAAACGAGTATTCAATCAGATTTGCTACCAATGGGAGCAGCCAAGATAGTCTTTTTGCGATGCATCTCAACAATTAGATGCAGATGTATGTGTCACTATATCCGGATCCTCGAGCGTTTGCAGTAGACGCTCTATCGATCTTGTGAGACGGATTGAGAAGACATGTGTATCCTCCAGCGCCGCTGATTCAGCAGACGTTGCTCAAGATTAATCAATCTCAATGCAATTCTGTGATAGCATCTCTGTCCCCACAGAGACCCTGGATTATTCTTCTCAGGTGTCTGTTGTGGGACATGCTGTGGAAGCTTACTCCACATTTTGGTCCATTCTATTGCTTGATGGATTCAATTAACTATCCGTTCGGCTGATCTATATTATCTTCAACTCAGCAGTCTGTGCTTAGATTTCCACTCATGAAGTAAGGGCTCTATCTACTTCTTGGGTTTTCTCTAATAGTGTTGTTATTACTGATCTAATGAAGGCTGCATATTGTTTTCAGCCTTCCACTTCACGAGTTTTTTATATTAAGAAATATTGAGTCCATTTCTGGAAGATCTGCATTGTTTAAGTCTGTTATCTGTTGCTCAGTATGTCATCGACTAAACAGTGTTGCAACTATGGTTATGCAGGTTTTCTGTTCCGACAGGGACTCTGTCCTGCTGCTGCCCTCTTTGCTCTGAGGTATTTGACCCAGGGCAAGGGAAAGGGGGGGGGGGGGGGGGTTCCCTTAGGACACCTGCTTTATAGTGTAAAGCAAAGGAATACCTCCTCTGAAGTCAGTAATTCTGAGTCAGCACCGGGATAGTTTTATGGTGTTAAGCTAATGTTTACTCATTCATGTAATATTTTTAAAGTGTAGCTTGGTGTGAAACTTTTGTACATATCTCTTTTCACACGGGCGTTGATATACAATCTTCGGACCCTGTTAATGAGTATAAGAGTCTCATTTCTTTGGACTTCCTTTATTTATTGACTTTCCTTTAAAAATAATTAGCATAACGTGTTATACTGGATGTTTATAGAGATCATTGAGGTTATTGTGCTCAATTACAGAATGGTGTTGTGTCTTTCTTTTTGAAACAAATAAGAAAGATACATGTAAAGCCTATTTTTTATTTTCTCCTCTAGGGAATAATTTGGTTATATGTAGTTGAGCCTATTGGCTTTTCCTTTATGTCCTAGGCCCTCCAACCTTTTTACTATTCAGCTAAGTCTGGGTCATTGGTACAGTGTAAAAATGTTCAAAAATTTATAGTAATTTATATTTTTTTTATACTTACCAATGACCCAGACGGGGATGGCCCTCCAATGAGTTGGGAACTCATACCTCCCCGCTGAGTACATAACGCCTACCAGGCACTGGTTGTAAGAATGATTTTTGGCGGCAATTTCAAGACCTCCTTGACACTGCGCATACGTAGGTAAGTATAAAAAATATATAAGTTACTATAAATTTTTTAACTTTGAGCAGTGGTAATTTTGCATACTGCAGTCGACAATTTGACCAGCTGTATCTTGTTTGACAATTTGACCAGCAATATCTCTCTGAGTTCTGACTAGCAAGATATAGTTGGTTGAATTATCTGTCCTACAAGTGCAAAATATCATCATAGAAGAGATTTCCAAATAAAAAAATATAGGGAGATGAGGCAGGTTTTTGAGGATGAGGGAGGTGCTTGAGAAACAATAAATTTTTTTAGCTTAACTTGACAAAGTCAAGATAAGCTATTGCCATGACGTGTGCGAAAGTCTGGACATCTGTTCACATTTTGTTTGGCACAGGCTACACCCCATAGTTCTTGTCTGATCATCATGAAATTTCATATGCATGTCAAGTCATGTCTAGATGATGGTAACACTCGGTCAACCGTGACCGCTGCAAGAACCCAAAAACCTTTGGCACAGTCTACAGGTTGTATTTATGAAGGGATTTCATTGTAGCTTGGTAGGATGGCTTTGTGTGATGTCTAGATGGGAACATCCCCTTTGGTTGCAATCGGTCCCCTGTAATGCTGCAAGAGCCTGAAACCCCAAAACTGCACAATCTACAGGTTGTCATATTTATGAAGGGATTTCATTGTAACTACGATGACTTCATATAATGTCTAGATGAGAACATTCCCTATTGGTTATGATCGGTCAGCAGTGATGGCAGTGAGATCCCGAAAACCTTTAGCACAGTCTACAGGTTGTATTTATGAAGGGATTTCATTGTACCTTGGTAGGATGACTCCCTACAATGTCTGGATGAGAACGTCCCCTTTTGGTCATGATCGGTCAACCATAACAGCTGCGAGAGCTCGAAACCTGAAAACCTTAAGCACAGTCAACAGGTTGTATTTGGGAAGATATTTCATTATAACTTGGTATGATGACTCTGTATAATGTCTAGAATGGTCGCAGTTGGTCAACCATGACTGCTACCTAGGCCCAAAAACCTATAGCACAGTCAGCAGGTCTTATTTATGAAGGGATTAACTTGGTAAGATGACTCTATATAAGGTCTAGATGAGAATGTCCTAATTTGGCCATGATCGGTGAACTGTGACAGCCATGCAGGCACATGACCTAGATTTGTTTAGCAGTCTACAGTTCATATTTATGAAGCAATTTCATTGTTACTTGGAAAGGATAACTTGCATGATGTCTAGATGAAACTTCAGTATTTTGGTCACAATCGGTCAGTCGATACAATCGGTCAGTCGATACCGCCACCTGGTCACTTAACCTAGATTCCTTTAGCATTGATTACATGTTGTTTTTATGAAGGGACTTCCTTGTAACCCGGTAGGATAACTTGGTATGATAATCTAGATGAGTCTCTCCTATTTTGGTCATGATTGGTCAACCATGACAGTTAAACCGTCACTTGACCTAGATTCCTTTAGCAAAGTCTACGAGTTACATTTATGAAGAGATTTCATTGTAACTTGGATGGATGACTCATTTTGGAATACATTTACTGTAACCTTGTAACTTTGGTTGACATACGTTAACTGTTAGGGCCACATCAACCCAGGTTTTCATTCTTTAGTACAGTTGACACTCAAATTAGTCTTATTGAAAACGTAGCATACAGGGAACAGAAATTAACATATTCTCAATTATCATAATTCTCTCCTATTTTGGTCATGATCAGTCACTTCTTAATGCCAGTCTCTATAGGTCTATAGAGATTTATAATGTCAATATTGTGTAGGCTATAGGCTTATAGAATCATCAAGATGTGGTATACTAATTATGACATATTTTCATTGTGAAACAATGTCTGTTATGCATATGCTAATCTACAGTTGGCTAGTCTGGTGTGGGATTTTCATTTAGGCTAAGTGTAAGCCTAAAGATAGAATCCATTCTCCGGAAGAATGGCATGGTCCGTTTTGAGAGCAAAATGATATGCGCATTTGCTATTACAGATTCAACATTGAAAAAGTGACTCACCTGTAAGCATAAAGGCATATGTAAGCCTACAGGTCAATAGGGTGGGGAGGGCTAGGCCATATGCCTTGATGGCAAAACTTAACAGATCAATGTTAGGCTGGTAAGGCACTCCTTTGGGACAACATGTCGGCCTATAGGCTCCTGGGTGTATTTGATTTCTGAACACAGGAAGAGGAAAAGCCGAGAGAAGGCTATCGATTCATCAGGTATGGGAGTGGGGCCGGTGTGTGTGTGTTGACCTCTGGCTCACCTATAGACATATATAGGTCATCTCCCTCGTATATAGATCTCAACTATGTCGAAGCTGTTGTGGTCTCGTCTTCTCTAACGCCCATCTAGCTGTAAGGAAATGCTGTCTTTCACACATCAACACAGGCTCTTCACTCTCACACATCATAAAGTACCCATTACTTGTTCTCTCTTCTTCTCTCTCTTTCTCTCTCTCTCTACTCAATTTACAAGGCAACCATACCCCCCGGGCCCCATAGCAAGCCCCCCCCCCCCCCCTCATAATAAAATTCAGAATGACTATGCAATTAACGTTATGACATAAGAACATATTAGGGTCATGCATGTTGTTCTCAGGCTACAATTGAGCCTGCATTTTGTAGGCTAATTGGTTGTCTACAAGGGCAGGTGACTTCTTGGTTATGTGGCGGTACAAAATAGATAAATGAGTTACGAACACTGAAAAGGTCCAGTGGTGAACTGAAGATAATTTATGCGAACCACACATCCTGTCTATATCCTTGCATTCAATTGAAGTATAGGCCTAAGCATTTCCAATCTGAGTGAGTGTCACATTAAAGAATATCCATTGAATATCATGCAGGATCGAAGGGACTTCATTGGAAGTCTGTAGTGTGGGAAATACAATGTCGTAGATACGAGGGTATCAGAGGCATTGCACCCCCCCCCCCCCCCCCACCCCCTCAAAAAAAAAGACAGAACACTTTCGTCTCACTAAAAAAATGCATCTCATGTGCTTAGTGACGAGTCAGGACAAATATGAGAACCTGGGGTAGGCTGACTGGCTGTTGGGGAAAAAAAGCCTATTTAGGCGCCAATAATTCCCAGGAGACCTGCTCTGACTAAGCTATATGCCTGTTACATGCCGGTACCTTAATATCGAGTTTTCTCCAAGAGATACAGCTTCAGTTACTGTCAGGATACTGGATATCATGTTTCAGCTTGCAAGCACAAGGGATTGAGAGGACTCAAATTAGGAAGAAACCACCCTCATGCACTTGCAATTGCACGGGCATGTCTGTCTAAAGATAAGGCAATAATCTTCCCATATAAGTTTATCTTGCCCAGAAGAACTGGACCTTGTGAAGGTGTGGGCAAATATGTTAAGAGTGCAACATGTTTGTGCGTTCCCTGATGAAAAGCCAAAAAGCGTTGAGCAGAGCCCTTTTATACCCCCCCCCCCCCCACCCACCCCCCTTTCCCAGACTGGCTTCAACCAATCAGAATCATTTATTTCACCAAATTTCTCAACAGGCATTCTTGCTCCAAAATTTGTGAAGCCCGGGTTGCGAAAAATTAATGTTACCAAGATGGATGTCCCATTTCTCGAATTAAATAAAACAAGCTTTTAATTGAAAATAGAGTATGTTTTCATATTTGGATTTCACTAAAATAAACAACGAGGGGTCTCAGCTGAATTTGAATAGTACTGGCTGCTTTTGGCCATTATGTTGGGTAAAGGGTTTATGAGATTTACACCAAGCCTGTTTAGTGCACAGGGTTAGTTACTTGGTTAAAAATAGAATTTTTTTTATAATCAGAAAGTGTGAGTAACCCTGTGCATTGCACAGGGTTACTCACACATTCTGGTTATAAAAACTGGTAACTGCCATATCACATGTTACATGAAAATATACACTGACTAAGGCATTAGAGTTCACCTGTTTAGTTGGTTAAAAGTTGTTACATAGGTGCAGGATTCAAGGAACTATTGGAAATACTTCTACTGGATTGTGAAGATTTGTATAAGTGAATTCATAAATGAAAACATATTCTATCTTCAATTAATAGCTTGGTATAAATACAATTCAAATGCAAGAAGACTAGATTGGGGGATCATGCATGCAAACTGAGTATTTGCTTAACCTGGGAATAACAACTTTAACAGCAATAAAGCCATAATATGACGATCGAGTCGAGTTAAGTGGGTGCAAAATTACCACAAACTCATACAATGAGAATATATATTGAAATTGGGGGTTTACAAAATGCACTTGTTTAATTAATTAAAATGTTTTAAATACCAGAAAGGTTGGTGAAAGGCATGAGTGCCATTTGTAGAATGCAGTTTGAAAATTCCTGAAGTAATGTTCGTTGTTTACCAATGCATGTTGATGGTGTTGCGGCTTGCTCACATTCACTTCACGTATGCAAAAAAACAAAACACGAGGCGTGTGGGCAACTCTTTATTGAAGATTTAGTAATAAACATGTTCACCTAAACACAAGAAATGTATTTAAGTTGGAAGTCCAATCATTTTTTCCAAGTCTTTTTCCATGCTTCCATTCAAATTTTCACGCTGAAAACAATCTTAAGTCCAAAAATGAAAAATATTTCAAATGACAAATTTTTTAAGTCCAGTTTTCAGTGCCTTTTCATGAACTTTTATGAACTGAATGTGAAAGCTTCAATACAGTATTTATGGCAGGCTCACATTCATTTCAGAGAATAATTTTGAAGGACATTTCAAGCACATTAATGAGCACATCAAATATTCTTGAAGTTCTTGATAATGTGTATGAACTTGTTTCAGGAACTTTTATGAACTGATGGAGGATTCATGAAAGTTCTTGGCCAGTTCTTGACATGCCTCATGCACAGTTTGTGAACTATAGTTCCTGAACGTACTTTATGAACTTGTTATGAATTGATAAACATTCATGAACTGTTCCTTACAGTTCTTGAAGTCATGAACATCATACCACCTGGGAATCGTTAAAACTCTTCTCCTCCAGAAACACTAGTCAGAATCTTTAGCTCACCTGACTTTCAGTCAGGAGAGCTATAGTGATCACTCACCGTCCGTCGTCCGTCGTCCTGCGTCCGTCGTCCGTGAACATGGTGTTTGCGTCTTCTCCTCCCAAACCGCTGAACCAATTTAATTGATATTTGAGATAATAGTTTGTTATGACATCGCAATTTGATTATGTTCAAATCAAGTTGCCTCGCCCGTGGGTAGGGCCACACCCAAAAAGTGGGCTGAAATCTTAAAAAATCTTCTTCTCATGAACCAGCAGTAGCAGAGACTTGATATTTGGTGTGCAGCTTCCTTTTGAGGTGTAGACTCAGATTTGTTCAAGAGAAGTTTGTGGGGCTATACTTGGCGTCGTTATGGGAGGGGCAAAATTTTTGGCCCCGTCCAAAATTTCTATTTTCCAAACCGAGAGGCTGATTTGAACCAAATTTTATGTGAGGGCTTATTGGGTCATAAGTACCTAATTTATGCAGATTTTTTTTTTCCTGTAGCCCCATGGGAACCGCAGGAGCTAAAAATAGAAAAAATTAAAACACCCATATCTCCAAAACTGCACGGCAACGAGAATTTTTATTTGGTGTGAAGCTTTCTTAGGACCAACAGAAAGAATTGGTAAAAAAAAATTGCCATCGGTTTTATCATAGGGTACAGTTTCAGGACTTTTGAAAAAGTGCTGAGTCAGCACTTTTTAACACTGTAGGCAATGGGAAAAACATTAAAAAATCTTCTTCTCCAGATCCAGCAGGCAGAATCTTTTGATATTTGGTATGCAACATTGGAGGGTGGATCTGATTCAAGTTTGTTCAAATCGGCCCCCTGGGTTCATATTTGGGCTCAGTATAGGAGCCCGATTTCGAACTTAGTGCATTTCAGGCAAATTTCTTAAAAAATCTTCTTCTCCAGATCCAGCAGGCAGAATCTTTTGATATTTGGTATGCAACATTGTGGGGTGGATCGGATTCAGGTTTGTTCAAATCGGCCCCCTGGGTTTATATTTGGGCTCAGTATAGGAGCCCAAATTTGAACTTACTGCATTTCAGGCAAATTTCTTTGAAAATCTTCTTCTCCAGATCCAGCAAGCAGAATCTTTTGATATTTGGTATGCAACATTGTGGGGTGGATCTGATTCAAGTTTGTTCAAATCGGCCCCTTGGGTTTATATTTGGGCTCAGTATAGGAGCCCAAATTTGAACTTAGTGCATTTCAGGCACATTTCTTTGAAAATCTTCTTCTCAAGATCCAGCAGGCAGAATCTTTTGATATTGGGTATGCAAAATTGTGGGATGGATCTGATTCAAGTTTGTTCAAATCGGCTCTCTGGGTTTATATTTGGGCTCAGTATAGGAGCCCAAATTTGAACTTAGTGCTTTTCAGGCAAATTTCTTAAAAAATCTTCTTCTCCAGATCCTGCAGGCAGAATCTTTTGATATTGGTATGCAACATTGTGTGGTGGATCTGATTCTTTTTTGTTCAAATCGGCTTCCTAGATTCATATTTGGGCTCACTATAGAAGCTCGAATTCGAACTTAGTGCATTTCAGGCAAATTTCTTCAAAAATCTTCTTCTCCAGATCCTGCAGGCAGAATCTTTTGATATTTGGTATGCAACATTGTGGGTGGATCTGATTCCAGTTTGTTCAAATCGGCCACCTGGATTCATATTTGGGCTCACTGTAGAAGCCCAAATTCGAACTTAGTGCATTTCAGGCAAATTTCTTTGAAAATCTTCTTCTCAAGATCCATCAGGCAGAATCTTGTGATATTTGGTATGCAGCATCCTTAGGGGGGTGAGATTCAAGTTTGTTCAAGCCATGTCCCTAGGTCCATATTTGGGCTCACTGTGGGAGCTTGAATTGTAACTTTGTTCAAAATGAGGAATTTTCTTAAAAAATCTTCTTCAGATCCAGCAGTCGGAATGGTTTGATATGTGGTGAGTAGCATCCTTGGGGGGGAGGGGGGGGGGGATTCAATTGTGTTAAAGCCAAGTCCATGGGTCCATATTTGGGCTCCCTGTGGGAGCCCAAATTATAACTTAGTCAATATGAGGAATTTTTCTTTAAAAATCTTCTTCTTCAGATTCAGCAGTTGGAATGTTTTGATATTTGGCATGGAGCAACCTTAGGGGGCTGAGATTCAAGTTTGTTCAAGCCAAGTACCTTGGTTCATATTTGGGCTCACTATGGGAGCCTGAATGACAACTTAGTTCAAAATGAGGAATTTTCTTTAAAAATCTTCAGATCCAGCAGATGAATGCTTTTGATACTTTTTATGCAGCATCCTTAGGGGGGTAAGATTCAAGTTTGTTCAAGCCATGTCCCTAGGTCCATATTTGGGCTGATTGTGGGAGCTCGAATTGTAACTTGGTTCAAAATGAGGAATTTTCTTTAAAAATCTTCTTCTTCAGATCCAGCAGTCGAAATGTTTTGATATTTGGTGTGCAGAATCCTTGGGGGTGTGAGATTCAGGTTTGTTAAAGCCAAGTCCATGGGTTCATATATGGGCTCCCTGTGGGAGCCCAAATTATGACTTAGTTCAATATGAGGAATATTCTTTAAAAATCTTTTTTTAGATCCACTGGTCAGAATATTTGGATATTTGGTTTCAGCTTTTCTTAGGAGGAGCAGATGCAACTTGTGGAAATCAATTTTCTGGGTTGATATTTAGGCTACCATGTCAGGTGAGCACCCTCAGGCCCCCTGGGGCCTCTTGTTTAATATATGGTATACAGATTCTTTACAGGGGTTGGATTCAAATTTGTTCAAATTAAGTCCATCGATTAATAATTGGGCACTATAGGGGGGCCCAAATTTTAACTTAGTGCAATATGAGGAATAATCTTTGAAAATCTTCTTCAGACCCACCAGTCATAATCTTTGGATATTGGTATACAACATCCTGAGGGAGGTGAGATCTAAGTTTGTTTAAATCAAGTCTCTGGGTTAATATATGGGCTCCCTATTGGAGCTCGAATTTTAACTTAGTCCAATATAAGGAATAATCTTTAAAAATCTGCTTCTTGAGATACAATCAGAATCTTTTGATATTTGGTATACAGCATCCTCAGAGGATTCAGATTCCAGTTGTTCAAATAAAGTTCTAGGTTGATATTTTTGTTCCCTGTTGGCGGGAGGGTGGGGGGAGAACACCATTGAGTGCCAACGGGAATCGCCAATGTGCAAACGATCATAAACAATTTATATGACTGCAATGGTCGCATGTAGTAGTGATGATGCATCGTAACTGTGGTCATCCTGCATTGCCCAGTCACAAAAACAGGCCTTGCTGTTTGAAAATCACAGGTGCACGACATGTGAAAATCACAGGCGTACAGCATGCAGCACACCTGAAACAAAAATCACGTGTACAATTTCTTCCCATGGGCGTGCATTTGAAGTGAGGGACAGATGTCATTGATATTATAGTTAAGAATTTTCCAGCTAGTTCGTATATTGTAGTAAGGCATAGTTATTAAACTGTTTTAGCAAAGAGCCTCTTACCTTGAATGTCTTGAGAATGTCTTGAGTTTGATATGATCGTATGATATGTTATCCTAATTTTTTGAATATCTTTTTCTGTTCACTGGTAAGACAAAAGTTACAAAGAGTTCCATATTTACATTTACCTATTCCTCGCAATGAAATTTCCGGCAGGAATATGTTGCGAGTCATGAAAGGGATGCAGTAAGAAATTAGTATATGCTCCATTGCCCAAGAGCCCCTTGTCTGACATTGACAGTTGAAAAGTGAATTTTACAATGCCAGATTTTAAAATAGTTTTTTTTTATGACAAATGTTCATACTTTTTTAAAAAGTTCAATAAAATTAAAACATGGTTTTTCTGAGACACGTTTGTAAAGTACCAAACAGTCAGTTTATCATGAAAGCACCATTATTCACACTGAGAGATTTTTCCAGCCTTATAATCTGCAATTAACAACTCATCAATGAGAAGTATGTCAAAGGCACGAGCTCACTTCTGCCCATTCAGAAAACAACCTGCAGTGCACTCAACTGTTGGCAGTTTGATACAAAGTAACAGACATTTATACATGACTTGACAACTCATGCCACTGAAATAACTGTTCATTCAACATTCCAACACCTTAACCCTTTCATGTCACATCGACTACACATCATTGTAAATCAACAAATGTTTGGTAGCTTTGACAATGCTTGTGTTGGCAAAAGAATTCTAACATCTCACGGTCAAATACTATTTATTTTCCCGACTCTATCCCGTAAACTATAGGTATAGTGGTTATCTGGTTGACAGCTTTTCCATCCAGTTTCGGCGATAACTGGTTGCAAATAGGTTATCCGTCTAACTGTTTCAGCACTACTCCAGAACCACCAGCGAGAATCTTTGATATTTGGTATACAACATCCTTCAAGGTGGTTCAAGTTAAATCTGTAGGTTGATATTTGGACCCCCTAGTTTTGCATTACTGAAAATCTGGGCGTTATTTCTGTGGTAGCATCCCAGTACTTGAAAAAATTCATCAAGCATGGATAACAGAGTTCAGAGTTATAGATAAATTAAATAACTTCATTCCTCTGTAGTGCTAACTAGACATCAACGCTAATTGAATTCTTCTTTAAACAACTTAGGTCAAGTGTGGTGTGCCACGGGCCCCATGGGGCCTCTTGTTAATTTTAGTGCTTGCAAAAGAGCAGCATGAAGCCCAAAATTTTGATATGAGTCACTCTCATCCTTTAGGCCCCATATGATACAATGTATGTCAACTTGAGACCAACACCAAATAAGTCGAAACTCTGGGGTTCAAAATTTGGGTGAAAGGCACTGGTGACTCATTGAGACTATATTTTTCCACTATACCAATGGCCCAGACTAGCTGGTACAACCCAATTTATTACCAGGGCCAAACACAAATTTTGAATCCCCCAAACCCCCCAAAATTTGCCAAAAAACTTAAAAACAAGAAGACCAGAATGGTCCTCCATACTTTTGCGCAAGGACAACAATAGGCTACCGCTATCTTGTCATTTTGTTGTTTGGCCCATGTCAGATCAACACGTATCCTGACTTTTGTGCTATAAAATCCTAAAGTATAATGTAGCCAGACACGATTTTGAAGTGGAATGGTGGAATAATTGCAGCAGAATGTAGCTGAATATAGACATTGAGTTTTTGAACATCAGGGCTATAACTTTATAGAAATTAAATAATATTTCTTGTTCTTCCCGTTTTCGGGATATGCACCTGATTCGTTCATTCTTTGTTTATCATATATGTGTGTTCAATGTTCACCTTTTTCCCCTAGAATCCTCTCATTAGATTTTTAAGAACTAATTGCTGTTTGCGAATTTGTTATTAATTAAAATTCTTTTTAAAAATCTTAGATAATTTACGGAATGTGGATTATTCGTAACCCCTTTGTCGCGTACCGGGTATTTTTGACTTAGTCGGACGTGTCTGTTTGCCATTACCCTTCTCTGTGGGGAATCTTCTGGGGAAGTTCCTCTATTGTTAAGGGTATTCTTGGGATACCGGTTGTCTGACCTGGGCCTTTGTTGTGCCTGTTTTGGACTTGGTTACCGGCTCCTATTCAGTTTAAATTTTTGTCTCGGATGGGTGTGTATTATGAAGTCCTCATGTTCGAAATGTAAGAGGAAGAAGTCCTCTCTTGATTCTCATTCTTCATGTTTAGCTTGCACTCGTTGCTCGAAAGATGTTACCTGTGCAACTTGCTGTTCTTGGGATTCCAAGCGATGGAATTCCCTCTCAACTTCTGTATGTGTTGGCGAAGCACTGATTTCGGTGCTTTCGCCTAAGGTAACTAATCAAAATTTAGTTTCCATTTCAGAGGAACAAGAACATGGTATTGGTCATGGTATAACATCAAGGTCTGTGCTGCCGTCGTCTTCAGATACAGAGCATGTTGACTTACGAGGTATCGCAGAATACTCGGTACCTCGGGCAAGCAGATGGTCAACTAGCCCGACCGGTGTAACAGAGCCTTTAATTAGTGCTTCAGTACTGGGAAAATCTGTAGCGGTCCAGGATATGGAGAATGGAAGACAGTCCTCTGTTCAGACGACGGCACGTAAGGGGAAGAGGCCAGTCAAATTGAAAGGTGCATCAGTAGCGAAGCATTCTTCTGTTTTGGGGACAAAACAGAAAGATTTGACTTTTATTGCCAGTTCTGCTGGCAGTCCGGTAGAAAATGCTTCGGAGCCAGTTGTTTCTGATGTACCTTTCTCTGCCAGTGCAGCTAGCAGTAATTTTGATATAAGAGCCTCTTCTTCGTCCGTTTCCAGGACTCAGCACAGTAGACCGCATGCTAGCCAGCAAGATCCAGAGGTAGAGAGTCAGAGCCAGGATCCGGCTGTCTCTAAGGCTAGCATTTCGAGGCAAACGTCTTTTTCAAAAAGATGGACACAGGGCGCTGTGTTAGATCACCTTCCGGAGCCAAAAAGGTGTAGAACGGGGGTGAACATAGCCTCAAATACGGAATTGCTGCAGCTAATTGCAGACTCCCAGCAGCATAATATGCGGCCGTCATCGATCTCCACTTCAGATGATTCGGACGGTGCTGGATCGGCAGAAAGAAGGGTTTCCTCAAATAATCAGTATGCCGATAATAGACCAGACCAGGAACCTCTAGCGGGTAGTGTTAGGGAGTTTGATGAAGACGAGACTGACACTACATCTTTGGCTGAGCAGCATATGGAAACTATGAGGTTCCTGCAGGATTTTTCACCTGAATTAATTCCTTCTGGTCAGAGTTCTGTGCCTTCTAGAGCCAAGCGCCTGTCTTCTTTAGACAGGGAGGTCTTTAAGTCGAAGGAAAGTATCCTTCTGTATTCGTCACAATCAGTCCAAGCATTAGATGCGCTTGCTTGTTGTGACGAGGCTATTGCTGACCTGGCTCAGGCTAGAAAAAGTTCTTCCCTTTCGGAAAGGAAGCTTGACCTACCGTTTAGAGGCAATACCTTCTTAAATACAGTAGGCGAGAATAAGATTCCAAGAGCTTCTCTGCGATTGGATGACAGAGCTAGGGACTTAGGTATGTCTCTTCCGTCATCGTGTAGCATCAGTTCTTATGTTATAGATACTTGCATTGAATCAAGCAGAAGTATTTTGAATGCTATGTCTTATGCAGATCATATTTGCAGGGCATTGGCCGGCAATTTGGAATCTGAGAGCTTACAGGAGTTGTTATCTCCTTTGAGAGTGCTCTCTCGCGCCATATGTATACAACATCCCACTCTGCTCTTTCAGTAGCGAATTTAGAGTTGGTCAGGCGCGATGCTGCCCTTAAATCTACATCATTTATTGACAACAGTGTTAAGAGCTCTCTAAGGGCCGCTTCTGTTTTGGGCTCTTCATTATTCAATGATAAGCTAAAAGCTGTATTTGAAGATGCTTCTAAGAAAGCTACAAGTCAGCTTTTGTTGCGCTCAGCTTTGCAACCTCAGCCTTCCACAAGTGGTACTCCTCGGAGAGGTAAATTTTTCTCCAAGAGAGGCTCAGCCCGTGCCACTTCTAAAGCTAATCGTGGGCGTGGTGGCTCGAGACAGGGGAGCGATTTCAAAAAGGGGATGGCGCAGTCGGATAGTAACGAAACGCGTAACCCCACACCGACGTCACAGAGGGGTGCGAGAGCTTCACGAGGTCTCTCCTCGTATCAGCCTCGTAAGTCCTACAAATGAACATTTCGACCTCTACTGTTCTCCAGTTGGCAGAAGGCTTTCAAAATTTGCAAACAACTGGAACAAAATAACTCAGGATCTTTGGGTTCGAGACGTTGTGAAAAATGGTCTACGTCTTTCGTTCCAGAGAAAACCTCCATTATCGCGGATTCCGCGTTTTGTGAGCCTTCCACAAAATATAACAAAGAGAGAGGCTTTGATTTCAGCAGTAGGCTCTCTCCTACAAAAGGAGGCAGTAGAGGTCGTAGAGAATCCCAATTCAAAGGGATTCTACAGTCATATTTTTCTTGTGCAGAAGCCAGACGGCTTGTACAGGCCGGTCATCGATCTCAGTTGGACAAACAAGCTAATAATTGCTCCCAAGATTTTATATGGAGACAATTCGATTGGTGAGAGGCAGCATCCGAGTAAACGATTACGCCGCAAGTATAGATTTGAAGGACGCGTATTTTCACATCATGATTCATCCGGCTTTTCGGAAATACCTCCAATTCGCGGTTCAAGAAAAGGTATACCAGTTCAGAGCAATGTGTTTTGACCTGAACCTTGCTCCGTGAGCGTTTACTCGAGTGATGAATGCGGTGATGAGCCATTTCAGAGCACACTCGGCTTCGATGACGTTGACATATCTGCACGACATTCTTCAAAGGCACGAAAATTTTCATGCTCTTCAAAGCGACGTTCAGAGTCTGCTATCGCTGCTACGATGCCTAGGTTTTATAATCAATGTCAACAAGTCAGATTTAATGCCGGCGAGTTCGTTTGTTCATCTGGGAATGAGTTTCGCTACTCTCAACAATCGGGTCAGTTTGCCGTTAGCAAGAGCAAAATTAGTTTCTCTTTACGCAAAATACTGCATAAACGCACAAGTCATTACTGCAAGAGAGTTTATGCGGCTGTTAGGACTTTGCGGCACCGCCACGGAGTTAATTCCGCTAGGTCGTTTGCACACTCGTCCACTTCAAATTTATCTCATTCAAAATTGGAGCGTAAAACGTCAGTTGTTGGACAGTCCGATTGTTTTAACACAGTCAGTAAAACATCATCTTCAAATTTGGGTGGATATCCAGTGGTTATCCCAGGGAATACCACTTCAGATTCAGGAGCCATCATTCATAATCATGACAGACGCCAGTCAAGAGGGTTGGGGTGCTTCTCTGATTCCGGGCGATCAAGTGTGTCACGGTTTATGGGAGAGTCAGTTTCTTGTGTCCCATATAAACTACAAAGAAATGAGGGCTATTTGGTTAGCTCTAAATCATTGGCTCAGTCAAGTAATAAACTCACATGTTCAAATTCTGTCGGACAATTCAACAGTAGTAGCCTATATTCGGGATCAGGGAGGTACTCATTCCGTCCAGCTGTTGAATCTCACCAAAAAGATTCTTCTTTTCTCTCAAGAGAATCAGATTCTGATACCGATTCGTCATATTCCATGTCGTCTCAGTGTAATAGCAGACTCTCTATCGAGAAAGGATCGCCTGCTACCTTCAGAATGGATGTTGAAAAAATCGGTCTTCAATCAGATTTGCTTCCAGTGGGAACGTCCAATGATCGATCTTTGTTATCAGTTACAGATGTTTGTGTCTCCATGCTCAGACCCTCAGGCTTATGCAGTAGACGCACTGTCAATTTCATGGAACGGGATAATAGGGTCTGCTTACCCTCCAGCTCCCCTCATTCAACAGATCTTGCTAAAGATAAAACAGTCTTCTTGCAAGATTCTACTGGTTGCAAGTCTGTCGGCTGACAGACCGTGGATAAATCTTCTCCGGGAACTTCTTTGGGACGTTCCTCGGAAGTTACCACCTCTCCGGGATCTCCTGACACAGGGGAAACTCCGTCAGCTTCATCACAATCCAGAAGGCCTCAACCTTCATGTTTTTCCGTTGTGCGGTCCTTCTTGCACGGAAAACAGTTTTCCAGACGAGCAATGGATGCAATTTCTAACTGTAGGAGGACCTCCTCTTCGTTAAATTATGAAGCGAAGTGGAAGGTTTTTGTTCATTGGTGTGAATCACAATTGACTGATTTTTTTAACCCAACTATTCCTCAATTAGCTAACTTTTTTATTGATCTTTTTGGTGAAGTTAATTTACAGCCAGTCACTATTAAGGGCTATAGGTCTATGCTTTCTGACACCTATGCACACCAAGGGAAATTAAACATTGGGTCAGATTTATCTTTAAATAAATTAATGAGGAACTTCTCTGTGAATAGACCTAGTACCTTGAGACTAGTCCCTAAGTGGAATTTAGCTTGGGCTCTTCTGAAACTTCAGGAAGCACCTTTTGAACCGTTAAATACTGTTTAAATTTCTTACTTATAAAATGTTTTTTCTCTTAGCGTTTGCGTCAGCTAGAAGAGTTAGTGAGCTTCATGCTTTGTCTGTTGAAGACTCTCATTATCGTAGTGTTGGTAATTATATTACTGTCACTACGAAAGTGGGATTCATGGCTAAGAATCAGGTTCTGGACAAACGGCCTAGTCCTATTCTTATTAAAGCATTACCGTCTTCAGATGGTCAGAGACCTTTATTGTGTCCAGTAAGAGCACTTAGGATTTATAAGGAGCGTTCTAGTTTTATTAGAAGAGGTAGGAAGAGGTTATTTCTTTCTCTTCTTCCTAACAAAAATGATATTTCTGTTCATTCCATATCTAGATGGATTCAGTTAGCTATTCGGTCAGCTTATAATGCTTTGTCTGTGAATCAGAGAATAGCTTATAAGATTTCAGCTTACGAAGTTAGAGCTTTAGCTTTTTCTTGCTCTTATGCTAGTAGTACTTCTTTGAAGGATTTGATGCAAGCAGCTTACTGGACACAACAGATGACTTTTACCAAATTTTATCTTCGAGATTTAGAATCCATTTCGGATGATCTCAGATCTTTAGGACCGTTATCGGTAGCTCAGAATGTCGTCCATTCTAATTAGGATTTTCGTTCTGCTCTAGCACTGTCTCCAGTCTGCTACCCTCTTTGTTTTGAAGTGTAGTTACTTTCAAAACAAGGGGAAGGGGGGGGGGATGGTATTTCCAAATAGTCATCTGGCTTTATAGTGAAAAGTATGGACATACCTCCTTCAGTGATAGTATCCTGGGGTCGGTGCTATGGTAGTTTTAATTGTGTAGCTTGTATGAAGCAATTTTCAATGTATCATATGCTTTTAATGTGTAGCTCGATGTGAAGCGTTATTGTATATGTCATGTGTCAAGACGAGCTTTACTATACAATACTCGGACACTTTTTAATGATTTATAAAGAGTCTCATTTCTCTGGACTTCTTTATATTTTGGCTTCCTTTATCAAATTAGCATAATGGGTTATGCTAGGCCTTAAATAGAGTTACACCTATATTTTCATTGTTTTTTCTGAAATAGGAGCAATGAATATCAAGTACTGGGCCCGCCTGCCTGTTTACTATTCTCAGCTAGTCTGGGCCATTGGTAGAGTGGAAAAATATGAAAAATTTATACCAATTTTAATATTTTTAATACTTACCAATGGCCCAGACGGGGATGGCCCTCCCTGGAGTAGACACTCTTTCCTCCCCACTGAGTTATATTACAGTTCTTATTAACATTTAACAGACACAACAATAAAGAATGACAAGATGGCGTTAGCCTATTGTTGTCCTTGACAACAAGTTGCACATTGAGCAGAAGTATGGAGGACCATACTGGTCTTCTCGTTTTTAAGTTTTTTTGGCAAATTTTGGGGGGTTTGGGGGATTCAAAATTTGTGTTTGGCCCTGGTAATGAATTGGGTTGCACCAGCTAATCTGGGCCATTGGTCAGTATTAAAAATATTAAAATTGGTATAAATTTTTCGTTTTTCAAAAATTCTGGAAATCACCATTCAAGACCCCAAATACTTTCCTGAGTCTCATTTTAGCTTAGATAAGCTATTGCCACCACACGTGCAGAAGTCTGAGTTTGTTCACATTTTCTTTATCACATGCTACACCCGAAAGTTTTTGTCCGAGCATCACAAAATTTCACATGCTGGTTCGGAGTCATGTCTAGATGATAACACCCCATTTTGGTTACGATCGGCCAACCGTAATGGCTGCATGGACTCAAAACCTTTAGCACATTATACAGGTCATATTTATAAAGGGATTTCATTGTAACTTGGTAGGATGACTCCGTATTATGTCTGGGTGAGAACATCCTATTTTGTCGGATTCAGTCAACTGTGATGGCCGCAGGGACATGTTACCTAGATTCCTTTAGCACAGTCTACAGGTTGCATTGATGAAGGGTATTCATTGTAAATTGATAGGATGACTAAGTATAATGTCTAGATGAGAACATCCTATTTTGGCTGTGATCGGTGAACTGTGATGGCCACACAGGCACTTGACTTAGATTTAGCAAAGTCTACAGTTCATGTTTATGAAGCGCTTACATTGTAACTTGGTAGAATAACTTGGTATGATGTCTAGATGAGACTGTCCTATTTGGATCATGACTGGTCAGCCATGTCCACCTCTTTGGGCTTGTGACCTAGATTCCTTTAGCACTGTCTGCAGGTTGTTTTTATGAAGGGATTTCATTGTAACTTGGTAGGATAACTTTGTATGATATCTAGATGAGACTGTCATATTTTGGTTGCAATTGGTCTACTGTGACCACCCGACTGGGACATGATCTTGATTCCTTTAGCAAAATCTGCAAGCCATATTTATGAAGGAATTTCATTGTATCTTGCCAGGATGACTCATTTTAGAATGATTTTCCTGCAACTTGGTAACTTTGGTTGACTTAAGTTAACTGTGAGGGCCACATCAACCTAGCCTCAGTTCTTAAGTACTGTCTAAACTAAACCCCTGCGAAGCTTCGAGATTTGATTTGGATTCAAATTTTCCAGGAGATTCAATGCATTTTGAATCCATTGATGGGTATTCAAAATTTCAAATCCATGGTGCAGTTTTGTTATAGTTATTACTATGATGTTTATTGAAGAATTCCCTCCAATACAGTTGTCAAAAACTAATATACGATCGTAATATAAATAACCAGGTACAAGAACTTTTTTGTTCATCTTGACAGAATTGTAATCTGTACGCGCCGAGTCAGCAACCGTTATCTTTAAATTGACACAGAATTACAATGTAATAATAAAAGCAAATGTGACTCACGGTTCCTTCTGTTGGAACTCGCATTCCTTTAGGTGTTGCTCAATTTTTTTACATTAATATTATGTCATGCCATGAACATGTGCTCACACACCGTGTCTATTAATTGAAAGCCCCATAGAATGTGACTAATCCAAAATATGAATGTTCATGTAGTGGAAATTCATTCTCTTTTTCGATACACGAGAGGTTGACAAAAAATATGAATGTAAAGAATGTTCAGCGTGATCGTGTTCTGTTTGCAGCATCAATACAATGGGAGCAAGAATGTGCAGTTACTTATCATTTTTTTGCAATGTGTTGCAGATGGATTCATAAATAATTGATTGCTTTATACTTACATGCTTGCAAACATATCAACCATCTCATAATGATGTATGCACACTGGCACTTCCAATATTACATTCGTTTTTCGTTGCTGTCACGAAAAATTGTGCACTTCACTGACTTTACTAGGTATTTAACACAACAACGGTTTTGATTTGGATTCAAATCTTCCTCAAGATTCGATTTGGTATTCGATTTGAGCCGAAAATTAGTATTCCCCTAGTATAAGCCAAAAATTATTGTTGTTGAAAATATTGCATTTTGGATACAGAACTACGCATATTCTCAATTATCACAATTCATCAGGGTTCCTGCGGGCCTTGAAAAGCCTGGAATTTCAAAAATGAAATTCAAGGCCTTGAAAAGCCTTGATTTGGCTCCCTAGGCCTGGAAAAGCCTTGAAAAATGAAGCATTGCGCGCCAAGTTGAGATGAATGAAATACGTCCTAGACGGTTCAAGTGGTTCAACTATGATAAGCCTGGAAAAACCTTGAATTTAACTTTCTATTAGCCTTGAAACTCCTTGAATTTGGGGTGTATATGGCCTGGAAAAGCCTGGAATTTCATGTCAGGTCAGGTGCAGGAACCCTGTTATCATGTCGTATATCATAATCCTTCCATAAGCATTGAACATTATCCTTTTCATCAGACACAGTCAAGTTAACGCTAATTTAGAAAAATTGATTGTGAATTGCACATAAAACTTTGTATACTTACACACTATTAATCGGTAGTCCCAGGAAGTGAAGCAGTGCTCATTTACAGTTGTAAGTCCTCTATTTATTTATTTATTAGGGTTTAATGACATTTTCAACAGCCAGAGTCACCATGTGTCAGAGGTGAGTCCTCTAACTTGGGCAACAGGTGAACAAACTTGACTTTATATTTACGCTGTGGCCATGATTAGCCATTATGCAGAAAGATGTGACCTTAAACACCATTAAATAAATTGACAGAAGGTACAGTACTGTGATCAGTGTCCAAACTGTGAATCAGAATTTTAGGTATAAAAAGGAGCAGAATCACTGCCAAATTAAATTTAAAATAAGTTCAGAAATGTATTTAATAAGCAGTTGCGTTAGGCCTGAAAAAGTTAAAAATCTGTTTCTCAGGCCCACCTGAGTGCTTATTTTGGCTACCACATGCTCTCTTTTTAACCAATGCAAACTTAAAAAAAGACAAATTAAATGGTTTATGTCTGATATTTTACCCAAGTTAATAAAATTGATAAATTTGTCCCTTGAGTGCAGCAAGGCTTTGCAATGCTTAAGCATTGCAAAGCCTTCTTGCACTCAAGGAACAAAATAACCAACACCTATGCTATTCTGTTGATCAAGAGGCCTAAAGCATAAAATAAATCAAGAACATGAACTTTTGATGGCAGAGAAATAATTACAAAAATAAAAAAACATCCGCCCACATGCAGTTTTACAAACAAATGGCCTGAGAAACAGAAGATCTACTTTGTGGAGCCTTATGTCTCTTTTTTGGATAATTGAGATGTTAGCCTGCTGTGGTAAAATAAAACAAACAGATAAGATTTTTGATCAGGATTAGATCTGGTCAGAATTCATTTTCCACTTCACTGATCACAGCATTGTATGTCACAATTAATGATAAAAGTTGAATCAGTGCCTTGTGGCGTTATGTGCATCTAAAAAGTAGAAAAATCTTTTCAGTATGCAATATATTAAAAGTATGGATTCATGTCTTGTAGGTTTTAAATCCCGATGAAAGAAGACGGTTGGTGGAAAACATTGCAGGACATGTGAAAAATGCAAAGGAATTCATACGGAAGAGAGCAGTTCATAATTTTGGGCAGTGTGATAAAGAATTTGGACGTCAACTCCAGCAAGCATTGGATGAATACAAACGAAAGGTGAGAAACCATGTACAGTGAAATTCTGTTAATTGAATAGCTGTTGGAATTTTGCCAGTCGAAAAAATTATCAGTTAAAAGTATTCAATTAAGCAGATCTTAGTCATTTTGCTACATTGTGGTGATAAATTGTGCATTTATTCTATCACATTTTTGTTAGCTCAACTTTGGCAAAGCCAAATTTGAGCTTTTGTCATGGCCCATCGTCCGTCTGTCCGTACGTCCACAATTGGATACGGCTTGGGCTAGAGGCCGTATTTATGAACCGATCTTTACGAAACTTCTTAGGTACCTTTGTTATGTCCGCGGGACGAGAACGAGTGTTTTTGGGTGCAGTCCAAAATTCAAGATGGCTGTCAGCCGCCATTTTGTACCGAAGATACAAAAATCTGGTTTTTGTACAGAACTTCCATATGAAAGCTCTGATTTGAATAATTTTTTGTATGAATGTTTAGTACCATGAGATACATCACATAAAATACGGGTTTTTTTCTCGTGCTTAAATTGTGCAAATTAGACTAATTTTGATGTTTTTTGGTGTTACTTTCAGCACTATAAGTGCAAATGCCAATACGGCTCGGGCTTTTAAATTGTGTTCTGTACAAGATGAGCGCTTCAGGCCCCGTGGGGCCTCTTGTTTGTCACTACTTCTCTATGGCGTGTATTCACACCTCCCGCGAGTCAGCGATCGACAGTATGGTCTCTCCACTTTTAAATCTGATCTGCCGCATCTGGAAAAATTCTCCCTTAAAATTTTATATATTTTGCTTTTTTTTTTACAGCTTGTGGCCCTCATTGACGGGGGAGGGGGGCATTCCAATGAGGAGCCATAAACTATGTGACTGAGACAAAATATGGAAATTCACTATAGCCCTACATCCAATGCCAATGGCTGGATTTGGCCAGCACTCAGGCTATACAAAAATCTGCATTCAAATTTTATTATGTTTAAGTTTTTGTTTCAAAAACATAGCTTATGACCCTTCATTGGAACGAGCTAGTGGATATTGAGTCATTCCATTTTACAAAAGTCTCCATTCAAATTTTATTACACTTCCAATTTTTCTCTCAAAAAAACATAACTTATGACCCCTCGTTGGAGTGAGCTCGCTAATCGTGATTTGCTGTTTCACTGGTAGATAAGTAAAGAAATCACGAGGCGTTCCAATGAGGAGCCACAAGCTATGTTTAGAGACAGAATTGGAAATTGATAGTTGTAATCCTAGAATTTATTTTGTAAATGTCACCCGTAGGGTTCACGTTGGGTTAAGGGACAACCGGAATGATCCTGTGGTTCCCCGCAGTTGCAGTTCATGAAGTTCTTTAAAAAAAGAAGGGGGGGGGGGGGGGTAGTAGCAATAATTATCCACATCATAGTATGATGCCGCAACATCATCACCGAGTTAGGGCTAGAACGGTTTAAGTTTGGCCGAATTGAATAGAGCATGCGTTTTGGTCCTAATCTTTTCAAAATAACCCCCCCCCCCCCAAAAAAAAAAAAAAAACAGAAAAAAAGAAAAAAAGAATGGGAGCCAAAACTCATTTTATCACCCATATCACTCATCGCTGATATGACTGATTCCCCGTGTTGAATAAGATGTCACGACGGTGTTCTTGTGACCATAAACTCAAGTAATGTATTTCTGAGTGGCGTCCTTTCGTTCCTGTGGGGATACACTTCATCGATCGGAATGGTCCCGAGTTGAATTTTGATACTGTGTTTTAAAGTAGCTCCGAAAAAAAGGGAAAAAAGATAAGAGAAGCACAGACCGGTTTAACCCGAATTGGATCTGATCCATGTTTTGAAGATAATCTCCCCCGTGCCTGGGGTTAAATAGCGGCTGTCAGATAGAATAAAAAATGCATTTTAATTTAACATTTGGGCAGATTATGATGTTATATCCCGGGCGAAAAAGCAGATAAATTGCCAGTATGTTCAAAAAGAAAAATGTGTAGTTATCTGTACCCGTCCGTTTCGGTTGAGAATCAGAATGTTTTTTTCAACAACAATGACCTCGATTAAGCAAGTTCAGACTATTTTATGTCATGTAAATCCAATAGATGGATGAGCCACAGTGCTTCACGGGATCGTCAAAATTCGCATTTTTTTCAAGATTTATTAGAACACAAAACGTGACTTATTGGACTGATTTTCACATCTAAAGAATTTTTTTGATACAGAAAATTCCCCCCCAAAATATTTCAGGCACAGAAAAAGGATTTAGTGAAGAGAACTTATTATGTAAATTGCGAGGTGTTTTCCCAATCAACACTGATTAGTGAGTAAATACCTGCTGTTATATAATCACATGTAACACACTGAGTCGATATTGGGATAATTTTTTTATATGGAGTGTACACGTAATGTTAATTTTACTTTCAGCAGTGTAACTGCAAATACCAATATGGCTCGGGCTAGAGGCCATATTTTTTTAACTGATCTTTACGAAACTTTTTGGGTACCTTTGTTATCAAAGACAAGAACAAGTGTTTTTGGTGCGGTCCGTAGTTCAAGATGGCTGCCGGCAGCCATTTTATACCAAAATTAGTGCAATCAGTTTTTTGTACAGAACTTCTGTATGAAAGTTCTGATTTGAATAAATTTCTGTATGAATGTTTAGTAACATGGAATACATCACATATAATACATGTTTTTTTCTCCGGCAGAAATTATGCAAATTAGATGAACTTTGATTTATTCAATGCTACTTATACACGGTAAGTGCATGTGTCAATACTGCTTGGGCTAGAGGCTGTATTTATGAATCGATCTTCACAAAACTTCTTGGGTACATTTGTTATCACCTTGGGATGAGAACGAGTCTTTCTGTGTGCACTCCAAAATTCTAGATGGCTTCCAGTGGCCATTTTGTACCGAAATTAGGTCCAATCAGTTTGTGTACACAACTCCTATATGGCTCAGGCTAGAGGCTGTATCTATGAACCGTTCTTTACAAAACTTCTTGGGTACCTTTGTTATCACTGTGGGATGAGAACAAGTGTTTTTGCGTGCGGTCCAAAATTCAAGATGGCCACCAGCAGCCTTTTTGTACCAAAATTAGTGCAATCAGTTTTTTGTACTGAACTTCTTTATGAAAGTTCTGATTTGAATAAAATTTCGTAGGAATGTTTTGTAACATGGAATGCATGACATATAATACAGGTTTTTTTCCCGTACAGAAATTATGCAAATTAAATGAACTTTGATTTATTCAGTGCTACTCATACACAGTAAGTGAACATGTCAATACGGCTCAGGCTAGAGGCTGTATTTATGAACTGATCTTCACAAAAAATCTTTGGGCACCTTTGTTATCACCTTGTGACAGGAATAAGTGCTTTTGGGTGGCTTTGTTATCACTGTGCTATGAAAACAAATATTTTTGGGTTCAGTCAGACCCACTCTGGGACTCAAAGATTTCTTTTCTAGTTTAGCATCTAACTGTCACCCCACTTTTACAATACTCCACCTATATATTTGTTACAGGCTATGGTCAGCATTTATGTACAGACCTTTACAATACTTTACTTGTACCTTTGTTATCAGGTTATTTCCTAGATGTTTGTCATTGCTGTGTCACACACTATACATGTACATGTCTTAAACAAGTTGAGCTACAGTGTCATTGACACTTTCATTGATAGTGATTATTCCACTGTTTAAGTATTCATTCCCTGTCCTTCTCATAGCATTTTAGTTGGTTCTGACTTTGGGCCTTTTTGTGTGCCTGATGTCTTGTTTACATTGACATTGTTTTCATTATCAACATCCTCATATATAGGTAGTTTTTTTTATATTCTATTACTGTAGTATACTGTAGGATACATGGATTGTTATTCCAGTAGTGTAGCTCAAAAATGTTGGATTTTGTCCACACTTGGGCTCTATTGGGATGCCCTTGGGCTCTTAATGTTCCCTTTGGGAACTTGGGCATTTTTTCAAATTTTTTTGTTTACAAAAAATGTTTTGAATTTAATTATGATTGCTATTATTCATGTATCTCAGTTATATATAAATATTGTTGTGGAGTTTGGAGGAAGGATATCAACTTTAGTTGATGCACTCCTGTGCACTCTTGTCATTCTTGTGTTGCACTGGGATGACTGATGTTGGAGTCGGGTGTCGCTGTACTTTGTTGGCGGTGAGGTTCTGAGGATCAGAGCCTCTCACCACGTTTTAATTCATTCTGTCAGTTTCTAATTCAGAGGAACATGAACATGGTGATGATATTCTGACACCCATCCGTGTGTGCTACCGACGTCGCGCTCCATGGAGCATATAGAGCTAGCTGCAGTGCTCATTATTGCAAGAGTTAGGGCCTTTTGTTAAAGGTCTTAATCTCTTGCAAACAGCTAGCTCGACCGGTGAAGCAGTACTCCGTCCGTAGGTGCCGTGATGCCGGGTAAGTCTGTTATGGTCTAAGAAGTGGTTTGGGTAGAGCGAGCACTATAATATAAATAGCTCACCCTGCAATGACGGAAATAGGGAGAAAGTCAGCAAGTTCTGATGGACCACGAGCGGGAGAGGCCCCCCTTTCTAATCTAGCAACATTTGGGGTCAGATGTTGTTTTGAGAAACTTGCACAAGCCGAAGCATATGTCTGCCCGCAACTCGGGATGCTCTGTTTAGTCCACAGCCGGCTTCAGTCAAGGCTTCCTCCGCTACGTTTCCCAAGACCGAAATGAAGTTTTCTGGTTGGAAACTTGCACAAGACGGAGCAGCCTGTTGCACGAAGAAGGAACCCCTCTTCGCCCATGCAGTTGGACCATCTGGGAGCTAAGGAGATGAGGCCTTGATCATCGGTATGTTCGGAAAAAAGATCCATTTCCGACACACCATCCCAGGAGAAGCATGCGGCTAAGGAAGGAAAACCGCTGCTCCTCAAGCCTCGATGACGGACTTGCTTAACAGATTGCACAGCTGGTCGCAGCATCCCAGCCAGTGCAGATGCAGCCTCCCTCAGACTCAGAATCTGAGCTGTCGGCAGTGCTGGGTCAGTCCAGTCGTCTGTTCATGCAGATGCAATGGATCGAGATTCGCAACTGATTCTCTCGGATGGTGAAAGGGATAAGGAAGAGGATTACCCTTCCCTTTCGGAACAGTACATGGTTGCAATGTCTTTCATCCATCAATACAACCCTGATTTTGTTCCGCCGAATCAGAATGCTGCGACGACAAGAGAGAAACCGCTGGCATCGTTAGGCGCAGACTTTATCCAGGCAAAGGAGGAAGTCCTTTCTTTTCTGGTTCAGTTTGTGCAGGTGTAGCAGGCCTTAGGCCATATAGGTGCCGCCGTGTTTATCCTCTTGAGTGCGAGGAAGAAGGCGGTTTCTTATCTTCATCTTCCATATACATACCGTTTTTTGGACGACGTTCATTTAAAAACAGTCGGGGAAGATGTTCAGAGAGGTCTTCTGCGTTTGGATGAGCTGTCCAGGGATTTACCTGTATCATTCACTATTCACTCAGACACAATTGAGATGGCAATTTTTTCAAATAGAGCAAATTTGAACGTTATGTCTTATGCAGACCACCTTACAAGAGCTATGGCTCATCATCTCAAGGGAAAGGAATTTGAGGATGATTGTACCTCTCTTACAGTTCTTTCCAGGGCAATTATGTATACCACGAATAACTCTGCCCTAACAGTGGCTGATCTGGAGTTAATCAGATGTGATGCTGCCCTTGCGTCGTCATCACTGATAAGATGACAAGGTGAAAAGCTCTCTCCGAGTTGCTCCAGTTTCCGGACATTTTATTTTCAACGACCAGCTTTCGTTAGTCTATGAACAGGCTATTAAGAAAGTGTTTAGTGCTCTGCTTTTGAAGTCGACGTATCAACGTCCCGCTTCAGCAGACAAGTGTAAAGAAGGGAGTTCCAGACAAAATTCGTCAAAAGGAAACTCCTCACGAGGGTACAAGCAACTCTCTTATAATTACTCTGGAAGTCGTCAGTATAGTGACTCGGGAAAGGGGCTTAGGTCTGAACGGGACTATAGGTCAGATGCCCCTAGCCTGACAAGATGAGGGTTTTCGTTGGGAGGACGTGGTTCCTCCTCCCGTAATCCTCGCAGGTCATAAAGGTGATGGTTTAGACCTCTTGTGCTGGCCAGTTGGCGGAAGGTTATCAAGCTCTGCAAAAAACTGGATAACAATCACGGAAGATCAGTGGGTGAGAAGTGTAGTCTGGGATGGCTTATGGCTATCATTCCAAGTAAAAACCCCATTTTTAACAAGTTGTCCGCGTTGGACAAATCTTCCATCAAATTCTTGCATAAGAGAGTTTCTCCTACCGGAGGTATAAGCTCTCTTATCAAAGGAAGCAATACAGGTCATTGAGAATCAGGATTCTCAAGATTTTTACAGTCACCTGTTCCTCGTACCGAAGCCAGATGGCTCGTTATAGACTTGAGGTGGATAACAGGCTTATCATAGCTCCAAAAGTTTATTTGTGGAAATCATTCTGTCGGTAAAAGCAAGTGTTTGAGTGATCGACTATGCGGCAAGCATAGATCTAAGGATGCATACTTTCATGTCCTGATACATCTGGCATTCTAAAAGTACCTGCGGTTTGCCTTGCAAGGGAAGGTTATCAGTTCAGAACAATATGGTTTTGTCTGAATCTTGCCCCCTGGGCGTTTCACTCAAATAATGAACTCAGTAAGGTCTTACTTGCAAGCTCATTTGTCTGCAGCAATGTCGGCTTAGTTGGACAACCTTCTACAGGGATATGGCAACAGAATTATCCTTCAGAACAATGTTCAGAGTCTGCTTCTATTCCTCCGACGTCTCAGTTTCATTGTAAACGAGAAAAAGTTGGATCCAGCTGCATACAAGTTGTCTATTCACTTGGGATTGAGCTTTGAGACTCACAACAATCTGGTTCGTCTGCCGTTACCCAGAGTGAAATTAGTCAGTTGTTATGCTCGCTTTTGTCTACAATCAGACACATTAATAGTGAGGGAATTCATGCAACTGTTGGAGCTGTGCGGAGCGGCTGTGGATCTCATTCCGATGGGCCGCCTCCAGATATTCTTCACTCAGAACTGGAGTGTGAAGACACTTTTGCTTGAACCAGTATGTTTCCAGTATTGTTTCAATGGACCTAGTAAAACAAGGTTTCAAATTGGGCAGATATTCAGTGGTTAACTCAGGGAGATACGCTGCAACTGCCGGATCCGGCTTTAACGATTATGACGGGTGTGAGTCAGATGGGTTGGGGTGCGACCCTAAGTCCCGCAGCATTCACTTAATAACGGACGTCCATGTTCAAATTTGGTCAGACAACTCGACAGTTGTAGCGTACATCGGGAACCAGGGTGGCACCCATTCATTTCCGTTATGCCAACTAAGCGAGAAGATTTTCCTAATACATCATGAATCATCATGTTCATCTTTCTATCCGCCATATACCGGGTCGTCTAAACATACTTGCAGACTCGCTCTCTCGGAAAGGACACCTGGTGCAGTTGGAGTGGACGCTCAACAAGCGAGTATTTGGACCGATTTGCTACCAGAGGGATCGCCTCATGATAGATCTGTTTGTGACGCACCTCCACGAAAGTACCTTTTTTATCAGGGGAAGTTTTTGTTCTTCACGTCCTTCTCCGCCCATAATGGCATAATGGAGTCGGTTAGACGTGAGGGAACCATTGCATTATTTTTTGACTAACACAAGAACGATTAAGTAATGCGGGTGAGGAGGGTTCAATATGACTTTGAATCCCCCACCCATAACCTAAAAAGTTATCATTATGTCACTCAGAAATTGTCTCCCCGCCATTGCTATAGCAACATATTCATCTGGGAGCCAATTCACTTCAATTTGATATTTGACTTTCGTTATGTCTTTTGCTTCTCTGATGACAGAAGATTTCACAAATTTTCCAAGAAACTTTTTCAGAAGTCTAGCTATTTGTGAACTCATTAAACCCACCATTGACCCATCTAACTGAAAAAATAAATTATGAATTGTTTAATGCATATTGATCTTTGTGACATTGTTAACCCTTTGAACGCTGGTGGTTTCTTCCTTGTCAGTTAAATAGCAGAAATTGGAAGAGTCCATATCCATTATTTAGGGGTACAGCAATTAAATATTTTCAATGTGCAGCCTTCTACCACACACATTCACTTAGTAGCCATCCTACTTAATGAAATTATGACTTATCGTGTTCCTGGACCAGAAAAGGGCCTCTGGTGTTAAAACAGTTAATATAAAAATATATATACAAAATTGTTTTGTTACAATTTATTGGAGAGTGCCATTAGACACTCTCCCATAACTTGTAACAAAACAGTTGTGTATGAACAAAATCTTGCTAAAATAGTGCACCTTTTGCGGGAAGAAATGTATCTTCAAAAAAAAACAACTCATCTTTCAAATCACCTTTGAAAAATATTTTGCTGTTAAATTTCAGTAATTCTGTATGTATGAATTTAAAAATAAAGAATTTATAAATGATTTCTTTTGTGTTGATGTAAGTAACAAACCTAGAATGTTGTATTCAGTTCATTCAGTAGTGAAGGGATGAACTGTAAGAAAAGGTAATATAACTTCATTTCTCCATCCTTCAAATATTCTGCAATGCTCCTTATTCTTCTTGGCTTTCATGAGCGGAACAGTTGCTCTGTAGAGCCGGTCATTACTACAATTTCCTCCTTACAAATCTATCCAGGCTGAGCAATCTTGCCTTTGCATGTTGCAGACTCTTGAGTTCTTCTGTATCTGTGAAATCTAAAAACTCTTTATATTGTTCTTTTCTCTTGGAACTGAAAAAGAAAAGCATGAACCCTTTACTTCCATGCCCACTTTAGCCATATATGGAGGACCTCTATGCATGCCTGTATGCGAGGAAGTTTAATAAAGTTTATGACATACTTTAAACTCTATCATCTGATTAATTGTTGGAAAGGGGCTCAGATGATAGGTTTGATCTGCGCATGTCAAAACATGCAGTTACTCATATAATAGTTGAGAATAGTTGCTTTTGGCAGCATAAGCGTTAATAGTGAATTGATAATCTGATTTCACTCAATTACCCTCTCCCCCATTCCTTTGCCTTTAAAATATGACAAAAAATAAATTACACTTGCCTCTTTAGCTCTGCTTGACAAGTGTCAGTGGAGTTTTTCTGGTAATCATTTGTCCATCATGTGTCTGTCTTTAACATTTTGTTTTTCTGGGCCATAACTTAACAACTGAATATTTTATTATGAAACTTTAAAACAAAATATGTATTATCAAAAGACTGTGTCGTGAATTATAATTTTGTTTGTGCCAGGGTTAAAAATATAGAAAATGCAGGAGGGTTAAAAATTGCCTTCCTTGATTTGGCTAGGAGGACATCAGCCCTCCTAAATTCCATCTCACGTGGAAATATTGAAATAGAAGCACATATCCATTACAAACAACTATTTTATGATGTAACATGTTTAACTGTTATAAGTCTTAGCCACAACCCTGCAAACACACAAAGTAACTACAACATAATATTACATTGTCACAGTGTCTGAACTGGAAGCAGAGGCTTGTCAGTACAGTGTAATGCACATCAAGGGAGATAACACACTCCCCACATCTTCAGTGTCAAAACGTCTGCTCAAAATTCCTGGTTTTATTAAATTATTTCTGTGTGGGAAATATAAAAAAATAAATAAATGAAGTTGCTCTCATATCTTTCCACCAAAAAAATTTCTACAAAATAAATAAATACCACTATATGTATCTGTTGTGTATAATAATTGAGAAGACCAGTGAAGCTGTGATTTAGAGTTTATTGACAGGAACTTTCACAAAACAACTGACAAAGAAACAAGTCATTGTTGCACAAGATATTTAAGTTGAACTAAATGCATAATATACTACTCAAAGTTTGCTAAGCTCCACATATTTGACACATCATTGTGGAAATTTTCTTGTGACACATTTGCGATATTTTTGGTGGATATTATTGAGGAATGGATTGAGATGGTCCCCAGTGTTTACATTAGCTCTCTTGACAGGCAGACTTTTCGTGACAGTCATCGAAATGTGTTTGTGTACTGTCTACATGTACATTAGATGTGTAGGGTATTCAGTCTTCATTTCAATACAAACCCTTGTGATTTAATGATTGAATATGGTGAATGCAAATGTAAGAAGACATTTGTCTGAAGCAGAAATGTGGTGGGCTGTAGGGATACTGGAACAAGGGGCTACCCATCGTCAGGTTGGTGAAGTCCTTGGTGTGCACCATACGGTGATCCCCAGAGCCTGGGCAAGATTTCAGCAGTATGGTACACCAGTCAGACGACATGGTGGTGGCAGAGACGGCAACATCTGTAGCTGTAGACCAGATTTTGATCATTCAGGCCCGCAGGAACCACTTTGACACAGCAACCCAGCTTTGCAGTGACCTTCAGAATGCATCCGGGGTAAATGTTGCGACACAGACTATCTGGGCAAGGTTGCACGAAGGTGGTCTCCGATCGAGAAGACCATGTATTCGCATTCATCTGTCCCAGAACGACCACCAGGCACGATATGAATGGGCCATGGATCACGTTGGATGGATCAGAGAAGATTGACGACCTGTCCTTTTTACAGATGAGTCAAGGTACTGCCTAGACAACACAGATAGGTGTTCTAGGGTATGGAGAAGATTCCATGCAGCCAACATTGCTGAGCATGACCGCCATGGTGGAGGGTCAATAATGGTCTGTGGTGGCATCAGCTGGGACGGACGTACAGAGCTCTGTGTCCTTGACTGTGGTACATTGACTGCACAGCGGTATATTGATGAGATCTTGGATGTCCGCGTCAAATTGTATGCAGGTGCAGTGGGTGATAGATTCATTCTCATGGACGATAATGCCCGTCATCATGTTGCCCATGTTGTCCAGGAGTACTGACAGAGGAAGGGGATTGAGCATATGGACTGGCCAGCAAGATCCCCTGTCCTCAATTCAATCGAACATGTCTAGAATGAGTTGCAGCTTGCAATTTCAGTCTGTCAAGTCCAACCAAGAAGTGTCAAGGAGCTTGGTGCCATGCTGGTCCAAGAATGGAACAACATCCCACAAAGGACCATCTGGAACCTGATTGGGAGCATGAAAAGGCATTGTCAGGCTGTAATTAACAATAATGGGTCTCATACTGGATATTGAACCCATATCAGTTCACTCTGTCAACTTTTTGGCAAATTTGAAAAATGTCCTCTTTTACTAGTAATATCCATTTTCCATGGTTATCATATTCAAAAGCTAAAAAATAATGTCAAACACAAACAAAATCTCAGTTTCTTAAATCATTAAAGATATAATTAAATATAAAATATGTACACTTTTCATAATATTTCAACTAAAATGTAAAACAGGTAGTTGGATATACTTGGTGCTTAGCAAACATTGAGTAGTACACTTACCTCATTGAATTTATGCCATTGGATAAAAGCACACACCTAAAACCAACAAACATTATCCAGGTCCCAATTTTCAGCCAATTTGTTGAGTGGAATGTTGCAATAATTGACATGATTTCATTTTTATGGCTTGCAAATTGGACTTCTCATCCAACTTGTAAAATCGGGGAATGGGAGATGTGGGGGCTAGGCAAGCTACTTAGCCTGCCTTGGAAAATTGTGTGCGGGCTGTAGGTCAACAGAGCAGATATACTTCAGGCAGATGCAAACACCTGTGCAGCTGATGATTGGTTGATGCTCAACATCCTTCCACTCTATTCATTCATACTAGATTATTCAACTTAGTGAAAATTTTGCATGACCCTGCGACAATTTGGGACAACACATTTTTGTTCACAGGTTTTTCATTTCAAGTAACCTCCATGCGACCCAAACGGAAGTTCGCCTCAAATAGACAGGCCTGGGATAAAAAGATCTGAACTTCAACTCACAACTTCTTCTTGGTAAAACTATGAGTATCTATATTGTAAGTGATTATATTCTTTTTCAGGGACAAGTTGCTGCAAATTTGTGAGGCTTCTGATGAGAAAACAAAGAACAAGCCTATCTTTCACAAGAAATAATGGATACAAGAAACTGAAAATGGAGCCAAAATTTCAAAATAATCAGAAAAGAAAAAAAATAGTCAAAGCATATGATTTTATACATTTTTTTTATTAGCTCTCCTGACTGCAAGTCAGTGGGAGCTATTGTCATCACTTTTGTCCAGCATCTGGCATCCATTGGCCATCATCCATCATCTGTTAACTTTTTGCAAACTGGACATCTTCTTCACAACCACTAGGCCAAATTTAAACGTATATTGCACAGACCATCTATAGAGTATACCCTTTCTATTTTGTTTGAATGAAGCAGCTGCCGTATTCAGGCTCTGGTTTATGACCCAAAAGCTTAAAAATCTTCTCATGAACCACCAGAGAGAATGCCTTGATATTTGTTATGGAACATTCTTTGGTGTAGAAGATTAAAGTTTGTTCAAAGGAAGATGATAGATCAATATCTGGGCTCTCTGTGGGAGCATATCCATTTTGACCTCTGCCCAAAATTTCTGTTTCAAGAACCGGTGGGCCAATTTCAACCAAATTTGGCATGTAGTATAAGTGGGTCCTAAGTAATTGATTGATGCCCCCTCCCCCCACAAAATTTTACAACCCTGTGGCAACCACAGAGGCTAAAAACAGAAAAAAATTCAAAAGCCTATATATCCCAAACCACAAGGAAAAGAGAACTGTTATTTGGTATGAAGCATCCTTAGGACCATTAGAAGGGATTGGTTAAAACAAATTGCCACCGGTTCAGTGAGGGTGCCCAGTAGAGCAAATTTTCATTCACCTAGAACCTTGATTGACATATTGTTCTTAAATCAGCAAAATTGCTGCAAGAAAACATTTTAATCTTGTTATTTTAATCAGAAAATTGTGTGGGCTTCAGTTTTTTTTGCAAAGATTTTGTTTCATATTCAGTCAACCCTTTTAATGCTGGAAACATCAGATTCCTGAATGGATGTCTTTAATTTAACCCTCTCAAGACTGCAATGGGGGTTCCAAAGATTTTATTGATGCCATGAACAAATAAACCCTTTGAATGCTGTATATGTATTTTTCTGCTTCCTTGGAAAAGAATTGATCTGATTTCTGTATGAATATCTTTAATTTAACCCTCATGACTTCAGTGTGTTATTCCAAAGATTTTATTTCAGGTTGAACCCTTTCACTACTATGCAGATGTTTTTTTCTGGTTTCTTGGAAACATTTATCTGATTCCTGTATGAATATCTTTAATTTAACCCTCTCAAGACTGCAATGTGGGTTCCAAAAATTTTATTTACCCTTCTGATTTTTCCCTCAAAATTACTATATCCCTTAGGGTGGGATTAATGCTCCATCAGCCTAATATGCTTTTAAATCCTCATTTTATAAGCCACTTGCAATAATGCTTAGATTTCTTGTTTGGAACTTACTTTAGTGATGCAGATTCACTTTGTTTCAAAGAAACTCAGTAAGTCAAAATTTGGGCTCCCAAATTTTGGGCTACACTCAATATTTCTATTTTCAGATTCAATGGGCAGATGTGAACCATATTTATCATGTAGTATATAACTGGGTCATAAGTGTTTCATTTATGCCAGAATTTTTTTTTTCTTTGGGGGATGGTGGGGGGTGGAGAGAACCACGTTAGTTGAAAACAAAACAAAAATTCACAGAACAGAGCTTGCTAGAAAGCTTTCCTAGGACCAGCAGAATGAATGGCCAAAAAAGTTGCCTTTTGGTTGTGTCATAGCAAATAACAAATTGCTCTTGCTGCTGATCACTTACTGCTAACTCATCTCTTTTGACAACTTGGGCCAGGTGAGCATTTTAGGCTCACTTGAGCCTCTGGTTTTGTTTACTTTTGTAATTTCAAGCAGAAGCATATTTTTTTTTCCTTCATTTCAACACATTCAGTGGAAAAGATTCTATATAGTCAATATATTTTTGCTGATATCAAGTAAACATTTTAGACTTTTCTGAAAATAGCCAGTATTAGTGTACTGAAATATATTTATTCAAGATTATCTTGTAAATTAAATGTATGACATTTAGAAAACAATGGATGCATACATGGGTATGTATTTTTAGACTTTCTCAGATTTTTTTCTGAATTTGATTGAAAACTACAAAAGGTTTGGATCACATATTTTTTAATAACTTGCTGTGGTTAGGCCCCTCAAAGTAGATCTCCTGTTTCTCAGGCCATTTTTTGTAAAACTGCATGTGATCAGGCAGTTTATTTTATTTTTAATTTTTGTAATTATTTGTTTGCCATCAAAAGTTCATATTCTTGGTTTGTTTTATGTTTAAGCTACAGAATAGCAAGGGCAGTGGTGTATTTCATTCCTTGGGTGCAAGAAGTCTGTGAAGTGCTTAAGCATTGCAAAGCCTTATAGCACTCGAAGAAAAATTTATCAACATTATTAACTCCATAAACTCTGTCAAACAAGATATAATAGATTGAAAAACTATATTGGATGTAGTGAGATCAAATAGGTCTATAAACAAAGGAAAACTGGGGCGAGTCAGGGTAATTTCTCGCCAGGTTACAAGATGTTTTATTCAATTAGCAGGAGTTTACTTGATAACCTATATTCAATTAACAGGTCAAATTTGTACTGGAGGTATGGTAAATGTTTTGTGTTGGGAAATTATATTCAGTTAACAGGGTTAATCAGTTAAGAGATATCCACTTAAGTGGGCTCCTCTGTAATATGACTTGATTTTTCTTTGAAGACAATTATTCCTTCGGTGAAAATAATAATAATAAAATAATAATAATCAATCTTATACAGCGTAAAACCACCAAAGGTGCTCTAAAGTGCTTTACAACAACAACAAAAAAATAAATTCAATTTATGCATTCCAGAAAGAAAGAAAAGCTTTGTTGAACAAATGAGTTTTTAATTGTTTTTTGAAATTTTCTATACTTGTTAGAGATCTGATATGCAGTGGCAATGTATTCCACAGTCTGGGCCCAGCAATTGCAAAGGACCGTGTCCTGGCTAGCTCAGATTTTGTGAATGGTACAACCAGACTTAGATTCATATTATCTGCAGACCGTAGGGGATGTGTGGGAGAGTAGCGAATGACAAGCGTTCTTGAGTACTCTGGGGACAGGCCGTGAATGCATTTATACACTAGTACGAGAATTTTGAATTCAATTCTATATTGAACCAGCAACCAATGAAGATCTTTCAGAATAGGAGTGGTATGGTTATAGCTTTTAGAACCACTGAGAATTCAAGCTGCAGTGTTCTGAATTCTTTGCAGCCGTTGTAACAGTATGTTTGGCAGACCAATGAAAAGCGAATTGCAGTAGTCCAGATGTGAAGAGATAAAAGAATGAACCAGCTGCTCAAGAGCTTGAGTGCTTAGGAATGGGCGAAGTCGGCTAAGTTTCATAAGTTGCCAATAACATGATCTACAGACTTTTTTGATATGGGACTCAAGATATAAACTGGAGTCAAATATCACTCCAATGTTTCTGGTACTATCATTGACCATAACATTGGAGTCACCTACACTGACTGAGGAAATCTTTTCGGAGAAAGAAATCCTTTGTCTGGAAATTACTAAAACTTCTGTCTTGGAGTCATTCATTTTAAGCCTATGGCTGGTCATCCAGTGTCTGACTGCGTCGATGCATCGCTCCATTTCAGACACTGTTCCTATAACACCAGAAGCGTCACATGGGTTAAAAGCCAAGTAGAGTTGTGTCTCGTCAGCGTACAGATGGTAAGGGATACCAAGCTCTCTCAGCATCTGCCCCAGTGATGCTGTGTAGATTGTAAAAAGCACAGGGCCTAGAACAGGGCCTTGGGGAACTCCACACGTCAATAGTTTCCTTTAAGACCTGGAACCACTGATTGCTATCTGCTAGGCTCGAAGTTCCAAGTAACTCTCAAACCACCTATGAACAGTCCCGTAGACCCGATGTTGTTTCAGAATATCAAGTAGTAACAAATGATCACCGGTATCAAAGGCAGCCGAAAGGTCAAGCAATACAAGCAGGGTAGTTTTTCCCTCACCTAAAGCACAGACAATGTCATTATGGACCCTCAGCAAAGCTGTCTTTGTGCTATGGTTAGGTTTGTAAGCTGACTGAAAAGGTTCTAGTAGATTGTTCATTGCGAGGTGACAGTTTAATTGGCTGACAACTACCTTTTCGAGTATTTTTGAGACAAAAGATAGGTTTGATACGGGTCGATAGTTTTTTTAGATTGTTGGGATCAAGAGTCGATTTCTTAATGAGCGGGGACACAAATGCTAATTTCATATCCTCTGGAACATGCCCTTCCAAGAGAGAGGACTGTATAATTTTTGTTATGATTGGCAGGAGACAGGTTAGTACAGATTTCAGCAGTGATGTTGGTATAGGATCCAGGTCATTTGATTTGTTAGGGTTTGTTAGCCTCGGTTACCGGAATGAATTCTGAGAAAAGTGAGTTTAACATGAGTTTTCACAGTTTGGGGGGATCCTATGCCTTCTTGAATTAATTCAATTTTTGAGATAAAATAATCACTGAATTTAGCCAAAAGATCGTTTGCAGCTGAATGCTTCGGAAGAAGGACGGTTTTTGTATTACCTAATAATTGATTTGTGATAGTAAATAATGTTTTGCTATCATGTGTACTGTTTATTAGGTCGTTGTAGTATATGGTTTTAGCCTTTTTTATTTTGGTGTTAGTTATGGTCCTCTGGTGGCATAGCATTTGGTGGTGCACTTCAAGTTTTGACTTGTTGTACAGACGTTCTAATCTACGTCGTTTCTGCTTTTCTGCATGGATATCTTCCGTGTACCAAGGTGACGGTTGATATTGCACAATTTTTCTAGATTTCACAGGGGCGTGTTTATCCAGGATGTTAGGAAAGAGAGCTATTGTACATAGCAAGCCATGAACTGGAATTGGTGGGGCCCAGATTTGTCACAAACAATGCCAACCGTATTTCTGTTTGGAGTTACACGAGGTCTACTGATTTGACTTTGTGAAAAGTAATGGTCTTTACTGGATCACTCGGTTTACTTAATGGTATAAGTGCCGAGACCATATAATGGTCCGATATTGCTGGATCAGACACTGTGACATGCTCTAGGAGAAACATATACCCCTGCCTGGTCATGAGCAAATCAAGGGTTTGACCACTCCTGTGAGTCGGTTCCTTAACAAGCTGAACATATCCGAATGAATAAATTAAGTCTAAAAATTGTTGGGTCAAAGTGTTGCTCAACACATCCACATGAATGTTAAGGTCACTGACTATTACAATGTTACTGCCATATGTTGCAAAATTTGACAAATAATTTCCAAACTCTGTGAGGAATAGTGATGGCGTAAATTTATTAGACTTAGATGGAGGAGGACAATAGATAATTAAGAGTCGAACTGATTGATCGGTTTTCACCAAACAATCCAGAGCCTCAAAAGTGGTAAATGTACTAGTGGTATCACTACTGAGTTTGATGTTAATGGATTGTTTGAAAATCACAGCTGTTCCACCACCATGTCTTCCTCTTACTTTTTGCAGAATCCCGTATCCACTGGGTAATAAATTACTGATGGAATATTTGTCACGTTCATTGCCTTTAAACCATGTTTCAATCAACATAAAAATGTCATATTTATTGTCGGAAATCAGGTCATGAATGTCGGTTTCCTTATTATTAACCGATCTTGAATTAAATAACACGAAGGAAACATGTGGGCTCTTGGAAACTGTTTGCTTGTTTGGAACAAGATTTAGTTCTACGAGGTTGTGCCGATTTATCCCAGAAATTGGTTCGACTACTTGAGATACATCAGGATGGTACACGTTCTTTAAATGGTTAATTTCATTTTTTCCACCGGTTGAGTGTATGACTGGAATTTTTCGATGTCTACTACCCCTTGTGCCACGTTTAGTGGATTTGCAAGGGCAGATTCCCAGTTGTTTGAGTTTAGAAAAAACACTGTATGGGAGTTTATCAGATGGATGAGTGTTAAAGCTGTAGAGAGCATCAGCAGAATATACATTGAGATACTTTCTGTCATAATCACTTTCACTTTCACACAAGGCTTTGTTCTCATTGTAGTGTGACTGGAGAGAAAGTTTTTGATGAACACCAGCATTATGAAGTTCTGGTTGGTCGCACATCATTGAACAGGCCACTGTAACTGCAAATGAAAACTGCTCACAGAACACAAATAATATCCAGTGATAGAAAATAAAAACAGTTTTTCTATAGAAATGATATTCCATATCAGTGAAATTCCTTAATCTTTAGTTTCTTCAATTCATTAGAAATAATGTGATGTAAGTTTCAGCAAAAAAGTACAAATGAAAAACACAGAAAAGATGAGTAAATTGAAGAGCCAAAAAACAATGCTGCCAACCGGCGCAAATGGATTAATAAACTAATGAAAAGACAATGGGATAAACAAGATATAACGAGAAGATTCAATAATAATTTAAAATCTGTCCTTCAGTGAAAAGATGATGAGATAAAGAAGAAATGGTCAGAAGATTAAAAAAATAATTTAAAATCTGTTCTTCAATGACAAGAGGCCGAGATAAGAAGAAATGATGAGATTCAGTTATAATTTAAAATTCTTTCTTCAGTGGAAGATGATGAGATAAGAAGAAATAGTAAGATTTAGTAATAATTTAATAACACAGCCAAATTGGGCAGTGGGATTAAATTATTCCTGAACCTTAGGACAAATGTAAACAGATTCACTCCTTTTCTAAATAATGCTGTGTTGAACTATTCCAAGTTCAGAGTATAAAATAAAGCTAAAATCAAAGATTTTTTTGGACATGATTATTGTGTTCAACTGAGTACTTTTTCCATTCACTTGCCCACTGGATATGTGGACTGCAAACTTATTCCTGAGCCCTGGTTCACCTTTTTGTTGTATACATGCAGACTGTATTTCATTTTTTATGACTGTTGTGACAATTATTCTCTTTAAACAAAACTAATGTATAAGAAAAACAGAAATTAAATCTTGTCTTTGATGGTAATTTTTATATAATTTCATAGTGTTCAAATGCAATGGCCTGTTGTTGCATAAATCATTGATGCATGCATACAGCATTTAAATCTGCCAGGTGTTTTTTGATTGCATGGTTGAAGATTCAGTTTATTATAATTTCCATATTTTAATGAAAATAGCTTCAACATTTCGGCAAAAAATAAAAATCTGTTTCTCAGGCTCTCTTTCATGGTCATTTGGGCTGTTGTGTGCTCTCTTGATTACCTTGGAAAACCTTTCACAAAAAAGGTAAATTATTTGTGTCAGATAAATTAGTCAGGTAAGTAACATTACACTACCCACATAATTCTGTAGATTATGAGGTAGAAAAGAAATACAAACCAATTATATGAACATCTGAGGGAAAAGAACTAATTGAAAAAATACAAAATCAAATAGAAAACTCACATGTATATATTGTAACAAAAAAATGGCCTGAGAAATAGATTTACTTTTCGCCGGATCAAGCTTTCTTGTTATATTGGATGTGATTAAAAGGAATAACTGTTAAATGTTTTTGTGTATACTGAGAAATACCCAAGGTACTTTTGTGACAAGTTTGTTCATTTTCTGCTACACATGTTATGAAATTTTGTTGCAAAATCATTGAGTTATATATAAGTATACACCTGAAAATCCATTATAGTTAGGACCTTGTGAATCTCAATTTTGGGACTGAATTGAATCAGTCAAATGCTATCAAATCAAATTGAATATTGAATGTCGATAGTAACTAACCCTTTTCCTAAGATGAGTAGAAAATTGATAGAAATTTACCCATTTCCTAACATGAGTAGAAAATGACACCTGCAAAAAAATTCTAGCATAAACATTTTCATTTTTTTGCCACCAAAACATAGCTTTTGACTGCAAACTGGAATTACCTTGATAAACTTCTTCCAGTGGGGGACCTTGAGCTACGCTTTGGACATACAAATTGGAAAAAATAAACTTTGAACCTGATTTGTGCAGACTCTAATGGTATAAGTCCTGACTGATCAAATGTTTCTGTTACATCATCAAGATATGCCTGTATCATTGTGTGGACATTTTAAATTTTCTTTACCAGTGGTAGTGACAGTAATACTGGAATTAGCATGGATGGTGGCATGGGTGCAGATGCTATTTATGTTACAATATAAAGACTAAAAGTGAAGCCTGTTCAAACCATAAGGATGTATGGTTTTAAGGATGAAGATTCAATTTAGTTCTTTATCACGTCTGATCTGTGTATTTTTATCGGGCTCATTCGTCATTCGGAAGTGCATCAGTAATACAGAATTCCATGTTGTCGGACAAGTGGTCCGATCCATTATAGTGCTCACTGACAGGTTTATCATGCTTATTTCTGATATCTCTTCAACGTTCCAAGATCTGGACGTGGGATGTACGTTTCGTTTCACCAACACGCTGTATTTTGCAATTTTTTGCAGATCAAAAGATAAATCACATTTCTGCTTTTAGCAGTTGTGTCTGCCTTTTGACTTTTACATCTGTTTGGTGTTTGAACCCAGGAACCAGTTGGTTTTGGGTAACGTTGGGCAAATTAGGCTATTGGTGATGTCGCAAGGCTGCAAAGTATTGAGAACAGTCCATTCACTGATTTGTGATCGAGAGGACAGATACTCCATTGTCTGCCATACTAAAATGTCAGGTAAATTTGGATTTCTATTCTATTGTCAGAGAGTTGGAGAATGTGCCAGAGTTTCCTTATTTTGTTCAATAAGGTATAACTATCGGGTTGATAATATATAAAGAACGGTATTCTGGATAAAACTCTGCTGTGAATGGGACGCAAATAAGTCCAATGTCCATAGTGAATCGCACAATCAATGGATATAATTTGACGCAACTATGCATTGTGTCAAAATTATTAATCAGTTATGTATGTTTCAGTTTCTTTGCATGGCAGGCTAATAGCAAGTAGTGAAAAATTTAATTTGATGAAAATTGATATCAAGTCCTTTTGATGTAAATTTTAATTAAGTCTTGAAGCTTCACAGGGCCCTATTAACAGTTATTTTTACCACTTTTAGAATGTTTGGGCATTACCAAATTTACTTGTAAGTGTGTATAGCTTATAAAACATATCCAACAATATACTATAATATACGTAGCAATATGATTCACCCACATTTTTGCTCTTGTTTTCAATAATATTCTTTCAAGTGGAAATTTTTCTTAAATGGTATTTTTTAATGAACTTTTCACATATTTTGATCACCATTTCTTTTTTTTTATTTCTACTGATAATTTTTGAAAAATTGCAAAAATAAATAGGTGTATATAATTTTTCTGTTTTCCTTTTTTCTTAAAATACTGAACATACCCATTCTTGAAGCTAACAAATACTTAAAACTGTTCTTTTTCGTTTGAATGTATCTTGAAAAATTTGTGTTCATTTGAGTGTTTATCTCCTTGCATACTACTTGCAGATATTCCTGCCCACAATAGGATACTTCCTGCCACTGAAATAAGTATGATTTGGGCACATGCAATCAAATTTTTCCCTGTAAATTGAAGAATTGACATTTTCACCAATGATTTCTTGAGTTAAATTTAAATGAATTTTTCATCAAATCTAGTCATGGCTGCTTTACAGCAGCCATGACTAGATTTGGTGAAAAATATCTTGAAAATACACTGACTGTTGCCTTATCAGGGTATGCACTTAACTTGAAATCCTGATTGAACTAGATGTGGCAGGACCCAACTTGGGCCCAAGAATACCCCCCCCCCCCCCCCCCCCCTCCATTACACACTCTGCTAGTGGGCAACAATAATAGCAAGTATCACTTATATCCTTAGAGACATTCAAAAGTTCTGAGCCAGACTTGACTTGTTACAATTTGATATGGATGGGGTGGGGCATCCATCTTTGAACTAAGTCTGTGACCTTGACATTTGTAGACAGGCATTCCAACCTTATTCACGACACACCCTCTGGTGGTGGGCAGCATTAATACCAAGTATCATTAATATCTTTCAAGACCATCAAAAGTTATGAGCCGGACACGACTTGCATAGACAGATGGATGGGCAGATGGATGTACAGACAATTGATACATTGTGTTGTTTCTCATTGTGGGGTTGATTCATTTGTTGAACCTTCTGTATAGTGCCCCTCTGTGGGGTTATTTACTTGTACAATTGTGGGTTTTTAGCTTGCCTGACTTTCAGTTAGGGCTGCTATAGTGATCACTCATCGTCTGTTGTCGGTGAACATGGTATTTGCATCTTCTCCTCCAAAACTGCTGAACCAATTTAAGTGAAATTTGAGATAATAGTTTGTTATGACATCGCGTTTTGATTTTGTTCAAATTAAGTTGCCTCACCCCTCGGTAGGGCCACACCCAAAATGTCTGCTTAAATCTTAAAAAATCTTCTCATGAACCTACAGTAGCAGAGACTTGATATTTGGTGTGCAGCTTCCTTTTGAGGTTTAGACTCCGATTTGTTCAAGAGAAGTTCGAGGAGCTATTTTTGCCATAGTTATGGGAGGAGCAAAAATGTTTGCCCTGCCCAAAATTTCCAAACCGAGGGGCTGATTTGAACCAAATGTGATATGAGGGCTAATTGGGTCATAATTACTTAATTTATGCCAAAACAATTTCCCAGGCGCCCCATGGGAAACCGCAGGAGCTAAAAATGGAAAAAATTTAAAATGCCCATATCTCCAAATCTACATGGCACTGAGCACTCTTATTTGCTGTGAAGCTTCCTTAGGACCAGCAGAATGGAAGGGTCAAAAAATTTGCTGTCGGTTTTATCATATGGTACTTTTTCGGGACTTCGAAAAAGTGCTGACTCAGTATTTTTCAAAACTGTGGGTAATGGGGAAAACATTTAAGACTATTCTTCTCCCAAGCCACTGCTCCAAAAGCTTTCAAATTTCACATATAACATCTTTGAAAGATTGTTTCACACGTTTCACCGCGCCTGTCAGAACGGAATTATATTGCTTCATGCACATCTTCATATGGAGTTCTTCCATTGTGTAAAGTTTCATGAAAATTCTTCAAACGGTTTAGGAGGAGTTGCGCTTATAAGGATGGACAGGCGGACAGATAGACGGAGGGACGGACGGAGGGACAGGGTGATTCCTACATACTCCCAAACTTTGTTTGCGGGGGGGGGGGGGGGGGGAGGGGGGGCTATAAATATGACCGTTCTAAATGGATTATCGGTATGTGAATGCTGTAATGTTGGAGGTATGTGCATTTTAATCACTAGGCTTATACCGTTGCCTAAGAAGATAACTTGTCAACAAACAAGGGATGTTGTCCTTGGACTGAAAATCACAGGGCAATGCATTTTGTCTTCTCTCGGCGCTGCAAGCTCGGAATAAAAGAGCTGATTTCAATGTTCTCCATTGAAATTTATATTTACTTCGGTACATAATTAGCTTGACCTGAAGTCCATTGGTACTTGCCCAGAATTTAATCCTCAATGTGTTAAATTTAGTTGAATGTTTCATAAAACCAAGTCATAGCTGCTTTTGCACGAGTGCCAGCGCGGAAGGATAAAACAAGAGACCTTCCACGATGGTACAAGTGCCTTATCGATTAACCCATTCACACACGCGTGTCGTTCTGTGTTTAATTATTACATGCCTTCACGTCTTTGAAAACAATTATTAGAAGGACACTCAGCAATTCATTTGACAACTATCAACAAAAAAAGAACACATTTTATCGCCATCCAAATTTGCGAGGGGAACCCGTGTTACTATTTTGTCCCCTGAGTTCCAATATGTTCTATGTGCCTACTGACTCATAGAACACATTGGAACTCAGGAGACGGATTTCTTAGCTATCACCAGCGATCCAAATTGTAATTTCGTTACACGATTTGCAGAAAATTCCAGGGAAATTTAGAACGGATTTTCATTTTCCACATGGTTTTGTGTTGTTGTAGATGGGGATTTCACAGAACAGGCGTGTAACAAAAGATAATATGCTGATCTGGGTATTGGAGAATACCTATGACATGGTCATGTACTATTGGAGGATATGTTTTGGAGGATGGTTGTGGTTACTTTGTGCATGTTTAGTTTCTGGCTTCTAGATCACCCCATTCTCTTCATAAGACCATTATACTCTTGACTTGGCCATAGTCATCATCATCTGTTCTGTGATTAGCTTCTGTGGTCACCCAATACTATTAGCTACCAGGCTTACAGCCTTGTATGATTACTACTGACTTGTAGCACGACTTCAGGTGTGTTAGCTATCTCAGATTGCTCGAACGATTCAAATCTCATTGAGCAAAGAAATCACCAAGCAAGTGCTCAAATGAGAGACTCTTGTTACGTTTCTTCTCCTCATCTGGGTATTGGAGGAGACCTATGACATTGTGATGTAGTACCGGAGGATACATTCGAGGATATCCGTTCAGGATTCACCAGGGGCCGACTTGTGTAGGTCCGCGGAGTCTGGTGAATATGAACCAACTAGAACAGTCTCACCTGTTGTCCATATTCCCGCCAAAACGCGCGCAAAGAATTAATTTCCTCTTTTTCACTTCCAGCAGTAGGATGTGAAAATTTCTCAGCTCTGAAAAATTTCAAGTTATGGCAGTTGTGGAAGGATTCCTGGGGGTGTTTTGGTGGATTCTTCACTGATTTTATGCTAGGGGATTCATAAAGGGGTCTGTGAAGTTTCCCTTATCTTAGAATTTTTCAAAACGAAACATAATGCTGTCACCTATTTTCCGGGCAAACTGTTTTGCTTCTAAAAGATGCTTGAGATATTTATAGTGATCATTTTCACTGTCTAACATGGATTTATATAGGTGTGTACCGCTTTCCTGTTATTCTACACCTTTTTTTCTTCACTTCGACGTAATTCTATGGTCATAGGCTTGGGTCTCAGTCTGTTTTTCCTCCGCTGTGTGTATTTTAGCTTCTGCTTATAACACTGCGTGGGAATGATTGACTTGGGCCTTAGTGAAGGCTTAAAGTTTCCACCTTTTAGGAGGTTTTAGGCCCTTCTGGCCTCTTTTCAAAATTTGGTCAGACGTTATGTCTCTTTTGAAAGCTAATGCTAGAAAGGATTCGCGGAGTACACCAGTTTCTGATGTATCTCCTCCTCCACCTTAGACGGATTATATGTATGATGATTCTACCACTTCCTTTAGGTTTGGTCGACTGCATCTAGACACTTTGGACTCGCGGTTTTCTGGAGTTAGGGCTTTCTCCGAGACAAGTATTGCAGGGTCAGTCATTGAATCGGTAGCCTATGTGTTGCGTAAAGATTCATGTCCCAAGTTGGCCCTTAAGTCTAACGCAACAACACTTAATAGGACTGAATTCGCGTCAGAGGGCGTCAATTCGATCGGATCTGACTTTACGTCAGGTCCCAACAAACATTCAATGTCCTTTGTCTCAGAGATCAGTGTTGGCATTGCGCCTCCTAGTTGCGTAACTAAAGAGTTGTCTGTTCTTTCAATCCCTCACACTGTGGTTTTGTCTTACGGTGATAGTGCGTCAGGTAGGTATGGTTATTTAGGTCGGAGCTATCGCGAACCTCAGTCAAATACAGGCTCATTGACCTCTGTTGATGCAATGATTCGACGCATTTCGTCCTGTATCAACACGTCGAGCCTGCATGGAGTACTAGTTTGCAGCCTGGAGATTCCCACCAAGTACCCCGACTCTTACTCTCGCACTCGCGCTGCCGATGAAGCGACTAGTCGGGTGCAGACTCAGTTACGATACCCACTGCAAGAGTCTGCTACTTACCACAATTCTACGGCTTCGTCAGCATTATATCGGTCACAGTCAGTCGGATGTTTTAGCAGACCTGATGTTGCGATGCTATCCGCTATCCTCAACGCACCGCCTCATCAATCATTTGCCTACGCCACTCATGGGCATGTTTCGCAGTGAATCTCTCATTCCGATCTACTCATCAGAGATTCAGCTATGTCACAACGTCGTTCCGTCTCATTCAGGTCTCCACCAAAGAAACACGCTGATGTCAGCCTGAATTCTGTCTACGAACATTTTGCCAAGACTTTCAATTCGCTAGCAGAATCAATGATCTCTCATAAGAGACCCGCTGACCTTTATTCCGATTCAGTGCCTAAATGAAGTCGTGACTCTTACTCCGAAACTCTGATTGCGGTCGCTCCTTCGTCAGCTAGCGATTCTGAATACTTCACATCTGATGATTGTGATGATGATGATGTAGACGATAATTTTTATGACAAGTCTGCTTCATATCAAACTTCAGATTTAGCAGAATCACTGGAGTTTGTTTTTCAACACTTCCCGGAGGGTGTACCCAACGTACAACCTCCCTCCACTCGTTGATTCTGTACAGTTGAGAGAAGGTCCCGTAACCCTGCTTTCCAGCCTTCCTCTCTCAGGAAACCAGTTCAGTCTCAATTAGTAGACGATATCTTTGCTTCTATTGATTCTCAGCTTCCATCTAAGGCTTCGAAGCGAAGTCTTTATTCTTCAATAGAATTGATGCTTTTCTTCCTTAGAGACGGTATAGGAGGTATCATAGCTCTGGGGAGTTCATTCACAAAAATCCGTTGGTGCCGGATAACGATGTTGCTTATTTGAAGCTTGACATGCCCAGGTCCATCAGTGTTCAACTGTTTGCGAGTCACCTTTAGGTCTTTCAAGAGAAATTATTCAAATACTTTCATATGCAGACCATTTTTCTGCGGCTTTAGCAGCCTGAATTTCTCTTGACGAGCAAATGGACGATACTGCTTCAACTTTTCGATCCATGTCTCATTATTTTATGAACGTCCGTAATGCTTCTGCTGTTAACGTCGCCAATCTTGAGCTTTTAAGAAGGGATGCAATGCTTCAATCCAATCCTTCCCTTCCCGAAGTTGAACGTAATCAGTTACGCTCGATTTCTATCTCACACGAGCTCCTTGTTGATGGCGCCTTTGCAAATGTTCAGGAAGTTGTTCTGAAATTCTCACAGCAGCAACTGCTTTCACGTCAGCTTTCAGCTGATAATAGGGGCTAGTCGAGAAGAGGAAGAGGTTACAATCGCCGTCAGTCTTCTTACAGGTCATCGGCTCAATCGCAGTCTGCTCCTTCCCAGGCTTGTAGTAAATCTAGATGATCAAGAGGTAGGAGTAAACGAGGTGGAGGTCGTTTCTCTTCAAACATGCCTCTCACCTCTCGCACGTGATGGTCCACACCTCGAATCGCTTCCCACGGGGGGGGGGGGGGGGGGGGGTCGGATTGCTCTATTTCTTTCCCAATGGCTCAAGATTTCTGCGAATCCTTGAGTTCCCCAAGTTATTCAGTTCGGTCTAAGAATTTCATTTGTAAACAGACCCCCTCTTAATTGCAATCCGTTCCCAACCACTGTTGCTACAGATCCTCAAAGAGCTCTCCCTTTTGACACCGATATTCACAAGCTCTTTCAGAAGGAAGCGTCGAGGTCGTTCTTAACCTTCAGTCGCCAGGGTTCTATGTCCGTCTCTTTCGGGCACCGAAAAAGAACGTTAACTCAAGACCTGTTGTCGATCTCAGTTTTCTGAATCTGTTCAAGACCTGTTGTGGATCTCAGTTTTCTGAATCTCTTCATCAAAGCTTCGGAATTCAGTATGGAGACATGCAGATCAGTACAGAGTACTGTTCGCGAGAATGTTTTTAATGAGAGCATAGACTTCAGGGATGCATAGTTCAAAGTGCCTATTCCTCAGTCTAGCAAATTTCTCAGATTTTCGTTCCGAGGCATTGCGTATATCGATTCAAAGCAATGCCTTTCGGACTCAGTTTAGCTCCGTGAGTATTCACCCGTCTCACAAATCAGGTCATGGCCTTTCATCGGGTTCAATCTTCAGTCTCGTCGTCAGCTGAACTGGGAGACATTCTCCAGAGAGATGCAGACAAGTCCCTCTAGAAAAGGGATGTTCAGTGTCTTTTCAAGCTCCCACAGTCTCCGGGATTACATCCAAACTGGGCCAAGTCGGATCTAGTTCCATCCCATACTTGTACGCATCTGGGGATGGAATTTCTTACTCTCCTCAACTTGGTTCAAGACCCTTTCGTCAAAGCTCAAATAATCAATGCGTTCGTATGCTATTTTTACAAAACGAACCAAGTTACAGCCAGGGAGTTCCTTCGTCTCATCGGGCTTTGCAACTCGGTTACTGATCTCATTCCACTGCGCAGACTTCATCTTCGGCCTTTCCACTTTTATCTCCTTCAAAAGTGGAGGCCGAATCTCTATTCATTAGACATGTTATTTCCTTTGGACAATCAAATTCGAGAGGCAACTTGACCGTAGTTGCCTACATATGGAATCAGGGAGGAACTCCTTTCCGATCTATCTTTTGACCAAGGATCTCCTCCTATCTGCTCAGTGACTGAATTGTCGCATTATTGTAAGGCACATTCTGGGTCGTCTTAGCGGATGCGCTATCTCGCAAGGGCAGGACTCTGCCGTCGGAGTGGTCTCTGAATCACCAGGTGTTCAGAACCCTGCTCATACCAGCTGTGGGCCAGCACAACACCTTAGGTGGATAGTGATACTAAGTGCTAACAGTAAACGTATGGGATACAGATAGTTCCTCCAATACTACTGTACCAGACACCCAAGCCCAACACTACATGACTTAGCATTACATACTACCCATACCAAATGTAGGTCAATGTAATGCCTTAAATATCTCACCAGTACTGAGGACTAACACTGAACCACCAGGGGTGCCGACTGTACATCCTATACTTCTGTCCTAAACAACCAAGGACTACCTCGTAATACAACACCAGACAACCATGCATTACACCCACAATGCTGCTTGAACCAGCATTATGTACTACCTATATCAGTCATACGATAAAATGAAACATTAGGTCGATTAGTAGTATCAAGGGCTAACAGGGGACACACAGGGGAATATACCTCCCATACTATACTACCACATCAGTCTAGTATGAGAAGTTCGACACACCCTGACCTGAAATAATGTCATATCAGATTGTACAGCGGACAACAACAGCGGTCAATGTTTCTATGACGTCGCATGCACATAATGACATCACAACGTCAATAGCAATGATAACCGTTTTGCGGGGAAAACTTTCAAGAAAACCTAACTTACCCATTAATATTTCATCACATACTATATACCGGTAGCCCACAGTGTACATACATCATTATACAGGCATACTGTATATACAGTGGTTATACCACTTGTGGGATCTTGCTGGAAGGAGCCGAAATTTTGCACCATGGAAAGCTGCACCAGCATAAGTCCGGTTCCTATGGGAATTTAACACCAGGTGTACCTACAAAAGTCTGGGTAATGAAAAATCAAAACCTCCTACTATACTACTCATGTCAATTCAATGCCACGCATCAATTTGAAGAGCTAATATTCATTATTTGAGGGAACTCCGCCAATTAATATTTTCAATAAACATCCTTGATTGGTCTACCATACATATTCACTAAGCAACTGCACACTTTATGACTATAGGTCGTATAACAGGCTGAAAAAGATGGGTTTTTTTAGTTCAAGGGGTTAAAATGCAACAAAAATAGCTTGATAGGTTTAGCTTTCAAAGACTGGGTTTATAATAATTAAATGGACACAGAAAAGACAGTTTGGCATGTTTATTTTCAAATACATATATGAGGTCCATTAACCCATGTAGAAAAGTATAATAAAATTAAATAGAATTAAAGAACATGTGCTAACTTCAACCCTAGATCAATACACATGGAATGATGCTGTAATGTGATGGGATTGATGCTGGTTGAGGCTTTTTCCAAGAAATATTTTATCTCAAGCTTGGCAAAATACATTTTGCAATTGACATTACTGAATGTTTTCCCCAGATGAGAAATATGACTTGAGGTGATTAATATCTCACTTCTGGTTTTTCAGATTGCACCTCGGAATGAGGAGCATCAAAATTTTGAAAAATCTTCGTGGGAACTCTGGTTTGCTGTGGTGAAAATGATCTGCTTTACTGATAAAATAGGACCTAGTTGCCAATGCCTAGGATGGAAGTCCTCTGAAGTGGACATTTTTCTAATGAGGTGTCCTAAGATATGTTTCTGAGCCAAAAATGAAATTTTTTCTGTTGTTCGAGAATTTTTGGGTTTTTTTGCAAGTGTTGTTAGGTAATGGTTTGACTGAGTGAGGAAAGCTCAGCAATACAATCCAATGAATTGAATACTATTTATTTATTTATTTATTTATTTATTTATTGGTGTTTAAGATCTCATATTTCTGTACAACAGCTAATCATGACCGCAACATGGAGATAAATTCAGCTTTAGCCAATCACTAATATCTATGCTGTCTATTTTAGAGGACTTCCACCCCTGGCACTGGCTACCTGGTTCTATTTTATGCGTGGTGCAGAATTTGTTTACCATAGTAAACAAGTACTGCTCCATTTCCCAGGGTTCCCACAGGAGAATATGAGACACTATTTTCATTTTTGTTTTTTGTGATGCAGTCTTGATTTTGCAGTATTTCATTCCGGTAATCGCAGTCCACTGATGTTGGCATATTACAATAAAATCCCGATTAGATCACAAAACAGGCTGCTTATGTGACCGTAATTTGAAAATTAAATTTCTAATTGCGATTTTATCAATTTACAGCTGTACCGTAAATTGGTAAAATCCCAATTAAAAATTTATTTTTCAAATTAAAATTTTGGAGTAAAAAAATTAAATTCACAAATTAATTTTTTAAATTAGAATCATTTGCCTAACATGACTGGTCACCACACTTGTGAAAAAACTCTTGAATAACTTAAGATTTTCAGGGGTTTTTTTTGTCTAAAAAATGTAAGATCTATGCCCCTTTTCACCCATTCAAGCCCGCTCCACCCACCCCACGCCCTAACTAAATGAGATGTCATAAGTTATGTTTTAGAGGCAAGAACAGAGAAAATAAACAAAATTCGAATAGCGACTTTATTGTGAATAATACTCTATGGATATGTCCGTTACAAGAGCTAAAGGTTTAAAAGGTTTAAATTATTTGCATATTTATTTCAATACCAATCCATTTCCCAAACATTCTATGGAATGTTTGGGAAATGGATTGGTATTCAAATAAATATGCAAATAATCGTCCAGAGGATAGTTCTATATCTGATAACCGAAAGATAAACTATCAAGGACCAGATATTGTTCTATACAATTTTCTCCACTATGACAGTCTAAATCCTGTGGCTTTACGTTTGCTTCTTGGCAAATCTTTGCTGCCTATAAAGCAGAAGCAATTGCCAAGGTACTGAGATTGTAACTTGCCAGTTTTCTCCAAGACAGTATGTTGAGCACCTGTTCGGATGCTGAAAAAAATTATCAAAGTTGGAATTAGGCCCTTAAGAGTTCTCTTCAATTTGTTTTTCATTGATTACATAAGCCCTTGTGACCAATACTTGTGAAGCTCTGCCGAAAAAGATTTCCAGTCATTAATGCTGAAATCGACATTTTTTTTTTTCTTCTTTATGAAATCAACACACTGCTTTTAGCCTGCTAAGTATTTTAAAAATACTTTTCAGCAAATTTAGAAATGGCTGCTGGCAAGAGATTTTATACCGTGGGAAGGAATATGGAAGAGGTAAATGCAATTCATCGTATAAAATCAACTCATGGCTATTCTACAACCATTATTTTAAATAAATTTAATTGATAATGACTATTTTACAATTATTTATTTCCTAAAAAATTTAACTCATGGCCACTTTATACCAATTTATCTCAAAATCAATTCATGACTGCATTACAACAATTTATATCGGGGAAGGAAATCAATGCGAAGGCCACTTTGCAACAATTTATCTGATATAAATAAGAGCACTTCTTGGAGGTCTTATAATTTGTCTCACAAAATTATCTCACGGCAGCTATGCAACAATTTATCTAATAAAATCAAATAATGACTCCTTTAGAGTAGCCATTAGTTAATATTATTAAATAATTTGTTAATAACAAGATAAAGGGGGAAATCGCATTTCATTCCCTTCTGCCATTTTCATTATCAAACAGGTTAACATTCCTAGAATGGTTCTTAGTTAGTTATAGATTTCTGCGCTTTCATACCCCTCGCATATATGGAATGAAATCCTCTGGCTGTGAAACATTTTAATTTTCGAAAAAATATATTAATGCACAATGGTTTTCATTAAATGCAATGCTCTCTCTCTCTCTTCTCTCTCTCTCTCTCTCTCTCTCTCTCTCTCTCTCTCTCAATTCTAACAACTGATTGGACGTGGAGCCTTAATTTGGTGCACACAGGCAATATTCTCCAAAGATTAGCATGAGATCAGTTTCAAACTCTATAATGCTTGAACAGGCTGCAGCAAATGTATGACGCACACATATGCAAATGATATTGATCCGTGTTTTTGGGACCTGCAAATCACACATTTTCGATTTGAATTTTCAGGCTTGATAACAGACCATTTCATAACATGAAAGTGAGTAATAGGTGAGTACCAGGGAGCTCACTTTAGTATCACCCAGGTGATAAAAAACAGATCTCCATGAAATAGAGTTATGCGACTGAGATATGAATGCAAAGAGCAAGAAAGGGCAATACCATCAATAAATCTACGAATGTGGCCTGAAAAAATTAAACATCTGTTTCCCAGGCCCTCCGACATGGTAATTTTGGCTGCCGCATCCTCTCTTTTTATAACCAATGGAAACTTAAAAACAAAATTCAATGAGTTATGTCTGATATTTTACTCAAGTTAATCAAATTGATAAATTTATCCCTTGAATGCAAGTAGTAGTGTATGTTCCCCTACAGGTACAGGTTGGGGGACCTCGGTGGGGGACCTCGGAAGTGACGTCATGTTACGTGACCTAGTGGCGCCATGGTGTTGTCATGGTAACCCGCATAAGCGGCCATGTTGTGATGTCATCCCTATAGTGATACGTGGTGTGAGTGCGCATGCGCAGCGCGTGTTGTTAGGGTGATACATGTTTCCGTCGTCCATTTTGTATACTGGAGGCCGCCATCTTGGTTTCTATGGTAGCACGTGATTGCTATGTTACCCAATTTTTCAGCGATAGGACGGGGTATGTTCGGAGGATGTGTTCGATTGAATAGGAGTATTTTCCCGATTCGCAGAATTACCACAAACAACCCGACAAGTTTTACTATTTCGAATTCCTTTAGAATTCTCTGCTTCTATCTATATATGTAATAGTTATCGTTTATCTGGCCATGTTCCTTTATTCTAGAGTATACTTCAGTAGCGTAGAAGAGCCTATCAGTTGGAACAGCTTTGCTTATAGTTACTATATTTAGCTATTTCTGGTCTATTCTTGTTAGTTCGGACCCTATTTTAAGTACTCTTGTTGTTTCATTTATCTAGAACGTTTATAACCAATCAGATTGCTTAATTTCCAATAACCTGTACTTAATCGTATAGAGTTATCTCCCCTTATTACAACGAAGTTGTATCCGACCCTCATCACATCTATATCCAATGGCAATATCCCGGCACCCCAATTTCGGCACCCCTTTTTGGAAAAACATATGACCTTCGGCACCCCTTTTTTGTCATATATGCTTATGTGAAAAAGCACAATGTGACACAATGTGCCCTAGAACAAAGGCACATACGGGTATTTGAGGATACCTATGACCTGGTATTGTAGATAGATAGATATTTATTCGTTCAGTAGCATACAGGAAATACAATGGTTACAATCACATAGTTTAATTAATATATAGCATCTTCTATACTACTGGGAGATGACATAGCCAGATTGGCTGTCTTCCAGTCATCTCCCTCAGGAATGTATTGCAATACTGTTTACTGGCCCAGACTGTCGACGTTCTTATAAAAATCATCTCATCGGTTATAGAAAATTGACTATGTAAGGGTTGAGCTAGACTTGGCAGTTAAAGTGCTTTCTTGTGGATGTATTTCAGCTTGGGGCCTTCTGGCTGTGTGCTACAAATGAAGCACCCTAAATTGAGCAGTTCGAGTAAATGAGATATAAAAATTTGCTTCAATCCTTTATCTTGAGAGCGGCCCAAAGCTATAAGACATCCCCAGGCGAGGTCATTTAACGCGGACATGGTGGGTAAAGCTATTTGGAGGACATGATGTCATTTCGTCTGGTCATTTAATATGTTCATATATAGGTAAAGTAAAGCAGGAAGACGTGTTATGACGGTGTCCAAATCAGCAAGATCACACCCTCTCTCAATCCAGGGGTGAGAACGGGTCGTACTACCGCTGATGTGATCATCGCCGCTACGGAGTTTTATATAGTGCAATCGGGACAATAAGGATTACTGCATTCAACATTGTCTGAATAAAGTGCTAGAAGCCTGGACAACAGCTTCTTTTTAAATACGTTTCTATTGTTCATCGTACGTAGATCTCCATCTAGCGCATTCCAAATCCTGGGATACAGGTTGGTAGGTAGACGGTCCAGGGCTTTTGTCCTTGTTCTAGTTATTTGGAGAAGATCACGTTGTCTAGTGGTTCTGACAGGCATACTAGCTACTCTGAAGAAGTTATCAAATGACTGGGGAAGATTGTCGTTTTTCCAATCAAAGACGAAGAGGGATACATGGAATTTATACAGGTCAGTCACCTTGAGTATTTTGTCCCTTTTGAAGAGTGGTTCTGTGTGGGCATTATACTTTTTGTTATTAATTATGCGCAGTGCACGTTTTTGAAGAGTTAGAATTTTATTGATAAGTTAGAATTTTATTGATAAGTTAGAATTTTATTGATAAGTTAGAATTTTATTGATATTATATTGTATTATTTGAGGATACCTATCGAGGATACCTTTTATAGGATACTTATCTGAGGATACTATATAGGCTGTACATATCCCTGTAGGTCTCTTGCTGGCCCTTAGTACTATTAATCCACCTGATGCTTCATGTTATCCTATGACTGGTATAGGTAGTATGCAATGCTAGGCATAGGGGTACTGTGGGTAGGGGCACTGCCTGGTAGTTTAGAACGGTACTATAGTATGGGCGGTATATACACCTATAGGCCCCTGTTAGTGCTTGGTACTATTAACCAACCGATTGCTTTGTTTTATTATATGGCTGGTATATGTAGTACGTTATGGTAGACCTATTAAAAATCCCCCAATGAGGTCTAATTTACTACGACTCTTATCATCATTTCAGAAAAAAGGGATTCCCCAGAAGGCACCCCAATTTCGGCACCCCTTTTTTAGGAATTCCATTTGTGGAATCCCTTTTTTCTGAAATGAGGATAAGAGTCGTAGTAAAAATCCCTCAATGAGGTCTAATTTAGGTGTATATACCGCCCATAATATAGTACCGTTCTAAACTACCAGGCAGTACCCCCACCCACAATATCCCTATGCCTAGCATTTCATACTACCTATACCGGTCATAGGATAACATGAAGCATCAGGTGGATTAATAGTACTAAGGGCCAGCAAGAGACCTACAGGGATATGTACAGCCTATAAAAGGTATCCTCGATAAGTATCCTCGATAGGTATCCTCAAATAATACAATACCAGGTCATAGGTATCCTCAAATGCCCGTATGTGCCTTTGTGCCAGGGCACATTGTGTCACATTGTGCTTTTTCACATAAGCACATATGACAAAAAAGGGGTGCCGAAGGTCATATGTTTTTCCAAAAAGGGGTGCCGAAATTGGGGTGCCCGGGATATTGCCATTGGATATAGATGTGATGAAAGTCGGATACAACTTCGTCAGATTCAGATTCAGATTCTTTATTCACGGTACACATACATGTAAAATGGTTACAAATAAACATATTGCACAAATGTTATGAGAAGTATACCGTGGGAAGTGGCATAGCCAGATTGGCTGTCTACCTGCCACCCCCTGGAAGAAGATGGGGTGATTGCAAACAGACTGTGACTGAAAGAATGAACTGAGAGCCAATTATGTGACACAGGGTAGGCAAGAAGCAACCTGCCAATAGGACTCCCTCCACTACTTATCATAACACATGAGCGCGGCAACAAGTCCCATCGTGAAGTTCGTATCGTTTAGACTGCGACAAGGAGGTTGGACATGATGTTTGGGCGTGGTGTCTACGTTAGCTGCATCATCATCGTAGGATGACGAATGTTATGATTTATTTGTTTAGACTTTTATTTGCAAGTTCTTACTTGTATCCATATAGTATTTTACATAGCACCACTGTAAGGAGGAAGCGCGACAGGTTGCACAAGACGAGGATTCCAGATTTAGACGCGGACCACGACTTTGACAATTTACGAAGTTTACGAAGTGCAATCAGGGCAGTAGGGATTGTTGCAGTTGACATAACTGGAATATGAGGAAATGAATGTGGAAGTTAACTTGTTCTTAACTATGCTTCTGTCGCTAATATTTCGAGTTGTGTCGTCCAGAGCATTCCATAGTTTCGGGAAGGAGTATAAAGGAAATTTATCCAGAGTTTGGGTCCGTGTTTTTTCTATGTATAGGAGGCCTGACTGTCTAGTTCTCCTACCAGATGGATTGTCAGTAATTTTAAATATATCATTGAAAGACACCGGTAATCTGCCGTTCTGCCAGTCAAACACGAACAGTAGTGCATGTAGCCTAAACAAATCATCAACCTTGAGTATTTGGTTTTCTTTAAACAGGGGATCTGTATGAGAATTGTACTTTTTGTTATTAATTATTCGTATTGAACGTTTTTGCAGGACAGCTAGTTTTTTGATAGCTCTTGAGTTGCCCCATGCCTGGATTCCGTATACCAAATGGCTATGTATGAGGGCGTAATACAATGTTTTCAGAGCTCCGTGGGGGAGGATATTTTTAACTTTGTTTAGACTATAGTTTGCGCGTGCTATTTTCGAGCATAATCGGGATATGTGAGGCTGGTAGGATAAATGTTCATCAATGCTAATTCCCAAGAATTTAACAGATTTTTCTGTTTCGGTGGCCGCAACTTTGTTAATGTTTTGGTTATTTATTTTTACCTCTTGACAAAGATTATTGTTCCTACCTTTATTTGGATTAAGTATGATGTACGATGTTTTCTTAGCATTCAGCATTAACTGGTTCACAGAGCACCATTCGAATAGTTTCTGGAGCTCGTCATTGATATGCGGTGTAATGGGATTATTATCGGAGCCCCGGCAGTGTGCAGTGGTGTCATCGGCAAATGATAAAAGATTGAGTGATGTTGAGTTACTTATATCATTTATATATAAAAGAAAAAGAATAGGGCCTAAAATCGAGCCCTGTGGTACACCGCAACTCTGTTTGGCTAAGTTCGATTTGTGTTCTCCGTACGTGACATATTGAGACCTGTTGGACAAGTAACTTCTAAACCAATTGTTGGTGACACCTCGGATGCCATATTTTTCCAGTTTACCTAATAGTATTTCGTGATTTATGGTGTCAAAAGCCTTTGACAAATCCAGGAACAGTGCTAAGGTGCTGTTTTTTTCTTCTTTATTATTTTCTATTGCAATGCTTTTAAGGAGCTGAAGAACTGGATGAATAGTACTATGTCGCTTTCGGAACCCATATTGGTGAGGGTATAAAATATTAAACCTATTGAGGAAACTCTCTAGCCTCACTTCCATGAGTTTTTCCATTACTTTTGACAATACCGGAAGTATACTGATAGGTCTGTAATTTGTAAAGCTGTGCTCGTGACCCGCTTTAAGTATGGGTATCCCCTTCGCGATCTTCATCCTGTCTGGTACTTTGCCGTTTAGGAAAGAGTTGTTAATTACATGTGTTAGAGGATCCAATACTTCGGTTATCGTATGCTTAAGAAGACAGGTTGTGATGTCATCGCAGTCTTTAGATAATTTTGGCTTCATTTTATTTACTACTCGGTTGACTTCTGTGGGATTTGTGGGTATTAAATAGAGATTATTGGAGACATTGTTGTCCATGTAATCTGTGTAGGACTTATTAGTTTTCTGAATCCGTTCGGATGTGTTTTTTCCAATGTTGATAAAGAAATTGTTGAATTCTTCTGCGATGGCATGGGGCTCGCTTAACTCGATGTTGTCCTGGATGAAGAATGAGGGTAATCTGGCTTCACGTTTTCCTTTATTGATGGCTTCGTTTAAAATCTGCCACGTTCTTCGCATATTGTTTTTGTTTTCGTTTAGGATATCTCTATAATAGGTAGCTTTACATTGTTTTTTTTACCTTGTTGAAGATTCTACAGTAGTTTTTATAGTTTTCTGAGTTCCTTTCGGTGGGAGCTTGAAGTTTTTTCTTGTAGAATTTTTCTTTGTTGTTGGAGGATATTACAAGCCCCCTTGTCATCCATGGCTGTTTTTTAATAAATTTTTTGTTCTGGCGAACACGTTTGAGAGGGAATGCTCTTTCATAGGCTTCCATATAGATGTTTAGAAAGGTTTCATATGACTCATTGGGACAATTCGACTGCATTACTGGATTAAAATCACTTTGCGAGATAAGTGTTTTGAATTCAACTATTCTTTCTGCATTTATTATTCTTTTTAGTGTAAAGTGTGGTGTATCTTTTGGTTTGGGTTTTTCCTCAATATAGAAAACACCAAAATGATCTGACACGTCAGATATGACTATTCCAGGTAATGCTGCTTGTGAAACATTATTAGAGAAGATATGATCTATCAGAGTAGCAGAACGACAGGTTACTCTCGTTGGCTTGGTGATATACGGCAGAAAGCCTTGACTGAACATGAGATTAACAAATTCTTCCGTTTTTGAGTGTGTAGTTGCTTTTAAAAGGTCTAGGTTAAGATCCCCCATAATATAAACTTTTTTATTTTCGGCATTTAAAACATTCGTTATTTCATTTAATTTTGTTAAGAAAAGGTTGATGTCGGCTTTAGGAGGAGTGTTGGGTCTATAAATAACGCCAATAATTCTGGGTTGTTATTTATCTTTAATTTCAATAAACAGAGATTGGAAAACATGGGGAATAAAGAACGAAATATCATTACGAACTCTGTAGGGTATTCCTTCTTTAATATATAGACCAACCCCCTCCTCGACCATCATCATTCTCGTGTCTCATACGTTTAATAATCGGGGCATAGCCATCCAGACTGAACGACATCTCTGGAGGAATTTGGAAAATTTCGGTAAGTCCTATTATGTCGAAGAAGTTCTTTCCCGTTTGTTGGTTATATAGCATGTTTTGAAAGGAATCCCAATGGGCCTTCAGGCTTTGGCAATTGAGATGGAATATTGAGAATCCTGCGTCTATTTTACAAGCCACTGACTGAAAGTCTCTAGGCGAAAAGTAGTTGCAGTTGCGTGGTTTTTATATGGGAATTCATCATTTTCTGTCAAGGAACATATTTACTCATTACAGAGCTGTATAAAGTCGTACTCTGCGTCTACCTGCACCTCGTCGAGTGTAATGTTACCCGCCATAATTCACCAACATACTACCACCCTTTCTCGCTGGACAAATATATAAAACATAACTACAATATATTGTTCCAAGATGAAGATAAAAGGAGGTTAAGTCCCAGACATAGTTCAACTGTTGGACGGGTTGAGACGATATTTCTTTTTCATTTCTAGTCACAGTCTGTTGCGGTAATAGTATGTAATTGGGAGTTTGTTTAGAAACGAAATTATTCCTGTACAAACAGGATAAAAACACTGTAGTTTATATACAAGTACGTCGGGTGCAACATCACCCTACCTAACATCACATCAAAGTGATATGGTATCTTGGATGAATGATTGAACAAATAAATTTACAGTTAAAGGACTTTACAGTAAAACAATGGATTCAATGAGGATAGAGAATGAGTGAGTGAATTTGTAAAAGACGAGGTGGAGTAATATGAATGAATGAATGAATGAATGAATGAATGAATGAATGAATGAATGAATGAATGAACTATCATCATCGAGGGGGTCATAAGCCTTATTTCAGAGACAAAAAAAAAAAAATCCCGAAAAACAAACAAAAGTGTACAAATCTTGAAAATTGAATAGTTGTCAATGGCGCTGACAGTTTTGACGTTACACTTGGCGGACGGTCAATGATCAACCGGGTGAGAATTTGGGATTAAAGTTATTTCACTGGTACTAAGTTGACGAACTAGCGTTGGCTGTATTTCAAGGTATAGTTTCACTAATTAAAAGTTGATTTGTCAATGAATAATATTGCATAATTACATCATGGAATGTACACTTTAATAACTAACAATTAATAAACATAACAGGCCTTAAAACGAACAACAGACGACATTCATAAGAAGTATTATTGAGAGACCGATTTGTCTTCCATCCCTTGCGTCGAGAGCACAGTTCACGACCCCAATGATGCTAAATTGACGATTTAGCGCAAGAGGGCACTACAGGGTATAAATTATCTGATGAATTGTTGAAGTGCTCTTGATCAAAAATAAACAAGGTGGAGGTACTTTAATTTTTTACCCTAAACAGCAAGTCAATCACACATCCACACACTCGATCAGTCAAGCACCCACACATCCATCCATCCGATCGTCCACCCAGAACGAACGAACGAACGAATGAATGAGTGAACGAATGATTGAACGATTGAATGACACTAGTAACACTATATGCGAATGAATGAATGAATGAATGAATGAATGAATGAATGAATGCATGAATGAATGAATGACACTAGTAACACTAAGAACGAACGAATGAGTGAATGAATGAATGAATAACCCTTCATCCGGCATGGATGTTATATGACACTAGGAAATAGTAAACAAGTTCTATGCTACTTGTTCCATCCGTTATGTCGAGATACACCGCCCACGGCCCCCATAGGGGGGACTCACTTTGATGAGGGGTCATAAGCCTCATTTTCTAGGAAAAAAAACACCTGCTCGTTCCCATAAGGGGTCATAAGCCACATAGCCACACCTGCTCGTTCCAATAAGGGATCATAAGCCACATAGCCACATCTCCAGTGCAACAACAAAAAAAAAAAAACAAAAAAAAAACAAAAAAAAAAAAAAAATCACGCAGATTCGGTGGTTATTTGTGAAAAGCGTTGGTCGGTTTTGGACGCTACGCAGAGCAAAGGGTGAATAGCCGAGTGAAAACTATTGTGGGCTAAAGTTATCTTGCTCGAACTAGCTTGACGAACTAGGGCGGAAAGCACTGCGTGTGATGATGACGATCATTTGCAGGGCCGACGGTTGGTGAATACCCAAGTAAAAACTATTGTGGGCTAAATGTATCTTGCTCGAACTTACTTAACTAGCTCGTCAATGCAGCACCAGCGAAATAACTGTCTCAGTTATTTCACTAGTACTTCATTGACGAACTAGCGTTGGCTATACTTCAAGGTATATTTTCACCGATTAAAAGTTGATTTGTTAATGAATAGTATTACTTAATTACATCATGGAATGTTCACTTTAATAACTGATAATTAACATACATAGCAGCCCTTATTCGAGCACGAAGAACAGACGACTCTAATAAGAAAGTTCTTGAGAGACAAATTTGTCTTCCATCCCTTGCGTCAGAAGTACAGTTTACAACCCCCACAGGCACGCGCTCGTTCCAATGAGGGGACAAAAGCCAAACTTCCGACGCAAAAGTAAGGAAATCATGAACTGCAAATGGCGGGTTGATAAAAAATAAACGAGGTGGTGGTACTTTAATTTGTTACCCTAAACAGCAAGTCAGCCACATATCCACACACACGATCAGTCAAGCACCCACCCATCCGTCCCGCCACCCAGAACGAATGAATGAATGAATGAATGGATGAATGAATGAATGAATGAATTACCCTTCATCCGGCATGGATGTTATATGACACTAGTAAATAGTAAGCAAGTTCTATGCTATTTGTTCTATTCGTTATGTCGAGATACACCGCCCACGGCCCCCACTGGAACGGGCTCACTTTGATGAGTGGTCATAATCCTCATTTTCGAGAAAAAAAAACAAAAAAAAAACACCTGCTCGTTCCAATAAGGGGTCATAAGCCACATGGTCACACCTGCTCGTTCCAATAAGGGGTCATAAGCCACATAGCCACATCTCCAAGGCAACAACAAGAAAGAAATCACGAAGATTCGGTGGTTATTTGTGAAAAGCGTTGGTCGGTTTTGGACGCCACGCAGAGCAAAGGGTGAATAGCCGAGTGAAAACTATTGTGGGCTAAAGTTATCTTGCTCGAACCAGGTTGACCAACTAGAGCGGAAAGCACTGCATGTGGTGATGACGATCATTTGCGGAACCGACGGTTGGTGAATACCCAATTAAAAACTATTGTGGGCTAAAGCTATCTTGCTCGAACTTGCGCAGTTCGTCAATGTTGTACCAGCGAAATAACTGTCTCAGTTATTTCACTGGTACTACATTGACGAACTAGCGTTGGCTATACTTCGAGGTATATTTTCACTGATTTGTTAACGAATAATATTACTTGATTACATCATGGAATGTACACTTTAATAACTGATAATTAACAAACAAAACAGCCCTTATTCGAGCACGAAGAACAGACGACTCTAATTAGAAAAGTTCTTGAGAGACAAATTTATCTTCCATCCCTTGCGTGAGAAACACAGCTCACAACCCCCACCGCTCGTTGACTTGTTAATGAATAATATTACTTTATTACATCATGGAACAGCATGGAATGTACACTTTAATAACTGATAATTAACAAACAAAACAGCCCTTATTCGAGCACGAAGAAGAAACGACTCTAATTAGAAAAGTTCTTGAGAGACAAATTTATCTTCAATCCCTTGCGTGAGAAACACAGCTCACAACCCCCACCGACACGCGCTTGACTTGTTAATGAATAATATTACTTTATTACATCATGGAGTGTACAATTTAATAACTGATAATTGACAAACATAACAGCCCTTATTCGAGCACAAAGAACAAACGACTCTAATAAGAAAAGTTCTTGAGAGACAAATTTATCTTCCGTCCCTTGCGTCAGAAGCACAGCTCACAACCCCCACCGGCACGCGCTCTTTCCATTGAGGGGGCATAAGCCTTATTTCCGACGCAAAAGTAAGGAAATCATGAACTGCAAATAGCGGGTTGATAAAAAATAAACGAGGTGGAGGTACGTTAATTTCTTACCCAAAACAGCCAGTCAGTCACACATCCACACACTCGATCAGTCAAGCACCCACACATCCATCCATCCATCCATCCATCCATCCACCATCCATCCATCCATCCATCCAACCAACCACCCAGAATGAATGAATGAATGAATGAATGAATGAATGACCCTTCATCCGGCATGGATGTTATATGACACTAGTAAACAGTAAACAAGTTCTATGCTATTTGTTCCATCCGTTATGTCGAGGTACACCGCCCGCGGCCCCCACTGGAACAGGCTCACTTTGATGAGTGGTCATAAGCCTCATTTTCTCGGAAAAAAAACCTGATCCTTCCAATAAGGGGTCATAAGCCACATAGCCACACCTGCTCGTTCCAATAAGGGGTCATAAGCCACATAACCACATCTCCAAGGCAACAACAAAAAAGAAATCACGAAGATTCGGTGGTTATTTGTGAAAAGCGTTGGTCGGTTTTGGACGCCACGCAACGCAGAGCAAAGGGTGAATAGCCGAGTGAAAACTATCGTGGGCTAAAGTTATCTTGCTCGAACTAGCTTGACGAACAAGGGCGGAAAGCACTGCATGTGGTGATGACGATCATTTGCCGAACCGACGGTTGGTGAATACCCAGTTAAAAACTATTGTGGGCTAAAGCTATCTTGCTCGAACTTGCGCAGTTCGTCAATGTAGTACCAGCGAAATAGCTGTCTCGGTTATTTCACTGGCACTACATTGACGAACTAGCGTTGGCTATACTTCAAGGTATATTTTCACTGGTTTGTTAATGAATAATATTACTTTATTACATCATGGAGTGTACAATTTAATAACTGATAATTAACAAACATAACAGCCCTTATTCGAGCACGAAGAACAGACGACTCTAATAAGAAAAGTTCTTGAGAGACAAATTTATCTTCCATCCCTTGCGTCAGAAGCACAGCTCACAACCCCCACCGGCACGCGCTCGTTCCACTGAGGTGGCATAAGCCCTATTTTCCACGCAAAAAGTAAAGAAATCATGAACTGCAAACAGTGGGTTGATAAAAAATTAACGAGTTGAAGGTACTTTAATTTGTTACCCTAAACAGCGAGTCAGTCACACATCCACACACTCGATCAGTCAAGCACCCACACATCCATCCATCCATCCCGCCACCCAGAATGAACGAACGAACGAACGAACGGACGGACGGACGGACGGACGGACGGACGGGGACGGACGGACGGATGGATGGATGAATGACACTAACAGCCCTTATTCGAGCACGAAGAACAGGACGACTCTAACAAGAAAAGTTCTTGAGAGACAAATTTGTCTTCCATCCCCTGCGTCAGGAGCACAGCTCACAACCCCCACCGGCACGCGCTCGTTCCACTGAGGGGCCATAAGCCACATTTCCGACGCAAAAGTAAGGAAATCATGAACTGCAATTTGCGGGTTGATAAAAAATAAACGAGGTGGAGGTTCTTTAATTTGTTACCCTAAACAGCAAGTCAGTCACACATCCACACACTCGATCAGTCAAGCACCCACACATCCATCCATCCATCTGTCCCTCCACTCAGAATGAACGAATGAATGAATGAATGAATGAATGAATGAATGAATGAATGAATGAATGAATGAATGAATGAATGAATGAATGAATGAATGAATGAATGGTCACTAGTAAAACTAAGAACGAACGAGTGAGTGAATGAATGAATGAATGAATAACCCTTCATCCGGCATGGATGTTACATGACACTAGTTATTAGTAATCAAATTCTATGCTATTTGTTCCATCCGTTATGTCGAGATACACCACCCATGTCCCCCATAGGGACAGGCTCACTTTGATGAGGGATCATAAGCCTCATTTTTGAGAAAAAAAGAAACAAAACATCTGCTCGTTCCAATAAGGGGTCATAAGCCACATAACCACACCTGCTCGTTCCAATAAGAGGTCATAAGCCATATAACCACACCTGCTCGTTCCAATAAGGGGTCATAAGCCACATAGCCACATCTCCAAGGCAGCAACAAGAGAGAAATCACGAAGATTCGGTGGTTATCTGTGAAAAGCGTTGGTCTTTTTTGGACGCTATGCAGAGCAAAGGGTGAATAGCCGAGTGAAAACTATTGTGGGCTAAAGTTATCTTGCTCGAACAAGCTTGACGAACTAGGGTGGAAAACACTGCATGTGATAATGACGATGAGTGAATGACGGTTGGTGAATACCCAAGTAAAAATTATTGTGGGCTTAAGTTGTCTTGCTCGAACTAACGGAATTCGTCAATGTAGTACCAGCGAAAAAACTGTCTCAGTTCTTTCACTGGTACTACATTGACGAACTAGCGTTGGCTTTATTTCAAGGTATATTTTCACTGATTAAAAGTTGATTTCCGACGCGAAAGTAAGGAAATCATGAACTGCAAATAGCGCGTTGATAAAAAATAAACGAGGTGGTGGTACTTTAATTTCTTACCCTAAACAGCAAGTCAGTCACACATCCACACACTCAACCAATCAAGCATCCATCCATCTATCCGTCCGTCCACCCAGAATGAACGAACGAACGAACGAACGAACGAACGAACGAACGAACGAACGAACGAATGAATGAATGATAAGCAAGTTATAGGATAACTATTTTCTTCGTCCCTTATGTCGAGATATACCACCCACGACCCCACGAGAACAGGCGCAATTTGGTGGGTCATAAGCCATCTTTTCTCGAGACCGAAATGAATGAATTGATGAAAAAAGCATCCTGATAATTGGTTGATGGTTAATGTCGCTGGTAGTTTTGACGTAATATTGGGTAGGTGGTCAATGACTAACCAGGTGAAAATTTGTGGGGGGGGGGGGGGGGGAGGGGATAGATATGTTATATAAATATGTCATGAAGTGTTCCCTTTGATAACTGAAAGTTATTACAGCCCTTGTAGCTACACGAACGACAGACGACACTTGTGAACAAAATTTGAGGAACTAATTTGTTTTACATCCCTTGTGTCCGAAACATAGCACAAGGTCCCAACCGGGACGAGATTGAAGAGCACGTTCCAGTAAGGTACCTCAAGTCATATGTCCGAGGTTGGAGATAACGAAATCATGGATTTTAATGGCGGTTTAGTGAATAGCGCTGCCCGATTATGGCGCTACATTAAGTAAATGGTTATTAAAGATTAAATGGGGTGGGGGGGGGGGGGGGGTCTTAAATTATCTTATTGGGACCAGATTGACGAATTAGCGCTGGAGGTTCTGCAGGGTATAAATTATCTGATGAATTGTCAATTTTAAGTTGATAAAAAATAAGGGGGGGGGGGCTTAGTTGTGGTCCTAGACAGCAGGTCAGTCACACACGAGTGAGTAGTTGTTGAATTATATAAATGAGTAGGCTATATTTACCTGTCGAATGCGAAAACTTGATGTTGATGTTGTTACGGTCTGCATAACCTAACAACAGTAGTATGAATCATAATGGATTTACATTACACGTAAGATATAAGAAGATTTCTGTCTAGTCCTTTAAGGAAAGGCTACTTCAAAAGCAAGCAGGGTCCGATTAATTTCTGATCAGTTTTTGGTCTGTCATCGATTTGGTGTATCACAAGAATCCTACCATGAAGAATTAAACACAATGGAATTGCAGGAACAAAATCTACAGCAAGATTTCTGTCTAGTCCTAAGAGGAAAGAGACGAGAGATCAGACTCATGTCTGATAAGTTTTGGACTGTCCTCGGCTTGGTGAATCATGAAAATCCTACCATCACTCGTCCAGAATGAATGAATTGTCCTATTCTTTTTCAATGCGGAGAGTTTTGAAACAATAGCCGACCTGCGTGCTGTTAAAGACTCAGTGATGAAGAGTTTGTCTGGGTCGTTCTTGAGGGCTCTTTTCGATGTGAAGACAGCTTGACGTTTCCGGTAAGAGACGAAACGGCAGATCACGTTACACACTTTCTTAGAACCACGTTCGCCTGAAACTGATTTAATTTTGCCAATAACATGTGACCTACTGATGTCTGCGTTGGAGATGGGAATATCCAGCTTCTTGTTACAAATATCCAGAATGATATCGTCACTTATCTTATTGACTTCCCTCACGTGATCTGTTTTGACTGGAACATTGCGGAACACAAGGCAACCCCTTCTGCTGTACTGTTCTTGCTCATCAAACTGATTCTCGCAGTGTTCTTCAACATGAGCAAGCTTGAGTCTAACCTGTCCTAAATTCTCTTTCAACTCCGCATTCTGGTCTTTCAGTGCAGATATCTCTTGTTTCAGGGGCTCTATTTGACTCTTCATGAACGCTTCCAGTCCCCTCTCCACTGCCTTAGGGATGGTTGAATGAACGACTTCTGCTATCTGAAAACGAAATTCCTGCTTCAGGCGCTGGTAGAGTGTTTCCAGTTTATCCTCGTTTGCGATGTTGGCAGACGCAATGAGCTCCGATCCAAGTTTCTCCAAGAAGGGCTGTTTTGTTATTGTCGTCATCATTACTTCCGACATATCCACTATAGAACCCTTTGTTGTGTCAGGACAGGACTCAGACTGAACACTACTCTCTTCCATCCCATTGTCACTGGTCAAGTTCAATTTGCCAATAGACGTCTCGGTTGACTTCCTGGACGCTCTGGCCTCGAGAGGTGATATGTTCTCAGACCCTCTTTTCACACCTGAAGGAGTAGACTGACCTGGTACAGTTTTCTTTGTTTTGGTGATGCTCTGACGTCTGTTTTGACCATGGCTGTACGATTAAGTACCGGTTATGGGAAATCAAGCAATCTGATTGGTTATAAATGTTCTAGATAAATGAAACAACACAAGTACTTAGAATAGGGTCAGAACTAACAAGAATAGACCAGAAATAGCTAAATATAGAAACTATAAGCAAAGCTGTTCCAACTGATAGGCTCTTCTACGCTACTGGAGTATACTATAGAATAAAGGAACATGGCCAGATAAACGATAACTATTACATATATAGATAGAAGCAGAGAATTCTGAAAGAATTCGAAATAGTAAAACTTGTCGGGTTGTTTGTGGTAATTCTACGAATCGGGAAAATACTCCTATTCAATCGAACACACCCTCCGAACATACCCCGTCCTATTGCCGAAAAATTGGGTAACATAGCAATCGCGTGCTACCATAGAAACCAAGATGGCGGCCTCCAGTATACAAAATGGACGACGGAAACATGTATCACCCTAACAACACGCGCTGTGCATGCGCACTCACACCACGTATCACTATGGGGATGACGTCACAACATGGCCGCTCACGCGGGTTACCATGACAACACAACATGGCGCCACTAGGTCACGTGACATGACGTCACTTCCGAGGTCCCCCAACCTGTACCTGTGGGGGAACATACACTACTACTAATGCAACAAGGCTTTGTAATGCTTTAGCATTGCAAAGCATTCTTGCACTCAAGGGACGAAATACACCACCACCATCCGTGCTATTCTGTAGATTATGAGGCCTAAAACATAAAACAAACAAGAACATGAATTTTTGATGGCAAAGGTATAATAATTGCAAAATAAAAAATAAAATAAAAAACCGCCCGCCCACATGCAGTTTTACTGAAGATCTACTTTGTGTGGTCTTTAGGTGTTAGTTTAAGAAACTCGTAATACTTGTGCCTTTTAAGCCTGTTTCAGCTAATGTACATCCAGTTCCAGCCCAGAAATTCATTAGCTGAGGCTTTGCTTGTGCATTATAGGCTTTTCACGATTTATGGTACACGTGTTAACTCCACTCAGTGGATGTACAGTAATATTATCACAAAAAATGGTCTTCTTTGCTATCAGATCATGATCTGATTGTGCAAAAGAGCTAAGATTTTGGAAACAAAATATTGCAAAATGAAGATAAAAAAAGAATAAAAAAGACTTGAGAATAACATCTCAGATTCAATGTTCTGATATTTTATTTTCAACATGTAAGATTCTAGTGTGTTACGGAGAGGAAAGAGGATAGGGAATTTTGACTGGATCAACACTGGATTGCGATCCGGTCAAAATTCTCTGTCTGCTTTTGTTATCACAGATTGTAGTAGTGGTGATCCACACCTTCTTACTAGTAAAATTCAGATTTCATTGTTTATAGCAATTCCATTAATTGAGCTTTTAAGTCAAGTGGTGTTGGGATTGTGTCCCTCAAAATAAACTTTTGGCAAAGAAAGGCGTTACGGATAAAAAAGGCGCTTCTCTCTTATGGAAATGTCTGTGTTACATGATGGAAGTGAATACTACTCACGAAGAGAAGAGGATTTTCGACTCAGATCTGTTTATAAGTATATTTTTGAATATTAGTTTTATTTCAGGGAAGTTTTTATTTATTTTGTTTTGTTTATGTGTTTGGGAGGATCGTAGGGTGTAATAAGGTGGGTTAGTAGATAGGTTTTTCCAATTTTGTGGTTTGTCTACGTTAGTTACCTTTTTTCGTGTTTTTGTTGCCTTGGTATTTTCGGTCATTTGATTCTACATAATATTTATATCATGAGTGTAAGTGCACGACGGGTGTTCAGACGGAGGTAAGTATATGTGTCAAGGGAGGTCTGGGGGAGGTGAGTCGAGGGGTGCAGGTGGGGGAGAGTGAGGATCCGGAGGCGTGCAGACAGTGTAATATGAGGTATGGTGGTGGTCGGCCAATGGAGAGTAGTGGGGTATGTGCGAATTGCAGGGATATTCTGCAGTTGTTAGAGAAGTGTGTTGGATTCGAGCGGGAGATTGCAGAGCTGAGAGGGAGGTTGGGGAGGGCCGCTGTATCTGGAGTTACCCCGTTGAAGGTTACCTACGATGGTGAGGTGGAAGGTGGGTGGAAGGTCGTTGTGGACTCAAGGAGGAAATTGGGAAGCAGGAAACATGGGGGGGAATAATGCTTGATGTGGGGGGTGTAATCGTGGAGGGGGGTTCTAGTAGGAAAATTCGGAAGGTGGCGTCAGGCCAGGGCTGCGTCGAGTCCGGAAGCCAGAGTCGGCGTAAGGTTGCCAAGGTTGCTAGGCGGTGTTTAGAAACAGGTTTACTGTTTTAGACTCTGATACCCCTGGGGACGAGAGCGAGGGGGTAAGTGTGGGGGTGAGATGGTTGTTGATGATTATAGGCCAGTCGGGGTAAGGAGGGCGGTCAAGAGAAAGAGGGGGCCAGGAGCTTGCAAAATGAGAGGAGGTGCAGATGATATAGGAACTGGGACCAGAGGAAGAAAATTAGTTGTAGCGGGGAGCAGCATTGTACGTGGGATTGACAATGTAGTTTGTGGTCCTGATAGTTCCAATCGAACAGTCTTGTGCTTTCCGGGGGCGAAGGTGGAGGATCTCAGGGACCGGGTAGATGGCATTGTGGCAGGGTCAGGACCGGAAACGGTAGTGGTGGTCCATGTGGGGACCAATAATATCAGGGAGAGAAGGTCAGTAAGTTTGGTGGAGTCGTATAGAGGCTTAGTCGGCAAAGTGCTAAGTAGGAATGCAAGGGTAGTCGTATCCGGGGTCCTTCCTGTCCTTGGAGGTGGGGACGAACGGAACTCCAGGATTTGGGCGCTAAATGAAGAGTTAGAGGACTACTGTGTTGATCTGGTAATTCCCTTTATCGACCATTGGGACACGTTTTGGGACAATGGGAGCATGTACGGGCGTGACGGGCTGCATCTTAGCAGGGTGGGGAAACGGGTATTGGGGGATACAATTCTACGGGTAGCAGAGCCTTTTTTGGAGAGGCGCGGGGTGGGAGGTCAGGGGCAAGTATAACTAGAGTGGACATAGGTGGGGTGAACAAGAGAGAGGGGGCAGAATAAGTTTACAAAGACTAGCGCCAGAAAACAATGGGCCCAGTAGGCGGAAGCCAAAGAACCTCGGTACCCTGAAAGTGGGTTATAGCAACATCCAGGGTCTCCACCGGAAAGTAAGTGAAATTGCTACATTGATCGAGGCAGAGGAGTTTGATGTCATGGGCTTAAGCGAGACGTGGGTAAGACACGAGGAACGGGTAGACCAAGTAAGTGGGTGTGTGTGGATAGGTGTAGGGCGAACGGAAGGCCAGAAAAAGGGGGGGGGGGGGGTAGGCATGTACATTAAAGAGGATTTAAAACCGTCGCTGATCACAGATCTGGAAGATATCATCACCTCGGCTGAGGTGTCAAAAGAAATTGGATGGGTAAAGATCAGAACAGAAGTATTGCCCTTGGGATTGTGTACTGTGCGGTGGAGGGAAGTAAACCCGAGTGGAATGACTCGATATACTCAACACTAAGGTCCAATATCACAGAACTAGAAAACAGGGGGCTCGGTATAATTCTGATGGGCGACTTTAATGGACACATAGGTGATAAGGAAGAAGGCATAGAGGGTGGGGACAAGAAAGTAAACAGGAATGGAAGGAAGCTGTTGAACTTCACAAACGAGCTCGATCCGAAGATTCTGAACAGGGACGCTAGATGTGAGGGGAAATGGACCTGGGAGAGAAACGACAGAAAATCAGTAATTGACTACATTCTCACAGATATGAATTTATGGAGGGAGGTGCTAAGGGTAGAAGTGGATGATGAGGGCAAAATGGAGTTGGATAGTGATCACAACTTGATTACAGTGACGATGAGGGCCAAAAACCTAGAGAAAAGGAAAGGAAGCTTCAAGGAGGTTTGGGAACTCAAAAAGGATGCCGACTGGGCGAAGTTCGAAGAAAAACTGAAACCAAAGCTTGCAGCCGTACACAAGGGGGGCAGTGTCCAGAAGATGGCCGACGCCATAGTTGCGAGCCTAGTGGAGGCAGGGAAGGAAAGTGTAGGAAAGATTAGGGTGCCAACACGGGAACTTGGGTACAGAGTGAACGAAGAACTGAAAAGGGCCATAAAGGTTAGAAAAGCTAAATGTGCTGCATACAGGAGAAGTAGAAAACTTAAGGGGGTGGAAAGCATTGAGGCCATGGTAGCAAAGGAAGAATACCAACAAGCACGAAATAAAGTAAACAAGATTAAAGACGACAGCCGGGGAGTGCGAAATAGCAGTCTTATTAGGACGATAAGAACGACAGGGGGGTCGAGTTCGAGCGTATTTTGGAAATGGGTGAACAAACGCAATAAAGGGAATAACCCACAGAGCATTAAAGTAGATGGCAGAGTTACAGAAGAGCGAGATCAAATCGCATTAGAACTAGTCAAGCACTGGGAAAAGGTAAACGATAAGCGATGGGGCATGGGGAACCCACCAGAGTGTCCGAACCAGGTCGAGGAAAATCTATCGGACTTCGTGTGCAGCGAAACCACAGCTGAGGAGGTGCGAAGGGTGATCACAAAATTAATGAATGGAAAAGCGGAAGGGGTGGACGAAATTCCTAACGAGTTTATCAAAAAAGGGGGAGAGGAACTCTTGGAAAGCCTAACTGCCCTATTCAATTTAGCCATAGAAAAACAAAAGGTCCCAAAGGAGTGGAGGGAAAGTAAAGTGACATTTATTCACAAAAAGGGGGAAAAAGACGTCTTGGATAACTATCGAGGGATCTCTGTCAGCAGCAACATTGGAAAAGTCTTTTGTAAAGTCCTGTATGGGAGATTAGAGGAGGTGATTGAAGAGAAGGGTTTTTTGGGAGAAATCCAGAATGGCTTCAGGAAGGGAAGGAGAGTCACTGACCATCTTTTCACGCTATCCCAAATAATAGAATCCGCGAAAGCAAAAAAGAAAAAGATGTTCATGGCCTTTTTGGGTGTTAAAAAGGCATACGATAGAGTATGGAGGGAGGGTATGTGGCGCAAGCTGGAGGCTCTGGGCTTGGGGGGGGGGGGGGCGAGTTTGTTGGGATTATGAAAGCATTATATAAAGACGCACAGAGTGAACTTCGCCTGGGAAACATTACAACAAAACGTGTGCCTATGGAGATAGGCCTAAAACAGGGGTGTATCCTTTCGCCTATTCTTTTTGCATTGTACATCAAAGGTTTAGGAGATGAACTCCTGCATAGCGACGAGGGGGTTGCAGTTGGTGACTTGAAGATCCCAGGGCTATTTTTTGCAGACGATATGGTGCTAGTGTCAGAAAGCGAAGAGGGGCTAGCAAAGATGCTGGGAATTGTTGGGAAATATGGGAGCAAATGGAGACTCGAACTTAATGAAAGCAAGAGCAAAGTTATACCCGTGGGCCGCAAAGTGGACCCACTCGAAGGTGGAGAGTGGGGGAGTTCTGCATTCCGGAAGGTAGCAGTAGACTTCTTAGTGTAGGAGAGACTAGTGACTATGAGTACCTGGGGGTAAATATAAATATTACAGGAAGAGGCATCTACCGAAACCACGCAAATAAATTGATTCTGAAGGGGAAGCGAATCCTTAACCAAATGGAACTTATAGGGAGAAACAGTTTCAATAAGGTTTTCGTGGGGAAAACCATTTGGGAAATGGTGGGTCTGCCAAGTATAACATATGGTACAGAAGTTGTACCCCTAAACCAGACAGCTGTTAAGAGCTTGGAAATCCTGCAGAACGATGCAGGCCGATGGATAACAGGCTCGAGTAATACCGCAGCGCTAGAAGCAATCAGGGGTGAGCTTGGGTGGATGAGGATCAAGGACAGGATAGACCTGTTGAAACTCGGTTATCTTAATTATTTGGTAAATCTCCCCGATAGCCGATGATGTAAAGTAATGTTCCTGAGAACTTTCAACTCAAATATCAAGACGGGGTGGATGGTCCAAGTGAGGGAGCTAGTAGAAAACTACTCATTGGAGATCTCGGACCTTAACGTGGGGCAAACCAGGGCAAAACGATCGTCAGAGAAAGGGTCATGGAGGATTGTAACCGTAATTGGCGAGAGGGGGTCAAATCAAAGAGATCTTTGGGTGGCCTGCGTGATAAAGAGAAGCCTGGTTTTGAAGAGTACCTTGATGGCACCTTTGGGGGGTCACTGTTGTTCAAGCTGAGGTCGCGGTCCCTGGAGCTGAGGGGAAAAAATTGGGAAAAACAGTGAAAAGGAGTGCCAGATGTGTAACGTGGGCGTGGTGGAGACCCTGGAACACTTTCTTATAGAGTGCCCAAAATACCAGTCTAAAAGAACAAGATTCACGGGGAGTATAATGGAGAAGTGGGATGGGAGAATGAAGGACATGTGGTTGGGGGGCGACTCAAGGGAGAGGGTTAACATACTAATCGGAGAGATTGGGAAAAATGGGGCAAGTGGTGTCATCAAGCAGTTCGTCTCCGAGTGTTGGGAGGAGAGAAGAAGCGCGGGAATAGGGAGGCAGTTGGTAGAACATGGGTAACCAAGGCCTTCTCATTCGAGAACCGCGACAAATCAGCGGCTGGCCGAAGTGTTATTCTTATTATGTAGAACTCTAGTAGTTTAATAGAATTTTTTTTTTTTTGCAGATACTATTTTTTGAGATGGGCAATTAAACAATGTTTCTGTTCGGTTTCGTTCCCCCAAACAGAAATACTGACCCGTCACAATTGCAAAATATCATTTCAGTAATTTTCACAACTGCGGGTGCTATTCTGAAGCTGGCTGACATCAATAGCTGAATCAATACATCAAGGGGTGTTTTTAGTTTTAAAAAATAGAAATAATCCAACAGTTCATAAATAAGGATACAGATAACGTGAAACGAGTTTAATGTGACTTGTATTTGTTTCTCATTGAATACATTGAAAATAAGTAACATATAATAACAGACTGAACCAAGTTTAGCGTTGGAAGTTTTTGCCATCACAAACTGTTGGCACAATTATTTTTTTACTTGTTCCAAATACCTCTTTCCAACAAAATATGTCATTTAACCTCATTTAAAATATTTTTGAAAATGATTATCTCACATCTAAGAGATGACGTGAGGTTAACATTAGTTTGAAAATCAGTTCGGATAAAAAATGTTCAATGTCCTCAATTTTCAACACGTTAATATTTGTGAAAAACTCAATTTTTTGCTTTGATCCTCACTGTGTTTTTTTTTTTAATTTTTAAGCCACACATTTCATAAATAGAGCCAATCAAATGCATCAATTGACAAAAGAAGAGGAGGACATTCTTTGGTTAGTTTCTTTGATATGCAATGCAGCAATTCTGTTAGCCAGGACCAATCACAGTGCATGCTTCCTTTCAAGTTCTTGTCCCTTTGCATGTATTGAATTGAAAACAATGAATCTGTTTAACACTAGACACTTTGGTAGTGCAACAGAGTTTTCGTCAATCACTCTGTTTTTCTTTTGTTTAACAATGAATTTGCCCAATTATATATCTTGTTTTACAGAGCTTGAAGTGGTTTGCCAAACAAGGTATATTTGGTTAAAAATCAAACTGCATTATGTGAAATATTTGTTGCTTAAAAACTTGGCCATTTTGACATCAGAGTGCTGATAGTTAAAAGATGAAACATGCATCAGCTTTGACATGAAGCATTTCTCCAATACATACAAAGAACAACACACGCGTGTTAATGGGCTAATTGATATGGCACGAGTGCCAGTGTAGAAGGATAAAACGAGAGGCCGCAGGCCACACCGATAAACCCATTCATACACGTGTATCGTTCTGTGTTTATTACATACCTTCACATCTATAAAAAACCATTATTAGACAGACACTCGGCAATTCATTTGACAACTATCAACAAAAAGAACACATTTTATCGCCAACCAAATTTGCGAGGGGAACCCATGTTATCATTTTGTCCCCTGAGTTCCAATGTGTTCTATGTGCCTACTGGCACATAGGACACATTGGAACTCAGGAGATGATTTTTAGCTATCGCTAGCGATTCAAATTCTAATTGTGGCGCACGATTTGTAGAAAATTTCAGTGAAATTTCGCTTCCATTTAAATATAGTCCGGCAACGATTTCCATTCCGGACATGTGTGCTGAAAAGATTTTCATTTTGCATATGGTTTAGTGTTGCTGTAGATGAGGATTACAAAGAACAAGCGTGCACCATTCAAATATCAGTACTGTTTATCAGCAATGAGTTAACTCAACGTGCAACCAAGTCAAGTTACACCCATCTGGCATATAGTAGGAGGGACACAATTTTAAGATATGTTTCAGCCAATAACTTTCAGGTCCATCAGTTGAAACATTGCTTGTGGTTATTGTGCTTTTTCACAGAACATAAGTTACCGTTTATTTATTTATTGGTGTTTAAGGTCACATATTTCTGCACAATGGCTAACCATGACCGTGACAGTTTTACGGCTGGAGGACGCCGGAGTACCTGGAGAGAACCACCGAGCAACGGCGAGCAACTGTCAGCTCCCCAACATACCAACTCCACACAAGCAGGGTTAGCATTGGTTGAAGACAGGTGCACCATCGACGTGCAGTACGCCGTAGTACACAGCGTTACCGTGCCCCCACGTGGGCAATGGGGATGGGAGGTGAAGTGTCTTGCCCAAGGACACAATGTGGGATTCGAACCGAGGACCTCTCGGCTTGCAGTCTGCACCACTACCAATTGAGCCACCGCACCTCCAAAAGTTACCGTTTGAGGGAAACTTCACTCTGTGGATGTTTAAAAGGGTTATTGTTTACTGGTTGTTTACAAGGTTATTCCCAGCATCTGTGGCTATAATATGACAACAACAAGAGTATATAGTCAAGTTTATGTCGTCGTTTATAGAAATGCTCTTCTTTTCAAAGGACTCGCACCCTTGACTTTGGTTACTGGGTCCTATTATACCACTGAAAAAGAACTGGTTTGCTGGAGTAACCAAGCACTAAACCACTACCCCCAAGTTCTCATGGGGAGTTTTTGTGGTAAACCAGTTTTCTTCATCGCATATCTTATTCGACAAATCTGACAGAGCTTTGTCCGAGAAGATACATTGAATACATATGTTTTTTCTTTCAGTTTCGGAAGAAAATGGAGCTGCTGATGACTAGAATTTTTAGATTTTCTTCACAATCTTGTCATTCAATGGACAGAAAGGTTCAGAATGTGTAGTACGCCTTAGTACATAGTGTCAATGTCAGGGCTGGAAATAAGTATTTTTCCAGTGCAGGTCAAAATGTCCTGCCCCAAGTAGTTGGTACAAGTCATTTTAATTTGGTGCAGGTCATTTTCAACATATTGCTTTACACATTGTAAATTGACAAACGGTGACTATAAAACGAGAAAATGACTTCTTAATTCGCAATGGAATTTAACCCTTTACCGACCCAGGGACATGGCACGCCATACTCGCATTTGGTAGGATGTCTGCTGCTAATTTAATGGAAGTTAATTTGTCTGTGGGATGGGTGTGGAATCACACAGTGAGGTATGTACATACATACATACATATGTATTGTATATTGTACATACGTCAATGTCCACCCTGCACCCCTCTTTTGTATGGCACTGTGGTGTTTGATTTGTACTGGGTTAGTAACAGTAATTCCAATTCCAATGTCTATTCACAGGCTGTCCCTCTTTTGCTCAACACAGTAGCGCTTGATCTGTACTGGATTAGTAATTTCAATTCCAATTAGCAATTCCATAAGTGTTTCTTAATTCAGCACCAGTAAACAAAGTGGTCAACCCATACCATAATTATACCATACCGATTACATTTAGCCTCGCCACTCCAAACACAGTGGTAGTTTTGCACTGTATTATGCTGATGGTTGTTGAATTGTGGGGCAGTTGTATAATAACTATCTCTCAATACAGCAACTACAAGCATCTGCAACAGTAATATTGACACTCTCTCCCCAGTCAGCAACTACGGTCAACTATAATCCAGTACAAGTAAATGGTATTGATTAAGCCATGCCCACTGCTTACATAACCTTACCACGTCACACAAAACGCAACTGTATAAACTTCATGTCCACGCTACTCCAGTCTTCTGCAGTACTATGCTGATTGCTGCTGCATTATAGGGTTGTTACATTATGGCTATCTCACAGTACCGTACATATAGTTGGCAACATGCCCTCAATTCAGACCGAACCTATATGCATCAGACCCACTCCTTTAGAGCCAATGTATGTACATAACTTTACCATGTCACTCCGAACACAACTGTTTTAGTTACATGTCCCTGGTTCAAATATTGAACACATCCACTAATATGGTCATGGAATTATATCATGTCAAGGTTTCAATACAACAGCTATAACCAAGTGGTACTGTACCATTCAAACCCCAGTGGCCTCTTAATGGAAATGTATTTATCCCTTTTATGTAATGTGTTTGGTTATGTGTATTGTGATGGTAGGTGCTGTGTTGATTGATAGCTATTATATCTATCTCTTAACAAAAAACCTCTCCCATTTAGTTCTTATCCAACGCACATCGCCATCGCCGGAATCTCATCACCATTTCATTTCATCCACTGCTGTAATTTACGAACCTCTTAAGCATTGGATTTTCACTTCGTTTCAACCACTTTTGTGCTGTATTATGGTATTCCGTGGATACCGACATGATTGATATGTGTCTGGCGCGGGCAATAATTCATATATATCCTTTACACACACACTACAACTTTGGTTGGGTTATCCAATACACAAATCGTCTTGTGTCAACCACACCTGTACAGTCTGAGTACTGACCTGTTTATAATCTGCCGACCAATATGTAACTTGACACTGTGACACCTTTTTTGCGATAATACCGTACTCAAGTGTCATACTAATCAGGCTAGTTGTCAGTAATATCCAAGTCACTGTCAGTTGAACCGGTATGGAGCGTGTTATATGAGCATGAGCAGCCTGTACTGTTGACTGGATCATCTTTCCTTTCGTGACGAAGTATGGCTCTTCAAACACTGATATAATATTGGTCAAATACCGAAACTTTGATGACAAGGTTTGTCCTCCTCAAACCTTGACATCGAAGTTTCAAATCTCCCACGTGCACGTAAGAACACAGGAATGGGCTTAGCTGAGTCGTCTCACGCTTATGATCTGAATGATATGCCCTTGCAGAGTTAAGGTGCTGCATGGGAGATGAATATTTGCTTAGCAGTTGGGTGTCGGGTTGTTCCCTATTAGCCCAAGAACATTAGGTTTCACTAGGGAAAAAAATCGGAGAAAGCTGATTTTTTCAGGGAATGTCGAGTACATGTCACTGAACGATTAGACAAAAGTCCCCTAAAATCCCAGTTGAGCTTTTTTTTCTACAGCCTTTTCTCGAAAACGCGTTTGAAAAAAATCAAAAAAAAATCGCACGAACTTTGTAACCTCGAATTGATCCAACTGTATTTTTTGTTTACGCGTATTTCGAGCTACATAATGTTTAATATACATTTACCTAGAGGAAAATGTGCATTCTGTGACAATTTCTGCGAAAAATTATTGAAAATTCACAAAAAAGTATCGGATTTACGCAAAAAATGACGATTTTCCTAACGGATTTGCCCAAAGGGTCGTAGTACAGAACGGGATGTTAGTTGGACAGACGATAAAAAATCCACCACCATTTGAAGACTTTTATCATTGCTTACAAAATAGACATTATGGAAGACCCCCTCTGCTTCTGGCCGAGTTCCCCTTTTGGCATAAAATTCGTCAGCATGAGAACTCAACTATTTTCGGGCTTGGGACCGAACAGACACGTCTGTGTCTGGCAGCATTAGATCAATAAATAATATTTACAGAATGTACAAAAATCAATAAATAATATTTACAGAATGTACAAATCAATCAACATGGATTAAGTTACATTGACTATTATCAACGCTATATACAGAAATGACATGACCTATATACATATTATTCATCGAACTCAGAAATTTCCGACAGGACAGTGTTTCTGTGGTTGTTACAAGAATCCGAACTGCAATTACACAAACCTGAGCAAGAGAGTCCTGCCTTCTTACACCCACACCTTTTTGCACAAGCACTCTTGCAACCACAACTGATCAGATTCAGTAGGTTATCGGGGGCACATGGCTTTGTGGCTGCAGTCGGTACAAGAAGTCCATTGTCTAGCGACCACCCCCAATCCGTCGGAGGAAGCGAAGTGCCCAGCCATTGTTGGACCTGGAGATAACATCTGTAGACATGTTGTTGTGCAGCATCGCTGCTTGGTGAGAGTGAGGCTAGGTCGATGGGTTTATTCAGTTTAGATTTTGCTACATAACGCTTGTAAGTGACATATCTATATTGGTCGAGAGAGGAAACAGTTTTACTCCCGTATAAGATCAGGAGAAGTTGTTCCCCGGCAGCGGCTACTGCACTTGGTGTACTGTCATCCGCCAAAATTGTGTTGACATACTGTTGTGAGTCGCTAGTAACATCGGAGACAATTGTACTGAATACTTTCTTCTTACCAACTCGAAAGAGTGCAGAAGTAGTGTCACAACCACTTATAGAATGTGCTACAAGGAGGTTGCTTCTATGGTCACCCATTTTGGTTGCTATTTCACTAACTGAAACTAGTAAGTTTGGGGTAATGGAATACATCATGTGAATATTACATCCCGGTTGAACTCGAGAGGTAAGAATGACTAACAAGTCTGTGTCTGTTCCCACAACGACAACATTGTTGTCATCTTGAGCGATGTCAAGTGCAGTTTCGGCTATCAGTACATCAGCATCAGCCTCGGCCTGCTTGGACTGAATATTGATAGCAGATAGCTCCTGCATTAGAATATCGATCAGTTGGGTTTTGTTCTTGGCATTTGCAAGGAAATCGGATTGGGGTGTGGTGGCTGGTAACTCGGGTGAGATATTGATATCAATGGAATACCTGTCTTTAGATCTACGGGCTTGTTCCATGCCCTTTGTTGACATTTTACAAGCATAACCATCAAAAACAACCACGACGTTCGCCCCAAAATGTCTCACTAGATAATTGGAATATGATGTACATATGTCCTTATATGACGACTGTTTAGGCCATACAACTGCCCTCAATAAAAATCCACCATCTACAACAAACAGAAAATGTTCTGGGATTTTAGTTTGCTCGGAACCGTATGTTTTGAGGATCTTACCGAGCGTGCTTTTCTGTGTCTTCCTCATTCCAGCAGAATCAAACAATGCTGGTGGTTTCGGGGCGAGTTCATATTTGAGATACTCTTCCATCTCTGCTTGTGACTGAATAACACATGTGATGCGGTTGAACAGAATTGTGGGGTCAATCACTACCTTACTTCCACGGACTTTGATGCTATTTGCCATCGATGCGAAAGACTTCACAGTGTCAACACGTCGTAGTTTGATGCTGTTGAACGTTTTGCTTACAACATTCGATACGCAACATTCACCAATTTTGCGAACTTGGTCACAGTTCACAGTTTCGTCGGCCACAAGCCCGGTCGCTATAGAGAATAATTGTAGTGGATCTCTATTCTGAAAGGGGGAATGCACTCTGAGCCAGTTCAATAATTTGGTGATATCATTGGCATCAGTCAATTGTGAACTTTGACGGAGATCCCGATGTTGTTCGCCATGACCAGTGTGAACATGAACAAAATTTTCGAGAGCATTACATATCGGAAGGCAAAGAGGTAGTCCATGTACCCATTTCGCAACAGTGCTATCGGTTATTCCCCTGCCATGTGTGAGACCACCAGGGAGCTTGAACATTCTCATTAAACGCTGCTCTATGGTCTGATCAGAATATATCCCGTCCCAGAATTTATCTGAGCGCCTTATGGTAAAGTAACCTTTCTCAGTGAACAACTTCAAATCATCCTGTTGCATTATTTCTGTTAGCTCATTCATCTGCTGCAAATAGAGATGAGAACTTTTTGCGTATGCAAAATGACCACCTGCGTGAAATACTGGAATCATATTGCGAACACAATATGTGTGGAGTTCCCAGTCGCCTGTGTGCTCTGCTCTCAAGAACAACTGGAGAAGACCTATTTGCTCGTAGTATTGTACCCAAAGCTTTCCTGTGCGTCCTGCGGACGCATTCTGGAGCAGTTCGTGTAATTTTGACAGTAGATGGTTGACACTTTCTGGATTGACAGCGTCAGCTGTTGTACAGTCACCTCTGGCAAGTCCACAGAATATTTCATTGACTTCTGTGCAGTCTATGTTATCTAGTGTTCGGCTTTCTTCAAACACAAGTTTTGTAATGGCAATTTGTGTTAGCAAATGGGCACGAACTGCTCTTGAATATGCATGACCACTGATCAAATGATGGATTGACCCACCAGCATAAACAGTCCCCCAAAGTTCATCCAAGCCGCTACAGCCATGATCGAACCAATTGCCCCTAAATATGACATAATCATATGGAAGCCGCCGAGTCTAACGAAACATTACATGCCAATGCATCTTGAGTGTAGGCGATCACCACATTATGTGATTTAATCGAACATGGAAATTGAAACAATGATGCTATAATACGGTATTTGAATGAGAAAAGTCGATGACGTTTGAATTTGAGTTTAGGGGGTATGGTTAATATTTCACGTTTCTCCAGTTCATTATGGAATAAATGACTATTGTTATATATCATTATAAAGCCACTGCTTTTCTGCAATTTTTGATATATAATTTAACTCCCAAAGTAGTCGTAGATTTGATTTAATGGACGTTGTGTACCGTTGTGTGTATGAAAACAATAATTTTTTTTTCGTAATTTTGTATATTTTCGTGAATATTTCACCATTGAGTGTGAGGATTGGTACAAAGTTGGCATTTTCTTTTGGGGATATGTATTCTCAATATAATTCAGCACGATATTTATGATTCTCACACTACTAAGGCGAATAAGAATGAGAAATATGGAGCTGGGTCGAATTTTTTTTTTAAATTTTTTTTTCATCAAAAAAACGCTATAACTAAAAAAGCTCAACTCGGATTCGTGGGGACTTTTCACACTTTATCCGCAATGTGTGTCCCGGAAACATATAAAAAAATCAGCTTTCTCCGATTTTTTTCCTTACTTTCTCATTTTTATGTCTAATGTGCCTGGACTATATGTTGTCAAAGATCTAAAACACATTATTTATAACATGTGAGCTGTCCATCCATGTTCATGAACAATTTCTTTTTTTTTGCATTTTAAACTTCGAAAAAACAAAAAAAACAATTTTTTTTTAAAACACGACGGCAAGGGGAATGACGGGCGCTTGTTTTGGGGCTAGATTTTCATATAGCTCCCTAATCCCGTTTCACTACAGAGAACCAGATTTGGAATTGGACTTGGTGGAGGTATGTTAGCACCTACGGTACAACGCCTTTGGTTATATAATATCCTTTTTAATACTTGTTTTGTTAGACAAGCCCACAGGCTTTTTTCCTTTCCTCTGGTCATCAAAAGTGCTCTAATGGCTACACCGCTTATAACATAACATAATTTAAATTAATAAATTTAATCCGATCAGCTCTGCCAGAACACAATCATTGATGATAACCGTACTCATTCTATATAACGGCAGTATAGGTGGTATTCATTTACCATTTCTCAAGCATATCCCCATATACATAGGAATCTCAAGCAAGCTAGACATTACGCAATGGTAGTTAAAAGAAATTATGCCACCTCCAACCTTAATATGCCTCTATCAATCATCTTACCATGGCGGGTAAAAGCATTTTCGACTAGATTCAGGAAAGCGACGACTACAAACTCACAGCTAAATGCAAAAATGTCATCGACATAAACGATAACAGTGTCACTGATATACCATATAACCCATATGGCCACCCTTGCTCATATTATAGCTCTGACCAATTCAAACTTGTTTCATCGAAAAAATGAATCTCGTTATTCAGTATTAACTGCAGAAGTCTGAATGCGAATTGGGATTCTCTAGTAAATCTACTACATGGGTTACATAATGGAGAAAATGATTTTGATGTAACCGGACTATCAGAGGTTTTCACTGTCCATGAAGATTTGCAATATAGCCTCAATGGATACCATCCACTACAATTAAAACGACCCAGTAACGATGACGGGAGGGGAGGTGTGGGTCTCTTTATCAGAGAAAACATTTCATTTCAAATACATTCTGAACTTACGGTGGAATATTCTAAAATTGACAGAATTTTGCGTCGGTCAAAATGACCTATAGATTTCAACGTGTGTAGGTCAAAGTAAGTTTGGTGTAGGTCATTGTCTTTGATCCACCACTTATTTCGATCCTTGGCCACTGTGCCTCCCACGTGTGCACTCAGGATTAAGTGCCTTGCCCCAAAACACAGTTACTGCTGGTCAGGAGTGAATCGTGGACCTTTCACTTTGTATCATATTATGCTCCAAATGCTTGAAAAATTTGAGCAAGATGACTGTAAAAAGTTTTGAGACCTTTGAAAAATGGTGAAATTTTGATGGTTTTGGCAGAAAATTTTGAAAAGAAGCGTTTTCACGAATATGACGAAACCTCATTTCACTAGATTTTGTGACAATTTGGTTGAAATCGTACAGCTTGTTTTTGGGCTATGTTGAAAAATGATGAAATTTTGAAAGTTTTGGCAGAATATTTTGAAAATAGGCGTTTTCACAGACAGGACGATACCTCATTTCATTAGATCTTATGTCATTGCATAAGTATGCCAAATTTGATTGAAATCGTACAGCTTGTTTTCGAGCAGTGCAATAGACAAAATTGACGGCGGAAATGAAAATAAAAATAAAAACTAGAGAATTGTAATTTGTTGGTCAAATTAGTGGGCTTTCCCAACTTTTTAATGTGAAAAGGAAGACTGTATTGTACACGAAACTATCAATCATTTTGATTATCTTTAAACCTGATAACAAGAGCTTTGTTAAGGAGGCAGATCTCGTGGGGCCCGATAGGGAGAATCTTGCTGCTTTAAAGGCTATAGGCGGACAATAAAAACAGAGATCCAGCAAATAATTAGAGAGAACAAAGAAGCGAGAGATGAACTGAAAGCCAACTTAAAAAACAACATGATACTGAATTTATTCTTCGTTATTATATTGTGGTAAAACAGGACCTGCCAACCAAAGCCTGAGGAGGAACTTGATTAAAGTATGCTGCTCAGGTGTCAGCGATTAGCTAAACTTGAATAAATAGATATGTTATGGGTATGACATAGCCATATATGACATGTTGAAGCTGACCTTAAATACCTATAATTTATTCATTCTCTACCGTTCCGTCTGTTTGTGAATGTCTGGGGCATGCCAACAAAAGAGGGTAGGCTTTCCACTCAGACGATTTCTCTATCTTTCCAACATAACTATTTCAGATAAGATGAAATACATGCAATACAAACTAAACTGTACTCATTCTTGTGATTAGGATGCTGGGGTGGGGTGGGAAGGGTGGGGTGAGGGTCTTAAATCACACAAAAAACTTAGTGGTAACGTTTGTCTACTGTCATTGCTGCACCTGTTGAAACCAAAATATCTGTCATCCTTTACAAAATGACAGAAAAGAGCAACCAAAGTTGGCTAATTTCTGACATTAAAAGTTAAACAGTAACTTTCTTCTGCAATCAATGTTGCGTCTATCCATACCAAAAACATTGTTACAACAAACTTGCATTTTGAGAAATTTGCCCTTGAAGTTGGTCAATTTTGATGAGAATCTGCTATATTCATGTCATTTTGCCAATAGGAGTTAACTTTGAAATATTTGAGTGGTTATTTTAGTGTATCATATTATGCTCCAAATGTTTGGAAAATTGGAGCTAAATAACTGTGAACAATTTTGAGACTTTTAAAAAATGGTGAAATTTTGATGGTTTTGGCAGAATATTTGGAAAATAAGCCTTTTCACGGATATGACGATACCTCATTTCACTAGAGTTTTTGACATTACATAAGTATGCCACATTTGGTTCAATTCGTACAGCTTGTTTTTGAGCCATGCGACAGACAGAATTGAGGGAGGAAATAAAAAATAAATAACAATAAATAGAGAAGGAAATTTTGGAAAATGGAGAATAACAAGAGTCTTTCCCAAACTGGGTTTGCGAAAGCCTGATAAAAACTGGAGAATTGTAATATGTTGGACAAATTGCTTTCCCAACTTATAATGTGAAAAGGCGAGCTGTTTTGTACACGAAACTACCAATCATATTGATTATCTTTACACCTGAGCTTTGGCAGTGGCATGAGAAATCGCCAGGTTAACCCCTCCTTTGTCTCGCACAAATTGTCTGTTCGGTTCAAGTAGCAAACGTACAAGCCTAAGGTGGGCAGATATTGTCTGTACTTAACAACGCAAGTTGGAATGTAAGTTACAATTTTTCTATTTTGAAAAAAAATGAGTACAGAAAATGGGAAAACTCACTTGAAATCGACTTTGTTGGACGTACAAGTAACCATAGCAGATACTGGGTTAAGCCCTACTTCAAAACTTACAAAAGGAAAATTGTTTAATTCTGAAGAATCTCCTTTTCTGAGAGTTCATGGACTACCAGGCGCCACTGGTTTCTAACACAAAAAGTACTTAAGCTCAGCTAGACTAACTTTCTGCAAAACAATCACAACACCTGGGGTCACATCGCGGTCATTATAGCAGTCCATCATTTGGAACCTCCACTACACTCTGATATTTCTTCAAAATAATATCATCCAGGTATCAACCTCTGGTCATCCTGCCAATTCTACTTTTCAAACGGTATTCAGGACCTACAGCCTACGAAAGTCGCTAAATCAGTCACACGAGACCTCCTTTGTTTTATTCCTTCACAATAAGTTATTCCTTTGTCTTCAGTCTCACCTTGTTTGTCATTTAGTTTACATTTTCACCCCATCGTCACCGACACACGACCATCAAGTCTACACCCGAAAATGGAGACTCATGTGGTACCAGTTTTCATTCTATTTTAATCTCCTTAACCCCTCTTTCTTTTTCTGCAGGTGTCCAGTGGACTTCCTATCGCAGCTCCATGGTGGTGGTGGTGGGGGGGGGGGGGGGGCGCACTTTGCATTGGGTATCTTAACCACCTACTTTGCAGAACAGGAGAACGAGGAGGATTAGCCATTCCAGCATTGTATTTTCTTCCCGTCTCCTTATTCAGGGTTTAGAGCTTTCTTTCAGTCCACAATCCACGACTGACTAACCACCATACTTGTAGGTATGCAGGCTTTCTTTCAGACCCCATACAGGGCTGACTTTATCATCTTACGCACAGGTATGCATCATGGAATGTTGGGTTGCTTGGTTACATTCTCTCTATCAATGCACCATGCCATTCCTGGATCCGTATTTTCCAGTAAATTCAAGATACACAGACTCTTCTGGTACCAGCTTCATGGGTTCACTTTCTCCCCAGTAAGTATTACACATTTTCCTGCAGACACCTGTGTACATTTTGCAGCATACACACTGTGTGTATGTGATCCAGCTGCCATAAAATGAGCCGCGCATATTCAGCTGCTGAAACCTGTATATATTGCAGCGTAGACGCCGTGGACTGCCATAAGATAAGCAGGCGCCAGTTGGGGGAATTATGAAACAGTTTTTGACTGAATGCTTGGAGCTTAGGAGAGAGAGTGAGGAGAAATACTCAGGCGGGGTACTGGGTTACTGTAGGCCTCTTCGTCAGAGGACCGCGACAAATCAGCGGAGATGAATGAATGAAAGGTTTTAGCGCGCCGAAGGCGCGCAGGGACGATGTGGAATTTACAAATCCCTTGCGACCCGGTTAGCCTTATTTTCTTTCACTTGGATCTTGGATCACACAGGCCTAGCTTTCCTATTGCCTCAAATGGGGTCTGACGGGGTATGAACGCGGTTAGAATTCCCGGCAGTTTGCATTGGAGTGATAGACTGTCAAAGACCAAACCCTCAATGCCATTAAGACTATTAGAGAGTGGGCTCTATTCGGTTCCAGCTTGGCGATGGTAGAGGTTTGAGTCCCACCATGGTGGCGAGCCAGAATATAATGTTGTGCGATGGCAATTTTAAGGGAAAAAGAAAAAAGAAAACCAAACAGCAACGCCGGTTTGGTAGCGGCCCCGGTATATGACCATAGCGGTTACAAAAAAGGAATGGAGAAAGCTCCAACAGTTTAGTTTGAAAAAACCGGGAGTCATCCATCAAGCCTTCTGGGAGATAGGATGCCGTATGTGATTTTGAGGTATCTGGTTATCCTTCGGGAATTCCAAATGACCTCCAACACCCCCCCCCCCCCCTACAAAAAAAAACCCTTAACAGGGCTGTTTGCTGGCAAGATTGTTTCAATCCTTGCCTTGGTCTTGTTAGGTTTTCTGCACATCTTTGCTTGAGGATTGTTTCAATCCCTCATAGTTTGTCATTCAGTTTGGTCGTGTGTCTGATGAGATAGAGGAGGTAGAAAAGATAGAGAGCTGGAAATTAGAGCAATTCGGTTTTTAATTTACAACTTTTCCGTCCTTTTGGATGGGGAAGCCAGCATTTTTTCCCCGAGATTTATATCTCAGGGAGGGGAGACCCGGCAGCAGGTGGAGATTTTCCTCGCTGTTTGCAACTCCCACTGGTAACAGAGGCAAGCTTTCGTGCGCATCGTGTCACCTGCAGCCAGTTCTAAATTTAGGTCACAGAATGCCTGGCTCGCCCCATCACAATGATGTAATCTTTAACCCTTTCGATAGACATGCCCCAGATTTAGCCCAAGAACATTAGGTTTCACAAGGGAAAAAATCGGAGCAAGCTGATTTTTTCAGGGAATGTCGAGTACATGTCACTGAACGATTAGACAAAAGTCCCATAAAATCCCAGTTGAGCTTTTTTTTTCTACAGCCTTTTTTCGAAAACGCGTTTGAAAAAAATCAAAAAAAATCGCACGAACTTTGTAACCTCGACTTGATCCAACTGTATTTTTTGTTTACGCGTATTTCGAGCTACATAATGTCTAATATACATTTACCTAGGAGAAAATGTGCATTCTGTGACAATTTCTGCGAAAAATTATTGAAAATTCACAAAAAAGTATCGGATTTACGCAAAAAATGACGATTTTCCTAACGGATTTGCCCAAAGGGTCGTAGTACAGAACGGGATGTTAGTTACACAGACGATAAAAAATCCACCACCATTTGAAGACTTTTATCATTGCTTACAAAATAGACATTATGGAAGACCCCCTCTGCTTCTGGCCGAGTTCCCCTTTTGGCATAAAATTCGTCAGCATGAGAACTCAACTATTTTCGGGCTTGGGACCGAACAGACACGTTTGTGTCTGGCAGCATTAGATCAATAAATAATATTTACAGAATGTACAAAAATCAATAAATAATATTTACAGAATGTACAAATCAATCAACATGGATTAAGTTACATTGACTATTATCAACGCTATATACAGAAATGACATGACCTATATACATATTATTCATCGAACTCAGAAATTTCCGACAGGACAGTGTTTCTGTGGTTGTTACAAGAATCCGAACTGCAATTACACAAACCTGAGCAAGAGAGTCCCGCCTTCTTACACCCACACCTTTTTGTACAAGCACTCTTGCAACCACAACTGATCAGATTCAGTAGGTTATCGGGGGCACATGGCTTTGTGGCTGCAGTCGGTACAAGAAGTCCATTGTCTAGCGACCACCCCCAATCCGTCGGAGGAAGCGAAGTGCCCAGCCATTGTTGGACCTGGAGATAGCATCTGTAGACATGTTGTTGTGCAGCATCGCTGCTTGGTGGGAGTGAGGCTAGGTCGATGGGTTTATTCAGTTTAGATTTTGCTACATAACGCTTGTAAGTGACATATCTATATTGGTCGAGAGAGGAAACAGTTTTACTCCCGTATAAGATCAGGAGAAGTTGTTCCCCGGCAGCGGTTACTGCACTTGATGTACTGTCATCCGCCAAAATTGTGTTGACATACTGTTGTGAGTCGCTAGTAACATCGGAGACAATTGTACTGAATACTTTCTTCTTACCAACTCGAAAGAGTGCAGAAGTGTCACAACCACTTATAGAATGTGCTACAAGGAGGTTGCTTCTATGGTCACCCATTTTGGTTGCTATTTCACTAACTGAAACTAGTAAGTTTGGGGTAATGGAATACATCATGTGAATATTACATCCCGGTTGAACTCGAGAGGTAAGAATGACTAACAAGTCTGTGTCTGTTCCCACAACGACAACATTGTTGTCATCTTGAGCGATGTCAAGTGCAGTTTCGGCTATCAGTACATCAGCATCAGCCTCGGCCTGCTTGGACTGAATATTGATAGCAGATAGCTCCTGCATTAGAAGATCGATCAGTTGGGTTTTGTTCTTGGCATTTGCAAGGAAATCGGATTGGGGTGTGGTGGCTGGTAACTCGGGTGAGATATTGATATCAATGGAATACCTGTCTTTAGATCTACGGGCTTGTTCCATGCCCTTTGTCGACATTGTACAAGCATAACCATCAAAAACAACCACGACGTTCGCCCCAAAATGTCTCACTAGATAATTGGAATATGATGTACATATGTCCTTATATGACGACTGTTTAGGCCATACAACTGCCCTCAATAAAAATCCACCATCTACAACAAACAGAGAATGTTCTGGGATTTTAGTTTGCTCGGAACCGTATGTTTTGAGGATCTTACCGAGCGTGCTTTTCTGTGTCTTCCTCATTCCAGCAGAATCAAACAATGCTGGTGGTTTCGGGGTGAGTTCATATTTGAGATACTCTTCCATCTCTGCTTGTGACTGAATAACACATGCGATGCGGTTGAACAGAATTGTGGGGTCAATCACTACCTTACTTCCACGGACTTTGATGCTATTTGCCATCGATGCGAAAGACTTCACAGTGTCAACACGTCGTAGTTTGATGCTGTTGAACGTTTTGCTTACAACATTCGATACGCAACATTCACCAATTTTGCGAACTTGGTCACAGTTCACAGTTTCGTCGGCCACAAGCCCGGTCGCTATAGAGACTAATTGTAGTGGATCTCTATTCTGAAAGGGGGAATGTACTCTGAGCCAGTTCAATAATTTGGTGATATCATTGGCATCAGTCAATTGTGAACTTTGACGGAGATCCCGATGTTGTTCGCCATGACCAGTGTGAACATGAACAAAATTTTCGAGAGCATTACATACCGGAAGGCAAAGAGGTAGTCCATGTACCCATTTCGCAACAGTGCTATCGGTTATTCCCCTGCCATGTGTGAGACCACCAGGGAGCTTGAACATTCTCATTAAACACTGCTCTATGGTCTGATCAGAATATATCCCGTCCCAGAATTTATCTGAGCGCCTTATGGTAAAGTAACCTTTCTCAGTGAACAACTTCAAATCAACCTGTTGCATTATTTCTGTTAGCTCATTCATCTGCTGCAAATAGAGATGAGAACTTTTTGCGTATGAAAAATGACCACCTGCGTGAAATACTGGAATCATATTGCGAACACAATATGTGTGGAGTTCCCAGTCGTCTGTGCGCTCTGCTCTCAAGAACAACTGGAGAAGACCTATTTGCTCGTAGTATTGTACCCAAAGCTTTCCTGTGCGTCCTACGGACGCATTCTGGAGCAGTTCGTGTAATTTTGACAGTAGATGGTTGACACTTTCTTGATTGACAGCGTCAGCTGTTGTACAGTCACCTCTGGAAAGTCCACAGAATATTTCATTGACTTCTGTGCAGTCTATGTTATCTAGTGTTCGGCTTTCTTCAAACACAAGTTTTGTAATGGCAATTTGTGTTAGCAAATGGGCACGAACTGCTCTTGAATATGCATGACCACTGATCAAATGATGGATTGACCCACCAGCATAAACAGTCCCCCAAAGTTCATCCAAGCCGCTACCAGCCATGATCGAACCAATTGCCCCTAAATATGACATAATCATATGGAATTTGTTTATGAGTACACATCAAGGGCGTGCACACATTACATGCCAATGCATCTTGAGTGTAGGCGAACACCACATTATGTGATTTAATCGAACATGGGAATTGAAACAATGATGCTATAATACGGTATTTGAATGAGAAAAGTCGATGCCGTTTGAATTTGAGTTTAGGGGGTATGGTTAATATTTCACACGTTTCACCAGTTCATTATGGAATAAATGACTATTGTTATATATCATTATAAAGCCACTGCTTTTCTGCAATTTTTGATATATAATTTAACTCCCAAAGTAGTCGTAGATTTGATTTAATGGACGTTGTGTACCGTTGTGTGTATGAAAACAATAAAAATTTTTTTCGTAATTTTGTACATTTTCGTGAATATTTCACCATTGAGTGTGAGGATTGGTACAAAGTTGGCATTTTCTGTTGGGGATATGTATTCTCAATATAATTCAGCACGATATTTATGATTCTCACCCTACTAAGGCGAATAAGAATGAGAAATATGGAGCTGGGTCGAATTTTTTTTAAATTTTTTTTTTTCATCAAAAAAACGCTATAACTAAAAAAGCTCAACTCGGATTCGCGGGGACTTTTCACACTTTATCCGCAATGTGTGTCCCGGAAACATAAAAAATCAGCTTTCTCCGATTTTTTTCCTTACTTTCTCATTTTTATGTCTAATGTGCCTGGACTAATTATTTAGTTTTCCTATTGAGGACGCGATGCACATTGAGTTCTATTATTAATTCGCTGTCTTGAAGTCTATTTAGAGTTTTGCTTTGAAGATCTTTTAAGCGCATTGCTATAGTGTCTATTTTTGCTATATCGTGAAGTTGTTTTATCGATGTCCACGTGGGCTTGCGCAGAGCCACGCGCAAGGCATGATTTTGGACTCGTTGTAGTTTTTCAATGTTGGTTTTATTCAGGTCATTTGTTATTATGGCCCCATACTCTAGTACTGGGCGTATATGTGATTTGTAAAGATTGAGGAGAATTTCTTTATTGGCTCCCCAAATTTTACCTCTAATCATTTTCAGGAAATTGATGCGTTTAGGGGCTTTGACGGTGACTGAGTTTATGTGATTGTTTAGATTGAGACTGCTATCCAGGTTGAATCCCAGAAACTTTGCCTCATTACTAGCTTCAAGTTTATGATCGTAAAGCTTAAGCTCAATATTAGGGATAGGCTTTTTCCTTTGTTTTTTTATAGAATGTGATTCTTTGTGTTTTCGTGGCATTTAGCTTGATGCGCCACAGAGCGCACCAGGCCTGCAGGTCGCGGATGGTATCCTGCAGGCGGTTTTCTATTATGTTTCCAGACTTACTGGCCGTCCACATTCCTTTGTCGTCTGAGAATTGAGATAGTTCAACATGGTTCTTCCCTAGTTTGTCAATGTCATTCACATATATTATAAATAGAAGCGGGCTGAGGACCGAACCCTGTGGAGTGCCCGCTTCGAGTTTTACCTCGGCTGACACTTCGCGGTTGACCCTCACTTTGATTTTTCGATCAGATAAAAATGATGATATGATCCTTAGAATTTTGGTAGGTAGCCCCATTTTAGCTAGTTTGTATCTCATGCCATTGTGCCAGACAGAGTCAAACGCTTTTTCTACGTCGAGTAATAGCGCGGTTCCTATTTCATTTTGACTGAACGCCGTTTTCATATAATCTACCAATCTATAAACATGCTCGATTCCCTCTCTTTGGCTCCTGTATGCCCTTTGCCACTTATTGAAAAAGCTGATTGATTCGAGATGGCTGCGGAGTCTAGTCGTGAGAATCCGTTCGAAACTTTTTCCAATACAGCTGAGTAGGCTGATTGGGCGGTAATTAGCTGGGTTGCTCAAATCCTTGTCGGGTTTGGGTATCATGACTCCTGTAGCTACTTTCCAACATTTTGGGAAGTATCCACTAGAGAGACAGCAGTTTAGGAGGTTAGTGAGTCTACCGAAAAAAGTGTTGGGACATTGTTTCAGGATTTTGTATGAGACCTCGTCCCCTCCTGGGGAAGAAGAAGACTTACATTTTTTAATTGTGTTAGCCACTTTTTCTTTGCTTATTGGTTCCGTGAGTTCATGGCCATCCCCGTCCTCGGGCGTTTGGCTGAAGTTGGCATCGTTAAACGTTGTCTTGTTGTCTTGAACAAATTTGTTTACTTTTTCTTTGAACTCGTCATCAAACCTATTACCCTCATGTGGACGATGATATTTCTTAAGGAGCTCAGCGAAGGCGCTAGCCTTCGCCTTGTCATCCAGGGCCATAGTTCCATCGTTGATCTTTAGTGCCTTACTGTTGGCGTCTGTATGTTTTTGTCCAGTAAGGGTTTTAAAAGTATCCCAAAACTTTTTAGTCTCCCTGAGTCCATTTAGATTTTCCGTTGCTTTTTCCCACCTCACGCGATTGTCGTTTGCTATTGCTTTTTTAACTTCGCCGTGGAGGCGATTATATACGGCTTTAAGTTCGACCTTTTTAGTTGGAAGTTTTTCTGATTTGTATGCACGGAAGGCCTTTCTTTTTTGTTTTATTATTTGGAGTGTGGTTTCAGTTATTCTGTTGGCCCGCGGTTTAACTGTCTTTTTGGGACAAATCTCATCAAGAGTGTTGTTAATGACTTCACTGAGATTGGTACATGCTTGCTCGAGCTTGCAGGTATTCATTGGGTCGTTTTTGTTTATTTTAACTTGAATTATTTTTCTGAAGAGGTCCCAGTCAATTTTGGATAGATTCCTCCTCCTCATTGTGGGGTGTCTTGCGGGTCCGCTGCAACCGTGTAATGTAGCATGAACAGGCAGGTGGTCGCTACCTAAATCATCGTCCCCCACATATATGTCTTGCATTTGATTAGTTAGTGATTTACTGGTTATAATTAGGTCAAGGATGTCGGATTGGTGGAGGGTGTTGTTACTGACGTGAGTAATGTCGTGGTCGTTATTTAATACAAAAAGATCAAATTGTTCGATGATATTGAAGAGAGCGTCGCCATTGGGCTCCGTTTTATTGCATCCGAAAACCTGATGTTTGGCATTGAAATCACCTAAGAAAATACAGTGTTTGTGATTTTTCACAAAGAATTCAAAGACTTTGCTGTCAACTGTTTTTTTCGGTTCATTATAATATGAGATTAAGGCAACTTTTTTTATGATCTAGTTCAATCTCAGCGGCAATCACCTCTGCGTTGAGATGATCGCTTGATATCGTTTTATATTTTAAGTCCTGCCTTATGAGGAGAGCGACTCCGCCTCCACGTTTTGTGGGACGGTCTCGTCTAATGATGTTGAATCCACTTAGCAAAAATGTCTTACTTGGCTTTAACAAATCAGCGGAGGGCCGAAGATTTATTATTATATCATGTTTGTATTATTCTTGGGTATCCATAAATATGCTACTGTACACACGTGGAAGCAAAGTGTTTCAAGTTTACCCTCTCCAAACTGATAGAAACTAGAGGCTCTAAAGATCATTTAATCGCTCACTTGGCAGAACTACATATAAAAATGTGATTTCCCATAGTGTTTCCATGGTAACCTCGAGTTACAGTTGCGGCAAAGTATGCAAGGTGGAAGAAGATAGGATTGTTCAAAATAGACCAATCAGACCAATCCAGCCCGCAGGCAGACATATGGGCGGGTGTGTGGGCGGGCACGTGGGGGGGGGGGGGGGGGTCGAGCAGGCAGGCAGACAGATGAACGAACGAACGGATGGACTGACAGATGGATGGACGGATGCATGGTGACAGACAGATTGCATTTCATAATATTCCAGCCATAATTGGTGGAAATCCATATCTACTTCTCTGAAACTATATGGGCAGGGTTAAGTCAGGAATCAACAGCATCATAGTAATACTGTTTACTAAATAGGTGTCAGCACACATTTATGAATTCTGTTTCAATAAAAATCAGTAAAAGAAGGTTAATGAACATTTTGAAAATTACAGTTTTTCAGACAATACTCTCTTTCAAAGAGCGTTCGTTGGGTAAAGGGTTACACAAAGAACAACATTTTTTTCAAAGGATTTGTTATTATGTCTATCTTGAATGAATGATAAAATCCAAGAATAATACTGTGGAAAATATTTGTATACTACCGTTTAGAGCTGACCAGTAAATTACACCAAGTTTTCCAAACACCTGTCACCAATCACAACTTAACAGTTTTTTTTGTGATAACATATAGTAGCAAAGTTGTTTCCAGTTCTCATCCCAACATAAAATCTGTACACAATATTTTATCACTGTTTCATTTTTCAGTGGAGAAAACTGCTACAGTACGTGGCGAGAGTATTATCACTAAAATCACCTACAGAGTAGAAATTTCACCCAATTAATAGCTGCAAATTTGTTGCAAAGCAAAACAATCACAAGCAAAGTTCCAGCCAATAGACTTCCATGTTTAACCCTGAGGTCCTCTGGCTGGCACATTGCTTGTGTTTTTTTTGTCCATATGTACAGACTTTGAAATTGATACTTTGGGTGATTATTCCACTACACAGGTGATTTAGTTACAATCCACTTACTGTATTATTCAAGTTACTCTGCAGCATGGGATTTATATTTTCATAATAACATATAACAGCAAAGTTGTTCCTCTTAAGTTGAGTGCCCCAGTCATCAATGTTAAATTTCAAAACATTTCGCACTGTGGTTTCAGAAATGATTTTTCAAAATCCACCAACCAGAATCAAAGAATGCCTCTAGCGGCCATGTTTCTGCGATGCACGGGAATAAAATGAGGATCGTTTGTAGAAGACCTGCCATAGACTATCCCTGCCAGGTTTGGTTCACGTCGGTTCAGTAGTTCCAGAAAAGAAGATGAAAATGTGATTTCTAGGGTTTCTACAGTAATTATAAGCCGCAATTGCAGCCATGTTTGCCACCAGATCAACATTAGATGTGGATCGTTTGTAGAGGAGGTCCCAGTCATCATTCGTGTAAAGTATCAAAACATATGGCCTGGCAGTTTCAGAGGAGAAAATTTTTGAATATACACCAACGAGAATCAAAGAATGCCTCTGGTGGCTATATTCTTCATCCGACGCGAATAAAATGAGGACAGTTTGTAGAGAACCTCCCATAGACCATTGTTGCCAAGTTTGGTACACAACGGCTCAGCGGTTCCAGAGAAGAAGATGAAAATGTGAAATGTTTATGGAAGCCGGACTACGTACGACGGACGACGAACGATGGACGACGAGGGACGCCAAGCGATAGCAAAAGCTCACATGGCCCATAGGCCAGGTGAGCTAATAATAATAATAATAATAATAATAATAATAATAATAATAATAATAATAATAATAATAATAAAAAATAGAGAAGAAAAGTTTTTGAAGAGTGCAAACTGGGTTTGGGAAAGCCTAATGAAAGATGAAAAAAAATAATGAAGAAGAATGTTTGAAAAAGAAGAATAACAAGAGTCTTTCCTAAACAGGGTTTGGGAAAGCCTAATAAAGATAATGCAAAAAACAACTGTCACGAAACGCAACTCAGACTTAAAGAATAATTATCCGCGCATAAGGAAACGTTGTTATGTGGCCCTTTAGGGGACGTCCAACCTAACTTTGGTCAAATTTCATGCAATTTTCTTTCAAGTCTAAAAAAGGCCCAAAGTTAATAACCCCAATAAATTATATACCAAAATGCTTGGAATGAAATATAGAACATGTGGAAACTGAAATGTGCCATGGAACTGCTGTCATGTGTAAAAAGCACCACCTGAAAGTCTGTTATGGCATAAGTAAGAGAACACAAAATTTTTACAATAAAATGCCTCAAAATAAAATAACAGCTGTATTCTATAAACACTGAAGTACATACTCGAAGACATCTTTTCCAGTTCATGAAAGTAATAAAGATTGAGACCAAAATTTTCTTTTGTTTATGTTTTGATTTGGGGAGTTCAACAAAGGTCAACTTGAAGGAGTCCACCAGAAGAAGTGTGGAAGGACAAAAGAGTGTCTCCCAATATAAAAATGTATGTGTCACTGTGGTGGTTTGGAAAGAAACTATAATAATCTCCTATGTAGATTGCACTGCAAAGTCATACATCGTAGTTGAATAAATATATTTACAAACCCCTTGCACTGTAACCCCTTTTATCCCATACATCAATTTGATAGTGATTAGATTGTTAAATTTGTCTGGTTTATCAATAAGTATAATAGCTTTGTTTACTCTTGGACACCAATACACTCATGATATCTGTTTGAGAAGAAATAAGGGTAACTGTAACCTGTCACTGCAATAAACCATCTAATGTACTTAAAAGTACATTGTTATTAAAAACACATCAAATCAACCTCACATAACCATTATTGCATGTACTTTCCCCAAGGAGGCTTATTGGCATATTGAGATCAGCAGGGCACATCCAGAGGGTCTCACATATTTTCTTCAAGAACGCAGTACACAAAGCAATCCCCCAAAAGATGACAAGTGAGCTCCATTTGACACAAAAAAATTCCGGGGGGGGGGGGGAGGGGGGTTCCCTGGTATAACTCTACCTCCGGCACTCAAGGCATATGCCTTTTTTCTCTAAGTTTATCTCTTTTTTTTGGAAGATCCTGGCCACACATGTTCCAAACACTATCAGACAGGTAACCATCCAAATAAGTGTATCTGCAAAAATCATGTTACATTGCAAAACTTTCTTTTTAGACTTTAAGTTCTGAACCTTTCATGCTTCTTACTTCCAACTATAACACTTAAGTTATCGATGAATGGATGAATAGAAAAGTCCTGACATAATCAACCTTTTGAGTTCCATAATCCTTCATAACAGCTCCGATAAAAGTGTCAAACATCAGATTGGTGGCTTTATACAGAATACTCATTAGGTTATTGCTTGATAAGTAATAGCAGCGAAATCGTCACCTGAAATATTTTGTAGCAATACATTTGAGGGTATCAGCAGGCACTTTCCAACAAATTGTAACAAATCAACTAGTTATAAACAAAATTTTCTAACTCAAAAATGTGAAAATGTACCACAACTCTGAAAAAATGTGGGAAGAAACACACAGGCATTGTTTTCCCATGATGCTCGATCACAACACCAAATATCCTTCAAATTGGAGTAGCAGTGGTTGAGATACAATCGAGAATGTTGGTATATGTAATGATGTATGGGTAAGAGGACAGAGGTCACCACTGCACGGCCCTAGATGCACCTTTGATTTTACAACTTCCAGGTCTGGGGCAAAATAATCGCAACACACACACCTTATCAATTCATAATTTCAGTATAATAAAAGGAATTATCAATTTTAATTAATTTATAGATGATGGGAAATATTTGGCTTCTTTCGCCTTCTCGTACTATTAATTACCACAAACAATATCAGTTTGATGACGACCAACGAAACTGAACGAATGTGGTCTGGTTAAAAAGTAACTCGGCATGGATAACGAAAAAGTTGCGAATATTTCGTGTATTTCATTTGTTTAAAAGCCAATTGCAGCTAATTTTGACCGTGGATTCGATAATTCGTTTCGGTTTGGACCACACGATCACGCTGACAGCGGTTATGTTTACTGTGATATGCAAATTGGGAGATAGTTTCCGGTGAAGGAGATTTGTCACATTTGTCAGTGTAAAACGTTGACAAAAGACACTGCTCGACGCTTGTGTTAGTATGGTTGGTTGCAAGAAAAAACGAAATTCTCAGCATCGTCCAAACGTACCTTATTTAAAAGCGCGAATGCATCATTTTCAACCCATCTTGAATCGGTCCTTTGCAGACTTCAAACAGAACCGCGAAAAATTCCATGGTTACTAGAAAGTAAATAACTTCCCAACATCGGGGGAAATCAACACGATCAATATAGTTCCAGGTCACTTGGAATATACTGAAAAGTGATTTCTGAAGCATTCTGCTTACTTTGTTATGAATGTTGCATTATTTTATGAGTATCGTCCCGATTTTATACACTCGGTTATTTTTTTTTACAAGTGGTTCATGTTGTCTTTCTAGTGCGCAATAATTCAGATTTTTTGTCAACAAAAATGTTCAGACGGCCTGTAAACACGAGAGGGAATTTCGAACCATATTTTGCAGTTATGACATTAACAGCTCAAGTATTTGCTGTCACCCGTTTGCAAATCCGCTCATACACTGTCTCGAACAAATAAAGGGCGTGATCACGTCCTTGCATTCTTACGATTGCCGAAATTGAGTATTTCTGCAAGAACCACGTCGTAATCACATGACCGGAATAAACATCATTGAAACATAGCCACATCCGGAACATCCAAAATTTGTGTTAGTGTTATTACATTCAAACATCAAAACCCGCCAGAGTGTGTGTCAAAAACAATGCCTTCTCCGAGTCTGCAGTATGTTATCATTATATTGAGGTCAAGGCTTTCGATTTTTTTGTTTTGTGGTTTTACCAGTTCGTTACTTAGGCCATTGGCAAATTAATCTTCTTCAAAATCATAAAATTCACTTTTTTCCTGAAAAAAGTTATATGTACCTTTTCTATGTACTTTACTCATTATTTTGATATATAATTTGCCCTTCCTTACTTCTCTTATCTGCTTCTGAGGCAATGGGAAAAATGTCAACAAATTGACTAAAGTTTGGTTGGACGACCCCTTAATCTAATTCGTAGTTTTAATACGAGAGTATCTCAATCTCGGTGCAGTGAATTTTGAGCATCAGGAAGTTTCCAGCCTTGTGAAAATTATATATATATATATGGGCTATTTTGAAGTAGGGGTGGTATCAGGTCAATTAGAGCTTAATTATCTCTTTAGATCAGGTTTCCGGACACCTGGATTGGTATTATTTACCAGAGCAGAAGGAAGGGAAACAACTGAAATATTTTGTCATTTAATTTAGAAATAAATTAACTCAAATTGTTAATAGCGCTTAATTAACGAAGGATATTGAAAACTTTTTTTAACTTCGCTTTTCAATTCAATTTTTTCATTCAGAAACCATGAAAGATCCAGAGGCTTATGTTCTCTTGAAATTTATTTTTAATACTTTAAATATTTGTTTAAGAGAATTTACTTTCTGTTTTTGAGAAGAACACTCACAATAGGTCATGCTAAATTTCAAATACACTGCTTTAAGGCAACTATAAAATCAACATTGTTGTTATGAGATATTTTTCTTGTTGTCTTTTTCCTTTAGTTAAACACGTTCTGAATAAGAAAACCACTACAAGGTATACTTTTATGCTGCAGCTACTGTCCATTTTGCCCTGGAATGCTCAATTTTGAGTGTTTTGGTAGACATAATGCACAACTTTGTATTCAATTAACAAAACTTCAATTTCCATGTGGCATTCAAGTAACTCATGTGAAGGGATGAAGACTTTGAATTTGAAATGAACTGCCTGGAGGCAGCAGATTTCAAACATTTAGATTGCTCGTGAAACAGTCAATCTACTAATCAACTTCATAGTGCCGTTAAATGACGTGCAACAGCGAATATGTCTTTTCTGACTTCTCCCTCATGTACACTGAGTTCTCACTCCTGGCCCCTGACTTCTCCCTAAAGTTTCTGGAGCTCCCTAAAACAGCTGCAGACTGACCCTTGAAAAGGGAAGGAGTCCAAATTTACAAGTCAAATAGGAAGGACCTTATACTATTATTGATGTTATTTCTGACCTACTGTACAAGATAAAATGGTCCCCAAAACTGGCCCAAATATTGTACATGTTAACCGACTAAAACCTCATTTTTACCGAGTAAGGAAGTGGTTTTACCGAGAACTGAAACCGACCACACGTTCTAAAAGTAATCAGAATGTGAACTATTCCATGGAGTAAGTTTAACCAATATTTGTGAAGAAACAGAACTATTGATGTATAACCAGTTAAAATAAACCTATTTACAAACCATTAATTACCAAGGTAGTTAAGCATATTTATTCATTTTTCTTTCAGAATGGCAAATGAACCAGAATACCAATATCGAGACTGTGGCAAGAGATTTTTTAACAAAGAGAAATTGAAAAAGCACTCCAAGGACAGTCACGGAGAATGAGTGTCATGTAATTATTGTAATTATAAAGTATCCCAGTTTCGGAGAGAAAACATGAGATGCCACATGCTTGCAAAATACAAAAACATCATGAACCGCAGTGATAAACACAGAGACACGGGAAATATATGTTCCACAGATATTCACCTGACATAACATCCAAATCGCTAAAATCAAAACCCACCAACGAAACCAAGAAACCACATAAAGGCAATGAAAAATCCAAAACCATCAATGAAACTACAAAAACCAAAAAAGGCGATGAGAACTAGATCTGCAAGCAGCCATAACAAAACTGAAAACATTGATTTGCTAGTGTCTCAATGAGCCGATTTGGCACGAATTAGCATTCTGCCTTCACAATCTGAAATAATACCATCAACAACTTGTGTGAATCAATCAGCAGAAAAGTTAGCATAACCAGTAATCCACAGCCAGTGTACCAGCATGTGCGAATACAACAGGAAGTGTGAATAACGTGGAACAGGATTTAATTATTTGGAATTGTTTGGTGACATTGAAAATTGAAATGAAAATAGTGGAACAAACAGTTCAGGTTCAAAGGAAAATCGTGAAAATAGTGTTTCAGAATGTGATTCACCTGATGATTCAGAAAACCGTAGTGCACTGTTACCTGCAAGTGATGTGATTGGGGATATTAGAAAATGTAGAACTTTATGATCCAGAGACAAACAATGAACCCTTGGACCTAGTCAAAGAATGATCACTACATCAGAGAGAAGACAATCACCTCCAGCCGCCCACACCATTTACAAACTTTTACCAGTTATCTGCAGGTGTCAGGTTCTATTTATAGGTGCACCTTCACGGTCCTCCTAAACACCGATGGCTGCCGGTGGCTACCGGTGGCCACTGATGGCGACCGATGTCCACCCGATTTAACCACAATTATCACGTTTAAAAACGCAATTCCAATTAAAAAATCTTTATTTGTTGGGGGGTGATCGCTTCCAAAAATTAATTTTGTAAATTAATTACTTTTTTCAGCAAAAAGCACAATAATAGTTCAATGTCCATCTCCCAATCCAGTGAGTGAAAGTGATCATTACTGATGGCCGCTTACCACAAGCCGTTTCAAACATATTTGCCGACTGTAAAAGTATAATTCCCATTAATTTATCTGCATTTCGTGTGGAGTAAACCTCTTCACAACCTGGTTTGGAAAAGCCGAAACCTTACAATAGGTAAAAATCCATTTCCCCATCAAGTGAGTGAAAGTGATCGTAACTGGTGAATCTACCGATAGCAACCCCATTGAACCACAATTATCAAGTTTAAAAATATAATTCCAATTGAATAATCTTTATTTGGTGTGGGGTGACAACTTCCAACAATTTGGTTTTTGTAAATTAATTAAATGGTCCACAAAACTGGCCCAAATATTGTACATGTTAACCGACTAAAACCTCATTTTTACCGAGTAAGGAAGTGATATTACCGAGAAATGAAACCGACCACACGTTCTAAAAGTAATCAGAATGTGAACTATTCCATGGAGTAAGTTTAACCAATATTTTTGAAGAAACAGAACTATTGATGTATTACCAGTTAAAATAAACCTATTTACAAACCATTAATTACCAAGGTAGTTAAGCATATTTATTCATTTTTCTTTCAGAATGGCAAATGAACCAGAATACCAATATCGAGACTGTGGCAAGAGATTTTTAACAAAGAGAAATTGAAAAAGCACTCCAAGGACAGTCACGGAGAATGAGTGTCATGTAATTATTGTAATTATAAAGTATCCCAGTTTCGGAGAGAAAACATGAGATGTCAAATGCTTGCAAAATACAAAAACATCATGAACCGCAGTGATAAACACAGAGACACAGGAAATATATGTTCCACAGATATTCACCTGACATAACATCCAAATCGCTAAAATCAAAACCCACCAACGAAACCAAGAAACCATATAAAGGCAATGAAAAATCCAAAACCATCAATGAAACTACAAAAACCAAAAAAGGCGATGAGAACTAGATCTGCAAGCAGCCATAACAAAACTGAAAACATTGATTTGCTAGTGTCTCAATGAGCCGATTTGGCACGAATTACCATTCTGCCTTCACAATCTGAAATAATACCATCAACAACTTGTGTGAATCAATCAGCAGAAAAGTTAGCATAACCAGTAATCCACAGCCAGTGTACCAGCATGTGCGAATACAACAGGAAGTGTGAATAACGTGGAACAGGATTTAATTATTTGGAATTGTTTGGTGACATTGAAAATTGAAATGAAAATAGTGGAACAAACAGTTCAGGTTCAGTGGAAAATCGTGAAAACAGTGTTTCAGAATGTGATTCACCTGATGATTCAGAAAACCGTAGTGCACTGTTACCTGCAAGTGATGTGATTGGGGATATTAGAAAATGTAGAACTTTATGATCTAGAGACAAACAATGAACCCTTGGACCTAGTCAAAGAATGATCACTACATCAGAGAGAAGACAATCACCTCCAGCCGCCCACACCATTTACAAACTTTTACCAGTTATCTGCAGGTGTCAGGTTCTATTTATAGGTGCACCTTCAAGGTCCTCCTAAACACCGATGGCTGCCGGTGGCTACCGATGGCCACTGATGGCGACCGATGCCCACCCGATTTAACCACAATTATCACGTTTAAAAACGTAATTCCAATTAAAAAATCTTTATTTGGTGTGGGATGATCGCTTCCAGCAATTAATTTTGTAAATTAATTACTTTTTTCAGCAAAAAGCACTATAATAGTTCAATGTCCATCTCCCAATCCAGTGAGTGAAAGTGATCATTACTGATGGCCGCTCACCACAAGCCGTTTCAAACATATTTGCCGACTGTAAAAGTATAATTCCCATTAATTTATCTGCATTTCGTGTGGAGTAAACCTCTTCACAACCTGGTATGGAAAAGCCGAAACCTTACAATAGGTAAAAATCCATTTCCCCATCAAGTGAGTGAAAGTGATCGTAACTGGTGAATCTACCGATAGCAACCCCACTGAACCACAATTATCAAGTTTAAAAATATAATTCCAATTGAATAATCTTTATTTGGTGTGGGGCGACAACTTCCAACAATTGGTTTTGTAAATTAATTGCTTTTTTTCATCAAAAAGCATATAATAGGTCAAAGTCCATCTTCCCATGCGCTGAGTGAAAGCGATCATTACCGATTGTCGCTCAGTTCCAGCCATTTGAAATATATTTGTCGACTGCAGTTAACTGTAAAAGTGTAATTCACATAGAGAATAAGACCTCACGGAGTCGAATTTATTCTGCATAAAATATTGTTTACAAAAAGTTGCTTTAAAACCAAACAGTCACGAGCGATGGCTACCAATTCGAGTTGTGTTTTGATAATACGATAATTGCACCTCCTAGAGGCACTGAACAGAACTGTACCTACATGTACATCGATGCATGAAAGCGACATAACAACAAGAAACTGACCCGCCGCTGATTTGTCAAAAAACGTATATAGACTGACTGATTTGTCAGAACATGTACATGTATAGACTGGTCGATTATAGGAAAACAGCGTTTAGTCAAAACGAAATATGAACAGCGCTTTTCTTGGATATAGAAAAAGCGTCCGACTCGTTATGGCACAATGGCATAAGATATTAACTGAGATATTGGTGCAGAAACGATCACTGAGAATTATAAAGAACAAGAAATTTAATGCACATACAGACCCCTTATTCGATAAGGAGAACATTTTGAAAGTGAACGACTTGTTTAAATTGCACGCATCACTTTTGTACACAATTGGCATTGGGGTAACTTGCCTATCTCTTTCAATGCTTTCTTCGTTTCTTCGAAACTGTAGATCAGCACATTAATAGATGTACTAGACAATCCAGACTTCTTCACATAGGCAGAACAAGAACAAAACTTTTAGGCAATCTCCCGTCATACCTAAACCCCAAAATATGAAAGGAACTTAATCACGAAGTACGCATGTTAACTAATAGAAGTACGTTTAAAAATAAGATTAATTTCTATATTCATATCATCCTATTCCCAGACGATAGAGTGTGATAACCCGTACTGCCCGGACTGTGCTATTTAACTGCAACGAGGCTATTGTACTAAGTTTACATTGGACACTTACGTTGCCCGTGCCTATACTCATTCTTTCTGCATCTGGGGACGTCATCTACCATACACCCTGTTTTGATCAACTATCACTATGCTTTGTAAAGCGGTGGCTCGCCGCTTCACCACTTTAGTAATTTATTCCCAACATAGTATGATATGGTATGGTATGTAATATGGTGTACTGTATAGTAGTGTAGTAATGGCATAGTATCGTATGGTATATAATTTTTTTGGTATAACATACTATAGTATTGTACAGAATAGTGTGGGTGGTGTGCTGCAGTTCTGTATGGTATGGTATGGTATGGTTCGTTATTGTATCGCATGGCATGGTGCAGTATGGTACAGTACATCACGGTACGTTGCTGTGCGGTGTGGTTCTGTATGGTAAGGTACTGTATTGTACTGTATGGCACGGTATTGTGTAGTTATTCTTCGAGTTATTACTAGTCTGTATTACCTTCTTTCTCTAATTTTTTGTTAGTTAGTTGGTCAGAGCATGGATGTGACTTGCAATTACCATCGCGATCTACCTTGCATCCATCTTACATTTACCCAGCATTTACCTTGTATGGCGCCCCCATAGCAGGTGTTTGCTACAATTGAAAATGCAAATGCCATCACCAAACTGGACATGAATTCCGCATACCATCAAGATCCTCTTCACCCAGATACCCTGAAACTTACCATTTGTATCACACATTTTGGCTTGTATCATTTCAAGAGTGGTCCCTACGGGTTAGCTGATCTTCCAGGTTCCTTTAAAAAATGATGGACATTACATTGAGTGGCCTGCAATGGAACATTTAATGTAGTAGGTGACAGCAAATACTTGAGCTGTTAATGTCATAACTGCAAAATATGGTTCGAAATTCCCTCTCGTGTTTACAGACGGGAATTCAAACCGACTTGAACGAGAGCGATAATACAGCTTCGACTATCACCACTGATAGCGTCGCGTCGTCCGAGGATGGCGGTAAGAGAGATCTGTTGTATGGATTTTATAAGGATTCGGACGGGAGAACTTTTGTCGGCCACATAGAAGTAGAAATAGATGATGATGAATTAACTGTAGGCTCGAATAGATACGAATTAACTGATGGACTGCGCAGATTGCTCCTTTACGACAAGCCTAGTATTTACATGGAACAGGATTTCAACAATTACGGCGACATTCTGGTTCAGACCCACGCCATGAAGAGAAATAACGATGCCAGAGAGACGAGACCCAAAGCCAACAGAGGTTACAAGTGGACGAAAGTGGTGAAACCCATATGGGATATGAATAAGAAGTTCGTCGAATCGGTGACTGGCAAAGGGGTGAAAACCACTTTTCTTCCGAGCGATTCTGACGCTCTGTCTCAAAGATTGAGTTTGTTGATGGCGAGCAGACGGGCTGGTAACACAGGATTAGATAATCAGATAGTTACTATATCTGATGAATTGTTTTAACAGAAGGTTTTGAATAAAAACCATTATAAAAGGCTGATGAACGAATTGAAGGATTGATGTATATATAATAAGAAGAGAGAAACAAACAAACAAACAAAATATACAAAATAAAACAGTAAATTTTTACACTAGAATAATAAAAGTATTTAAACAACAAAACAATTTACCAGTGAAAAAAACAAAATATATTATAAAAATAAAATATGTTGGTGATAAAGAACAGGGGATACGTCAGAACTTATGTTCAAGGTGGTTCTGGCATCGTTGATTCTATAATGCGAGCGTTCACGAGCGATGCAGGTCGAAAACTCGCATCGACTGCGTTTGAGGTCGGTAAGAAGACGGCTTTGGATGCTGGTAAGAAAGCTGCTTCCGAAGCCAGTGGTAGGATAGCTTCTGTGGCTGGCAAGAGGGCAGCTGACGCGTTGATCGACAAGTTGATCAGTCCACTGGCGAAGCGAGCTGCGTTAGAGTGAACGCCGAAAAGTTGGAAAGATTTTAAGGATGCTGTGGTACCCATACAAGATTTAGCTAAAATGACAAGTGGATCAGGATTGAAGAGAACTCGCGACGGTGTGATATAAATAAATAATAATATTAAAAACTGAGTTTGAAAAACATAAAAAATTTGTGTTTGAAAGAATCTAAAATAACAAAAAAAAAAAAAAATAAAACAAAGATGAACATTAAAGATATGTCCTGGAACGAAGCCGCGACTAAGAGGTCGAATAATGAGTTCTTTCCCAAAAGCATAAGAGGCTTGATAGTGGGAAAATCGAATTGTGGAAAGACCAATCTGTTGATGAATCTGTTTTCCCGACCCGACTGGTTGGATTACGACAGATTGTTCGTGTTTGGCAAGAGCTTGTTTCAACCCGAATACAGATTGCTTCGAGAGTGCATGGATCGTAGATTGCCCAAGGACGTCATAGCCAGAATCTTTGACAGTAGGGAGGAATTCAATAAAAGTGAAGCTCCTCTTTCGACCATTTTGGACAGTGCGGCGATGGAACTGATGAAGAGAAATGTATCTTCGAACGCCGAGTGTCGATTTTATGAGAACGCTAGCGACGTTCCGGATCCTAGAGAATTGAAATTGGAAGATAAGAATCTCATGATTTTCGACGATCTGCTTTTGGAGAGACAGAACCGATGCGAATCGTATTACGTTAGGGGTCGACACAGCAACGTGGACTGTTTCTACCTGTCGCAGAATTATTTTCGATTGCCCAGACAGACGATAAGGGAGAACGCTAATTTTCTATGTCTCTTTCGCCAAGATCTCAAGAATCTCAATCACATCAACGGCGATCACGTCGCAAACGACATGAGCGTGGCGGAATTCAGGAGATTCTGCAAGAGGGTTTGGGATGGAGGACTTTACAATTTCGTCGTGATCGATTTGACTAGCGAATTTAATCGCGGAAAATATCGGTGTGGATTCGACAAGTTTCATGTTTCTGATGATCATAAGATAGAGCATGAAAATAAAAAAAATTTAGAAAATAATAAATCTTCAAATAATTAGTTTTGAAAAAATAAATTAAACATAATGTTCGAACAAGGAAAATTCTTAGAACGCATAGAATACGGCTGCAAAACAATCCATTCAAATCGTGGTGAGTGGCGATTCGACTTGATTCGCTACGAAATTCGAACCTTCCATCGAATTGAATAGAGAGAAAAGATACGAGATGGTGTTGGTGAATCTGGAGACTTATTATTCCTTTCCCAACATCACCGAAAAGAATAACTCGTTCAAGTATTCTGACGGAGTGGATTGGTTGGAGATTCGAATTCCCAAAGGAAGTTACGACATAGACAATTTGAACAATTACATTCAGACGCGAATGAAGACGGATGGAAAGGGAAGCAACAAGATCAGACTTGCTCCCAATCCTAATACGTTACAGACAATGTTGGATTTGGAAAATAATTTTCGAGTGGATTTCAACACGGACGATTCTATAGGCAAGATGCTGGGATTCGATCGAAAGATGTATCGAGGCCACGCGGCATCTGAAAATATGGTCGGCATTCTCGCAGTCAATAGCATTCTGGTGAACGTGGATGTGATTGCTGGAAGCTACGTGAATGGTAGCGCTCAACCGATGATCTATTCCTTCTTTCCAAACGTGTCGCCGGGTTATAAGATCGTGGAGCGACCTCGAAATTTAGTTTATCTACCAGTGATTTTAGACACGTTGTATAGTCTCAAAACCACATTGATGGATCAAAATGGTGAACTGTTAGATCTTCGTGGAGAGAGGGTGACGATACGATTTCACATAAGAGAAATATAAAAGCAAAAAAAAAAAAAAAAAAAAAAAAAAAAAAAAAATATTGTGTATATATATAGATAACAAAAATAAAATAAACGCAATATTAATTTTACAAAATTATTTTAATATAAATAATTATCATTAAAACAAGAAAACAATTGAAGTAAATATATTTTAAAAAAGAATTATGACAGAATACGTGAAAAGAACATGAACATATCCGCAGGACAGAGAAAGAAACTTGAGAGAGCGTTAAGAACTCAAGGTGAGGCGGTGAAATTCAAATTCACTCACGAAGATCTGACGAGAGGCGGTCAGGATTCGATCGCCTGGACCAAAAGTTAAATCAAAAGGATGGAGAAAGCGATGGAAGAGGGTTGACAGTGAGATTGAGTCCTGCTCAATTGAGATACAATTTGAGAATGAAAGGTGGTTTCATACCGCTATTGGCAGGAATCACTGCAAAAGCATTACCTTTTGCCACAAAGGCACTACCCTTTCTCGGAAAGACTCTCGGCGTGTGAGCTCTCACGGGACTCGCGAGTTCGGCAGTTGAGAAATTAATGGGTGGCAGCAGACTGTTTTTGAAAAAGGGAGGAGCCGTGTGTCTCATTCACGTAGACGACAGCGGTAAAGGATTGTATCTAGAACCCGTTAAAGGTGGCAACTCTTTGAGTGGAAACGGTCTCTATCTGAAGAGTGGACAGAACGTTCAGCGACTCGGCAAGGGTTTGTTGCTTGGTGTGAATTCGCCGTTTAAGAATATACCGATTTTGAATATATAATTATATAAAATATAAATCATAGAAAGTATAAAATAATATTTAAAATGGATAAAAAGGTGGAAAAACAATTAGACGATAATGATGAATATCGCGAGATAGAGTGTGAAAAAGATGTGGAAAAATGGTTAGACGCTAATGATGAATATCTAAGGAAAGCACTGATGAAAGAGTTAGATAAACAGTGGGATAGACGGTTGGAATTGAAAAGAATGAGACACTTTCCACCGTCACCACTACCTTCTGAAGAGAATGGTAAGGATGCGAGTGTTATCAAGAGATGCACAACATTCGTTCATAATTATGATTCGGATAAACAAATGTGTTGTTATAAAAAACATAGCATATCACAAAAAAAAAAAAGAAGAATCGACGCTGAAATTTAAGAAAAAAGGAAATGTTATTATATTATATGGGTAATAGTGAAGAAGGAAAACAAAAAAAAAGTAATGAGATCTAAAGATGATCTCATTACTTTTTTTTTTCCTTTTTCTTCGCTAAAAAAATCAATCTCTCTATTGTTTATATTTCCAAGTCCGTTATTAGCATGTTGACACTCGTGTATTCTCCTTTTTCGAAAATGTGTTGAATGTTTATCTTTACTCTTTTAAGTTTTTTTTACATCGGTGAACTTGCTCTCACCACCCGATTTGTCCACGAGTTCGCGTGAGATTTTTGGATATATGTAACTTCCATAAAACAATGTCAAATAGTCCTTGTCGAATTCTTTATCTTTAGCGATGATGATTTTCTGCAGATCGCTTTGGTACTCGTAAAACAAATCGAGCATGGCTTCATCCAATTTCAAAGTCATCTTATATTTATCATATTTATGCTCTAAATCCTTCATCTTGATCTCGACCAATTCGATGGGATCGTGTTGTTGTAATCTATAGATTTTGAAACCTAATTTCTTATTCGTTTCGACTCGTTTCAATTTCAATTCGCATCTTTTAGGTGTTGCTGTCATGATCGATTATTTGTTTTTTTGTTTTATGAATTCTTGCAAATAATGTATATTTTAAATTTTGTATTTAATAATTTGTTTAAAAGTTTTGTTTTTTTTTTTGCTCCTTATATATATATATAAAAAAAAAAGTTTTTTCATTTTAATTTTCTTTAATGTAAAACATTTTTGTAAAAGTTTTTTCTCTTTATATATATAAATAAAAAGTTAAATTTTAGCATTTCAATCTCTATTGTTTATATTTCCAAGTCTGTTATTTGCATGTTGACACTCGTGTTTTCTCCTTTTTCAAAAATGTGTTGAATGTTTATCTTTACTCTTTTGAGTTTTTTTACATCGGTGAACACGCTCTCACCATCTGATTTGTCCATGAGTTCATGTGAGATTTTTGGATATATGTAACTTCCATACAACAACGTCAAAACGTCCTTGTCGAATTCTTTATCTTTAGCGATGACGATTTTCTGCAGATCACTTTGGTACTCATAAAACAAATCGAGCATGGCTTCATCCAATTTCAAAGTCATCTTATATCTGTTGTATTTATGCTCTAAGTCCTTCATCTCGACCTCGTTCAATTCAATGGGATCATGTTGTTGTAATCTATAGATTTTATGACCAAATATCTTATACGTTTCAACTCGTTTCAATTTCAATTCACATCTTTTAGGTGTTGCTGTCATGATCGATTATTTGTTTTTTTTTGTTTTATGAATTCTTGCAATAATGTATATTTTAAATTTTGTATTTTAATAATTTGTTTGTTTTTTTTTTGCTCTTTATATATATATAAAAAAAAAAGTTCTTCTTCACTAAAAATCAATCTCTCTATTGATTATATTTCCAAGTCCGTTATTAGCATGTTGACATGCGTCATTTTTCCATTTACCTAAATGTCTTGAATGTTTACCTTTACTCTTTTGAGTTTTTTTACATCGGTGAACGCGCTCTCACCACCCGATTTATCCACGAGTTCGAGTGAGATTATTGGAAATATTTTTTTCCATAGAACATCGTCAAATCGTTCTTGTCGAGTTTTCTGTATTTGGTGATGATATTATTTAGCAGATCGCTTTGGTACTCGTAAAACAAATCGAGCATGGCTTCATCCAATTTCAAACACATCATATATTCATTGTCGCAGCGCTCTATGTCCACCATCTCAACCTCGTTCAATTCGATGGGATCGTGTTGTTCTAATGTATAGATATAAGTACCTGATAGCTTATATATTTCGACTCGTTTCAATTCGCATCTTTTAGGTGTTGTTGTCATGATCGATTATTTGAGTTTTTTTTATGAATTCTTGCAAATAATGTATATTTTAAATTTTGTATTTAAATAATAATTTGTTAAAAAAGTTTGTTTTCTCTTTATATATAAATAAAAAGTTAAATTTTAACATCCTTTTTTTTTTTCTCGTATTAATTCAATTTTTTTCATGTTAAGGAACATAAAAAATTGATTAATTTCATGGAAAAAAAACATTTTTCACATTGAAGAAAAAAAATTTGAATTAAAAAAGAAATATCTTTTTATATATATAAAGAGTAAAAAAAAAACAACTTTTTAACAAATTATTTAATACAAAATTCGAAAAAAAAATATTCTTACAAATGGAGCAAACAGATAAAAAAAATGGAAAATTTAAATGAGAAAACCGTACCTCAGTTAAACGAGATTTGTAAACTATTAAAAATTTCACATTTCAGAAATCATAGAACTAAATCAAAAAAGATTGAAGTCATACAGAAATATCTGCAAAATGATAGAAAGGCAAACGAAATGCCGATAGCAACGACGTCAAAAAATGCATCGGTTGTGAAAAATGAGAAGAAGAAAAAGATAGTAAAAGGAATCGAAATGCCGACGTCTAAAAAAACCAAAAACATTTCGATTGTGAAAAATAAGAAGACGACTAAACGAAAAGCCGTTGAAGAACTTCAAGTTTCCAAAGAAAAGAAAAGAAAAACGAAAACGAAAACGAGTGATGCACTTCAGATTCTAGGCAAACGAGATATATCGAGCAAAATTTGACAAGCAATAAACGAAGGGAAAGGAAAAGAATATCTAGCATGACTCACCATGGAACTATTTCAATCGAAGTCCATAGAACGGGAGAGTGCGATCAAAGGCATTTTTAAAACTTTCGACGTGGTTCCCTCGTTGAAGAAAATCGATCCGAAATTGTTCATGGAACGGGTGAAGAAAAAAGTATTGGATTTGTTTCGCAAATACATGAACGTGGGACTAAAAATTAAGATGATATTCCATTGCGTGATGAATAAAATCGACGTGAAGTCCAGCGAGAGCATCGTGAAAAATGCATATTTCAGATCTAATGTCAAACCCGTATTTCGAGGTTCAGATTTATCGGACGTTTTCGAAAAGATGAAAGACAAGATGTTGACGTCTCTCGCAAATTATCAACATGAAGGTAGTAATTGGACGTTCGATGAGGTGTTGAAAGTCGAAATTCACATAACTGAAAACGATTCATTGAAAGGGTGTTTCTACGTGAAATTACCGTATTTCTTAACTAAAAAAAATGCTGTGATCAACGTGAGAAATAAAGATGATCAGTGTTTTAAATGGGCAGTCACCTCTGCTTTATACCCTGTCGAAATGAACTCCGATAGAGTTTCTCGTTACGAGAAGACTTCTAAAAATCTCGATTGGACCGGAGTGACTTTTCAACAGAGTTAAAACACATTGAACATTTCGAGGCGGTGAACGTCTTGGGATACGACGATGAAAATTGAACGATCTATCCTCTCAGACAGACTTCGTATCTCGAAAGAGAAAAGACAATTATCTTATTATTGATTTCGAATGATGACAATCGTCATTATTGTTGGGTTAAATATCCGAGCTGATTACTGTCGAGACAAAATAATAAACATGAACATAAGGTATGTTTATGTTGCAACTGCATGAACATGTTTAAGAGCGAAAATCATTGGCGAAACATCAGGAATATTGCAACGAAAATCAAGGTGTTGCCGTCGAAATGCCCAAACCCAACACCATCGTGAAGTTTGAAAATCACAATAGAAGGTTAAAAGTACCATTCGTCGTGTACGCCGATTTCGAATGTTTCACCATGAAAATGAGTTCCTGTCAACCCAACGCTCTTCAAAGTTACGTCGAAAGATATCAAAAACACATACCTTCGGGCTATTGCATTTACGTGAAATGCGCTTTCGACTCGCAACACGACATGGGTCCCTTCACCTACACGAAACAGTATGAAGACGACGACGTGGCCCAAAGGTTCGTGGAAGAGTTAGAATCGAAAATTCAAATGTTATATGACAAATTCAAAACTCCGGTGAAAATGATCATCACGCGAGAGCAGCAGGACGAAAATAACAGAGCCACCAAATGTCACATATGCAGACAATCATTCGACGAGAATTCGGAGGAAAATAAGAAGGTCAGAGACCATGATCATTACACGGGTCTGTATCGTGGTCCAGCTCACAGCAAGTGTAATTTAAAATATCCAGATGCTGTTTTCTATCCAGTGATGTTTCACAATCTCTCGGGTTATGACAGTCATCTGTTCGTGAAAAATCTCGGCACCTCACACGAAGAATTAAATTGCATCGCGAACAGTGAAGAAAGATACATTTCCTTCACGAAATGGAAGTTCATGGAAAAGAAAAGAGTAATTGACGGAAATACGTTGGAAGAAAAAACAAAATCCATTCGTAGAGGCATACGTTTCATCGACAGTTTTAAATTCATGTCGACCGCTCTGGAAAAATTAGTCGATAACATGAGCAAGGATAAATTTAAAATCATGAGCGAACATTTCAGAGAACGAGTAGACATCATGTTGAGGAAAGGAGTCTATCCTTATGATTACATGAACGATCTAAAGAGATTTGAAGACAACGCACTACCTTCAAAAGAAGATTTTTATTCGAAATTATACGAATCCGACATTTCCGTCGAGAATTACGAACACGCCAAAAACGTGTGGAAATCATTTGATATGAAAACCATGATAGATTATCACGATCTCTATCTGAAGACCGATATTCTGCTCTTGGCAGACATGTTCGAAAATTTTCGAGACGTCTGTCGTCGAAATTACGATCTAGATCCCGCTTGGTATTTCACCGCACCCGGTCTGGCGTGGGACGCTCTGTTGAAGACCACCGAAGTTCAATTGGAATTATTATCGATGTGAACATGTTCGAAAGGGCTGCGAGAGGTGGCATCTCGATGATCTCCCACAGATATTCTAAAGCTAACAATCCCTACATGAAAGAAGGTTTCGATTCGAAACGATCAAATAAATACATACAGTATTGGGACGCTAATAATCTGTATGGTTGGGCTATGAGTCATCCTTTACCAATTGGAAATTTCAAATGGGTGACGGAACCGGAAGAGATGCAAAAATGGAGAGACTATCCTTGCATTTTAGAAGTCGATTTGAACTATCCGGAAGAATTACACGATCTACACAATGATTATCCACTGGCTCCTGAACGAATGGAACCGAACGAAGGAGACGAGGAAAAACTCATTCCCAATTTATTTAACAAACGTAACTACGTTGTCTACAGCAAGAATTTGAAACAATACGTCAATTACGGGATGAAATTAGTTGACATACATCGCATCATTCGATTCGACAAAGAGCCTTGAATGAAAAAATACATCGATCTCAACACGAATCTCAGAATTCAAGCCGAGAACGATTTCGAAAAAGATTTCTTCAAACTCATGAACAACTGTGTGTACTGTAAATCGATGGAAAACATCAGGAAGAGAACCAACGTTCGACTCATCACATCTGAGAAAAGAGCTAAAAAATTAGTGGTGAAATCCAATTACAAACAACGAACCATATTCGACGAAAATCTAGTGGCCGTTCACATGCAAAAGACGCACCTGAAGTTCGACAAACCATATTATCTTGGACCGATCATCTTAGATATCAGCAAGCGATTGATGTATGAGTTTCACTACAATTACATCAAACGAAAATTTGGTGATAAAGCCAAACTACTGTTCACCGACACGGACAGTTTAGTTTATGAGATAGAGACGAAAGACGTCTACCGAGATATATCTCAGGACATGGCTGCGTGGTTCGACATGAGCAATTATCCCGTCGATCACCCATCCAACATTCAATCGAACGACAACAAGAAGGTGTTGGATAAATTTAAGGATGAGAGTGGCGGTAAACAAATTGTCGAATTCGTGGGCTTGAGACCCAAACTGTATGCTTATCGTCTAGAAGATGAAGAGATCAAGAAGTGCAAAGGGGTTAAAGCGTGCGTGGTGAAGAAAAACATCTCTTTCCAAGAGTATAAAGATTATCTGTTAGGAAGTGGTCCGGTGTATAAGACTATGAAATCGATTCGAAGTGAAAATCACGACTTGTATACCGACATAGTCAACAAGATTTCGCTGACGGCCGACGACGATAAGAGATTCGTGTTAGACGATAAAATAAGCACTTTGGCATGCGGACATTGGACTTTGGATCTAATTTTAGACGATATGAATGTGGATGATTGGATTCCAGATATGATTGTGGATGATAAGATTCCAGATATGATTGTGGATGATTGGATTCCAGATATGATTGTGGATGATAAGATTCCAGATATGAGTAAGGATGATAGGATTCAAGAAAGTCAAGAGGGATTAGATGGATTCGAAATTATAGAAATCGATAGAGACATCGAGAGAGTTAGTTTAAAAATAAAAATAAAAAAATAACGTCATTTTAGTAAATTATAATAAAATAAATAAATAAAAAAAAAAAATATATATATATATATATATATATATATACGCATTTATGAATAAGAAAATAGACATATCCGTAGAAAGTGTTGTCTTACCTAACGAACCCCTATCCAACATCGATCTGTCGAATGCGGCGAAGGATTTGAAAATCAAAGATTTTCTAGGTGTGTTTTCCAGAGATGCCTTGCCGAAGAGAAGACCTCGACAATCGGAATGCAGAATTTTAAATCTAGATGATTTATCGGGTGAAGGCACTCACTGGGTGGCGTGGTTCAAGAACGGGAAGAAGAATTATTATTTCGACAGCTACGTAATCTCGCCGCCAAAAGAAATAAAGAACTATTTCAACAAATCGATGGTTAGTTTCAACACGGAACGAGTGCAATCACCAGATCAAGTGTTTTGCGGTCACCTGTGTCTCTACATTCTCAAGAGATGGTCTGAAGGAGATCGGTTTCAAGACATTCTCAATGATTTACATTAGAGAGAGATTTTTTTTATAGTATATATAAAGATAAAAAAATTATTTTAAAAAATTTTAATCGAATAAAAATGAAAAATAAAAATAAAATAATTCATTTTAATAAACTGCGTTTTGAATATATTTTTTCTAAAAAACAAAAATCTCAAAACAACATGCCAGTCGATAAATTTGGTAGAAGTGACGACGAAAAAGTCAACCTAAGAAAGAAGAGGAAGACGTTCGAAGTCGACGATGGTTACGATGTTGCCAACTTGGACGAACGTTACGTTCGGAGATACGAACCTCGAGAGGAACCTTTGAACATGAACGATAAGAAGCCCTACAATCTTCCCAAGCCGACAGATCTCGCAGATGCTGCGACTAAAAAATACGTCGACAGGGAGAACGCCGATTTCGAATGAATCATGCTAGATAATTACGTGGATAAAACCATGACCGACGATCTCGATCTGAAATCCAAACGTTTGGTGAATGTCGCGAATCCCATAGATCCCACCGATGCCGCGACCAAGAAATACGCGGACGACTCTCATGCGAGATTCAGCGAACACCTGAGAAATAGATACATTCAGAAAACAATGCACTCGGAATTGAACGCCAATTCTAACAAGATAACGAACGTGGCCACTCCCACGAATCCCAAGGACGTGGCGACCAAACACTACATAGATCTGGAACAGAGAAAGTCTGACAGACGAGAAATGAAATTGGATCTGAATGCAGGATTCAACAAGATATTGAATCTGTCAAAGGTTGACGACACGGATGCGGACTCAACCGCGGTCAACAAGGGCTACGTAGATTCTGCCATGATACGATCACAAGAATATCTAGAATCGCAAGTGGACAATCTCTACCTGAACAAACAATCTGGTGGAACCATGGAGGGTGGTATCGACATGAATGGTAAGAATTTATTCGGACTCAGTCACGATCCCGAATTCGATTCCAGCGTGGTCAGCAGGAAGTACGTGGACGACAACTCGGTCTGGAGAAAGGGTGACATCATGGAAGGTAAACTAGACATGGGTGGACATGCACTCACGAATCTACTGGATCCCATGAACATGACGGATGCCTGCACCCTGATTTCGGTGGTGGAGAAAGTCAAATATGCTAGACAATTGATCACCGTGTGGGCCGAGGAGGCCGGCACCTTAGATGAGGGAAAAGCTGAGTGGTCTTTCGGAAATGGAGGTAGCGGATCGAAACATGGTCAGGTGGGATACCCCATGCTGCTGGGAGGTGAAATCCTTCGAATAAGTCTGGCTTCCTCGGATTTGAATAACAGAGCGGTCGTCAATCTCATGGTGAATGGAGTAGAGAGCGATAAGAGATACAGCGTCAAAAAGACTGAGAATCAACACGCAAATGTTAGCACCTTCGGCATGCCTCTCAAAGTGAATTAATTTTGTTACGAAAACCAATAATCCCGAAGCCGCCACTTCCGTGATGAGTCTACTGATTGAACTAGTTCCTTTGAACAAACAGTGAACGCGTGGAAAATAATGAATTAAAAAAAAAAAATAATGTGTTATTTATTAAAAACAAAAAAAAGTAATGAGATTTAGAAAGATGTTCAATCTCTCTAGATCACATTACTTTATTTATTTTTTTTTTGTTTTTTTTTGTTTTTAATAATTACTCATTACTTTTTTTTGTTTTTAATAAATCACACATTATTTTTTTTTTTCACACTCATCTCTCATCGAATGATCGACATCTTATTTCCATCTGATTCGAATTGTAATTCTCCGTCCGACAGGACCAGGGCGAAGGCTTCAGTTTTTCTCGGCACGTTCCTATCGAATTGCATCTTGATCTGAATGTCTAAGACGCTACTCTTGAGTCGTTCACTCTGTTTACTGACGTCGAATACGAACATGGGATACATTGACTTGTATTCGCCGGGAGATATGTTAGGGTTGCTCATCAATTCGTCTAGACCGTGATACTTCTTTCTAAAATCAGCGGCGTCGCCGTACAGTCTGCAGAAATCGTTCTTGTCGAATGACGCATTGTAATTGATTGCTGGATATCTCGTGGCGTTCAGAAACACTTGCATGTTTCTCAAATGGCAGTGATCGAACAGCGACGCATTCTTTTCCTGAGACCCGTCCCTATCAGTCTGAAATGCAACAATGATGAAAAGCGGTCTCTCGGAAGCGGATTTCACCATCAATCTCCAATCGAAGTGATTCATGGAGGGAGGAATACTAGCCGTGTCACACTGTCTCATTCTAAATCCCACGGGTAATTTACTCTTGGATTCTATGATCTTGTAGAGACGCGCTTTTTCCATGATCGAAGGCTCCACGTGTGGAACGAACCACGATATCTTGTGTAGAGTTATCTTACCCGCATTGGTCGCAGTGAGTCTCACTATTGCATCGTCGTCTCCTTTTCGAATCAACGTCAGATTGTGTTTGAATCCGTACATGATCTTGTTGTAATCGTCTGCAAATCTGAAGATGTGTTTCAAAGGTATCCTGAACGAAAACGTTCCTTTAGGTCTGGACGTCTTGACGACGTAGTCGAATATCAAGGCAGCGCCGGCACTAGCAGGGCCGACAGTGTCTTTCACCCACAACTGATTAAGTCCTCTGGATTTCGAAAAATCATCAGGATATGTCAAGAGTCCGAACATCGTGGTGGCCTGACCGGGATGAAACACAGATTCTATCTCTTGACCGGATAGCATGTATTTTATATTACTGAAAAGATGCATGATGCCATTATTGGCTAGAGTAACCGTGTCGTCGTCGGCGTAGTCGCTCCCATCTTCCTTGGTGAGACGTCCCTGGACCACTAAGTAACTCTCGCTAGGATGTATGAATAGATCTTGACTTTCGACGTTGATTCTTATCTCTCCCGCATTGTTCAAACTCATATTCTTGAATACTTTCATCTTTCACTATGCTTTGTGCTATATCTAGTATATTTGTCATTTTAAAGGATTTTTTTTTTTTTTTTGTTTATTAATTAGCTTGCTTTTTATTATCTAAAAATAGTTTTTAATCATTTTTTATTATTATTTTTCTCTCTTATATATATATATATGGGTAAACAAGAAAATGTTAAAAAGAGTAAATAAAAGAAATTTGTTTTCTTATCAAAACTTTGTCTTCTGTAATTGTTGTTCATAAAACTTTCCGATGATCTCTTCTCCATCCAAAGCTTCGATTTCGTAAGTCACCGGATCGGTGTGAAATATTTTGATTATCACAAAGATTTCTGAGGTCCATCAAGGAGTATAACCCTTTTCGAAGTGCTTCTTATAAGCGTAGATTCTCACTCGATCACCGACCGCAAATTTCGGCGTTCTAGACTTCTTCCTAATCTTAGATCTTTCAGGATATAGATTCGCGTAGACCCGTTTTTCATTTCGAGGATCGCTAGCTTCGACAGGAGTCATTTTGATCGATCTGTGTCACGTGTTGTTGTAATCTTTGACCAGACTGTTCAGAGCGTATATGTATTTCTTAGTCGAATTCGCCGTTAAGTATCTGTGCATCTTTTCCTTCATCGTTCGATTCCAACGTTCCACCACGCTGGCTTTCTCTTCGTTTTCGATCGAGTAGAGGTCAACCAATCGATGAACGTGCTTGTTTTAGAATTCCTTTCCATTATCCACCCACAATTTACTCGGTTTTCGAGAAGACGAGTCAAACACGCTCTTCAGAGCCTCGGCGACGCAAGGTCCCGATTTATTCTTCAAAGTTCTGATCCAACCATATTTGGAAAACACGTCGATGACCGTCAATAGATATTTGACACCCTCGTTCCACCTCGAAAACGATCTCATATCGACCAAGTCGGCAGACCAAATATCATCCAAACCCTTCACGAACACCCTTCTCTTTCGAAATTTACGCACAATGGGTTTGTGTAACTCCTCGGCCAATTCGCTTGTCAATAATCGTTTCTTCTTCTTTTCCGATGTGCTTTTTTTTTTGAAGGCCCCACCGATCAGATTGCCGACCAGCGAACGTTCTATCTTCTCTCTCCTGGTCAGATTCGATATGCCTCTCAATTTCCCAAACATGTTTTTATCGCAGACGTCGCTGCGAGTCTTGGTGTCGGGATGTCCGGCGTAGCACAGATCGTGATCATACGTGGCCGCGTCCACCCTATTCACAGGTTTGCTTCAAGATTTAGGTGTCAGATCGGCGTTGAGTCTCTTGATCAATTTCGTTCCGGGTCCTGTGAAACTGTGACCAGGCAGATGCAATTCGAAAGGTAGATTATTGATCATTTTATTCACGATACCTTTACCTTTGCTCGCGTTCTTTTTTTGACGAATCGAGTCTTGATAGAACCACACACGTCGCAAATTCTGCAAAGCATCTGTCTGTCATTTTTAGTTCGTACTTCTCGAGAATTACTCGTCTCGGTAACTCTCTTACACTTCACGCAATACATTTTTTAAGAGTTATTTAAATTAATTTCATTTTTTTATTTTATATATAAATTTAATATATTTTTTTTAAAATTCTGTTCTTATTATATATATATATATTTTTTTTCAATCGCTGCTCTTGAGTTCTATCATCTTACTGAATTCCTCCCTGGCCTCTTTCCTCCCCTTTTCCATGAGAGAATCCTTCATCTCTGCCTTGATGATCTGACGAGTCTTGATTCTCACGGCTTCTTTCATTGCTTCGTATTTCGTTTTCTCACCCAATATTGCGAAGTATTCTCCGTCCGATATCCTACCGTCTTTCAACGCCATAGAGATCATTTCGGATATCGTGTCGATCTTGGAGTCGGCCAAGATGCGAATCTTGTCGTGTTTCTTCGCCTTCAGATATAATTTCCTACTCAAAAAGTTTCCGAGCATGCTAAACAATCCGGCGGCGAGAGCCACTCCTTCTATGGTTAACATGATTGGAATACCAACCGCGGTCGACAACAATCCGATGCCTGCCACGTGTAAACCCATGGAAATCGTGATGAGTGTCGAGTCGATCACATTGACGAATTTCACAAAACGCGAATACTTCTTCTTGAGAGAATGACGAGAATCTCTCTCTCGAGTTAGATACTCTTGGATTCTACTGATTTGATCAATGCGATACCTCTCTCCTCTTTCTTTTTCTTCTAGCGATGGTGCTGTTGACAAAATGCTGATCGGATTCTCATCCTCGTCGTTCACTAACGTCGGATACAATTTATTTCTGGTTCTCATTTTTGTGTTTTTTTTTTCTTTCTAATATTAGATAAAAAATTTATGTGTGTATTTATTTTATTTTCTATTCTCCCTTATTTTATATCAACGAGAAAACTTAGACGTATGCTTTATTGAACAATAATTTCATGACGCATCCCTTGTCTTCTAAAGACTTTTACGCGCCAATTTCAGTTCTTCCGAAACTGTGGGCTTGCTTTGATCCTTACAGAAGAGTAATCTCTTCCAAAACGCGATAAATTCGTTGATTTGAACGCGTTTGAATGCCGGTTCGAAATACTTGACGACCATATCTTCCCTTTCCATTGACAGACACGAATGATTTTCGTGATCGAAGTCTAGGTGATCCCGACATCCGACGCATCGTTCTAACAAGAGGCGACCTAGTTGTTCGTTCACACAGAATGCATAGGCTCTCATCAGCATTTTTAAAAGAAACCTTGCTCTAATAGTCTGGGAAGCGCACATGATTTACTTATTTTTTTATTATCTATTCGATTTGATATATTTATTTTTTGAATAACTATTTATTTATATATTTTTTTTCTCTCCTATATATATCAATCACTTTTTTATTTCCTCAGGAAACGTGGCAGTGGGTTTGCCGGTTCCAAATCACCTCTTTTCCATGTACCATACACGATTCGATTTCTGACGTAAAATCCGCAAATGGATTTCCGTGTACGCCTCCATAGGGATTCAGTGTTAAAATCGTGTACAGACACGGATGATTTAGAATCAGCAAGATGATGATTTAGAAACGGCAACACGTTTTTTGCTCGCAATTTAACACTGAATCGTATGGGGGAAACCCATTTGCCGATTCCAAATCAGACGATACACCTCTTTTTCCTTAAAATTTCATGCGTTTTTTTCACTCTTGAGCGATTTGTATATAGAATCCAGTGATTTGGAATCGGCAAAGCCGATTCCAAATCACCCTAAAAAACGAAAAATCGTGTACCTGTACACGATTTTAACACTAAATCCTATGGAGGTGTACATCGATGTACGTGTACATGTAAGGTACATGTACAAAGTGATACCGAATCGGCCTTTATCACCTACTCTTATCAAGCAAAACCTAATGAATATTCTGTATAAAGCCACCAATCTGATGTTTGACACTTTTATCGGAGCTGTTTTGAAGGCTTATGGAACTCGAAATGTTGATTATGGCAGGACTTTTCTATTCACCCATTAAACGATAAATCAAGTGTTATAGTTGGAAGTAAGAAGCATGAAAGGTACAGAACTAAAAGTCTAAAAAGAATGTTTTGCAATGTAACATGATTTTTGCAGATACACTTATTTGGAGGGTTACCTGTCTGATAGTGTTTGGAACATGTGTGGCCAGGATCTTCAACAAGAAAAAAGTGTTAAACTTTGAGAAAAAAGGCATATGCCTTGAGTGCCGGAGGTAGAGTCATACAAGGAAGAGAGCCCCCCCCCCCCCCCCTCCGGGAAATTTGTTATGTCAAATGGAGATCACTTATCACCTTTGAGGGGGTTGCGTTGTGTACTGCATTCTTGAAAAAAATATGTGAGACCCTCTGGATGTGCCCTTCTGATCCCAATATGCAATAAGCCTCCTTGGGGAAAGTACATGCAATAATGGTTATGTAAGGTTGATTTGATGTGTTTTGAATAACAATGTACTTTTAAGTACATTAGATGGTTTATTGCAGTGACAGGTTACAGTTACCCTTATTTCTTCTCCAACAGGTATCATGAGTGTATTGGTGTCCAAGAGTAAACAGAGCTATTATACTTATTGATAAACCAGACAAATTTAACAATTTAATCACTATCAAATTGATGCATGGGATAAAAGGGTTACAGTGCAAGGGGTTTGTAAATATATTTATTCAACTACGATGTATGACTTTGCAGTGCATTCTACATAGGGATAGGGGAATATCATAGTTTCTTTCCAAACCACCACAGTAACACATATATCTTTATATTGGGAGACACTCTTTTGTCCTTCCATACTTCTTCTGCTGGACTCCTTCAAGTTGACCTTTGTTGAACTCCCCAAATCAAGACATAAACAAAAGAAAATGTCTGCCTTCAATCAGCGAGCACTCCACTTATAACATTTGGTCTTAATCTTTATTACTTTCATGAATTCGGAAAAGATTTCTTCGAGTATGTACTTCAATGTTTATAGAATGCAGCTGTTATTTTATTTTGAGGTATTTTATTGTGAAAATTTTGTTCTCTTGCTTATGCCATAGCAGACTTTCAGGTGGTGCTATTTACACATGGCAGCAGTTCCATGGCACATTGCAGTTTCCACATGTTCTATGTTTCATTCCAAGCATTTTGGTATATAATTTATTGGGGTTATTCATTTTGGGCCTTTTTAGATTTGAAAGAAAATTGCATGAAATTTGATCAAAGTTAGGTTGGACGTCCCCTTAAACCATTCTTGCTTTGTCTCGATTTCCACCAAAACTTGTATTCAATTTTAATATGTTGAAAAATTCCTGGGAGGATGATTGCCGTATTTAACATTTTTCCTCTTGTGATCTCTTTTCCTTCTCTGTATTAGGTAATGTTAGCTATATTTAGTTGTGTAATCTGTTCTGCTTTTATCCTCACTTACCCTCATTGGCTGAAAAGTAGCTATCGCTGCCTTTTGAGGTCAAAGACTGTAAAATCAGAATTTTCTATTGTTCGTATTCTTCATTACATCATTTACCAGCTCTTGTAAACCATTCTTGTTTTGTCTCGATTTCTACCATTACTTGTATTTAATGTGCGGAAAAAATCCTGTGAGGATGATTGCTGTATTTGGCATTCTTCCTCTTGTGACCTCTTTTCATTCTCCATATTAGGTAATGCTAGCTATATTTGTCCTGCTTTCATCCTCACTTACTTTCATTGGCAGACAAGTAGTTATCTCTGCCTTTTTGAGGTCAGAGACTATAAAAGCAGACTTTTCTATTGGTCATAGTTTTCATTATATCATTTACCATTTCTTGTACAAACAACGCTGACAGACGATAACTTAAATAATAATCCACTGAATTCAATGAACTCATAAAAAAACACTTTGAAAGGTAACTTTTCAAAAGAAGATGTAACACAACATAAGCCGCTAACAAGGCAAATCATATTTAAACAGTCCTAAACAAAATTACCACATAAAACATCGAAGCTCTATTTAACTACGTTTGCACTCATGAACAGAAGAGTTTCCCCACCTCCTATATACTGTGATTTTCGTCAGAAAATAGATCACACAGAGGATAAATGTAGGTTGAAAATGGTTTGTTTTGGAAACTAGGTATGACTGGATCAGTGGTCATACATTCAGCCAGTACTCCAATAAAACGGCCCCCACGTAAACAGGGATGTAGTGAAATAGGAATATCTACACATTTAGAACACCCATTTCACAATATTTCAAATTACTTTGCAGAAAGGAGTCTAACAGCTTTTTCAAATTCAAAGTCTTTTTTGATATAGAATCTGCTGAAAATAATTTCAATTCAGATCAAAATGATAACATTGATTTAACTAGAAATGAACAGGATTTAAGATTGCATGCATTTGCAGGAGAGTTTGTGTTTCCTGTCAATAATTGCTCTGTGGATGGGGTCCCAAGTGTAAATAATGAGAATGTGAATAGATCTGATTTTTTGTGTTGATAAATCTATAGATGATTTGTTACTTGTTGATTCTTGATTCTTGAACAAACGTTAAACAAAGTGTTTGTAATTTTTATCAAGATTTCAGATTAGATGATACTTCAGAAAGGAATGAGATTCCTAGTTATGTGGAATCAACTGACATTCCAGGTAGAAATGGGTGTTTTAACATTGTAACTGAAGAGAATTTGATTAGTTTTTCTGATGATGGGGAAGGTTTGATGGAATCTGATACAAACAGTTGCTCTCATTTTAAAGGCGTACAAGTTGACGGAAAGTTAACTACTGATTTGATTGATCTTCAAACTCTGTTTGATGAAAATAACCTATTGCTGCCCACTATTTGTGAAAGTCCGTTCAGCGATAAGGATTCTGTTAGTGAAGTAGGATTAATTACAGATAATGAGAACTTTTGTTACCAACTGGCTATATCTAAGAAGTGTCTTTTTGCCAGGGGTATATTTCTCTTCTTGTAGACACAGGATCTCCTGTTTCAATTTTAGACTCAAAGTTCAACTCTAGGATGAAACTGTCTGAAATTGCCTTGAAACTGACACTAAAATGTGCTCTGCTGAAGGAACAGATATGGTAGTTAAATGAAATAATGAATTGAATGTAGATCTGTTTGAACTTCAAACTAAACATAAGTTGTTATATCTGAGTTGAAAGACCTAAATGGTATTCTAGACTTAGATTTTCTTACTAGTCATAAAACAGTCATTGATGTAAATAAGAATATATTGATTCTCCAAAATGGTAAACTTATTCTACATCTCAATTCTACTTATTGTAGTTCTCATATAAATATTGTGGAAATATTAGAAGTGCCACCATTTTCTGAAATTATGCTTGAGAGTGAATTTGATGTTTCGCTTCACCTACCAAAACATCGGACAGAATACTTTCAAAGTAAATGTTTTGCTGACAGATTTGGCATTATGAATTCCATGAAAAAAAACTCATTAAAAGTGCATTTCATTTTATCTCAAGGAATGCGCACTCGCTCGATAGAAATATTATTAATGGAGCGTGATTGCTTTCACAACTTAGACGACTGTTCAATTTTTTTAATAAAAATAACCGGATGTTTTTCTTTACTTTGATGTAAATATCTACTTTGAATTTCACTTCATTCAGTGATGAATGTAGATGTTTAAGCGTGGTTATATTTTATAGTACACATTTCAATCAACTGAGTGTGTGTTTCTCATGCGTGTAACTCTATTCACCTTTGATTGGAATGAATTGGGAAAGCAAGTTAGTACTGGTTTCCTGCGGTACACAATTATTTTTTGTTGTTGCTTTTTTACTGATTGGACTTAGTCGTCAAATGTTTTTTAAGGTGAAGGTATTAACGATTAGTTTGGATTCAATGTACCTAAATCGTCTTAATTTATTTTTTTGTGTGTTAAAAAATTGAATTTCACTTAAAAATTGGTGTTTTGGGTTAAACAAAATTGAATTTCACTTGAAAATAATTGGTGTTTTTCATTAAAAAAGAATATATATATATATTAAAATAAGAAATTTTAAAAATTCGCAAATCAATTTAAAAAAATAAATAAATAAAAACCCTAAATAATATATAATATATATTAAATAAGAAGTTTTAACATAAAAATGGCAAAAACAAAAACGTCTAACGTGGAAAAGTTATATTCGTCTATTGTATCCGAGTTGAAAAAGTATTGTAGAAATTTAAGAATTAAAAATTACAGCCATTATAGAACCAAAGGAAAATTGATTGAACTCATGTGTGGGGAGACCGATGGTCGAAAACTGGTGAAATTACAAGCGAAAGTACGTCAGTTATTGAATTTGAAAGGTGTTAAACACATGAAAAAAGAGGAACGCATCGATCATTTACTCTATGGAAAGGGAGTGGACGAAAGATCTATGACACGGCAAAAAACTCGAATCGTGAAAAAGAAAATGAGAAGGTAGCAAGAAATGAGAAGGCATCAGTGACGAAACAACCTCAACAAACGACTGTGGACATGAAGAAGACTGTCAAATGAACAGTGGACCGACATGTTTGAAAAGAGAATTAAAAAAAATGAAAAGGGATGTGGTTTGAGATGACGATTCGTTACAAAAAGCGATGGATGCAGTCGCGAGAGTGCTGCAGGAAAACAAGGGACTCAATGAAATAAAGGGAATCGTAATCAAAGCATTAGAGAAATCGTTGATTCCGATAGAACGAGAAGCCGCCATTAGAGGATATTTTAAAACTTTTGAGGTGATTCTCCATCTCGCAAATTTCGATCCCGAATCGTTCACGAGAACATCTAGATAAGGGTTTCAATATAAAAATGATCTTGCACTGTCTGGTGGAAAAGGTCGACGCGAAAACAGGTGAGAGCATTGTGCAAGATGCCTATTTCCAATCTAAAATGGAGCCTGTGTTTAGAGACGACGAATTATCCCATGTTTACGAAGTGATGAAAGACAAGATGTTGGAATCTATGGCTCATTATCATCTGAAGAGAGGTGGTTGAACGTTCGAGAAGGTATTGGGTCTCGAGATCCTTGTGGAGAGACAAGATCCTTTGAGAACGTCTTCCTGTATAGAATTGCCTCGTTTCCTATCTAATAAAAAGCTGTGGTTAACGTGCAAAATATAGAGGATAGCGAGTGTTTCAAATGGGCGATCACATCGGCCATGTATCCTACAAAAGCCCATAATCATTAGAGTTTCCAATTACGTGAAGACTTGTAAAAATGTCAGTTGGACGGGAGTGCCTTTCCCGACGCGGTTGGAAGACATCGAGTGTTTTGAAAAGCTAAATCTCACCGTGGCCGTGAACGCCTTGGGATATGAGGGAGAAGGTGAAAAAGGAATGGTCTATCCTCTCAGACTGACTTTGCACAAAGAGAGAGAAAAGATTGTTAATTTGTTATTAATTTCCGAGGGTGACAATCAACATTTTTGCTGGGTTAGAAATATGAGTAGATTGTTGTGGAAGCAGACTTCTAAACATAAGTGCGAGAGATTTTTCTGTCTCAACTGCATGAATTCGTTCCGTTGTCAAGAATCGTTGATGCGTCATCAGGAATATTGCAATGAAAAGCCAAGCGTTGCCGTCGAAATGCCTAAACCTAACACTTACATGGACTTTTACAACCACAAAAGAAGATTGGAACCGCCATTCATCGTCTATGGCGATTTCACCGAAAAACATCAGAAGCACGTACCTTCGGACTATTGTTATTTCGTGAAATGTTATTTTGACGATCGAGAGTTGTGAGGTCCATTCATCTACACTAAACGTTCAGATGACGACGACATGGCTAAAAAATTTGTGGAAGAGTTCGAATCAAAAATTCAAGAATTATACAACAAATTTAAAGAATCCAAGGACATGATCATCACACCAGAACAAGAGCGAGAATACGATGAAACCACCATGTCACATCTGTAGACAACCATTCGATGACGAGTCTGAAAATAATTTTAAAAAATTGAGATCATGATCACTACACGGGTCAGTTTCGTGGCGCTGCTCACAACATATGTAATTTAATATTTCAAGACACTCAATTCTATCCAGTGATATTTCACAATCTCTCGGGCAACGACAGTAACCTGTTCATGAAAAATATGGGTGTCACCGAGGGGGAGTTGAGCTGCATTGCGCAAAGCGATCAAAAATACATAAACCTACACTAAATGGAAGGTCGTCGATAAAAAGATAGAGATTAAAAAGAAGAAGGATGGATCGAGTGATGAAATAAAGAGTTTCATCCGCAAAGAGATGCATTTTATCGACAGTTATCAATTCGTGTTGGCCAGTCTGGAAAAATTAGTCGACAGTTTGAATAGGAAGAAATTTAAAATCTCGAGTATACATTTTGATGATCGACGACAATTGGTGGACGTCATGTTGAGAAAAGGCATCTTCCATGACGTCGCTCTACTTCCTAAAGAAGATTTTTATTTGAAATTTTATACCAGTCTCACAGTTCTGATGACGATTATGAACACGCGCAAAAACTGTGGAGATTATTCGACATGAAATCCATGAGAGATTATCATGACCTCCATCTGAAAACCGACGTGCTTCTCTTGTCCAACGCATTCGAAAATTTTGGAATAGTGTGTCGTTGACATTACAAACTAGATCCAGCTTGGTATTCAACGGCACCTGGACTCCCTTGGGATGCTCTCTTGAAGACGACTGAAGTTCGATTGGAATTATTAATGGACATCGACATGTTGCTCATGTTTGAAAAGGCTATGAGGGGTGGCGTCTCTATGATTTCCACCAGATATGCTAAAGCTAATAATTCTCACATGGCAAAAAAATTTCGGTTCGGAAAAACCAAGTAAATACATACAGTATTAGGATGCTAATAATCTGTACGGTTGGGCCATGAGTCATCCTTTACTGATCGGAAATTTCAAATGGGTCAAAACGTTGGAAGAAAAACAAAATTGGAGACATTATCCTTGTCTTCTAGAGGTCGATTTGGACTAAGTGAATGGCATCGAAAAACTCATTCTTAGTTTAAATCACAAAATCAAGTACGTGGTCTATTGCGAAAATCTGAAGTGTTACATCGATCACGGGATGAGTTTAATCAACATGCATCAAATCATTCGATTCAACGAGGAGCCTTGGATGAAAAAATACATCGATCTCAACACGAATTTAAGAATGCAGGCTGAGAGCAACTTCGAAAAAGATTTCTTCAAACTCATGAACACTTGCGTGTATGGGAAATCTATGGAAATATTAGGAATAGAACCAACGTTCACCTTGTCACATCTGAAGTGAGGTCTGGAAAATCTAGTGGTTGTACACATGCAAAAGATGCATCTGATGTTCGACAAACCCTGTTATCTCAGAGCGATCATCATAGACGTCAGAAAGCTGGTGATGTACAAGTTTCACTATGATTACGTCAAATCCAAATTCGGTTCGAAAGTCAAACTATCATTCACCAACACGGAGAGTCTGCCTTACGAGATAGATACTCGAGATGTCTATGAGGACATAGAGCCAGATGTGAATGAATGGTTCAACACGAGTAATTATCCCGATGATCACCCATCTAAGATTCCATTGGGTGTTAATAAAAAGATGTTGGGTAAATTCAAAGATGAGAGCGGTGGAAGACAGATTCACCGAATTTGTGGGTTTGAGACCGAACTTGTATGCTTATCTCTTCGACAGTGAAGAGATCAAGAGATGTAAAGGCGTTCAAGCATGTGTGACGAATAAAAACATCGTTTTCAACGAGTATAAAGAGTGTCTTTTTGAAGGTTCGATGGTGTATAAAAAGATGACTGCAATTCAAAGCGAAAAGCATGAGATGTTCACCAAAGGAATCAACAAGATTGCGTTGACGCTGATGACGATAAGAGAATTATATGTGAGGATAAAATACACACTTTCGCACTTGGACATTCTTATTTCACTATATTTCAACAACAAAATGGAGAGGATGATGAATGCAGTATGACTGAGGACATCGAAATGTCAGAAGTTTAAAAAAATGCGCAAATTTAAAATAATAATAATAAAAAAAAAATAAATAAAAAAACCCAAAAACATATTGATGAATAAGAAGAAAATAAAACACATATCCGTAGAATGTGGCATCTTACCCAACGAACCCCTATCCAATACTGATCTGTTGAAAGCTGCAAAAGATTTAAAAATCAAACATTTTCGAGGTGTGTTTTCTAGAGATCCCTTACCGAGAAAAGAAGATAATGATTCGGAATGTGAAATTTTAAAGCTGGACGATATTGGAGGTGAGGGTACGCATTGGGTCGCGTGGAATAAAAAAAAGTCAAATCGGAATAAAAATTATTATTTCGATAGCTATGGAATCTCACCGCTGATAGAAATAAGGAACTATTTAATGCCAGTTGTTTGCAATAGCAAACGAGTGCAAGCGCCAGATCGAGTGTTTTGCTGTCACCTGTGCCTCTACATTCTCAAGAGATGGTCAGAAGGAGATTACTTTCAGGATATTCTCAACGATTTACATTAAAGGAGGAGGAGGAGAAAGAAAAACAATTGATATAGACAGATATATAAATAAAGAATATAAAAAAATAAAGTTATAATTAAAATAAAAACAAAATAAAATTAAATAATAATAACAAAACAAAACAAAACAAACATGACAGTTGATAAATTTGGTCGTACTGACAATAATGAAGGTTCCTCTAGAAAGAAAAGAAGAACGCTTGAAGTTGTTGGTGATAGTGGTGATATTGCCAACTTGAACGAACGATACATCTAGAGAGAGATACGAACATTGAGAAGAACCTTTAAACTTGAACAATAAGAAAATCTACAATCTTTCCAAACTGATCGATCTGACAGATGCCATGACTAAAAAATACATCGATAGAGGAGACGAAAATTTCCGACAGATCATGAGAGATAATTACGTGAATAAAGACATGATGGACGATCTCGACTTGAAATCTAAATGAGTGGTGAATGTATCAGATTCTAGAGATTCGACCGATGATGCAACTAAAAGATATGCAGACAACGCTCACGCGAGATTCAGTAACCATCTGAGAGATCACTGCATTCCTAAAGTGATGCAGAATTGGACGCGAATTCGAACAAGATAATCAACGTGCCCATTCCCACGAATCCCAATGATGCAGCGACCAAACAATACGTAGACTAGGAACTGAGAAAGAATAACGTCGCTGAGCTAAAAAATGAAATTGGATCTGGATGTGGGATTCAAGAAGATATTGAATCTTTCCCAGATTGATGATATGGACGAAGACTCGACGCTTGTCAACAAAGGCTATGTGGATTCTGCCAGACAGGATTCTCAATCCTATCTAAAATCCTAAGTCGACGAATTATGTCTGAACAAAAAATTTGGAGGAGGCCAGCATCGACATGGGCAGTTACAATCCATTCGGTCTCGACGACGAACCAGAACTCGCTTCCAGCGTGGTCATTAGACAGTACTTAGTCAAAATTATGGTCCGGAGAAAGGGTGATATCATGGAAGGCAAACTGGACATGGGAGGTCAAGCACTCACGAATCTACAGGATCCCACGCACATATCAGACGCCTGCACTCTGATGTCCGTCTTGGAAAAGATAAGATACGCCAGACAATTGATTGGGCTGCGGAGAGTAGTGCATTGGAAGTGGAAAAAGCCGAATCGTCCTTCGGAAATGGAGGTAACGGACCGCTGCACGGTCTGATATTATATCTGATGCCAGTAGGAGGCGAGATCATTCAAATGAGTCTGACTTCTATGGACTTGAGCAATAGAACTGTCGTCAACCTTGTGGTGAATGGAGTGGAAACCGATAAGAGGCACAGAGTCGAAACAATGAAGGATCAACACTCGAACACCAGCGTCTTCAGTTCACCTCTCAAGGTGCAGATGGGGGATAGGATCAATTTCAAGACAAAAACCAATAATCCCAAAGCCGCCACTTCAGTGGCTTCTCTGTTGAGACATTTTTTGTCCGTCCGATTCAAATTCTAACTCTCTATCCAAGAGGATTAGAGCGAAAGCCTTGGTTCTCCTCAGCATGTTCCTGTCGAATTGCATCTTAATCGATTTGTATTCAGTACGAGTGATGTTAGGATTACCCATCAATTCGTCCAGTCGATGATATTTCTTTCTGGAATAGGTGACATCACCGTATAGTCTGCAGAAATCATTCTTATCGAAAGAGGCATTATAATCGATGGCTGGATATCTTGTGCCATTTAGAAATACCTGCATGTTTCTCAAGTGACAATGATCGAACAGTGAAGGATTGTTCTCCTGAGACCCATCCCTATTGGTCTGAAATGCCACTACGATGAATCACAGTCTTTCCGAAGCAGATTTCACGGTGATTGCTGGACGATGGACTACTAGCCGTGTCACACTGTCTCATTCTAAATACCACCGGTAATTTACTCTTCAATTCTATGATCTTGTAGAGACGTACTTTCTCCGCAACCAAAGTCAATACATGCAGAATGAACCAAGATATCTTGTTCAGATGTATCTTACCCGCATCTCATGATGGCTTCGTTGTTTCATTTTCGAATCAACATCAGATTGTGTTTGAATCCATAGAGAATCTTATCGTAATCTTCCGTCCCTGTATCACTATGTAACTTTCACTGGGATGGATGAACAGATCTTGAGTCTCGACGTTGATTCTTATCTAATTCATTTGCTTTTTTTTTATTATAAATTGTTTTTTTTAATTATTAATTTTATTTATATTTTTTTCCTTACTATATATGTGTAAGAAAAAGTGAAGGGTTGGTTTTCAAAATGCCGTCATCTGCAATTCTTTTTTTCTTCTCGTAAAATGTCCCAATGATTTCTCTGCTGTCATCTTCGTCATCCTCTAATGCTTCTCTTTTGTAAGTCACCGAATCTGTGTAAAATATTCTAACAATCTTAAAGATTTCCTTGGTCCGTCAAGGAGTTTAACCTTTCACGAAGAGTGACTTATAAGAAGTGATTCTCACTCGATCACCAACTGCAAATTTTGGTGGTTTGGACTTCTTCTTGGTCTTGGTCGGTTCGGAATAGAGATTCGCAAAGACGCGTTTTTCATTTCGAGGATCGCTAGCTTTCTCAGGCGTCATCTTGATTGAACTGTGTCGTGTGTTGTTGTATTCTTCAGCCAGTTCGTCCTGGACGTCGATATATTTCTTGGTCTTATTGGCCGTGAAATACTTGTACATGTTTTCCTTCATGGTTCTATTCCTATGTTTGATCACAATACTTTCCACTTCGTTTTTGATGGAATAAAGGTCAACCAATGGATGAACGAATCTGTTGTAAAATTCCTTCCCCTTATCCAGCAACAATTTATCTGATTTTTGAGAAGACGATGCGAATATGCTCTTCAGAGCCTCGGCCATGCAAGCTCCCAATTTATTCTTCAGAGGTCTCATCCATCCGTATTTAGAAAACACGTCGATGACCGTCAGTATGTATTTAATACCCTCGTTCTGTCTTGAATCTGATTTCATGTTGACCTGATCGGCCAACCAGATCTGATCCTTCACCCTTCTCCTTTGAAATTTATGTGTGATGGGCTTGTGTAGTTCGTTCGCCAATGCATTTGTTCATAATTTTTTCTGGACACTTTTTTTTATCACCCCATCGAATTGGCGTTTGGTACCGATCACTTTATCGACCCACAAACGTTCCAGTCTCTCTCTCCTAGTGGGATTCGGTATATTTTTCATTTGCGACAACATGTTTTTATCGCAGATTCAATTACGAGTCTTGATGTCGGGATGTTTAGCATAGCACAGATCAGTAGCGTAAGTGGCTGAATCCACCCTATTGATGGGTTTGCTTCAAGATTTAGCAGTCAGATCTCGATTCAATGTCTTATTTAATTTCGTGCCGGGTCCCGAGAATTGATGTCCTGGCAGATGCATTTCGATGGATAGATTATTAATCAATTTATTCATCGGGCCGACACCGCATTTGATGAATTGTGTCTTGGTCAAACTGCACACATTACACATTCCGTGAAGCATGGGTCTGTTAGTTTTTGTCAATACTTTTTTAACTTTAACCGTATTGGTAACTCTCTAGCATTTGACACAATACATTTGTTTTTGGTTTGTTTTTTTTTTCATACATATGAATTTTATTTTATTTTTCATATTTTTTTCATTTATATATATAATTTGTTTCTTCTTTTCTTTATATATTTTTTTTTTTCAATCGATTGCTTCTGGAATTTTCTTGGAATCCAATAATTTACAAAATGATCGTCTTGCTTCTTCCCTACCTTTTTCCACGAGAGAATCCTTCACTTCTTCCTTGATGATCTGACGACTCGTGACTCTTATCTCAAAGGAAGAGCAATGGCGATGGCTGACAATAGACTGATTCATTCAAATCTATAGAGACCGTGATGAGAGTCAAATCCACTCCACTCACAAATTTCTCTAATTTCGAATATTTCTTATTGAGCATACAATGAGAATCTCTCTTGCGTGTCAGATATGATTGAATTCTATTGATTTCTATTGATTTGTTTGATTCGATACCACTGCCCCACATCATCACTTTCTCCTTATTCTAGCGGTGATGGTGGTAGAAAAGGTGCCAAGAGCTTGATGTCCAATTTTTCTAACAATGGATATATTTTTTTACTTCAAGTTTCCATTTTCCAAGGAGCTAAGGAAAAAATTCAAGAAGTAAAAACACAATATTAAACCCTAAATGATGAAATCAATATAAATCCGCAATTATTTTTGGAAGTTCTTCTTTTAGAGATACGTGGTTTTACTATCTCAAATGCTTCATACATAAAAAAGAACCAAGCTAAAGAGGAAAAAAAACTTGAACACGAATTGGAATAATTGGAAACTCTATACCCATCTCATGATAACAATATAAATAATAAGATAGAGGAAATTAACGGTCAACTTAAAAAAAAATAAAGAAAATAGGCTGAAAGGTACATTAATAAGATGAAGAGCTAGGTGGGTGGAAGATGGAGAAAAACCAACTAAATATTTCTGTGGACTTGAGAAACGCAATTATCAAAATGACACAATCTTTAGAATTAAACAATCAGATGGGTCATATTTAATGGAACAAAAGGAAATATTAAGTGAATTGAAGAACTTTTACCAAAATCTCTATAAGACATCAAATCTAGAAGACGTTAATCTGGACCAGATAATTGACAAATCAAAGGTGGCGACCCTAAGCAAAGCTGAATCGTTAACCGCAGATGGCTACCTGAACTTAGTAGAATTAACTGATGCTTTAAAGAGTATGAAAAACGATAAAGCCCCTGGGATCAATGGATTTATGGTTGAATTCTTTAAATTCTTTTGGATAGACATTGGACATTACGTTTTAGATTCAATAAACTATGCGTATGATGTAGAAAATCTCTCAGTCACACAGCGCCATGGCATATTAAAATGCATCCCCAAAAAGGACAAAGACAAAGCCCTAATAACCAACCAACGACCCCTCACCCTCCTCACCATCCCATATAAATTACCACGCCCACATTGGCTAACCGAATCAAACCTCTCCTACCCAAACTAATTAGTGATGACCAAACAGGTTTTATTAAAGGTACATGCATTGCCGAAAACATCAGGATAGTGAAAGATGTTATAGACTATACAGAGTCAGAAAATCACCCTGGCAGTTTACTGTTAATAGATTTTGAAAAGGCGTTTGATACCATTGAATGGAATTTTATTCTACAAACACTCACGTTTTTTAATTTCAGTGAATCATTCAAAAAATGGGTAAAAACTATCTATAACGACACATTCTCGACTGTGCTTCAATCTGGTTTTATGTCGGAGCCTGTCCACCTGCAGCGTGGCTGTAAGCAGGGTGACCCATTGTCCACATACTTATTTATTCTAGGTTCTGAAATCCTCGCAATGCTAATCAAACAAAATGAAGATATAACAGGTATATGCCACTCGGGGAAAGAATTTAAACTTAGCCAGTACGCAGATGACACGTGTCTACTACTAAATGGCTCTCAGAAATCAACTGCAACATCGTTAATGGTCTTAAATAAATTTGCCACAATCTCGGGACTAAAAATTAATCTGAAGAAAACAAAATTGATAGGGATAGGAACGATAAAAGGCAGAGCCCATGCCCCCTCTGGATATCCTGATGTGGAAGTCGCTTCTAAATTCACGCTTCTCGGTGTGGAGTTCAATATGGAAGATAAGGACCCAGTCAGAGAAAACTATAGTAAAAAAATGGATAAAATGAAAACAATTCTAAATCTCTGGAAAAAACGTCAAATAACACCTTTGGGAAAAATAGCAGTAATTAATACCTTTCTAGTTCCCCAATTCAGTTAAATCATTTGCTTCCTTCGATCCACAACCCCTCAACAAAATTCTTAAAAGAAATAAACAGCCTGTGGTTCAATTTTATTTGGGGAAGGAGTGTAGACAAAATAAAGAGGCGGCGTCTCATATCAGGGTATGCAGAGGGGGGCCTGAAAATGATAGATCTAGAGATACATATAAACACTATGAAGGTCTCGTGGATAAAAAGACTCCTCGCAAAAAATAGTTTCTCAACGTTTTTTTTCAAGTCCATAGCTAATATTGCACAAATCGGAGAAAATTTTGCGGAACATAAATTTGTTGAGAAGCTAAAAAAGCACATTGTGCGTCATCCCTTTTGGCTTGGTGTCCTGCAATCATGGCAACAGTATATAGTAACATTCAAATGAACAGTAACAGATTTTATTAAGTCTTCCTTTGGTTATAGCAGTGGATTAAATAACATGGAAAATATAATTAGTATTCCAGCCTGGAATAAACGTGGAATCAGATGCATTAGAGATATTTTTAATCCAGATGGTAGTCTCATGTCTTATCAAATGTTTAAAGATAGATATGGAAATTTCACCGATTTTATAAGTTACTCTGGCGTAATAACGGGAATTAGAAAAGCAATGAAAGAGTTTAAGTTAGACCAAGAAACAATTGCATCAATCGAACAACCTATTATCCCCACCCCTTATCAAAATATCTTATCAGAAAAAGGTCACAGATTGCTGAAGCTTCAAAATACACAAAAAATATTAAATGTAAATCACAACTGAAATGGGAATCAGAAATCGAATTAGACCTAAACTGGGCTACAATATACCAAAATCCATTCAAATGTGGTATTATGGATAACAAATTAAAATACTTTCAATACAAAATTATCAATCGAATATTAGGAGTAAACAAATATATAGCTAAATTTAACAATACTCATTCCTCTCTATGTAATTTTTGTAAAACAGAAGAAGAAACTATTTCCCATATCTTCTGGTCCTACAACATAATCAAAGAATTCTGGAAGGAATGCCAAATATATTTACAAGAGCGGGACATATCTATCTGTTTGACTAAAAGAAATATACTACTCGGAACAGAAGACCCTAATGACATAATCAATAGTATCATCATTTTGGCTGAACACCATATATACTGTTGTAAATATCAATAAATGTCTCCTAGCCTCGCCAACTTGAGAATCCGCCTAAAAAGATTTTACGAAATAGAGGAACACATATATACAAAAAATAACCTAGCCAGCGATTATTCTGAAAAATGGAACAAACTTGACAATATTGCTTGCGAATAATTACCTATTCCGACATTACCTCTGTAATAATCCGATAGAAGAGGTCATGTATCATAACATCCCATGTACTCTGTATAGACACACAGGGCGCGGATGTAATCCCTACGACCTCAAAAGTCCGTTCCTCAGACATATATATTTGCCTGTAGCCTGCAATGAGTGGTAAGTTACTTTAAGAGTAATTTTGGACATTCTTTTCTGGAACTCGGGGGCACTAAACTTTGTGAGAGGACTAAAGACCTGAGACCATTGCATCTTACTTAGAGTGAGGCTCATTTCCTCTTCATCTGCAAAGTTCCCGGGAACACCGAATCCAGTCACTAGGATGTCTGCCTTCAAACGAGTGAAAACTGAGCTAATCGACAAAATATGGCTGCATATACAAATAACGAATTGTCTCAGCAAGTCATCTCAAATTACCCCTTCTATCGTCTTTTTCATAGAAGCAGTCTCAGTCTAACCCACCAAGCCCACCCCACATCCACCACAACACACTCAAATACACCTACATAAACGCATGCACACACACACACACGCACCGCCCCCCCCCCCTCTACATACACCCTATTGTACATACTTACACATACATACACATTTTTCCAATTGTTAGAGTATCTCGCTGTGACAGATTTGATAACATAATATGTAATATTTTGTATGCCCTCTTGCATCTCCTAGCCACGTGAGATTGTACGGAGGATTGTAAAATCGTGACCTCTGCAAAATATCACCAAATAAACAACTGGAAAAAAAAAAAGTTTCCATTTTCATTTTTTTTAATTATTTATTTATATCTATCATTTTTTGTGTATTTTTTATTTTCATTCCATACTATTTAACAGAAATTTTTTTGAGTGGTTTCTTCCTCTTTCTTTCAACAAGGAATCCAAAAAGTGACTCCCGTCGGAATTTATTTTTAGCAGTCTCCCCTTTTCCAACAAATATTCCAAAATGCGTCCCCTGTCTTTGATGGTTAGACATCGATGTGCTAACTTCAACTCTTCCAATTTAGTGGGCTTGGGTTCGCCGACGCAAAACGTGAATTGATTCCAACATTCGATCATGTTGTTGCATAGGACTATTGTAACCCCTCCTGGATGAAAAACACAAAAGAGGTGTGTAGATATTATCGGGTTCGTTTATTCCATATTTTCACTGTGTGGATCCATTACAACACATGCATCACAACCAATCAATCATCATAGGTTGTCATCAAAATAATCATCACAGTAATGAATCAATCAATCAATCAACGAACTCTGAAGATAAAATAATAAAACTCTTAAGTATACATTTTACACAAATTATTCAGGGCAAGGGTCAAGAAGTATAAATGCAACCGGAAGGGTGCGTTATCGATTTTGACTAGCTTACCAGCGTCTATGGGCTCGACCTGCTTCAATTCATTGGAGTGAGCCAGTAGGCTCTCTCCAACAAATCGAAACAAAACGAACCCACATGAACAAGAAGCCAAATAAAATACACTGACTTGCACCCACATCAATCACACCCAAGCACACTGAGGACACACTCATATGTACGCCCAGCAAACATGCACCCACGCACACACATGCTAGCACGTGCATACACACATGGCTACCACACCATGGTACAAACATCCCTACATGAAGTCCAAATGTAGGCCTCCATAACAAAACAGTAAACCCAAAACAGAGTGAAATGTCACTCGCACATGCAAGACAAATGTTGCCATGTTCAACTGGAGTGAGCACACGCCAGCAGAACACAACAACCAATGTCTGTACAATATTTGAATAGGTACCATAGCGTGAGTAGCTCGTGACCTAAATTACCAATAAAAACAATGCTTGCCCTGTAGGTATTAATAAATTTCTGTGACCACAGTGGCCCCGATATTTTATGTTGATACTTATGTAATGTACAAACTGTAAAACATTTCTATAATATAAATAAACATTACTTGCAGAAATGAGCCGGGTTAAATATGTATACAATCACACCAGTACACAAGCGATTCAATAAGAATAATAATTTTACTACGATTATGTGAATAACCAGTATTATATAAATCGATGTTATGTTACTATGGCAACATGGGGTCACCGTAGGTCACACTGAAAACACAAACTTAAGCAAAATATATTTATATTCTGTCCCCAGTAGACATTTCTAATACATATATTATGTGTACTTCACTAGAAGCATAAATAGCTAAAGCTAACTAAGAAATGCCTACCCTCAGTGTGACAAGTTCATTTTATGTACTGGTGGCTGTGAGATATATGCAGTGGTGTTTCTTGACCTGCACAGAATAAAATAAAGTCTTATAAATATGAAGTACTGAAAATGGCCAAACACGCATCTATTGATATATCCACAAAAAGGGGAACTGGGCTCATGCTGCAATTGCAGAATGAGCCAAGTTGCCCGCAGCTGGGGACAATCAACAATAAATACATATATGCTTCCATAAGTTACAGTATTTACGGAAAATTGAATTTAAATAAAATTAAAACATAATTACGGTGTTAAATAATAATATTTAAACTTTCGATATTTTGGCAAAAATAATTAAATTAACTAAGCTAAAGTTACCCATTTAAAATATACTGACCGAAAATTAATAGGTCTGGTAACGTTCGAAGTAGCCAGGCCAGGGCTTCACAATCGCAATTGTGAAGCACTGGACAGGCTACTCGCTCGTCATTGACTAAGCCTAAATTTGCAACAAAATAAATAGCATTTATTCAATCGCAAATTAATTAAATTTAACTGTACCTTGACTTCCATAATCCTGCAAGTCCAAATCCTTTCCTAAATCATGAAATTATCCAAGAAACACACACTGCACATACAAATTACTTATTTTATGAGTAGACGACTTTCTTTTATGAAATAAATACTCTGTGGAATTGACAGCAGGCCACTTTACAAAAACAACTGATAAAAAAAACTGGCAGTTGAAACTTTAACTGAATAATGCAATAGAATTATCCAATGGGCTGTGGATTAATTAGTGTTCACTACGTGCTGTGAGTGAAACCTGTAACTTTGCAGTGAGTGAACTGTAAAATCAATCACCTGTAAAGGAGACTATTCAATTCTATTCTCTGTGGTTTTACTCAGAGTTACAACCAGAAAATATTAACATTCAACCTGCCAAATCAAATATTGCTGAAATAAATTATATATTTGCTTGAGAAAAACCTGTAAAATACCCTGTAATAACCTGAAATTAATGAGAAATAATTGTTTTTTACCCTGCTTATTCAATTTGCTCCTGTTACCTGTAAACATTTTAGGTGAACTAATGTTAACCCTGCCACACTATTCCAATGCATGCATGAAATACATGGTGACGATGTCTTCCCATTCCATCGTAAGACATGAATGATTAATGTGGTTAAATTCTTTCTCCTCTCGACAACCAGACATCTTTTGTGCAAGACGTGAGGAAATTGTTCGTTCATGCAGATTGCTTAAGCTCTACATGGCACCCTTCGAAAGAAACCAAGCTCTCGATTCCATGGAATCGTTCATTTTACTCATAATTATTATTATATAAAAAAGTATTTTATATTCTTATTATTTTTTTCTATTATTTATTTTCGTATTATTTTAAAAAAAAAAATTCTGTTTATATATATTACGTTTTTTTGTAACAACATATCTATTCATCACATCATCAAACAAATGAATGAATACTTCTCATCTATTACGATCGTGTGTATTATTATAGGAAAGAGATGACATTTTTTTTGAAAGAAGAATTTTATGCTTTTCGTATTTTGATAAACCCATCATTTTTTCATCATCGTCGTCGTCGTTAGAGTGATATGAGAAATAACCCATAGTGATTTTTAACATTTCAGAAAATTCGATCCATGATCTATTTGACATGAATGATTGTAATCTGCGATTAAATTCGACAAACGTGCAAATGGATTTTTCAATATTTTGATCACCACGATCAAATACATTAACTGCATTTTTCACGCAATAAATAATGTAACAATATTTCCCATAATTGTAAAGTTCTACAAATTTCACTTCATTTTTTAAATGATCTAGAACATCTATAAGTATGTCATAATCTTGGTAAGACACATTTTTTCATTCGAACACTTCATCATTTTGATATTTTCAAAATAGCTTCAAATTAAGAATATAATATTAACGGAAACAACATTCCATACTTGTTTAAACATGCATCGTGTACGATTTGTTCCAATTGAATTCTTTCTAACACATACTCGTGTAAATGGTTAGAAAAAGCTAAAACCTTTTCGTAAAAAACGTTGTTTTGTTAACAAAAACATTTTTGTTAACACGTCTTTTAAAAGATGGTTATTTTCTCTTCTGTCGCTTCAATTTTTTTTAATTGTTATTTTTTAATAGTTATTTTTTTTATAATAACATACCCAAAAGGGGTATATTCTTAAACACTGAATTCTGACCGAACAACAAACCTTCACCGATCGGTTCCAAATTCTCTCCAGTCTTCAGATAGAGACCATCTCCGTGGAAAGCATCGCCGCTGCCCTTTCACGGATCCTAGATACAATCCTTTATCTTTGACGTTTATGCGACACATGGCTCCTCCCTTCTTCAAAAACAGTCTGTTTCCTCTCTTTTCCAAAAACAATCCTCTACCCATTAATTTGTCAACTCCCAAAATAGCGAGTCCTGAGAGAGCACCCACGCACAAAGCTGGTAACACCATCTTCGCGAGAGTGGGTAATGCTTCGGCGGTGAGTAAGAAACTGCCTTTAATTCTCAGACTATATCTCAATTGAGCTGGAATCAGGCTCACAGTCATTCCCATTCGATTACGAATCGCTTTCTCCATCCTTTTGAGTTTTAGTCCAGGCTATCTGATCACGGCTGCCACTCACCAGATCTTCACAACTGAATTTAAATCCAACAGCCTCGCCTTGATTTCTCAATGCTCTGCGAAGTTTATCTTCCTGTCCTTCGAATATGTTCACGTTTTTAATTATGTATCAGCTCATATTTTTGTTAACACGTCTTTTAAAAGATGGGTTTTTTTTTCTTCTGTTGCTTCATTTTTTTTTTTAATTGTTATTTTTTAATTATTATTTTTTTTAATAATAACATACCCAAAAGGGGTATATTCTTAAATGGTGAATTCTGACTGAACAACAAACCTTCACCAATCAGTTCCACATTCTCTCTGGTCTTCAGATAGAGATTGTCTCCGTGGAAAGCATCAACACTGCCCTATCACACGGGTCCTAGATACAATCCTTTACCTTCGACCTCTACGTGACAGATATTATTTTTCAATTTTTTTTTTTTTCATATCTCTCTGATGTGAAATCGTATAGTCACTCTCTCTCCGTGAAGATCTAACAGATCACTGTTCTGATCCGTCATCGTGGTTTCGATGCTATACAAATCCAAGATCACGGGTAGATAGACGAGATTTCAAGGTCGCTCCACGATCTTGTAACCTCGCAAAATGTCCGGAAAGAACGAGTAGATCATAGGCTGAGCACTACCATAGATGTAACTTCCCCCGATCACATTGACATTCACTAAAATGCTATTGACTGTGATAATGTCGACCATATTTTCAGATGCGATGTGACTTCGATACATCTTTCGATCAAATCCCAAAATCTTGGCAATGGAATCATCTGCACTAAAATACACTCGAAAGTTACCTCCCAAGTCTAATATCGTCTGTAGAGTACTCATATTGGGAGTGAGTCTTATCATCTTGCTTCCGTGACCATCTTGTCTTCAGTCTCGCCTGGATGTGATGGTTCAGATCATCTATGTCATAACTCTCTTTAGGAATTTGAATCTCGAACCATTTCGGTGACATTGGGAATCGAATAGTAAGTCTCAAGATTAACCAACGCCACCTCGTATCTCTTTTCCTTCAATTCGATGAAGGTTCAAATTTCGTAGTGAATCGAGTTGTGTTGTGACTCACTATGATTTGATAGGACTGTTTCGCACCTGTATTTTTGACTATCTGTTCTAATAGATGTTCTGACAATTTTTTTTAATTATATTTATTATATATTTTTATATTTTATCGATCTTTTTTTTATTTTTTTATTTCTTCTCTATTATTATCGGAAATATAAACAAAAATCGTCGAAACCGCTTTGATATTTTCCATTGTTAAATTCGCTAGTCAAATCGATCACCCCGAACTTGTGATGGCCTTTGTCCCACACCTTCTTACAGAATCTCCTGAATCCTTCCCTGCTCATGTCGTTAGCCACGTGATCTCCATAGATGTGATTGAGATTCTTGAGATCCTGATGAAAGAGACACAGAAAATTAGCATTCTCCCTTATCGTCTGTCTGGGCAGTCGAAAATAATTCTGAGACAGATAGAAACAAACCACATTGCTGTGACATCCTCAAACATAATACGATTTGCATCAATTCTGTCTCTCCAACAGCAGATGGTCGAAGATCATGAGATTCTTATTCTTCAACTGTCTGGGATCGGGAACGTTGCCGGCGTTCTCGTAAAACAGACATTCCATGTTAGAACACTCGGCATTTCTCTTGGTCAATTCTGTCTTGTGACCTTCGAATTCGTCTCGATTGTCGAAGATTCTCAACATGGTATCCTTGGGTAAGTTACGTATCATGCGCTCTCGAAGCAATCTGTATTCCAGTTGAAAGAGACTCTTGCCAAAAACGAATAATCTGTCGTAACCCAAACTAGCCGGGTCACAACAATAGATTCATCATGGGATTGGTCTTTCCGCAATTCGATTTTCCCACTGTCAGACCTCTTATGCTCTTATGCTCTTGGGAAATAACTCGTCGTTCAACCTCTTGGTCATCACGTCGTTCCAAGACATGTCTTTGATATCTATTTTTTCTCTCAAGTTTTTTTTTTTAAACTATGTTTTGAACTATGAAGTTTTAGTTTTTATTTATAAATCATTTTCAGTCCCGATCCTTTCATCATTTTAGCTAAGTCTTGTATCGGTACGACATCATCATAGAAGTCTCGCCAACTTTTCGGTACGATTCTTGGTCATTTGGCAGGTGGTGGCATTATCAATTGATCAATCAATGCGTCGGCGCCTCTTTTGCCAACTTCCGAAGCTATTTTACCACTCGCTTCGGTCGCCGCTTTCTTACCGCAACAATCACCATCTTCTTTCCAATTTTGAGAGCGCTTGAGGCGATCTGTTTTGCAGCATCACCCGTGAATTTACGCATTAAAAATCGCATCATCGAATCCACGATGCCTGATCCACCATAGACGTAAGATCTAGCATATCCTCTGTTATTTATCACTAACATTTTTAAGAATTCGTTTTTTTAAATTATTTTTTGAATATAATTTTTTTTTTATTTACTTAATATTTTTTTTTTCTTTTCTCTTACTATTTTATTATTTCAAACGATTCATCAACTTTTGATAATCCTTCTTAGTCAAGACATTCAATTCATCGCACACGCTCACTATCTCGTTATCCACTCCAGTGTTACCAGCCTCTCTGCTAGCCATCAACAATCTCAATCTCTCCGACAGGGCAGCGGGATCGCACAGAAGAAATATCATGTCGGTCATTCCCTTTCCAGTCACCGATTTCACGAAATGCTCATTCACATTCCATATGGGTTCCACCACAGTCTTCCACTTGTAACCTCTCCTATCCTTTGGTCTCGTCTATTTGGGATCGTTGTTCTTCTTCATGGCATGAGTTTGAACCAGAATGTCTCCATAATTTTTGTAATCCTCTTTGGTGTCATCGTCGGGTGTCTGGTGAGAGAGAAGAGTATACAATCCATCGGTCAATTCGTACCTGTTCGAACTGACGAACAAATAGCTGCCTTCAAGCGATACTTCCGTGTCACCTACAAAAGTTTTATCACGATAGTCACGAAATCCGGGCATTGGATCTTTCACAATTCCACTACTATCGTCAGATCTGATGCTAATGATACTCAAAGCATCGCTACTATCGACGTTACTTGGATCGGTCTCGATTCTCTCCAGAGTGTATTTGGACAAAGTTCTCAGAGCAAAACTACCGACGCTACTTGGATTCGGTCTCAATTCCCATTGGAGTGTAATCGGACAAAGTTCTCGATGCCAAACTACCGGGGTACAAAGCCATCCTCTGAGAACCTTCTTTTATGGGTCTCAATTCGTTGACAATCTCTTTCCTGGCTCGTCCCTTCGCTTCGAATCTCCGATGTGTAGAAATATGAAAAACAGTTATTTTTTTGGTATTCTTATTTTTTTTTTTTGGAATGTTGTTTTATATATATTTTTATTTTTATTTTTTTTAAACGGTCAAATTTTTTTTTCAAAACTCGTCTCGCAACTGATAATAATAATAATAGTATATTACATACGTTTATATATATTTTTATTTTTATTTTTTTTAAACGGTCAAATTTTTTTTTCAAAACTCGTCTCGCAACTGGTAATAATAATAATAGTATATTACATACGTTTTGCTTGTTTGTTGTTTTTGTTTTTAATCAGACTTTCGCACACGCTCGATCTCGAATGGTCGAGTTTTTGCTCGATCTACGAATTAACCTCGCTCGAACCATCGTCTTTACTGGTGCGGAAATCTGCGTCCTTGAACAAAATCAAATTTTTTTTACTGGCCCAATTTTGCATTCGCCTCAATCAAACCGTTGTCTTTTACCGTGGGAATCGATGTTCGATCGCATATTTTCCAGCTTGAATTTTAAAACAAACACTGTTTTTCGGAATTTTTTCATTTGACAAAAATTCACCCAATGGGAAAATCATTGTTAAATTTATCAAAAAAGCGGATTTCTAAAACCCAAAATTTTTTAGACTTTTTAGACATTTTGTTCAAATTCCGTTGAAAGTGAACCAGAAATGTTCAAATTTTAAACATTTTCTGGAAAAAAACCAAGGGTTTTCGGGAAAATTGGAATTATTTTAGGAAAAAGCAAACATTTTCCAAGAAAATCAATCTTTTTGACAGAAAAATTTAAGTTTTTCCACAAATAACACAATTTTTTCTAGACTACAAACATTTCTGGACCACATGATTGGTGTGGCCCAGGATCTCCCACTCTCCCCTACTCATTTCCAGCCTGGGGATTTGGGCCTTACTGTTATTTTGGCACTTCGTCACTTTAAAAATAATCTGGGGAGTACTCCCCATTATGTTACTATTCGGTGTCGTCCAGATGCTGATTTTTGCCCTGTTCAATTGTTACAACGTTACCAACCTCTGCAGGGGGTGGTAGATGGTCCAGTTTTTGCTTTTCCCCAGGGTACCCCTGTTTTTCGTCGTAATTTTGATACGATATTTAAAAGAGGCGTGACCTTCTGCCATTTAAGCTTCACAGTCTTGAAAGGACATAGTTTCAGGATTAGCGAAGCAACGTGGTCTGCCTGTAACGGTTATTCTGATGCGCAAATTAGATCTATGGGCCGTTGGAAATCAAATGCCTTTCACTCGTATATTCGCTGTCCCTCGCTACATTAAGTCTTGGACTTCTCGCGTTGGTGGATTCAATGGCACTGGAATCTATGTGGGGTACTCCGGTTGTTCGTTTACTTTGCTTGGGCAGTAGTGGCATTACTTTTTCTTTTCTCATGTGGGATTATTCTGTCCAGTTCAGTATGTTGGTCGTTAATACATGTGCCGCCTTCAAACGGTGCTTGGGCATCGTTTGTGCAGATGGCTAGGAAACCTGAGCTGTAGGCTCTCTGTGTGTGCCTATTGCATGTTGAATTGCAGATTGTTGTTTCTTTTCTCATGCTGATATAGCCTGCACATCGTGCTTGGGCACTGTGTGCTGATGGGACCTGTGTGCTGATGAATTGCAGACTTGAGCATTAGGCTCTTTTCTGTATGTGTATACCTTCCCTATCATAGTGCGGATTGTTGTTCTTTAATGCTTGTACGTGATGCAAATGGTGCTTGAGCACCATTTGTGCTGTTGATTTGCAGTTTTGGATAGACACTCTGTATGTGTGTTTATGAATCGTTATAGTTCTTGGATCGGTGTGGGTTTTGCTTCCTCACTTTATCCTCTATCGGCTTTGTGGGCGTTTTATTTATGCCGCCCACTTTTCTCTTGTCAGACCAGTTTTCCCCTCGGAACTCCCCACTACTGTAATTAACATTAATGTTAGTGAATTATCTGTTTGGCTGTCCAGTACGTTATCCGAAACGATTGAAGTAATAAAATCTACATTACAGTGTAGTCCTTAAACGCATTTATGTGTTATTTTCTGTTCATAAAATTTATTCCCTTGGTCATATACAGCTCTTATTGCAGCATAAATGATCAAGTCTAGAACGTTAATCTGAAAAAAATTATTGTAACACACTAAGATATTCTGAAGTAACCGTTTGAATGTTACTTGGATAATGACAACAGTAACTCATTTATATGACATGGTGAGGGGAGGTATGCTGGGTATAATTTACTATACAGACTGTAACTTAAATTCTGAGTAAAAGCATAAAATGCACACATGAGATTTCATTTAATGGGTCTAGTGAGGACCGGGTCATCAGTCTTGCTTTGACTCGTTATGCCTTTACACATTGGAGTGTCCGAACCAGGTCGAGGAAAATCTATCGAACTTCGTGTGCAGCGAAATTAAAACCGAGGAGGTGCAAAAGGTGATTTCAAAATTAAGGAATGGAAAAGCGGGAAGGGTAGACGAAATTCCTAAGAAATTTCTCAAGAAAGGTGGAGAGGAACTTTGTGAAAGCCTAACTGCCCTATTCAATTTAGCCATAAAAACAAGAGGTCCCTTTTCCTAACTGCCCTATTCAATTTAGCCATAAAAACAAGAGGTCCCAAAAGAGTGGAGAGAAAGCAAAGTGGCATTTATCCACAAAAAGTGTAAAAGACGTTTTAGACAATTATCGAGGGATCTCTGTCAGTAGCAGCATTAGAAAAGTTTTCTGTAAAGTCCTGTATGGGGATTAGAGGAGGTGACTGAGGAGAAGTTTTTTCCGTTACAATAACCGTTACAGGCAGACCACGTTGCTTCGTTTTTTGGGAGAGATTCAGAATGGCTTCAGGAAGGGAAGGAGAGTCACTGTCCATCTTTTCACTTTATCCTAAATGACAGAATCCGTGAAAGCAAAAAAGAAAAATATGTTATGGCCTTTTTGGATGTTAAAGAGTATGGAGGGAGGGGATGAGGCGAAAACTTGAGGCCCCGGGCTTGGGAGGCGAGTTTGTTGGAATTCTGAAAGCATTATATAAAGATGCACAAAGTGAACTTAGCCTGGGTAAAATAACAACAAAACGTGTGCCTATGCAGATAGGCCTAAAACGGGCGTGTATCCGTTCGCCAATTCTTTTTGTATTGTGCATCAAAGGTTTGGAAGATGAGCTCCTGCGGAGCGACGAGGGGGTAGCAGTTGGGGACTTGAAGATCCCAGGGCTATTTTATGCAGACGATATGGTGCTAGTGTTAGAAAGCGAAAAGGGGCTAGGGAAAATGCTGGGAATGGTTGGGAAATATGGGAACAAATGGAGATCCGAACTAAATGAAAGCAAAAGCAAAGTTATACCCGTGGGCCCTAAAGTGGCCCCCACTCGAAGGTGGAGAGTGGAGAGTTCTGATGCCGGAAAGTAGCAGCAAACTCCTTAGCGTAGCGGAGACAGTTGACTACGAGTATCTGGGAGTAAATATAAACATCACAGGAAGAGGCATCTTCCGAAACCACACAAATACATTGATTCTGCATGGGAGGCGAATCCTTAACCAGATGAAACTTATAGGGAAATAAAGTTTCAATAAGGTTTCGTGGGGAAACCCATTTGGGAAATGGTGGGTCTGCAATAATATGTGGTACGGAAGTGGTACCCCTAAACCAAACGGCTGTAAAGAGGTTGCAGAACGATGCAGGCCGATGAATAACGGGGTTGAGTAATGCCGCAGTGCTAGAAGCAATCAGGGGCGAGCTTGGGTGGATGAGGATCAAGGACAGGATAGACTTATTGAAACTCGAGTATCTCAATTATTTGGTAAATCTCCCAGACAGCCGATGGTGTAAAATAATGTCCCAGAGTATTTTCAACTCTAATACCAAGACAGGGTGGATGGTCCAAGTGAGGGCCCTAATAGAGAACTACTCACTGGAGATCTCGGACCAAGGCGTATAGGCAACCCAGGGTAAAAAATTCCTCAGAGAAAGAGTCATGGGGATGGTAACCTTAATTGGCGAGAGGGGGTCAAATCTAAGAGGCCTTTGGGTGGCCTGCGTGATAAAGAGAAGCCTCGTTTTGAGGAGTACCTTGATGGCTCCTTTGGGTGATCACTTTTGTTCAAGCCGAGTTCGCGGTCCCTGGAACTTGAGGGAAAAAGAAGGGAAAACAGTGAAAAGGGGTGCCAAATGTGTAATTTAGGCGTGGTGGAGACTCTGGAACAATTTCTTCTAGAATGCCCAAAATACCAGTCTAAAAGAATAATATTCACTGGGAGTATAATGGGGAAGTGGGATGGGAGAATGAAGGACACGTAGGTAGCGGGTGACTCTAAGGAGAGGGTTAATATGCTAATCGAAGAGATTGGGGAAAATGGAGCAAATGAAGTCATCAAGCAGTTCGTCTCCGAGTGTTGGGAGGAGAGAAGAAGCGTGGGAATAGGGAAGCAGTTTGGAGCACAGGGGTAACTATGGACTTCTCACCCGAGACAAATCAGCAGCCGGCCAAAATGTTATTATGTTATTAATATTCATTGTCTGGGTAGAATGGATGTTTCAGAAGCGGATCTCTCTCCCTTCCACTGAAACCTTAAAAATATTGATGTCTTTGAAACTACTAATTTCAGTTTGTTCACTTTCTTTGCATTTTTCTGTTTATTCTGCCAATGTGCAAAAAGATTCTTAGTTCTTTTTTAAAGTGAATTATTATCACCAGTCTCACTAGCTGAGTTTTGATGATATCTTACGTGGATAATTAAAATGCCTTACAGTTTACAAATCCATTCACAAAAAAAAAAAAAAAAATACTGCAGTACTTAGTAGGAGAGGACACTTGCCCAAACAACTGTTGTAATTGCATAGGTTATGGCACCTCATTGGAACGAGCATGAGACCAGTGAGGGATCTTAACCTATGTTTTGTAATCAAAAAAATAAAATAAAATAAAATAAAAAATAAATAAATAAATAAATAAAAATAAGTAGCAAAGCTCTGGACAGTTTTATGAATCATTCTCATATGCTCACTTGGCCTAGACTGAATTCGCAAAATTTGATAGAAAAAGTACCGGGTATGTTCCGTGACGAAGTTTATTCAGAATTTTGAGCCAGAAAATGTAAATGACTGAATGGAAGAGCGAAATGCACATTGGAAATAAAAGGAATTGGCTTTTTGCGATTTATTTGAAATAGCTGACTTCATCAAACTTCGAGTTGAAAAGATCGAAGGAAAATGACACAAGACATTGAACGAATAGAAAATATACGCTGTTTTTGCGCCAAAACCCCGCAAATTATTTTTAATTTCAAACAGGAAAGAAAAATGTATTAGGAAAATGATGGCCGTGTGGAGTAGTTTCAGTTTTGCGAATTATTTTAATTAGTACCTCCAAAGGTGTAATTCGGAATAATGTCGTTGTTTATATTCCTGTCCACTGTTCCACGTTACCACATGTATTTATTTATTCCAAAGCTCCCCACAATTCCACGCGCGTGATCGAAAGTATAAACTGGCTTATTTGTTGCACAGCTGTCAGATTCTCTGATCTTCGAACAGTGGTTTGAGGGTGTTTCAGATAGCACATCGGTCGAACTAACCAATCACCAACATCTGCAGTGCAAGAAGTTAACATCAGAAGCGATGGCGAGTCGTGACAGAACAGATTATCAGCTCAACGAATTTAAAAGAAGCCAAGGGGTAAGTTTTGTCACTGGGGCTCGTTACAAACAATGATTCAGGAAAAAATAATATAAAATAAGCAGAACTGGATACCACCCATATACTAGTACATAATAAATAACAAAAGGGAGGACGCAGAATTCCTACCTCGATTTTTCAAACGGTTCAAAATATATTCTACTTCTGTTGATCCATTGACTTCTATGCACCGTTTTGTCGGGAAAAGACTTTCAGACTGCACACGTGTTTTTATCATATTAAATTAAAATCGATGAACAAAACATGATTTATTGTCACTTTCCTTCGAAAAGAACTCTGCCGATAGCGGAAGCTCGTCTTTTCAGCTGTTGAGTCTCATCACTTTATTCCTAAGAAACGTCGGCCCTGAACGTTTCGTCCGCGATGGCGTTTCGTTTTTTTTTGTTATTCATTTCTGTCATATTCAGAGGCCGGAAAGCGACAGGGCGGGTCAGTCCCAAACCTTTTTGAGAAACTATGTGAAAAATATTTGGTAAATGAGTTTCGACAAAATGCTTTTAATATTTTTATCACAGCTCATCATGACATGTGCGTTTACACCAAATCAGCAGTGTAAGTGTCTGTTTTAATGTTCTCAACCCACAAAGTACTTGAGTCACAAGGTTGGCATATTGTTCGGTCTGGGTGACTTCAGGGAATTGCTGGACCATTCTACCGACATCTTGTCGGTTCTGTGGTTAACTAACATGCTAAAATCTCCCGGATCACTTTTTCATTCGCAAAGTTTTACATAAATCTCTCTGAAGGGGTCTAAAAAATGCCATTTACATTTTAGCGGGCCTGACTCTTTATTATATATTTGTTCCTTTTTTCTCGATTTATTACACTCTTGAAGCGTGAACATAAAACTGTTTCGGAATATTTTACTGATCAATGAAGACGAACTATCCTCACAAAACCATCAGACAGTGACATGTAAATATGAATCTTGTCAGTTTACTCAAACCTATTGACACGCGGAATCTGATTTAGATTTTATGTGTACTAACAACACAAGCAAGCAGATTTTGATGTTGCTGTTGATTAAGGACAGGCGGGCTGGGGGGGGGGGGGGGGGGGTGCTGGCGGAAGACAGAAAGATTCGAATTCATGGTCTCTCGATCAGTAATTGGCCACTTACACAAACCCATTTCTTTCAGCGACGATGTGCGTTTTCATTTTTAGAAGTTATCTTCCTCAACTCCGAGTTTTGGACAGCGGAGTGTGCTGGATAACTTCGGCATTTATATGAATTTTCTTCAAATGCACATAGTGTACGACACGTTTTAGCGATTGCCTGTGGCGTGGATGCATAGAAGAAGCGGCCGCCCTTTCATCCCCACCGTCTCCTTATGTCAGAATTCCATTGGGTTTTTTCCAACTCGTATGATGTTAAACTTCAATATTATAATTAAGACGCTACCACTAGGCGCTGATGCACATCCACTGCCAGATCCCCCCCCTCGCTCCGCCCCAGCCCCACCGTGCCCGCCCATCCCAAACATAAAGCCCCACAAAAAACACAAATCGAATGTTTCGACGTGGTCTCGCCTGTTTTCGGCATCCGTGTGATGTGGTAGATGGAAAATATAAACACCCCGTGGGAAAACGGGAAGTGAAGCAGAGGTTATTTCGTATGGTAAGCAAGCTCTGTTACGCTGGAAAAATATGACCAGGTTGCCATTTCCTGAGGTGAAAGCTCTCTAAAATGAGCAACATAGATGTAAACGATTGGCCATATTGGACGTTTTTACATACTGCGGTCAAAATTAATGATTGAGCAGAAATGTGACCTTGAACACAAATAAATAAATAAATAAATAAATAAATAAATAAATAAATAAATAAATAAATAAATAAATAAATAAACATTGAAGTGGAGTGAAAACATATTTGGACCTGAAAGGGTGTCAGGCACAACACCCACAGGAACCAAGTGATCCGGTTCTCGACTGCTACACATCGTCTGATGGTTATGTATTTCTAGAATTTCGCAAAAGTATTCTCAATAATTACAATGTTACACTGACCACACAAACTTAACCAGAAAATTAGAAACAGAATGATGGTACTGTCAAATACAGGAGACGGAGTAAGGTTACTTGAGCTGAGGAAACCAAATACAAGCGAGCATTAGACACCAGCAGAGTGACCCTTAGCTACAGACGTTGTACGATGTGTGGGGATCATTCTTGGTGCACACCATGCACGAGTCCAGACGCAACTCTCGTCCTGTGGGCCAGAGTGATCAATGGCGTAGGCCCTCGACGTGGGTAGGGGACACGATTAATGTGGGGCCCACGTAGTCAGAAAGGGTCCACAAGCTCACAGGAGAGAGAGAGAGAGAGAGAGAGAGAGAGAGAGAGAGAGAGAGAGAGGATGTCTCTGTATTTGCGGAAATTTGTATTCGTGTATCGTAATTTACCAACTTCGTGTACACTAACATAAAGTCCTCGATCAAATTCCGCGGACCCCATGAGACCCTCATATCGGCCCTCAACGGTGCTCCAACGTATATGCATGATGCCACTCCCCTCCACCCCACCCCAAAAAATAGTCTTCTTTATTGAAGGTTGTCTTTTACTCAAGTATCTCAAAACGCACAAAAAGCGTCGTCTGTTTCTTCTTTCGTAGTAAGAATCGAGGAGTTTGCTCCTTCGCAAATGCAATATTCAATATCCATGGTGTTCATTCTTGGGGCGTTAGAGGAACCGTCATTGGGAAAGTATAATCTGCATCTGTCTTGTTTCTAGTCGTTTTTGAGGAGAGAACAAACAACGGCTCCCGGCGGAATTGTGCCTACTTAAACTTCGCTGGCTTGGGAATAACCCTATATAAAAAGTGGAAAGAGATATGGGGTTCAGGAGAACCATGATGGCATCTCTCACAGCTATTAGGGTGGAGCACTATCCTTTACATTGGGGGTGGGGGTGGGGGGAATCGTTTCGAGCATCGAAGGCGTGTGAGGACACCATTCTATCCCTAAGGTATCCCCGTGCGTAAACCATTACCATCAAGAGGCTGTATCCATGTTAAATACAGTAACAAGAGTGAATATCACAAAGCTGGCGTTTTCAGATAGATAACTAACTGTCCGGCTCATTGTCTCTTGGGAAGTTTATTGCTATTGCGAACTGACATCCGGAGTATCCAGCAATAAACACCATTCCCAAACAATTGTACACTGCTCTAATATTTCAGGGTTTCGAGGACTACGTGACTAAAGTGTTCAGTGAAGTCGGGGTGTTTTTAAATATATATTTCATTGGGTTCCCGTAATGGCGACATGGGCATGGAAGAGGACTCTGTGACTGGATGGGCGTTGTGAGTATCACTACTACTAAACACCAACACAAGAGATATGTAAAACATAATTTTATAAATGTGTGTGTGTGGTGTGTGTGTGTGTGTGTGTGTGTGTGTGTGTGTGTGTGTGTGTGTGTGTGTGTGTGTGTGTGTGTGTGGGTTTGTCTTACCAACTTGACGAGGTAACTAGACAAAAGAGTTTGCGTGTTTCGCCTTACCGAGGTACAAAAGACAAAAGAAACCCTTTACCTCGGTTGTTTTCCCAGAACTGTACCGGCAAAACGAGGTAGAAACCGTTAGTCCACACAAAGGACAAACAATGGGGTACCTCGGTATGTAGGGTAGACAAGACTCTGTGTGTGTGTGTGTGTGGGGGGGGGGGGGGACTTACCAACTTAACGAGGTAACTAGACAAAAGAGTTTGCGTGTTTCGCCTTACCGAGGTACAAAAGACAAAAGAAACCCTTTACTTCGGTTGTTTTTCCAGAACTGTACCAGCAAAACGAGGTAGAAACCGTTAGTCCACACAAAGGACAAACAATGGGGTACCTCGGTATGTAGGGTAGACAAGACTCTGTGTGTGTGTGTGTGTGTGTGTGTGTGTGTGTGTGTGTGTGTGTGTGTGTGCGTGTGTGTGTGTGTGTGTGTGTGTGTGTGTGTGTGTGTGTGTGTGTGTGTGTGTGTGTGTGTGTGCGTTTGTCTTACCAACTTGACGAGGTAACTAGACAAAAGAGTTTGCGTGTTTCGCCTTACCGAGGTACAAAAGACAAAAGAAACCCTTTACCTCGCTTGTTTTCCCAGAACTGTACCGGCAAAACGAGGTTGAAACCGTTAGTCCACACAAAGGACAGACAATGGGGTACCTCGGTATGTAGGGAAAACAAGACTGTGTGTGTGTGTGTGTGTTTGAGGTTAAAAAATCGCACTGGCACAGACATTTCCTACTGAAACGTTTTTTTCTTTTAATATGCCGCCGAAAAATTGTTTTCATTTACTGAACCCCGATGGGTTTCAAACATGACAAAAAATTACACAAAATTGATTTAAACTAAGTGATGAGCTTAGGAACTGGTTAAACTGACTGGCAATAATCGATGTTATTCACTGATGGGCTCTAATTTAGTCCTTACAAGGATGTTACGCAAGCTTTTGTTTTTCTTATAGGCGATGACAGGTCGAAGATTCAAAGGTTCCTTTAATTTAGCATTGGTAAAATTGAATTCATCTTTTAACATTTTTGCTATTTCGATATTCATTCTGTTGTACGTTAAAGTGAAAGGAATGATGGACCTCCTTTCGCATTCGCCCTCTGATATGTTCATACCAAATGGCCAGAGGGTTTGAAGCGTATTGATCCAAAATGCTTCACGTTTTTTTCTAAATTCATCCGTTTCTTCTAATGTGTCTTTAATTGGTGGTTGTTCAATTGGGTGGATTTCGAAATCCTCCAAAGAATGGCCAGGAAGGTTAAAATGTTGTGCTACTGGGGCATCAGCATTATGTTTTATATCCTGTTTGTGTCTAGTAGCACGTTCTCGGAAAGGATTTTGACTTTGACCAACATACTGTTTCCGACATCGCTTACAAGTGATAAGGTAAATAATGTTTGGTGAATCACAGTGGAGGGGGTAACGGATTTGATAATGATTTTTCGTTTGTTCGGAGGAAAATTCCTCTTTCTGATCAGGCATAAAAGTATGCAGTCTACAACGAGGCTTTTTGCAATTAAATACCGCGCCACTACTATTCTGCAACGGTCTGTTGTGTTCAATCTTCAGTGGTTCGAAATCGGTAGTTTCAGCTGGACTTTCGAGCTTTTTCAGGGTTTGGGATTTCAGGCTACGCAAAAGGCGCAGCGAGTACCCTCTCGATCTGAGGGCGCCAAATAGAGTAGAACAAGCCTCATTGAAATTTACCTTATCACTTGAATTGCGGTGGAAACGAATGAGCTGTGATTTGATGATACCTTTAAATGTATGTTGAGGATGAAATGATTTTGTGTGCAACAATTGATGTGAATCAGTTGGTTTAAAATATACTTTATAATCTAAATGACCGGACGCCCGAAATTGCTTGCCTTTATACACGGTCACATCGAGAAAATCAACAGAATTTTCACTGATAGTAGCTTTCAATTTAATATTTGGATCGTGATTGTTCAAAATTTCTAAAAATTCATCAAAATCTTCTTTTGAATGTTCCCAAATAATAAAAATGTCATCTAAATATCTGAGATATACGAGAGGATGCTTTGCACATTTGCTTAAGGCATTTTCCTCCCATTCCGCTACATAAATGCTTGCAAAATTAGGACTGAATCTTTTGCCCATAGGACAACCCATTATTTGTAGAAAATATTCTCCATTGAATTGAAAGTCATTACCTTTTAAGCTCAGCTCTAAAAGATCCAAAATTTGTTCATCCGGGCGTTTCGCATCCGGATATTTTTCAAATGCATTTTTAACTGATTTAACACCTTTATCAATATCAATGTTCGTATACATACTGTCGATATCCAAAGTAGCCAGAATTGCATTTTTCGATATTTTCAATTTCGAAATTTTTGACAGGAAATCCTGTGTATTTTTTAGATAGCTCGGATGTCTATTTGCTATAGGTTTCAGATGATAATCAATTAATTCCGAGATCGCATAAGATTCCGAATTACAATCTGATACAATTGGCCTCCCGGGTGGAGTTAAGTCATCCGTCCATGAAGAACGGTCCTTGTGGATCTTTGGTAGGATATAAAATTGTCTTGTTTGAGCACTGAGCTTAGCTGTTAAATATTTCAATTGTTTTTTGGTAATGTGACCTTCGTCGAGGAGAAATTTTAAGATCTTATTGAATTTTTCGATATTACTAGGCCAAATAAGTGAATCTATTTTCTTATAATGTTTAGTATTGCTGAGTTGTCTCATGGCTTCCTTTATATAATTATCCCGAGATAGAACAACTACCGACCCACCTTTGTCGGCTGGTTTAATTACTAATTTCTTATTTTTTCGAAGTTTCGTGAGGGCTCTCCGTTCACCAGCTGTTAAATTGTCTTTATCGGAGAGTATGTTCATGCTGAACACCTTTTGGATGATTCGTTTGCTAGCCTCAATAATTTCGGGATCTACTTCACTATCTGGAGGTGACCAACCAGATGATTCTGTGAAAGGAAGTTTCCGACCGCTGGAGTTTCTAAAGCGGTCTGCTAATTTCATTTGCCTAAGAAAATTACAGTTGTATGATGGTAAATTTGTTTGGTTATCAGTTTTAGGCTTTGGTGCTGGTACAAAAGTTAAACCGCGATCTAAAAGAGATTTCTCTTGGGTTGTTAGGTCATTGGTGCCAGACAGGTTAACCACATTAGTTCCTAATCCCACATCTGTTAGGCGGCTGTTACCTTTGCCTTTACTTAGTTTAAATTTAGGTGGTTCAACCAGTGATCGTACATAATATTGGCGGTTCTCGTGGTCCAATGGATTAAATCCTGAGCAACATCAAACTTCGCGTCATCAATTTTAGGTATAACGTTAACGTCCTTCACTTTCCGAATGGTTTCGTTGATGATGCTCAGGGTTCTCCTCTCAGCCTGAGGGAGTTTTTGCGAAAAGTTTAGTTCAGCGAAATAAATTTTTGCTGATCTAAACTTGACCCTGATATCGCTAAGCATATTCCGCAACTGCTTAACTACGAGATCAGAATTATCGTTTCGAGAATTCACGCCAATATTTAATAATATTTTTTGGGGACTGGACTGGCCCCTGTGCCCTTTAAACATAGAGCGCAGATGATTGAATTTGGCGCCGGGGTAACACTCCACCTGGATGTCCGGATGGGGATTTCGATCAATGCGTCCTAAATTTGAACTTCCAATCATAAGGATGTTTTTACAAACATCGGGGAGGCGCCAATTCCTTTTGTCAAAATTAACTCCTCGACGTGGGTAGGGGACACGATTAATGTGGGGCCCACGTAGTCAGAAAGGGTCCACAAGCTCACAGGAGAGAGAGAGAGAGAGAGAGAGAGAGAGAGAGAGAGAGAGAGGATGTCTCTGTATTTGCGGAAATTTGTATTCGTGTATCGTAATTTACCAACTTCGTGTACACTAACATAAAGTCCTCGATCAAATTCCGCGGACCCCATGAGACCCTCATATCGGCCCTCAACGGTGCTCCAACGTATATGCATGATGCCACTCCCCTCCACCCCACCCCAAAAAATAGTCTTCTTTATTGAAGGTTGTCTTTTACTCAAGTATCTCAAAACGCACAAAAAGCGTCGTCTGTTTCTTCTTTCGTAGTAAGAATCGAGGAGTTTGCTCCTTCGCAAATGCAATATTCAATATCCATGGTGTTCATTCTTGGGGCGTTAGAGGAACCGTCATTGGGAAAGTATAATCTGCATCTGTCTTGTTTCTAGTCGTTTTTGAGGAGAGAACAAACAACGGCTCCCGGCGGAATTGTGCCTACTTAAACTTCGCTGGCTTGGGAATAACCCTATATAAAAAGTGGAAAGAGATATGGGGTTCAGGAGAACCATGATGGCATCTCTCACAGCTATTAGGGTGGAGCACTATCCTTTACATTGGGGGTGGGGGTGGGGGGAATCGTTTCGAGCATCGAAGGCGTGTGAGGACACCATTCTATCCCTAAGGTATCCCCGTGCGTAAACCATTACCATCAAGAGGCTGTATCCATGTTAAATACAGTAACAAGAGTGAATATCACAAAGCTGGCGTTTTCAGATAGATAACTAACTGTCCGGCTCATTGTCTCTTGGGAAGTTTATTGCTATTGCGAACTGACATCCGGAGTATCCAGCAATAAACACCATTCCCAAACAATTGTACACTGCTCTAATATTTCAGGGTTTCGAGGACTACGTGACTAAAGTGTTCAGTGAAGTCGGGGTGTTTTTAAATATATATTTCATTGGGTTCCCGTAATGGCGACATGGGCATGGAAGAGGACTCTGTGACTGGATGGGCGTTGTGAGTATCACTACTACTAAACACCAACACAAGAGATATGTAAAACATAATTTTATAAATGTGTGTGTGTGGTGTGTGTGTGTGTGTGTGTGTGTGTGTGTGTGTGTGTGTGTGTGTGTGTGTGTGGGTTTGTCTTACCAACTTGACGAGGTAACTAGACAAAAGAGTTTGCGTGTTTCGCCTTACCGAGGTACAAAAGACAAAAGAAACCCTTTACCTCGGTTGTTTTCCCAGAACTGTACCGGCAAAACGAGGTAGAAACCGTTAGTCCACACAAAGGACAAACAATGGGGTACCTCGGTATGTAGGGTAGACAAGACTCTGTGTGTGTGTGTGTGGGGGGGGGGGGGTCTTACCAACTTAACGAGGTAACTAGACAAAAGAGTTTGCGTGTTTCGCCTTACCGAGGTACAAAAGACAAAAGAAACCCTTTACTTCGGTTGTTTTTCCAGAACTGTACCAGCAAAACGAGGTAGAAACCGTTAGTCCACACAAAGGACAAACAATGGGGTACCTCGGTATGTAGGGTAGACAAGACTCTGTGTGTGTGTGTGTGTGTGTGTGTGTGTGTGTGTGTGTGTGTGTGTGTGTGTGTGTGTGCGTTTGTCTTACCAACTTGACGAGGTAACTAGACAAAAGAGTTTGCGTGTTTTGCCTTACCGAGGTACAAAAGACAAAAGAAACCCTTTACCTCGCTTGTTTTCCCAGAACTGTACCGGCAAAACGAGGTTGAAACCGTTAGTCCACACAAAGGACAGACAATGGGGTACCTCGGTATGTAGGGAAAACAAGACTGTGTGTGTGTGTGTGTGTGTGTGTGTGTGTGTGTGTGTGTGTGTGTGTGTGTGTGTGTGTGTGTGTGTGTGTGTGTGTGTGTGTTTGTGTTGGGGGTGGTAGGTAAGGCGATGTCGATCTTGAATATCTTTGTATTTTTCAACTTTTTGTCCACGCCCCCTTCACCATCCATTCGTCCATTGAACTTGAGTACTTCAATAAATGGGAGGAAAAAACAAACAAAAAATACAAACTAAGTGAATGTTCACTATACCCAATCCTGGAAATACTAAAGTTTAAAGAGGGTCCTGAGTAGGTGATAGTGGGGGATATTGGATCACTTTTTTCTCTTGTACATGTACATGTACACGTACACGTACATGTACCCATAGACTTAAGTGTTAAAATGTACACGAATGTAAAAACATGTTTTTTTGTACATCTGGTCCAGAATCCCCAAAAGTAGCTTATTGTGGTCTAGATGTTTCAATCAGTCATTGTCGAACGAGTGCGAATTCGGCAGAATTCGCGCGGAAGGAAAATCTACTAAAAATCTATGAAAATCGAAGAAATTGACCTAAAATCTTCTCAACGTTCCCCATCGTGGGTTAGATGTTTCGATCGATCGTTGGCGAATGCTGGAAAACGCTTTGGGGATTCTTGACCACCATCAAAATGCGTTTGGGGATTCTGGACCACCTACGGTCACGATCGCATTCTAGATGACATTGGATGCGATCCGATCGACAAAAACGATTGGGGATTCTAGACCAGGAAAATCGATCCTAAAGTTTTTCCCAACGTTTGCCAACGGTCGATCGAACCGTCTAGACGCGATGACCAACTTGTGGTGATTTCAGGACAGCAAAATATAAAAATTGAGAAATGTCGAAAAATTAAAACGGAGGGAAATTTTCTCTCCAGGTTTGTAAATCGTGGTCTAGTCGGTGGTGCGATCGATCACGGAGGAACCAGTGGAGGGAACAGATGAAAAATAAACTGTTATGAGTTTTGAGGTAAATTGTAATAGAATCACGAGATTCACACGAGGAAATAAAAAGTGATTGATATATATAGGAGAAAAAAATATATATAAATAAATAGTTATTTAAAAAATAAATATCGAATCAAATACATAATAAAATATATGTAAATCATGAACGATTCCCAAATTATGAGAGCAAAGTTTCTTTTAAACATGCTGATGAGAGCCTACGCATTCTGCGTGAATGAACAACTAGGTCGTCTCTTGTTATAACGATGCGTTGGGTGTTGGAATCATCTAGACTTCGATCACGTGTCTGACGATGGAAAGGGAAGATGGAAAGGGAAGATATGGTCGTCAAGTATTTCGAACCAGCGTTCGAATCGACGACGTGATCAAGTTTTGGAGGAAATTAATCTTCTGTAGTGGGCGAGACAAGCCCACCAGTTCGGAAGAAAGTCTGACTTTAGAAGACAGGGGATGCATCTTGAAATTATTGCTGAAGGAAGCATACGTCTAAGTTGATATAAATAAGGAAGAATAGAAAATAAAATTAAATACACGCTAAATTTTATCTAATATTAGAAAGAAAAAAAACACACAAACAAAAAAAGGAGAACTTGCAGTAAATTGTATCCATCATTACATGATGACGAGAATGAGAAGCCAAACAACGTTTTTCCAACGGCGCCGTCGCCAGAAGAAAAAGAAAGAGGAGAGAAGTATTGCATTGATCAAATCAGTAGAATCCAATTGTATCTGACTCGAGAGACTCTCGTCGTTCTCTCAAGAAGAAGTATTCGCACCTCGTGAAATTCGTCAACGTCATCGACACGTCACTCATCACGATTTCCATGGGTTTACACGTGGACGTGGCCAGTCTTCCGATCGTGTTGACCATAGAAGGAGTGGCTCTCGACACCGGATTGTTTAGCACGGTCGGAAACTTTTTGAGTTGGAAATTATATCTGAAGGCTGGGAAACATCGACACGATATCCGAAATGATCTCAATGGCGTTGAAAGACAGTAGGATATCGGATGGAGAATACTTCACGATATTGGGCGAGAAAACGAAATACGAGGCCATGAAAGAAGCCGTGAGAATCAAGACTCATCAGATCATCAAGGAAGAGATGAAGGATTCTCTCGTGGAAAGGGAGGGGGGAAGCGGCTACGGAGGAATTCGGTAAGTTGATAGAACTCAAGAGCAGCGACTGAAATAATATATATATAAGAAGAATAGAATTGAAAAAAAAATTATTAAATTTATATATAAAAAAAAAAATAAATTCGAAATTATTTAAATAACCCGCAAAAAAAAATGTATTGCGTGAAGTGTAAGAGAGTTACTGAGAGGAGTAATTCTCGAGAAGTACGAACTAAAAACGATAGACAGATGCTTCGCAGAATTTGCAAGGTCTGTGGTTCGATCAAGACTCAATTCGTCAACAACAAAAAATGACCAGAGGCGAAGGCGTCGCGAATAAAATGATCAATAATCTACCTTTCAAAATGCATGTGCCGTGTCACAGTTTCACGGGACCCGGAACAAAACTGAACAAGAGACTCAACGGCAATCTGACTCCTAAATCTTGGAGCAAACCTGTGAATAGGGTGGACACGGCTGCGTATGATAACGATCTGTGCTATGCCAGACATCCTGACACCAAGACTCGCAATGATGTTTGCGATAAAAAAATATTGGCGAAATTGTGAGACATATCAAATCTGACCAGGAGAGAGAAGTTCAAACGTTCGCTGGTTGGCAAAGTGATCGGTAGGAAACATCGATTCGGAGGGGGCGTTAAAAAAAAAGCGTCTCGGAAAAGAAGAAGTGATTATTGACAAGTGAATTGGCTGAGGAGTTACACAAGCCTATCGTACGTAAATTTTGAAAGAGAAGGGTGTTCGTGAAGGGTGTGAATGATATTTGATCCGCCAACTTGGTCGACATGAGATCGTTTTCGTGGTGGAACGGAGACGTCAAATATCCATTGACAGTCATCAACGTGTTTTCCAAATATCGTTGGATCAGAGCCTTGAAGAATAAATCCGGACCTTGTGTTGCCAAGGCTCTGAACAGCGTGTTCGACTAGTCTTCTCGAAAACTGAATAAATTGTGGGTGGAGAAGGGGAAGGAATTCTACAAGGATGTTCGCTAGTTGGTCGACCTCTACTCGTTTGAAAACAAAGAGAAAGAGAGCATCAAGGAATGTTGGAATCGAACGATGAAGGAAAAGATGCACAGGTACTTCACGGCGAATTTGACCAAGAAATACATATACGCTCTGAACGGTCTGGTCGAAGATTACAACAACATGTGACACAGATCAAGCTAGCGATCCTCGAAACGAAAAACAGGTCTATGCAAATCTATATCCCGAGAGATCTAAGATCAGGAAGGAGTCTAGACCACCGAACTTTGCAGTCGGAGATCGAATAAGAAGCACTTCAAAAAGGGTTACACCCCTCGATGGACCAGGGAATTCATTGTGATAATCAGAATATTTCACACACACCGATCCGGTGATTTACAAAATCGAAGCTATGGATGGCGAAGAGATCATTCGAAAGTTTTATGAACAACAATTGCAGAAGACAAAATTTTAATGAAAAAAAATATTAGTTTATTAGCTTTTAACATTTTCTTGTTTATACACATATTTATAAAGAAAAAAAAAATAATAGTAATAAAAAAAATAAAACTATTTTTAGAAAAAAAGCAAACCAATTAATAAACAAAAAAAACAAAACCTTCAAAAATGGAAAATATACTAGATATCGCACAAGGCATACTGAAAGACGAAAGCATTGAGGAATACGAGGTTCACGAATATGAACCGATAACCGGAACGAGTTTGAACAATGCGGGAGAGATAAGAATCAGCATCAAAACCCAAGATTTATTTGTTCATCCTAGCGTGAGTTACATAGTAGTACAGGGACGTCTCACCAAGGAAGATGGGACAGAATACGCTGATGACGACACAGTAACTCTAGCCAATAATGGCATCATGCATCTATTCAGTAATATAAAATACTTGCTATCCGGACAAGAGATAGAATCCGTGTTTCTTCCCGGTCAGGCCACCATGATGCTCGGACTCTTGACGTATCCAGATGATTTTTCGAATTCATTATCCAAGAATCCTCTGATGTATTATTTGAATCAATTATCCAAGAATCCTCCGACGAATTGTTTAAATCATTCATCCAAGAATCCTCTGATGAACTGTTTGAATCAATTATCCAAGAATCCTCTGACGAATTGTTTGAATTAATTATCCAAGAATCCTCTGACGAGTTGTTTAAATCATTCATCCAAGAATCCTCTGATGAACTATTTGAATCAATTATCCAAGAATCCTCTGACGAATTGTTTGAATAAATTTTCCAAGAATCCTCTGATGAACTGTTTGAATCAGTTATCCAAGAATCCTCTGACGAATTGTTTGAATAAATTTTCCAAGAATCCTCTGATGAACTGTTTGAATCAATTATCCAAGACTCCTCTGACGAATTGTTTCAATCAATTATCCAAGAATCATGATTTATTAGTCTATTATCCAAGAATCCTCTGATGAGTTGTTTGAATCATTTATCCAAGGTCCTCTGATGAACTGTTTGAATCAATTATCCAAGAATCCTCTGATGAATTGTTTGAATCAATTATTCGAGATTCCTCTGACGAATTGTTTGAATCAATTATCCAAGAATCCTGGCTTTGATGATTTGTTTGAATTAATTATCCAAGAATCCTCTGACGAATTGTTTGAATCAATTATCCAAGAATCCTTTCATGATTTGTTTGAATTAATTATCCAAGAATCCTCTGACGAATTGTCTGAATCAGTTATCCAAGAATCCCGATGTATTTGTCTATTATCCAAGACTCCTCTGAGGAATTGTTTGAATCAATTATCCAAGATCCTCTGACGAATTGTTTTAGTGAATTATCCAAAAATCTTCTGATGACTTGTTTGAATCAATTACCCAAGAAACCTCGGAAGAATTGTTTTAGTCAATTATCCAAGAATCCATTGATGAATTGTTTGAATCAGTTATGAAGGAAACCTCTGACGAATTGTTTTAACTGTCCAATAATCCTCTGGCGAGTTGTTTGTATCAATTATCCAAGAATCCTCTGACGACTTGTTTGAATCAATTATCCAAGAATCATTGAGTTGAGTGAGTGCTGTTCAGTATCAGTTTCATTGAGATTGAACACTTCTCCTGGTAACAGAGAGAAGTTCCAATTTTCGATTATTCTGCTCAATAAATAATTGTTGAAAAAGTTTATAGCAGTAAATTTCAGAATCATATATGCTGTAGACCGTCAGTGAAGATCACAATATCCAAGAATCAGTTATCCAAGAATCCTCTGATGAATTGCTTCAATCAATTATCCAACAATCCTCTTGATAAATTGTTTCAATCAATTATCCAAGAATCCTAATGCATTAGTCTATTATCCAAGAATCCTCTGACGTGTTGTTTGAATCATTTATCCAAGAATCCTCTGATTAACTGTTTGAATCAATTATCCAAGAATCCTCTGACGAATTGTTTGAATCAATTATCCAAGAATCCTTTGATGATTTGTTTGAATTAATTGAATCATTATCAAGAATGAGTCGTGTGAGTGCTGTTCAGTATCGGTTTAATTGAAATTGAACACTTCTCCTGGTAACAGAGAGAAGTTCCATTTTTTGATTATTCAGCTCAATAAAATATGTGCTGTAGACTATCAGTGAAGATCACAATATCCAAGAATCAATTATCCAAGAATCCCCTGATGAATTGTTTCAATCAATTATCCAAGAATCCTGATGTATTAGTCTATTATCCAAGAATCCTCTGACGAGTTGTTTGAATCATTTATCCAAGAATTCTCTGAGGAATTGTTTGAATCAATTATCTAAGAATCCTCTGATGAGTTGTTTGAATAAATTTTCCAAGAATCCTCTGATGAACTGTTTGAATCAATTATCCAAGAATCTTCTGAATTGTTTGAATCAATTATCTAAGTATCCTCTGACGAATTGTTTCAATCAATTATCCAAGAATCCTCTTGATAAATTGTTTGAATTAATTATCCAAGAATCCTCTGACGAGATGTTTAAATCATTCATCCAAGAATCCTCTGATGAATTGTTTGAATCAATTATCTAAGAATCATCTGACGAGTTGTTTGAATAAATTTTCCAAGAATCCTCTGATGAACTGTTTGAATCAATTATCCAAGAATCCTCTGAATTGTTTGAATCAATTATCTAAGAATCCTCTTGGTAAATTGTTTCAATCAATTATCCAAGAATCCTAATGTATTAGACTATTATCCAATAATCCTCTGATGAGTTGTTTGAATCATTTATCCAAGAATCCTCTTATGAATCGTTTGAATCATTTAACCCAGAATCCTCTGATGAACTGTTTGAATCAATTATCCAAGAATCCTCTGACGAATTGTTTGAATCAATTATCCAAGAATCCTTTGATGATTTGTTTGAGTTAATTATCCAAGAATCCTCTGATAAAACAGAACATGACACTTTGTCGAGATGAAATCAAATTCTATCTTGGATAGTAGCAAGGCAAGAGGTAGTAACACTGGGAGCCTGGAACATGGGGGGGGGGGGGGGGGGCACCATGGTTCCGATTCCTATGTCAACTGTTAAAAGGGGGTTGTACCATGAATGGAGGTATGGCCAACAGTTGTAATTTATTCTTGAAGTAATAACTTTATAAAATCAACTTGACGTAATAAAGTTATCACTTCAAGAATTGTGCAGTTAGAACTGATAACTCTTGGTCACAGGATACTCACAAAATTCAGCAATTTTCAACATGCTGCTAAAAAAACGTAATTTTTGACAACCCAAAAATAACATGATTCATTTATCCTAAAAGCTGCCCGAATTCACCATTTAATAACTTATTTCAAAAATTTCTTAGACATGTCAAGTTTCAACATTTTTGGCAGGAGGCTCCCAATTGATGATGGCACCTGCCTTATTTTTGCCTGGACTTGAGGTAATTCATTCAACCTCTAGAGTAAATATTGAGATTGTGGGATTGTGGTGAAAAGTTTGGCATGAGTAACCAACAAAAGTGCTCAGAATATCACAACTTACTTCAATAGAAGTTAATAAAATCCCCCTCAAAATATGGTTTGTGTAGTGATTATATATTTCAATGGATTTGAAGTGTGAACTATAAAAACGTTTTTTGTATATTTGGAGGGGTCTCTTAGCACTTAAATCATCACAATTGCATATTATTCTGGGGGTGGGGGAGGGGGGGGGGGGTAATCTCAGAATAAGGTGTGTGGTACTTGTATTAAGGAAATGAAATAAAACAAAAAAATTTAAATTTGGAGGCGGGAGTTACCAAATGGTGGAAGGTGGATAGTGTGCCAGGCTCCCTAGAAACCCATGGGTCCTCCACTGAATCCCATTAACTTGATTTTCAGTGTTTGTCAGGTCTACAGACAAATTTTTGTTCACTATGTCAGTATATTTTCTTATCACTGTGGTCTATTAACTGAAACTTTGCTCATGTTGCAGTTCCTTTCCCATATAAAGCCTAATTTTTAGCTCAACTTGTGCGAAGCGAAGCCCGTCTTCTGTCTGTCCGTCCGTCGCACCGTACACACGGCTCGGGCTACAGGCCGTATTTATGAACCGATATTTACGAAACTTCTTGGGTACCTTTGTTATCACTGTGGGACGAGAACGAGTGTTTTGGGGTGTGGTCCGAAATTCAAGATGGCCGCTGGCAGCATTTTTGTGCCAAAATTAGGTGCAATCAGATTTTTGCGCCAAACTTCCATATGAAAGCGTTGATTTGAATAAATTTTCGTAGGAATGTTTGGTAACATGGAATACATCACATATAATACAGGTTTTTTCTCGTGCAGAAATTATGCACAAATTAAATGAACTTTGATTTATTCAGTGCTGCTTAAACACAGAGAGTGCACATGTCAATACACCTCGGGCTAGAGTCTGTATTTATGAACTGATCTTTACGAAACTTCTTGGGGTACCTTTGTTATCACCTTGTGACAGGAACGAGTGTTTTGGGGTGCCTTTGTTATCACTAATAATATAATAATAATAACACTTCGGCCGGCCGCTGATTTGTCGCCGTTCTCGTATGAGAAGGCCTTGGTTACCCGTGTTCTACCAACTGCCTCCCTATTCCCGCGCTTCTTCTCTCCTCCCAACACTCGGAGACGAACTGCTTGATGACATCCCCCGCCCCCATTCTTCCCAATCTCTTCGATAAAGTATATTAACCCTCTCCTTTGAGTCGCCCCCTAACCACATGTCCTTCATTCTCCCATCCCACTTCCCCATTATACTCCCCGTGAATCTTGTTCTTTTAGACTGGTATTTTGGGCATTCTATAAGAAAGTGATCCAAGGTCTCCACCACGCCCAAGTTACACATCTGGCACTCCTTTTCGCTGTTTTTCCCAATTTTTCCCCTCAGCTCCAGGGACCGCGACCTCAGCTTGAACAACAGTGACCCCAAAGGTGCCATCAAGGTACTCTTCAAAACCAGGCTTCTCTTTATCACGCAGACCACCCAAAGATCTCTTTGATTTGACCCCCTCTCACCAATTACGGTTACAATCCTCCATGACCCCTTCTCTCACGATCTTTTTGCCCTGGTTTGCCCCAACGTCAAGGTCCGAGATCTCCAATGAGTAGTTTTCTACTAGCTCCCTCACTTAGACCATCCACCCGTCTTGATATTTGAGTTGAAAGTTCTCAGTAACATTACTTTACACCATCGGCTATCGGGGAGATTTACCAAATAATTAAGATAACCGAGTTTCAATAGGTCTATCCTGTCCACTGTGCTATGAGAACAAATATTTTTGGGTTCAGTCAGACCCACTCTGGGACTCAAAGATTTCTTTTTTAGTTTAGCATCTCTCACCCCACTTTTACAATACTTTACCTATATATTTGTTACAGTCTACGGTCAGCATTTATGTACGGACCGTTACAATACTTTACATGTACCTTTGTTATTAGGTCATTACCTAGATGTTTGTCATTGCTGTGTCACACACTTCACATGTACATGTTTTAAACAAGTTGAGCTACAGTGTCATTAACACTTTCATTATCAATTTGCTGAAACTGTGCATATGTTCCCACAACATTGCCAATATTTAATTTATTTATTTTTGGAGCTTGAATTTCAAAAGTAGTGGATGGGGAGGGTGAGAAAAATAACCGTTTTTGTCTTGTATGGAGAATATATGCTTTGTCGGATATAGTTCTCACCAATTGCAATTTTTCGTACTTAACATGACTGGAAGTAAATTCTGGGAATACTATATAATGTTAAAGTGTTCTATGGAGGGATCAAAATGGATACTGAAGAAATTTGAAAAACATTGTGGGAATTGTATTTGAGGAGTTTCATATGCGAAAAATGCAAATGATTGGCTCAGTGCCCTTGCCCCCACATTTTCAACGCATTCATTTTTGAATATTTTAGGGTATTTTTCAGTGAACTATTCTGGTTTACTTGGTTTATCGTGAGCAGGCACAGACAAATGGAATAATAATCAGGTCGTTTCATTCAGCAGTTTATATTCTGGTTTATCACTCCTGATTAAACCACCTAAACCTCCTTGGGAGCAGGGTTATGTCGTTTATCACTTTATTATTAACATGCACAGTGGAATGCACATTACAGTTTTAAGCCTCGCGCAACAACAGGTAAAAAATATTCGCTTCTCAATTGAAAATGTGTTTTCTCCCCTAAAAATTAAGTTTCAACTTTCAGATCTTTCTGGCCATTTAACCCATTGTATATCTAATCACAGTAATGCAGTCTCTGACGACACCAACATTGAAAAGTTTCTTATAAGAGCCTTTGTAATGCTGGTTTTCTGAAATTCTTTTAAAAATGAATGCAGGTGAAATTCTTTTAAAAATGAATGCAGGGATACGTTATGCTCTCCGAGTTCTGGATATCCTCCTAACAACATGCCCATGTTGCACATAGTTTAAATTTACACGGAATAGTAAACTAAGTAAACTGGAAAAGTTCACTGAAAAATACAGCCAGTGCTCGCAGCTTCTTAGCTGAAGTCCTGCATGAGATATTAGTGTGAACAACATTCAAAACACCACTCGGGACACCAACATTGCCCTTTGAGTTGAAAAACATGATTGGTCGCATATAAGTCTAAGTGTGTTGCTGTGCCAAAAAAGCAGCAGATAGAAAGATTCACATTTAAATTTGGGTGAAAAAGATAAGCCCAGGAGACTAAATAATTAAAGAAAAAGAAAAGGGGTTTTATAATCAACTAAATAAGCATAATCGGAAAGGGTCTCTGCTACCAGACAGCAATATATGAGTTTAAATTCCATCTATAACAACAAGATGAGGTAAATGATACAGACGTTAGGGAGACAACTTACATAAGCCATAAGCTTACTGTCGAATCTCTCCTTTCATAGGTAATTGGTGAATCACCTTTTTTCTTATATTGTATACTGCTGTATTTTAATTTATTAACTTTGACTTTTCTTTGTTGTATTTTAAAGAGTGTATACATATAACATAATTTTTCAAATAAATATTGTTTAAAATAAAAAAAAAAGTATTTTAGATAGTTTATAAATATAATATAATTTTCAAATAAATATTGTTCAAACTAAAAGGAAAAGGAAACCATACATAAACTATAGTATGTGTGATTAACACATACCAATTAAAAGTATTAATTCCTTAGAATTCTTTTTGAAGAAGGAATTCAATGAATAGGAAATTAACCAAGAATCATCAATCAAAATGTTTGTTTTAGAAAAACAAACCAAATACAGTTTCTGAATGTCTAGTACTTGAATTTCAGAGAGAAATTTGCCTTTTATCTAACTAAACAGTTAGACCTGCCAGTGCACTTCACAAATATTTTTTTTCTTAACTAGTCGAGTGCTAAACCAGTTTTCAAAGGGGATTTGAAATGCAGGTTTATTTATCAAAGATTCCAACCTAGAAGGGAAGCCTTAGTTTAACAAAATTTTGTTCAAGAACAATTGTTTTGTCACAATATATTGGAGAGAGAACCTATTGGCACTCTCAAATAAATTTTAACAAAATAATTTCCTACTAATGTTTATTTTTTACTACTTGGAAAAAACAAGTCTGTGCAAATAGTGTAAAGCCACTAAAGTGGCTGTGAACACTTCTCAATAGAGCCATGATACATTTGATAGGAAAGGGTTAAAGCACAAATATTTTTATTAATATGAACACTTCAGGCAGTACCATTGCAGTTTGTCACGAGGTTTCTTGCCAATACCAACACATGTCCAGTGGTACCAATTGTTACATTTATCACAAGCAAAAGAAGGCGGATCTCCAGTACACTCTTCAGAACATTCCCCACATGGAAAGGCGATTTTCCTTCTCTTGGCTGGTTTTAAGAGTGAAGTTGGTGATTGCGGAGTGGTTTTTTGTTCGTTCAGTTTTTTTTTTGCTAGATTGGATATACCTGGTATTCCTTTTTGCCTGCTCAATAATGATAATTTATTTCGGCGAAGTGTTTTTATTCTATCAAATGCTTTGGAAGTAGCCTCGGTCCTATATTTAAGATGATCAGTTTTATTAATTGGTTTCGGTTTCTTTTTGTTCCAGTGGAACATTTTCTCCATTTAATAACTTCTCATTTGTTTCAGGCAAGCATTTGTTTTGTTGGAGTGTTGGTTGAAATTAGTTTTGCTTCCTTTGAATCTGAGTTTGCTTTCGAAGAAGTAGTATTTTGAACTTTAATAACCCCATTCACTTCAGTTGAGCAGATTGATATATTTGAAGTTGGAATTTCCGATTTCTTATGTGAGGAATTATCTTCTATTTGTGCATGTGGTGGGTCAATATGCCCAGTGGTTATTGGATGTACATGACTATTCAAATGTTGTTTAAATTTCATTTCACTGTTGAATGTTACAAGTAGGTGATTTCACTCAAAACACTGCGCGCTTGCTATATTTTCTTTGTGACAAAGTACAATGTGTCTGTCTAAATCTGTTTTTTTTTTGGCAAAGGTAAATCAATTTTCTTTGTTCATTGACGCATTTAACACACATTATTGGACCACCTGTTGACGAAAAACAAAGTGTTTTTTTTATTTTTTGTCTTTGCCACTTTCTTTTTATCAGTAATGGCATTTGCCTTTTTAGTTTTAACTTCCTCTTTGTTAGTGAATTTTTTTTTTTTTGATTTTGCATATCCTGTTGTCCTATTTTAAGACCTAATGATTGCAATCCTTCTTGTATCGATTTAATTAAGTTAAGCCCCCGATTAACACCTCTTATCCTCTTCCTTTCACCATGTCTGTCTCGACTGTTGTTTGGGAAAGAAACATTGGGTCTATAAGGATCCTCACATGAGTGGATGTCTGGTCGAACAATTGGAATATCCTTTTTAATTGAACCACTGAGCCTTCGGAAACCTAAGTTGAGTGGGAATCGTTTTCCAGAACAACCACCTACATTACGATTTAACACTGGTTTATCATATAGTATTTTCAAAAACATTTTATCTCCATCTGTAGTGGGTATTTCATCTGGTATCTCAAAATGTGCTTGTTGCATGATGTGTTGAAAAATAGAGTCGTCATCTGAAACTTTGGTACTTTTATTATTTTGAGATGAATCCTTTGTCAATAAATAATTGGGAATTTCTGACATTGAATGTAAATACAGTTGAATGAGATTCACAGGTTCCTTCTCTTGATGAATAAAGGATAAAATTGCATAAAGGTGTTTGCAGAAATATGGTTGTCCGCGTTGTATGAATGTAACACAGGTGCATACGCCAAGTTTAATGTTGCACAAATACCCATTTTCTTCAGTAATTTTTAATTGTACACAATTTGGTAAGTATTTCAACACTTCTGTTCTATACAGTTGAAATGCCCTGTAATTCAGTTCTTGAATAATGCGTCTCCCGCTGCTGAGGGCATCATAACCATGTTCATCAACAAGTTCTTGGGATGCTGCAGTAAGATCAAGGAATGGTCTGGGTGGTTCTTCAAGATTTTCAATATCTTCCAGGCAATTTTCGTGACCTAACAAAATATCATCTTCAACATTACTTGGTTCTTTAACATCAGTTTTTTTTTACCAGGAACCAGCCATGTTCTTCACAATCATCAATTTGTTGAAGTCGACCACTTTTACATACTTTCAGTCCTTCATTTATCTTCTGCATTTCACTTTTTTGTGATTCACATGAAAACTCTTCAAATCTTTCCCTTCTGTGTCATGGGAATCTCTAAATAATGTTTGATCCAAAAGAGTATGCACTTCGTACGCTGATCGCCGATTTAAGTGTTCTTTAAAATCTGCGTCATCTATATCACGAAACTTTCTTTCTGTTGCATTGTTGGTGAGCGATAAAGAATTCCTTCTTTCTTCTTTTGGAACATGAAATTGTACCTCTGCAGTAAATGTATCCTTCCATATTTCTGATTTGAACCCTTGATTATTCAAATAACGCAAGAACTCAAATTTCACATCCTGTGGAAGAAGTCGGTCAGGTTCGCTTTCTGAGATGAATGTCTGAAAAGAGTCTGTAAAATTTTCACGCATATTCTCATTCCAGGATCGCATGATGCATTTCAAACCAATTTCAAATGGTGACATGAACATTTTCAACAGCTTTTCACTATCTATGTGAGTCCGATAGTCATTCAGAGAATGAAAATTACACAATGTTGACTTCCATCCCATCGCTATAACTACATTCCTGATGTCGGTCGCCTTGTCATTTGAATTAGTGGTGAAAATGATTCAGAATCAGAACAGGGCCTATGCCAAAACCATCCATTTAAATCATCATATATATTTAGTCGACGTGGATGTGCACAATTTCTGTTAGAACATTTGATATTTTTCCTTAAAATTTCAAAAGTTAGTTTATGTGTTTCACAATCTTCAGAACTGGTAATAGCACACAATGCAGCACGACCTTTATTTTTTCCATCACAATAGGTAATAATTTCAGTTTTAAATCTTGCTTGATTGCAGTCTTGTTTAATGTCATATCCAAGAACATGTTTTCCATGTATTTTCAAATGATCCATGTTTTCGTCAGGACAGATTACTATATGATAGTTTCTACCAAGACTTTTATCACCGCTCTGAAATAGCAGAACATCAGAATAATGTTTTTCCAGTATTTTTTGGTATTTCTCCAGTCAGAGTTTACTGTTATTTCATCTCGTTCTGTCATGTACTTGCATAAACTGTGATTATCCACTCTATAACTCTCACTTTTAATTTGAATAATGGAATGTCCAGTTGATTGTGAAGTCATTTCATTTTTAAATTTTCTGATAGCGCTACTGTATATCTCCTTTGCTGTTCCCTTCACGTTACTCCTCATTTTATGCCATTCATCTCTGGTCTGGAGGGATGGTCGTTTAATAAGTTGCTCTGGGTTTTCTTCTTGGTGATAAAAATCATTACTTGCTTTCTTTTTCACAATCCAGTTGTCCATGTCAGATGATTTTCGCTCTAATTTGAGTTGCCACTTACATTTCATATGGGGATGTGACATAATATCTTCTGTTGTGTTCCAGAAGGTTGGGGGTCTTGAAATTTTATATTTTCTAACATATAAATAACATGCTCTACACAAGACAGTTTCATTGTAATTACACCACTGAGAAGAACTACATGTATTACAATTATTACAAGTACGAATATTTTCTACTTTCACACCACAGCAGCTAAGAACATTGTTTCCTACCCTACTGTCCTTAATTAAAACTCCACAGACAGTCCTGCAAGAATCTGATTTTGAACTACATTGTATTGAAACCCGCACTGCAGAGAAATCCTTTTCTTGTTGATTTGTTGCAAGTGTGTAGGTGTCATCTAGTCTGTGAGTGGATCCCCAATTTTTGTCTTTGTTGTGGATGCAGGATTTACTTCCATGTCACGATGTACATTCACAGTCTTATTCAGTATTCTAAACACCTGTGTAAAATCAAAGCGGAAAGTTGAGAAATAACAGTTAGTCTCAATGCCAGTCTTCAAATATTTGAGAAATTCAAATTTATCATCAGCATCAATCCATTCTGTAAGCTTTTCACTTTGAATAAATTCCTGAACTTTTTTCAATTCCCAAGATGATGATCTATTGTTTGGGTGATATGAAAATAGTTTTGCTCTGTTTTTTCCATTTTTCAATTTACAGTATAAGCAAACTTTGTTTCCTCCTAACATTGTTAAATGTAGCTTATTATGAATATTTCTTTTAGTAATTTCATCCAATTCTCCTTGAATTTCCATCACTGTTTTTTTAATTTCTTCTTTTTTATCATTTCTTTCCAAATCAATGCAAACAATCGGAACACTTTTTTCATTTTCTTTTGGATCGTTATTATTCTTTCCCATTTCTGAATCATCAAGTTCAATGTCATTTAACTCACTCGTCTTTTTTGCATTTGCAATGTTGGATTCAGAAGAATTATTTTTATTGAGTGAATGATTCTGTTTCTTGAGAGAAAGTCTGTGGTGGTGTTTTGATTTATTTGATATGTCACTTTGATCCTTTTGCTTCATCATGTATATCATTTCAATAGTAATCTTTTCATCAGTTATCCAGTTCATGAGCACCAATTTCAAAAAACGCTCATATGTTGATATTTGTTTCAAATATTTAACATCTTCCTTACAATTAATACTGCAAAGCGAATGAAAAATATCGGGATCCTTTGCTGCAATACACATTCCAATAATACCTGTCACTCCACAAACAGAACTACAAGTTTGAATAGGATAGGAAAGAGCACATTCATTTGAACATCTATGTTGAGAACCGCTACCCAAATTTGGGTTATGACAGTATTTGAAACTAGGGATGACTTTAATATTGAAGTAATTCTTGATGAATGCTGAAACCTCTGATATGAAATTTGTTGGTGCTTTCCAGGCCATAGAGTCTGCATATGTAATCATATTGTTTTCAAAACTGTAGTATATAAAAGAAAAGTGATCTGCTTTCTTGAAACTATTCCCCATGTTAAGTTCTTTTAGAAATGTTTCTCCAGTGATGGGATTTTTTCCTATGTGACAGACAAAAATGATATCGGCATCTTGAAAATTGTTTGTGAAAAAGTTTTTTACTTTATCAGCTTGTCGTTGCCAGTTAAGATTAGAATGATCTGGTAGATAAATTATGTAAGTATGTGAGTCATTCTTGTGGATTATTTCTTTGAAAGTATGTGAGTCATTCCGAATTGAGTGCAGGCAAGTACACTCAATTCGGAAGCTGTTACATCCTCTCCATGCACAAATCTGAAAAAAATCATTAGGTGGGTAATCCTGTAGAATATGTTGATACTTCCTTACATAGTCCATGTTAATGTTTTGTTTCATTTGCATCTTTGGTACATCCAATGAAAACCACAGATCCTCTTGTCGACTTTCATTCTGAATATTTTGAAGTTGAAGTATTTCTTTGAAACTGAACAGACTATCAGGATTAAAATTTCCATATGGAAGTTGAACGAACTGGGCAGGGTGATTTTGCAAGTGTTCTAAAAACAAATCAATATGATCTTCAGGTGGGATAAATGGAGAATCATAATAATTGGTAAGGTGTGATTTACTTGTCAACTCTTGAAAACTATATTCTGAAAGTTTCATACAAGATGATCTTATTTCACTTAATTTTTTTCTGGATACTAGAAAATTAATAGCATACTTAACTGAAGTTTTATCTGGGGCTCCTACCAGTACTGATTTAGCTTTCCTGATCTGAGCCTGAAAAATCAGAGATTAATTTTAGTTGGAAATTTAAGCTGCTCTCAAATTATTTAAACACAAAATAGGGTAAACACCACAAATTAATTTGATTGTAAAAGTGGTATGACGAAAGTATTTGATTTTTAAATCTTCCAACTGCAAGCATCTTGTTTCCATGATGAGTTTTGGCAATGGTAAAAAACACGTACTGGTTAAATGGGACCCAATCACAACCAGTACTTGGGCATGATGTCCTCCATAATAGGCAACAGAGGAATAAACAATTGAATGGAATATACTCGATCAGAAAAGTAAACTCCACCAAGATCCTTTGTACCGAATTAGTTGGTCCAAAGGTTCTGAAGAGGAATACTTAGTGGATGGTGTTCAACGAAAATAATGACTGCATTTTCTCTTTGCCAACAGTTTTAAAATGGACATCCACATACAGCACCCCAGACCATATCTATAGCAATTGTTTCATGAAGTTCGTTTATTTATTGGGGTTTAACGACACTTTCAACAGCCAAATTCATCTCGTGTCAAACAGTTGTATGGGTGGAGAAAGCCAGAGGAAATCACTGAGGAATTTGGAGGAACTGTCAGACTTCGCAATGTACTAACTCCATACAAGTAGATTAGGCATTGGTTGAAGACAAGTGCACTGCTGCCTTAGTGCACAATGTCACCTTGCCCCCACGTGGGAAATTGGGATTAAGTGTATTGCCCAAGGACACAATGCAGTTGTCACTGGTGAGATTCGGAACCGACAATCCTCTTGGCGTGCAGCCTGCATCTCTACAACTGGGCCACCCCACTCCCAACAATTGTTATGGTCCATCTTGATTCCAATGGTCGTAAGGAGTCAAAAAACAATATTCAAGATTCCAGTTTGTTCAAATTGGGTCCCATGGTTAAAGTTTGGGTTACCTATAGCAGCCAAAGATTTAACTTACCGCATCATGAATAATATTTTTTTATCTGGTAGAGTACTGGAAGCCCATATTTGGGATTTACAATGAAGTGCAGGTGTCGCCCCAGTTTGAAAGCTCCATATTCACTAGATGTGACTCATTATTTTTTAAATTAAATTATTTACTTAGTATGGATTATTTGCCTTTTACAGTTTATGGGAGAGTGCCTATAGTGATAAATTGTAACAAGGAAAAGACATCGTTCGTGAACAAACTTAGACAGCCAAAACTAATTTAGCACTTGACCAGTTAAGTCTTCTTCATCATATCCACCAGTGAAAAAAAAATTGATAATTGGTATGCGACATCTTGGGGCGAGTGCAGGGGGGAGGGGGTGTCAGATTCCAATTAGGTCCCTGAGTTGATATTTGTGCTTTATGTTGGAGCCCATTGTTTAACTCGGTACAATGTGAGCAAATTTCTTTAAAAATCTTCTTCAGATCCGCCTGTCAAAATCCTTTCATATTTGTGAAAAACATTCTTTAGGAAGGGTGTGGGGTGCAAAATTAATGTTTGTTGAAATCACAACCCTGGGTTAATACTTGGGCTCTCAATTGAAAACCAAAAAATTTATGTAGTGCAATATTATGAGACTTCGTTAAAAATCATCTTCAGATCCACCAGTTACAGTTCTATCATATTGGGTATGTATCATCTCCAGAGATCAAATTCAACTTTATTCAGTTCAAGTCCCTTGCTTGATTATTGAGCTCTCTATTAGGGTGGTAGGGGTGCAGGTCAAATTCAAGTTTCTTCAAATCCATTCATTGGTCTTTTTCCTTAAAATTTGCTTATCAAACTGCAGTGACATTACAACCCTTGGAATTTAACCCCCTACACACTGATGTCAATATATCCAGATTTGAAGTCGCCATTTTTCCCATAATGCAACTGGGAATTTAACCAATTCAATCTTGTTTGACAGAGCTCATTCAGCTCTGTCAAACAAGATTGAATTGGTAAAATTCCTGGTGGCATTATGGGAAATATTTGCACCCTGAACTTTAGATATTTCGACATCAGTGAGCAGGGGGTTAAGCGGTGCTTTTTTACAGCTGAGAGAATTGGAAGCAGTCAGGAAGACCTATGATAATAGTCATCTGACATGAACACCAGTGTTATGAATAATTTCATGATTTCATTCTTCTGGAGTGTTGATGAACCATGACTAACTGATTGTGAACCCAACTACTTCTTTGAACCACTTAATCATTTATCAGGTGAACAATTAAGGGGACGTCCAACCTAACTTTGGTCAAATTTCATGCAATTTTCTTTCAAGTCTAAAAAAGGCCCAAAATGAATAACCCCAATAAATTATATACCACAATGCTTGGAATGAAACATAGAACATGTGGAAACTTTGCCATGGAACTGCTTCCATGTGTAAATAGCACCACCTGAAAGTCTGCTATGGCATGAGTAAGAGAACAAAATGTTTACAATAAAATACCTCAAAATAAAATAACAGCTGTATTCTATAAACATTGAAGTACATACTCGAAGAAATCTTTTCCTAATTCATGAAAGCAATAAAGATTGAGACCAAATGTTATAAGTGGAGTGCTCACTGATTGAAGGCAGACATTTTCTTTTGATTATGTTTTGATTTGGGGAGTTCAACAAAGGTCAACTTGAAGGAGTCCAACAGAAGAAGTATGGAAGGACAAAAGAGTGTCTCCCAGTATAAAGATGTATGTGTTACTGTGGTGGTTTGGAAAGAAACTATGATATTCTCCTATGTAGAATGCACTGCAATGTCATACATTGTAGTTGAATAAATATATTTACAAACCCCTTGCACTGTAACTCCTTTTATCCCATGCATCAATTTGATAGTGATTAAATTGTGAAATTTGTCTGGTTTATCAATTAGTATAATAGCTTTGTTTACTCTTGGACACCAATACACTCATGATATCCGTTGGAGAAGAAATAAGGGTAACTGTAACCTGTCACACCAATAAACCATCTAATGTACTTAAAAGTATATTGTTATTCAAAACACATCAAATCAACCTTACATAACCATTATTGCATGTACTTTCCCCAAGGAGGCTTATTGGCATATTGAAATCAGAAGGGCACATCCAGAGGGTCTCACATATTTTTTTCAAGAACGCAGTACACAAAGCAATCCCCAAAAGGTGACAAGTGAGCTCCATTTGACACAAAATATGCCCCAGAAGTGGGGGGACGGGGGGGGGGGGGGGGGGGGGGGCTCTCTTCCTTGTATGACTCTACCTCCGGCACTCAAGGCATATACCTTTTTCCTCAAAGTTTAACTCTTTTTTCTTTTTGAAGATCCTGGCCACACATGTTCCAAACACTATCAGACAGGTAACCCTCCAAATAAGTGTATCTGCAAAAATCATGTTACATTGCAAAACATTCTTTTTAGACTTTTAGTTCTGGACCCTTTATGCTTCTTACTTCCAACTATAACACTTAATTTATCGATTAATGGGTGAATAGAAAAGTCCTGCCATAATCAACATTTTGATTTCCATAAGCCTTCAAAACAGCTCCGATAAAAGTGTCAAACATCAGATTGGTGGCTTTATACAGAATATTCATTAGGTTGTTGCTTGATAAGTAATAGGAATAAAATCTTCACCAGAAAATTCTGTAGCAATACAATTGAGGGTATTAGCAGGCACTTTGCAACAAATTGTAACAAATCAACTAGTTATAAACAAAATTTTCTAACTCAAAAGAGTGAAAAAGTACCACAACTCTGAAAAAATGTGGGAAGAAACACGTGCTACAGCAGCTACACAGGCATTGTTTCCCCATGATGCTCGATCACAACACCAAATGTCCTTCAAATTGGAGTAGCAAGGGTTGAGATACAAGGGAGAATGTTGGTTGGTACATGTAATGATGAATGGGTAAGACTAAGATTAAGAGGACAGAGGTCACCACTGCACCTTTGATTTTCCAACTTCCAGGTCTGGGGCATAATAATCGCAACACACCCACCTTATCAATTCATACTTTCAGTAAAATAAAAGAAATTATCAATTTTAATTAATTAATAGATGATGGGAAATATTTGGCTTCCTTCGCCTTCTCGTACTATTTAATTACCACAAACAATATCAGTTTGATGCCGACAAACGAAATTGAATGCATGTGGTCTGGTTAAAAAGTAACTCGGCATTGATAATGAAGAAATTGCGAATATTTAGTGTATTTCATTTGTTTAAAAGCCTATTGCAGCTAATATTGACCGTGCATTCGATAATTCGTTTCGGTTTTGACCACACGGCCACGCTGACACTCAGTGACAGCTGTTATGTTTGTTGTGATTTGCAAATTGGGGGATGGTTTCCGGTGAAGGAGATTTGTCACATTTGTCAGTGTAAAACGACGACAAAAGACACTGATCGACGATTGTGTTAGTATGGTTGGTTGCAAGAAAAAACTGAATTTTCAGCATCGTCCAAGCGCACCTTATTTAAAAGCGCGAATGCATGAAGGAATGACCCCCCCCCCAATGTGATTCCAAATCAAAGCTGATATATCCCACCTCCCCCTCACCCCCCCCCCCCTCCACACACACACACACATACACCACCATTGGTAAACAAAGGGAGAATCAGGATTAAATTTATTCTGTTTATTTTTGGGGGTTTAACGACACTTTCGACAGCCAGTTGAAAAGTGTTACGGGTGGAGATAACCCGACTACCCGGAGAGAATCGCCGAGTAATGGCGAGCAACGGTCAGTCCCCAATGTACTAACTAGTGGGGCGGATATGTAACATTTTTCACCTAAATCGTGCACTTATGGAAAGAAGCATGAAAATTTGCACCTGGGGGTTTTTGGGTGTGCTGATTTCAAACATTGCAGGAACCACCATGTCACTCGAACATTTCCCGCCAAAAATGCAAAAAACAAAATGGCCGCCATAAAACATATTTCTACTCATAAAACTTCTCTGATTGCCCTGTTATCCCCGATGTTGGTGTCTAGATCTTGGATTTCGAGGTCAATAAATCCAACAGAACACATGTAAACTGTCATAGCATACATCTTCATGCTGAATATTCAACCCTTTACGAAAAGCACTGAGGCGATGGAAGGTAGCAGGCCCAGAAACAGGTAGACTCTTAATGGAGTATGGTGAAAAACATTCCATGAAAAAGAAGGACAAAGCGCATCACCATGAACAAATACCAAGTGTGCAGAAGACATTTCTATTTCAAGTAAAGAGTGTCATCGAGGTAATGGAGGAACTTGGTAACCCCTTTGCGGACATGAGCACAACACTTTCTAAACTTGATACCAAACTGATAATGTCCGATAAAGTGGTAGATGCTGTACGGACAGCAGAAGACATAGGCAAAACACAATACCAGAATTATTTTGCAGAACGTCTTATTGACAGTATCACTGCATTCAATGACACTATTCACAGAAACAATCTGCCCCTGTGCAATTCTGGTTCAGAGAGGATCCTCACGAAAACCACTTCCAAACTCTCCAACCTGCGTAATGATGTTCATCTTTTCTCACGGTTGTATATATCGTGTCAAGCGAGAGACAGTGATATGGATGTCTTCTTTGCGCATGAAAATCATGCTTGGCCTCCAGCATTGGCATCAAATGGCAACATGAACCAAACAAGTAAATCTGACTTGATGCAATGCTTGGAATCATTTGTACCTCAACCAGAATCTGCTCCAAATGTTGATGTCAAAATTGTTGATGGCCCTGCTCTTGTGCACATGCTTGATCCTAAAAAGTACCATTTTTCTGTAAAAACATTCAAGGACTATTCAGAGAAAGTGTTCTTACCCTATATCGAACGCATGCTACTGGATATTAATCGTGTGGATATTGTCTGGGATATCTACAAAGAGAACAGCCTAAAAGCACAAACTCGACCGAACCGTGGATCCGGTGATCATATCCGTGTGGACAACAACACAAACATTCCCATCAACTGGAAAAACTTCCTTCGTTCTGATTCCAACAAAGAATGTCTATTTCATCTTCTTGCCAAGGCAGTACAGGAGTTTCAGCCTATTGAATTGAAACAAGTCATTTCCACATATGGCCAAAATGTGTTATCATCACCTCTAGGTGACTTTTCAGACCCGTACTGCACTCACGAAGAAGCCGACACCCGACTTCTGTTTCATGCTTCCCATTCATTCTATCATGGATTTACTAAGCTGATGATACATGCTACAGATACTGATGTTGTAGTTTTGTCAATTGCAGTGTCAAGTGTTTTACGGGGCTGTGAAATATGGGTAGCATTTGGACATGGTTCTAAACTTCGTTATATTCCCTGCCACCAAATTGCAGATGAATTGGGCAGTGATGCATCATGGGGGCTTCTATTCTTTCATGCCATATCGGGATGTGATACTGTTTCATCCTTTTATGGAATTGGAAAGAAAACAGCTTGGGCAATTTGGCGCAGTATGCCTCATCTTACACCCATTTTTGCTAGCTTATCCAATGCTCCAAGCCAGATATCCTCAGACAACTTGGAACAAATTGAAAGATTTCTTGTTCTCATGTATCAGCGAACATCTTCACTCGGTCATGAGAATGAAGCTAGAAAGCATTTGTTTACTCAAAACCGCAATATGGAAAATATTCCTCCAACATTACATGCCCTTGAACAACATGTTAAAAGAGCTGCATATCAGGCCGGGCACATATGGGGACAGACACTAATAGGGGACCCTTAAATCCCATCGCCAGATTTATGGGGTTGGGAGAGATTAGGCAATCAATCAAAATGGACTCCATGTTGGCCAACACTTCCAGAAGCAGCAAAAGGTTGTCAGGAACTTCTGAAATGTGCATGCAAAAAGTCATGTACAAAAAGATGCAAGTGTGTTAAAGCAAACTTAAAGTGTACACAGTTGTGCTTCTGTTCGGGGCAATATAACAGAGAATTTTGAGAGCTCAACTGAACATCGGGGCTACCGACAAACACAATTTAATCATTTTATTGCCTGAACATTCAAATTAATCCAGATTTTTGTAGGATTTATTATGCAGTGGTTTTGTTGAAATTCTGATTAAGGCTGTCATGTTGGGATGATGGACTGAATATTCGTTAGTACGATTACATGGATATTGTGTATGTGCTCTATTTAGTTTATTGACATCACAAGAGCAGTGCTCAGGGTCTCCCACCTATTCGTCGCCTGAATGCTATAATGTCCTATGTCCCATAGGGGGACACAGGACATTATACCACTCAAGAGACGTATTGTTCGGATTCCAAATTTCCTTATAAAAAATCTAACTTTAACCACGACCTTTCACCTCAAAATTGATAGGCTTCTTCGTTATCTCCCTAATAACCTGTGTAGGTTTCATCAAAATCCGTGAAGGGAAACTGAAATTATTGTCTGGAAACCAAACTTCCTTTATCAAAATTTATTTTTAATAACAGTGACCTTGGCTTTTGACCTACGTACACGACAATTAAAAGGCTTCTTCCTTATCCCCAAGGTGTTCATCTGTAAAAGTTTCATCAAAATCCATGAGGGGAAACTAAAGTTATCGTCGGACGTCCGGAAACCAAATGCGGAATAATGAACGGACGGAAGGACAGACGGAAACCCGAATTATATAGTCCCCCGCTTTCGTGAAAGGCGGGGGTCTAAAAACATACATATAGACACCAAGATCGTGGTAAATGAGGCCCTAAGAGTCGATTTATGAGCAAATATGTGTTTTTTGGTGGCTATTTTGAATTTTGAACTTTTTGGCGGGAAATAGTTGAATGGCGTTTTGGTTCCCGCAATTTTTGAAATCGGCATGCCCAGAAACCCCTTAGTGCAAATTTTTATGCTTCTTTCCGGAAGTGCACACCTCTGTCACATATCCGCCCCACTAGACTATACACAATTAAGCAGGATTAGCACTGGTTGAAGACAAGTCACCATCGACGTGCAATACGCGTGAGTACACTGCGCCTCCGTGCCCCAAGTTTGCAGTTAAAAAACCACTTTTCCCATTCGATTTAATCGCAATTATTAAAAAAACAAGAATACTTGAACGTAATTGATTCTATTGGTTTATTATAAATTGGTGGGATTTGTTAATTGGTTGTTGCCAACGGGACAAATTGCTACATAAAGTAAGCTATTTGTATCGAAGGTAACTTCGGAAGCGGTTGGAATACTAAAGAAGTAGTCTCAAAATGGGTCTGAGAGATGTCATTTTTCAAACATTTTCTGGGAGCAGGGCCGGATTGACGAATGGGCAGATTGGGCGGACGCCCAGTGCCCCCACATTAAAGTTCGTCTTTCGAGAAACATAATATGACAAAATTCCCTTCCAAATTGCCAAAGGGCAATTTGTAAGGGAATTTTGTCATATTATGTTCATCGAAAGATGAACTGCATGCACTCTCATTTTTTTCTCCCCCACATAGTCGATGGCAACAATTCGAAAAAACAGGAATCTGGGAGTTATGGTCGGGCCAGTGTTTGGGCCGTTCCGGCGCCTCTGATATATACTACCGAGCGAAGCGATGAAGGAGTGCAATGGGACCTGGACTGGTCATATCACATTCACGCCTCGCATTACGATGCAAATCAACTTAGTAGAACTTACCTCTTGTTTTTCTCTTCACACTTACTCACAAATGATTTATCAATCTAAAGGCTGAAAGGTTGGATTCACAATTCTTGATTACATACTTAATTACACGATTTTCCTCCAAAAAATGACGGAATTTAAATCTGCCGCGACACCATGTCACCCAACGCGAAAACGAAAGTACACTGATCGACAGTTTTACTTCACGGGATCAACAAAGCGAAACGAAGCGGGTTTACTGTATGACGAAATCCCCGCGAAATTTGAATCGCTTTAACGTGTCTAATGCGAGTGCAGTTTTCAAATTATTATTGAACGCCCCCTATTACCTATATTGACTGCGGAAGCCGATAACGTGTTCATATCTCTTATGAATCGCGGAGAACTGAAACATGTCAAGTTTGCAAGACGTTAACCTTCTTCTGACGGAATGGTAAGTAATAATAGAATATTGATACTTTAGGGGACGCAATTGAAAATTATAAAGACACCTACGCTATACTTTTGGGGCCAAATTACTGAAAATGTGCAAATCTTGTAGCATTGTGCCGTCTGTTATTCCATAACTATTTTTCGGGTTATCATGTACAAATCAACTGTGACATAACCTTTTTCAAGTTATGCCCCCCTCCCCCCACCCCCCCCCCCCAAAAAAAAAATCACAAAAAACAAGACCACGTGATTTTATTGTGATTTATTTACAGAAAATAACTTAAATAAGTGCATACAACTGTAATACAACACAACATACCAGAGGCGTAGTGGGGATTCTATAATTCGGGGGGTGGGGTAGCCATTTTTTTGTTGGGGTGGGGGGGGGGGCATACCATGCATGCTATTTGTAAAGTTGTTGTGGGGTTTCGGGGCTCCTTGCCTAGTCCTAGTTAGGACCCTCCCTCCATTACCCCTCCTCCCACTTCCCTTCATGGAGGTGGGAGGAGGGGTAACGACCGGATGGTCCTAGTTAGGACAAGGAAGTGGGGGAGGGGCTGGTGACCAGAGGGTCCTAATTTGGACAAGGCCTCCCCAAGGAAACTTTTACAAAATTTATTGCTCCAAGATCGAATCTGTGGCAATTGTAGCATGTGTAGCCCTATATTGGGGAGCATTTTGGGCCATTAAGTTGTTTGAAACTTGCAATGGGTCAAAGGGTCTTTTTGGTGGGGGGTGCAAAACTTTGGGGGGGGGGGGGGTGGGGGTGGGCTGTGTCCCCCAGGCACCCCGTGGCTGCGTCACTGCAAAACACCAGTACATCCTCCTATATTTATTGATGTTCAACGTCATTGTCAGCATCTAGTCTATATCATGACACAACATAAGTGTGAACGCAAGTTTTGCCAATCGTTTATGCTTATGTTGCCCTCAGTCCCCAGCGTGACTCCACAAGTCATGATCGAGGCGTGTAATGCCGCATAGGGATGGCGCAAGGGGGGGGGGGGCAGTTAGGGCTACCCCCTCCCTCCCCCCCACACACACACATGCACACCTTCGGCTAGGTCCCTCTCCATCTCATCCCATGGGGGACATTTGGTAAGTTCGTCGGGGAAGGCTTCTCACTGCAAGCTTGGTTAATGTTTTCACGGGAGTAGCGATAAACTCTTCTTGCTTCAAATGACATTTTGGAAAATTGTTGGACAGAAACTTTTAATGCCTTTATTTCGGGAGGTTATGGCGAGCCGCGACCATAATTCTATTTCTTTGGGTGAGGATATAGCGCTTTTCAAAGGTTAATTTTTTAATTTCTCACACCGGGTCGAAGTTTTTCAAATAAGACTAGGAAAAGCGCAATTTCCTCGCTCAGAGAAATTGAACCCTATCGGGGAATTTAACCCCCCGGGGATTTTCTGACGCCACCCGCCAGCTGTCTATCCGACATTGTAATTGGGGGAAATCTGTCACTTTTCGGGGGAGTGCCTGACGGAATTTGGTCAAAAACTTTTATGGAGTAAAATTCTAAAGTTTTCCTTATTTGTTGCAATCCAAACATTCCCCTTCCCCGAAAACATATGAAACTAACGGAAGAATACGATTTTTTCTAAACTAGGGGGGGGGGGGGGGGGGTGAGACCGAGTTAAAATGTATGCGTTCGAAAATTATTTCTGGCAATTAGTACACCGAAATGGATCATGGAGGGGCCAGTCAGTCGCTAAATGTTCTCACACAACAGCTCAATTCAGCCAGCATTATTCACAAAACAATGGAGCTTAGAATCCATGCGAAAATGAGGATAATGATTCCAACCCCCCCCCCCCAACCCTCCCCTTCCAGAGAGAGAGAGAAAGAACACTGTCACCTTGACTCTCGTAAAATTTTCTTTTGAATTTTATCATAGCTTCTGAAAAAATGGCTGATCCTCGATTCAGAATTCCAGGCCTCGTATGAACAATGATATCCAGTAAACACTTGAATGCCAAAACGGGCAGAAAAGTCTTCGCTTCAAGTCATGGTTACTACGCATACAAGGTCATCACCAAGATCAATGAAAGTCTTCAGTGCCCATCAAGTGTTTTCAAGATAAGATAGTCCGCTTGATTGGAATCCACCGTAAAGATTTACATGTAAACGGTCGCAGTAAGAGTTCATAAAAATGTCAGAATAATAGCTTCTCGAACTGTACATGCTCACCGAGTTCCTACTTTTTCAAATTACGGGTAGATCGTTTAATTCTGCTGTTGTTAGACAAATGAAATTTTATAGCGACACAATTTTCGTTCCCGCCCCCCCCCCCCCCCCCCGAAACAGTGCTGTAGCTGTTTGTACACCGAATATCGGAATAGTAATCTCTAGCCACCTTCGGGGAAAACAAATTTCACATAAAAATGTATTGCACTGTGCGAGAATTTTGCAATTGTCAGATTATCGCTAAATGTCAAATATATTCTTAAATTTTAAGAAGAAATCATGAGCAGCCAGCTGATCAGTCAGCTAGCGTTTCCCGAAGTAAACTTATATTTGGAAAAGATGTATGGTCACAATTCTTTGGCTGCATTATGATAACCCACTCTTGGTGGATAATGGTACCGTACTGGGATACTTGTATAAAACCAACTAACATGGGCAGTAAGATACACTTTGAGGACAAGTTCTGTGAAAAATTAAGCAAAGCAATGCAATGTCATTACTTCAGTGATGGTTGTATTGTTTTTGAAAATTGTTTAGCTCAAAAAAGTGCTAGTAACTATAGCTTGGCGGTATACCTTTTATCAGTGCGGTATCAGTACATTCATTATGCGTTAAATCTGTAGGCCTTATCAGTGATCATGAAGTACTTCGTCGGAAAAATATAAGCTCTGCACCCCCGCTAAAATATCCTTGCTACACCACGGAGTCCAGTAGTGTGTTATTTATTTCTTCTTGGATTTTTTATATCATGGAAAAAATCACTTGAAGTCCATATTGAGCGAAAATTTGTTGGAGGAAGGTTTGGGTGAAAATGTTGGTAGCCGGTTTAGGTAAAGATGTGGGGGCCGGTTTGGGTCAGGTGGAGGCCGATTCTGGCGAAAATGTGTGGGCATCTTCACCCACATTTGACCCGGGCACAGAGGACAACTCCCACATTTATATGCTTACATTAAATATAGTGCCGATAATGATAAACCTTTTTATTCTAACACTGTAAATTGATGCTGAATCAAACGCAGCAATTTCAACAGATGCATAAATCAGTTTTAAAGTTCTCTTCGGTCCGTTTCCAATTCCGACTTATTCGACACGTTTACTTTCGTTTTCCCGTTGGGTAACATGGTGTCGCGGCAGATTTAAATTCCGTCATTTTTTGGAGGAAAATCGTGTAATAAAGTGTGTAATCGAGAATTGTGAATCCAACCTTTCAGCCGTTAAATAGATAAATCATTTGTGAGTAAGAGTGATGAGAAAAACAAGAGGTAAGCTGATTTGAATCGTAATGCGAGGCGTGAATGTGATATGACCAGTCCATGGCCCATTGCACTTCTTCCTCGCGTCGCTCGGTAGTACATACAAAAAAAAAAAAAAAAAAAAACATTAAAAAGCTGTTATTGGACATGGGTTTCGGATTTGTTTGGGAAAATCCATTTATTGTGGTCCCAGAAGAGTTTTCTGTCTTATTCAAAAGACGTGCTTTGGATCTAGCTATACAAAAGTGGCTACCCAGGTATAGCGACAAAATGTGAATGTCGTTGAAATATTTGTATATTTGATTTGTGGTTTATGATCAGAAATGGTCAAACGAAATAAATAAATAATAATAATATATACTACTCAAAGTTTGCTAAGCACCAAGTTCATCCAACCACCTGTTTTATGTTTTAGTTGAAATATTGTTATGAAAAGTGTATATATTTTTATTTAATTATATCTTTAATGATTTAAGTACAGAAATTAAGATTTCATTTGTGTTTGACATTATTTTTAGCTTTTGAATACGATAACCACAGAAAATGGATATTGGTAAAAGAGAAATTTTTTCAATATGCCAAAAAGTTGGCGGAGCGAACAGGTGTGTCTTTAATAACGAGTATGAGACCCATTACTGTTAATTACAGCCTGACAACGCCTTTTCAAGCTCCCAATCAGGTTGCTGGTGGTCCTTTGTGGGATGATGTTCCATTCTTGGACCAGCATGGCACCAAGCTCATGGACACTTCTTGGCTGGACTGGACGGGCTGAAATTGCAAGCTGCAACTCATTTCGGACATGTTCGATTGGATTGAGGTCAGGGGATCTTGCTGGCCAGTCCATACGCTCTATCCCCCCCCCCCCCCCCCTGACGGTACTCCCCGACAGCAGAGACAGCATGAGGACGGATATTATCATCCGCCAGAATGAATCTTATCACCCACTGCACCTGCATACAATCTGACGTGGACATCCAGGATCTCACCAATACACCGTTGTGCAGTCAATGTACCACATTCAAGGACACAGAGTCCATCCCAGCTGATGCCGCCCAGACCATGATTGGCCCTCCACCATAGCGGCCATGCTCAGCAATGTTGGCTGCATTGCAGTGCATGTAATCGCTCTCCTAGTCTTCTCCATACCCTAGAACGCCTATCTGTGTTGTCAAGGCAGTACCTTGACTCATCTGCAAAAAGGACAGGTCGCCAATCTTCTCTGGTCCACTCAAACGTGACCCATGGCCCATTCATATTGTGCCTGGCGGTGGTTTTGGGACAGTGGAATGCGAATACGTAGTATTCTCGATCGGAGACAACCTTCGTGCAACCTTGCCCGGATAGTCTGCGTCGAAACATTTACCCCCGGATGCATTCTGAAGGACACTGCGAAGCTGGGTTGTTGTGGCAAAGCGATTCCTACGGGCCTGAATGATCAAAAACCGGCCTTCAGTTGCAGATGCTGCCCTGTCTCTGCCACCACCATGCCGTCTTACTGGTTGTGCCATACTGCTGAAATCTTGCCCAGGCTCTGGTGATCACCGTATGGTGCACACCAAGGGCTTCACCAACCTGACACTGGGTAGCTCCTTGCTCCACCATCCTTACAGCCCGCCACATTTCTGCTTCAGCAAATGCCCTACACATGTCATGTACATATAGACAGTACTCGAAAATCAAGGGGCACATGCTTTCCATGACTGTCACGAAAAGTCTGCCTGTCAAGAGAGCTATATGTAAACACTGGGGACCATCTCAATACATCCCTCAATTATATCCACCAAAAATATCTCAAAGATGTCACAAGCAAATTTCACAATGATGAGTCAAATATTTGGTGCTTAGCAAACTTTGAGTAGTATATATATATGATATTATATGGTCTGTATGACAAGTTCCAGACTCCTATGATACAATTAAAAGAGACACATAATGGGATTCCTGAGACGTTGCTCTTCATTGCAATGCATTGTACTTTTCGGATCGTCATTTTTTTCCCAGTTTTCTGACGCAATTAAGTTTTTGGAACGATTTTTCCACTTTAATATTTGTCAAAAAGTACGGTACCCGGTACCTGATAATGATATTTCGAACACGATCTTTCCATTTTTTAAGTTTTGAAGTGATACAGTGTTACACCCATGCACATCCTCTACATTGGAAACTCCGCAGAAAATTGTTGCTACTTTCGGATTGTCCCACTTTTGCGTCATGCGGAAATTCTTGTAACGTTGTATACCAATTTTGGCTTGGAAAGACGGTTTTCCGTCTTCGGGCTGTGATTGCAAGAGAAAATTATCAATACGTGTGCACGCAGTGTTGATACATTTTGTTTTTGAATATAAAATCATTCAGTAAATAGTTCATGACTGATTCCTTTGCGAGATAATTATCTCAAGATCTCGAGATAATATCTCAAGATCTCGAGAAACTATCTCAAGATCTGGAGATAATATCTCAAGATCTCGAGATAAGCATATATAATCGGTGTCACCCTTTGATCATTAGCATGAATTCATTCAAACTGTTTATTCACTTGTCGCATCTTTTCCGACTGCAACATATTCGTGCCCCCCCCCCCCCCCCCGACAATAACGCGAATCCACTCCTGTCACTCAGAAAACTTATCAACCAATCACCTTGTTGCGAAGTTTTGAGAGCCCACCAACTCTCAGTCCAGCACTACCAGTACTAATATAAACCGAGTCCCGTCAGCCGAACTTGCACTTGCTGGTGTCCTGTTCCCACTCCAAACCCAAAGTGTCAATCTAGCACCCGGTACCTCCTAAAACATACTGTAATTTTTTTTTACCCTAAAACTCAACGATTTCTCACTTATTTTCCTCCCAGCCCATGCTGATTGAAGTGATGTTTACCCTAAAGCACAAATTTAAGTTTAATCACTACTTTACAAGACACACGCCCACAAATACTAACTATTTCCTTCCAGCTCCACATTGAATGAAGTGATTTGTACCACAACTCACGGAATTTACTCACTACTTTACAAGACACAGACCCGTAAATACAAATATCTCTCCCAGCTCCACGCTGAAAGATTTCATCCCCACTCCCTTGGTGGATTTTTCACGTACTTTCCACTTTGCTGACTGAGACATACAACATAAGTTTAACCCCATTCCCGCGTCCATTTTGAGCGAGCAAATCGACGGTGCTATCCGATGTTTAATAACCCTACACCAGCGACAGCTATAAACCTATCCTAGGATTCCCTTTCCTCTCGGTGGTTTGAAAAGTCTGGTTTAGGCGTAACTTGTTGTCTCCAGCGGATACTGCTTCCGGACGAGTGATTAAGGACCTCACGTATTCCCAAAGTCAGTGTTAGAAAAGGGCTTGCCCAGTACAAGGCTGCAGATGCTAGACAAAACCGTGAATTTATGGTCAATACCTAGCAATCTCCTGACACAAAGGAGCCGTTCTCACAATTACACACCCAAACTGAAACCCATAATCCCGAGCCCAAGAGGCGAATAGAATCCCCCCCCCCCCCTCCTGTGAATCCCAAACGTGGCAGGATGGGCATGACTAACATTGTTTCTACACAAAACCCAATTACATGTAGTAATGAAAACATTGACCTGTCGCCCGACAAGTCTCAACGGTCCATACACCTTTCACACTCCCCCAGAGACATACCCGAAAATGACAACTCCAATAAGGATGTGTACAGTCCCGCGCATATATAGGACAAATTGAACCCGATTCCCAGTATCTCCGAACAAGATGAAGCACCCTCAACGTCGTTTACTGCCACCCTTAACCAGCTGCAACATTGCACCCCAATTGACCATACGATCCTCCGTGATCATATACTCTCACCCGCTCACAGGAGATCCCCCGTACTTGTGACCCCACCCCCCAACGTCAACTCATGAATCGACAGTAATACAGGACATCCCGTCCCATAAGATTGATTGGTCCCCTATGTTCTTACCGGCTGAAACCCATTCCAACCTGGGAAACCTTAATTTCGCCATCCATGAGAGCATAGTTCCACCAGGACCACGCGCCACTCCCTCTTAACTCACAAGATGACACTGACACACACCCAATTTATGAGAGCAACATCTTGCCCACCCAAACCCCGATAGCGCATCACATCATTGATTTGTCCTCCAACAATACCCAACTATGAATACACTTTTCATACTTCTGCAGTGGGACTCCCAACAATAGCCATCAAAACGACACCACAGCGAACCACCCTGCAATGATAGTCGAAACTCAAAGCCGTGAACATACCGCCCGGTTTGACCTATCGCTGCTGCAGCTCCCAAAAAATGTTTGCCCCAATTGGCGGTCCTCCCAAATAAGCGAAAGTGTCCCTCCCACCAAACAGTGAACCCCGCAATGTTCTGTTGAAAAGATGTCCCCGCGACATTTGAAACAATAAGTAGCACCCCACTTTCTATTTTGCTACTCCCCGGTCCCATAAAGGGATTTCCTCAAAGAGAAACCCATAGTAGCATCCCCACCGTAGATTAACTGGCCATTTGGTGCCTCCCCCGCCCTATTTATCACACAAACCCCTCCCGGGGCGCAACAACAGTTTCCCCTTCCTCCTAGGACCCTAAAAGGTAAGGGGGACCCTCCTCAAGAGGATTGGAGCCTGCCAATGATATAAGAGAAAGATACTCTCATGACACAAGAGCATCGCCTGCCCCTACCTGGTTATAACACATCCACTCCCTCCTTTTCGCTACCCCCCTTTCCCACAAAGAACCCCTTTCCCGACAGACCCGAGTAGCTCCCTTGATCCCCGATTTATCGGCAATCTGATGCCTCCTGGTCCCTATATGCCCTCCTCCCCGAAGATTTCTGCCTAGTTTGGGGTGCATCACCACCTCCTTTTCTAATCTGAGTCTAAACACTGAAAATTCTGGAAAACACTCATCCAAATGCTGCATGTGGTAGGTAGGTATCTGTTAGATGCAGGCCTGTATGTCCAGAAATGTTTGCAATTTTCACAAGATTCTTCCCAATCTTCACTGTCATATTTTAATTAATGATTGGGGTTTGACAGAATTCTCCCTACCAGCTCATATAGCGACTATATCAGTCCTATTGGTGGAGAAAACACATAAATGCGCTCAAAACTAATGCCAACTATTGTTGGGGAGGTGAGTTGACCATGTCAGAAGCCTTTAACCGAGTGCGCTTCGAATTTTTCTAAGAGTCGGAACAAACTAATAATCAAGAACGGAAGGTGAGAAGTATATATATAACATTTAAAGGTCCACGCATGTTCGTGTTTCAAAAATGTTTTTTTTTTATAAAACCAACTGCATGACATTTCCCGCGTCAAAATAGCTATGTAAATTCTCGGGGCAACATACGAAATGCCCAGAAGTGCTAAAAATCGGTCCTCAACAACGCAATGTTTACCACATAAATAAGCTAAATAGTTTTTTATGGTAATAAAATATAAAAAAAAATTTTAAACACGAACTTGCGTGGCCCTTTAAATGTTATATATATACTTCTCAATTTTAGTTCTTGATGAGTTGTTTGTTCAAACTCTAGGAAAATATTCGAAGTGCATTCGATTTAAGGCTTCTGACATGGTCAACTCACCTTCCCAACAATAGTTGGCATTCGTTCTGAACGCATTTATGCGTTTTCTACACCAGTAGGACTGATATAGTCGCTATTTGAGCTGGCAGGGAGAATGCTGTTAAAACCCACTCGTTAAGTCAAATATGACAGTGAAGATTGGGAAGAATCTTATTAAGAAAATTGCAAGCATTTCTGGGCAGACAGGCCTGCATCTAACAGCAGTCTACCTACCGCATGCAGCATTTGGGTGAGAGAGTTTTCCAGAACTTTCGGTGTTTAGACTCAGATAAGAAAAGGAGGTGGTGATGCACCCAAGCTGGGCAGAACTCTCCGGGGAGGAGGGCATATAGGGACCAAGAGGCATCAGATTGCCGGTAAATCGGGGATCTAGGGAGCTACTCAGGTCAGCCGGGAAAGGGGCCCTTTGTGGGAAAGGGAGAAGCGAAAAGGAGGCGGTGGATGCGTTGTAACCTGGTAGGGATAGGCGATGCTCTCGTCATGAGAACATCTTTCCCTTATATCATTGGCAGGATTCAATCCTCTGGAGGATGGTCCCTCTTTCTTCTTGGGTACCAGGAGGAAGGGGAACTGTTGTTGCACCCCAAGGGGGGTTTGTTTGATATAGGCTGGAGGGAGGCACCAGGTGGCCAGTTAATCTACGGTGGAGATGCTACTATGAGTATCTTTGGAAGGAAATCCCTTTATGGGACCGGGAGTAGCAAAATAAAAAGTGGGGTGCTACATGTTGTTTCAAATGTCACGGGGACATATTTTATATTTGTTCATTTGTGTTTAAGGTCACATACTTATGCACAACGGCTAATCGTGACCGTGACAGTTTTACGGGTGGAGGAAGCCGGAGTACCCGGAGAGAACCACCGAGCAACGACGAGCAGCTGTCAGCTCTCCAACATCGTAACTCTGAACTCTGCACCGCAGCACAGGCAGGGTTAGATTGGTTGAAGACATGCGCACCATCGACGTGCAGTACGCCTCAGTACACAGCGTCATCGTGCCCCCATGTAGGCAATCGGGGTGAAGTGTCTTGCCCAAGGACACAACGCGGTTGCCGCAGGTGGGATTCGAACCGAGGACCTCTCGGCTTGCAGCCTGCACCTCTACCAACTGACCCACCGCGCCCCCGGGACATCTTTTCAACACAACATTGCGGGGTTTACTGTTTGGCGGGAGGGGCATTTTCGCTTATTTGGGAGGACCGCCAACTGGGTCAAACATTTTTTGGGGAGCTGTAGCAGCGATAGGTCAAACCGGGCGGTATGTTCACGGATTTGAGTTTCAACTATCCTTGCAGGGTGGTTCGCAGTGGTGTTGTTTTGTGGGGTATAGTTGGGAGTCCCACTGGGGGAGTAAGAAAAGCGTATTCATAGCTGGATATTGTTGAAGGACAAATCAATGGTGTGCTGCGCTGATGGGGTTTGAGTGGGCAAAATGTTGCTCTCATAAATTGGGTGTGTGTCTGTGCCACCTTGTGAGTTAAGGGGGAGTGGTCTGTGGCACGTGGTCCTGGTGGAACTATGCTCTCATGGATGGTAAAATTAGGGCTGTCGCGACTATCATTTTTTGTAATCGACTAATCGTGACCAGTAATCGACGGTTAGTCGATTAATAGTCGCTTCCCATGATTTTTTAGCAAATCATTCTTCTGTTTGTAAAACTCTGAAAATGACAATGGCACCAGTGTGTTCAGACGAAGTGGGGTTGTGGGAACAACAAATCGGTCCCGACTGAAGCTACATGTAGTCCAATCTTGGACCCACAGTCCGTAATATAATTTTTGGGGTTGGTACGTCCTGTAGGACGTACCAACCCCAAAAATAATATTACTGACTGCGGGTCCAAGTTTGAACTAGATTGAAGCCGATGAATTAAAATGAATTTATCAAAGAACGTTCCTGCATATGTTTTCTTTCTGCAGTGAGTTTCTCGAAATTTTGAACATTGAGATCTATGCATTCCCTCGTCAGTTGTTAAAATTGGATCTTAGTCTGAAGTTCCGAACTTTGAGAAGTGATCTGACGTTCTGACTTTCGTCATAATTTTGTCACTTCCGCGCTTTGGGTTTTCCAATGGGTGATTTCGTGTGTACAAGACTGGAGAAATTCAGAAGAATCTATTCTTCTCGAGTAACTGTGAGTGCTCTTTCTTACACAGTCAGTGACAGTCGTACAGTCTTCCGGATATGAATGTTAACTATGGTTAGATATTTAAAGTTATTCACCTTCATTGATCATTCACCTCACAAAACAATGCAATTTAGCCCCGACGTGTAGTAGACGTGTACCACCTTGAAAACGAACGACGATCGACTAAAAATAAAAAAACGTCGACTACTTCAATAGTCGACGGTTAGTCGACTAATCGAATAATCGCGACAGCCCTAGGTAAAATTAAGGTTTCCCAGGCTGGAATGGGTTTCAGTCGGTAAGAACATAGGGGACCAAACAATTTATTTATTTATTTATTTATTTATTTATTTATTTATTTATTTATTTATTTATTTGTTGTTGTTTAAGGTCACATATTTCTGCGCAATGGCTAATCATGACCATGACAGTTTTACGGGTGGAGGAAGCCGGAGAACCCGAAAAGAACCACCGAGCAACGGCGAGCAACTGTCAGCTCCCCAACATACTAACTCCACACAAGCAGGGTCGACATTGGTTGAAGACAGGTGCACCATCGACATACAGTACGCCTTAGTACACAACGCCACCGTGCCCCCACGTAGGCAATGGGTGTGAAGTGTCTTTTCTAAGGACACAACGCGGTTGCCGAACCAAGGACCTCTCGGCTTGTAGCTTGCACGTATACCTACTGAGCCACGGCGCCCCCAGGACCAATCAATCTTGTGATACGGAATGTCCTGTATTACTGTCGGTTCATGAGTTGACATTGAAGATGAGGGTCACAAGTACTGGGGGTGGGGGGGGGGGGGGCTCTCCTGCGACCGGGTGAGAGTATGGGATCACGGGGGATCGTATTGTTAATTGGGGTGCCATGTTGTAGCTGGTTAAGGGTGGCAGTAAACGACGTTGAGGGGGCTTCATCTCGTTCGGAGATACTGGGAATCGGGTTCAAGTTGTCCTTCTTTATATGTGCGGGACATGATATTTCACTTCTGGAGTTGTCACTTTGGGGTATCTCCCTGGATAAGTGTGAAAGGTGTATGGACCATTGAGACTTGTCGGGTGATAAGTCGATCTTTTCATTACTACATGTAATTGGGTTTTGTGTGGAAACAATGTTAGTCATGCCCATCCTGCCACGTTGAGATTCACCGGGGGGGGGGGGGGGGGGGGGGGATTCCATTCGCCTCTTGGGCTCAGGGTTATGGGTTTCAATTTTTCAATTTGGTCCTGGGGGTCAGGAGATTGCTGGGTATTGACCATAAATTCACGGTTTTGTCTGGCTTCTGCAGCCTTGTACTGGGCATACCCTTTTCTAACACTGACATTGGTAATACGTGAGGGCCTTAATCACTCGCCCGGAAGCATTATCCGCAGGGGGTATCTAGTTACGCTTAATCCAGACTTTTCAAACCAACGAGTGGATAGGGAATCCGATGGTAGGTTTATAGCTATCGCTGATGTAAGGTTATTATACACCGAGTAGCATCGTCGATTTGCTCGGTCAAAATGGACGCGGGATGGGGTTAAAGTTATGCTGTATGATGGGTCCGTGGAATAACAGCGTGTCAAGAGACGATGTGTCTCAGTCACCAAAGTGGAAAGTAGGTGCAAAATCCACCAAGGGAGTGGGTGATTGGTTTCACTGTGGGGGTGAAACCTTTCAGCGTGGAGCTGGTGGAGCTATTTGGTATTTACGGGTCTGTATCTTGCAAAGTAGTGAGTACACTTTGTGAGTTGTGGTAAAAATCACTCCATTCAATGTGGAGCTGGAAGGAAATATTTGGTATTTATGGGTGTGTGTCTTGTAAAGAAGTGAATAAACTTTGTGTTTTAGGGTAAAACTCACTACAATCAGCGTGGAGCTAAGAGGAAAAGAAGTGAGAAAACATTGAGTTTTGGGGTAAAAAACACAACAGTATGCACCAGGAAGTGCCGGGTACTGGATCAACACTTTGGATTTGGAGTGTAAGACAGACACATCTTGTAAAGTAGTGAGAAAACGTTGTGTTTTAGGATAAAGGCGCTACAGTAGGTACTGGGGGGGTACCAGGTGCTGGGTTGACAATGGGATTGGAGTGGGAACAAGACACCAGCAAGTGCAAGCTCGGATGACGGGACTCGGTTTATATTAGTACTGGACTGAGATTTGGTGGGCTCTCATAATTAATACGCAACAAAGTGGTTGGTTGGTAAGTTATTCACTTTTCTGAGTGACAGGAGTGGATTCGTGTAATTGTCATGGGCGGCGTGAATATGTTGCAGTTGAAAAAGATGCGACAAGTAAATAAACAGTTTGTGTGACAGAAGTGAATTCATGCAAGTGATCAAAGGGTGACACCGATTATATATGCTTATCTCGAGATATTATCTCGAGATCTCGACATAGTTTCTCGAGATCTCGAGATATTATTTCAAGATCTTGAGATATTATCTCGAGATCTTGAGATATTATCTCGAGATCTTGAGATAGTTTCTCGAGATCTTGAGATATTATCTCGAGATCTCGAGATAAAAAAAGTATTGAGGGTGGCCTAAATCAGCCACCGTAAGAAGGTGAGCTGCTGTCATTTTTGATCAGTGACCGAGTCGAGTCCGATCAAACACTCAGCCTGTCAGTCTCCAATTCCAATTTCCAAATGCATTTGCAATTTCAGGCGACCAGCTAAATGGGGCTACACTTACAAATTCTATTTAAATTTGATACCAGACAATTTTACTTACACTCACTGATCCTGAATTCATTTTCTATCTGGTCCAAAACTTTTTACATGACGTTTAACAATCCAGTGGCGATGCCATTGGAGGGGGATGGCTGTCTCCTCCCACCCCACCCCCCCTCCCAATCAAACTTCAAATTTCTATCAGCCCGTGGTTTTCCCGCCCAATTTCACACCACAAAGGACACACAACAATACACGTCATGTCGGGTGTTGCAGAAATGCTCAGATATCGCTCCCACTACCAGGGCCTCCAAATATGGAAATCTTTCATGGGGAGACCCTCCATACCCCACACACGCGATGGGGAGATCACCTACCCTCCTCCAGCTATAAGGCCTGTGGAATTTGGGAGATGACTTCGGCATCTAAACCTTGGACCCCTATAGCTTACCCACCCCCCACCCCCACCCCCCCCCCCAAAAAAAGACTTCGGCATCTAAACTTTGGACCCCAATAGCTTACCTAAGCACCCCCCCCCCCCCTCAAAACAAGAAAAAAAAATATTGAAATGCTGGCGCCGTCACTGTAACGATCTGTCGATATCAAGAAAACTTGTGATGGAAAGACAATGTGTTGATCAAACTTGCAGAAAGGGCTACATAAAACTAAGCTACATAATGTTCTAACCAACATGCAAGTTGAAAATACAACCACAAATTTGGGTTCGATGGGGGTAATGGATGCCCCCCCCCCCCTCTCCCAAAAAGACCCTTTCCAACCTACTTAGAACCTGAGGTGTTGAGGTTGAATTGTTGCACCTCCTCTCCCCCCAACCCAACTTTCAGAAAATTTTCAACCTGCTTAAACTACATGTACTTGAAAATACAAGTAGTAATATGGAGGCATGCAGTGTGTGGGTATTTTAAGTAATGTCCACACCCAAATCTCATCACAGATTGCCGAGATATGAAATATGAAAGTGATAAAAAGGCAAAAATATTCGCAAAAAATTAGGAAAACAATCTTTTATTTATTTATTTATTTATTTATTTATTTATTTATTTATTTATTTAAAGTCACATATGCACAATGGTTAATCATGACCGTGGCAGTTTTACGGGTGGGGGAAGCCGGAGTACCCGGAGAGAACCACCGAGCAATGACGAGCAGCTGCCAGCTCCACAACATCGTAACTCCGCACTGCAGCGTTAAATTGGTTGAAGACATGCGCACCATCGACATGCAGTACGCCTTAGTACACGGCGTCACCGTGCCCCCATGTGGACAATCGGGGTTAAGTGCCTTGCCCAAGGACACAGCGCGGGAGTCCGAATCGATCGCTCAGACGGTCACTCATCCGAGGATTTTTCTTGCTGCTAAGAATTCACCACAATTTGGAAATAAACAAAAATAAAAGATGCAATCAGAAATTCACGCTTCCAAGATCATGAAGAAATATTTGAAAGGGGTAACAGCATGCACGTAGCATTCATCAAATTATTAATTGTACTTTCTAAGGGTGCTGCCAGAATACCTATGGTGTGGATGGTTGGGCGGGAGGGGGGGGGGCATAGAGAATAAACTAGAATTTCATAACAAATCCAAAAAAATATAAGGAGTTGTGGCAACTAACTAGATTTTTTGGTGAATAGTAATTACTGTGAACACTAGTTATAAAATATTGGCTGTGGTGTTGGGGGTGGAAATTGTAATTTTGCAGGACCATAAGAAATCTATTTGAAAAGAATGTTATGATGGGCAACAGAACTTTTGCCAAAGTGTATTTATTGATGTGGGATGTTGAAAATCCCAGGGCTGTGGTGATGCTGGAGTATTTTCTTATGACTTCGGTCTAAATCCTCCTAACCAAGTCCCTGGGTAAAATCACAGCAAACCAGTCTGAATGTATTCAGTTTTTTGCAGGATACTATTTTTTAAAAAAGTATTGTATAAGAACATGTAAATGTTCAGTTCATAGACCACGTGAACCCCCAGGGCTTTGTGTTGTAACTTTTAATATTTTGTGAGTTCTGTTCTCAAAAAGTGTGCACAATTCAATTGTTGTAATGGTTTGAGATTTAATGGTGATATACTCTCTCCGGGCTGTATCTCTTCTCCAATTCCATGCTTCTCCAATTCTTTCCTCGGTGAAGTCTCTAAAATGAACGGCTAACGTTCAGTTCTTGTGCCAATGGTCGGTGACTAGCTTGTGATGGACAGTCGTACTTTCTGGTGTTTCCTTAATGGTGATCTTGGGTGTTATGGAATAATTCTTAGCGATTCATGGGATCGATCGTCTTTGTATTCTTGAGAAATATGTGAGTTACTTCATCAGATACAATCTCGTTTCGGCATTTCGTCGTAATCAATCCAGAGTATATGAAGCTGTTATGAAAACGTAGCTCCCTCTTCCGCCGAAGTCATCTTCTGATATTTCTGATATAACTAGATATTATGTGAAACTTTAATTAACTTTACCTAAGCCTTTTCTATTACTAGGCAGAAGTTTATTTATTCATTGTTTGCAACCTTTAAGGTCTATAGGAACCGGCGAATTTCCCCAAATGGTCAAAAACAAAAGAGTTCAAAAACAACTAAATTAAACGATTTTCGAACAAACGAGGACAATCAATGATACTGCTTTGATCTAAAGAATATTTTGTTTGCTGAAGTTGTAAACTAAAAAATATTTTTATTGTTGAAAATCAACTTTTAAAATGTAGATCGCACTAACAACAGAACGGGAAACTCACACACGCAACTCTTAAATTAATGAAACCAAAATTAATCCAAAACATATATCTATAGCACTTTACCGAGAAATGAACTCTGAGGTGATTTTAAAATTAATTAAAACATGTTTTTAATGTCCATTCAAAAATATTTTTCCAGTAATGACACCAAGACGTGACACCTTAAGAGACAAATGGCACATGCAAGATGTGCATAACACCTTGGCTGATGTATTTGGTACAGATATGCATGGATGTTTGTTGACATTGATTGCTAAATCCAAACATCTAACACTGACAGAGTTGTACAATGTTGAACCTTCTTCTGAAATGGCAATACATGATACAGCTGACTGGTCAAGGATAAATACACTAATTGTTTTGTCTCTAACACTAGATGGACAATCATTGTTCAGTTGATGATAAACATAACTAGTGAAAATTGTGAAGCTCCAGTGAATCCTGAGCATGCATTCTTAAGGTTACACACCTTAATATTGATACTAAAAAAATCTTTCAGGTTGGAGATTAAAAATCTGTTTTAAATAATTCAAAAAGCACATCAAAGTTTATTTGACGGTAAAGTGCTGTAGATACATGGTTCAGATTAATTTTGGTTTCAGTTATTTAAGTGTTTCAAATGTGAATTTTTAGTTCTGTTGTTGGTGCAATTTGCAATTTAAAAGTTGATTTTCAACAATAAAATCACTTATTAGTTTGAAACTTCAGCACTCCAAATATTCTTTAGATCAAAACAGTACCATTGCTTGTCATTGCTTATATGAACATTGTTCAATTATCGTGTTTTTGAACCATTTGTTTTTGTCAATTTGGGAAAATTCGCCAGTTCCTTTTGACCTTAAAACAAAGCAAGAGGCAGGAGTGTCGATCTCTTTTGCCACTAACTGCATGTAAACATTGACCTTCACAGATCATCGAATCTCTTTTGTTTCTGCGGTGTCCAGCTGCCTTTGTTTGATGTTTTATCACGTGTTAATTCTCTGTGACAACATCAGATCTTCAATATTTCGGTCATATTTACTACACCTCAATGTATAAACTTTGGTCAAGATAACTTTTTGGGTCAAAATATACTGTTGACAAACTATTGACTAAACCCACTCACCAATATCTTAGACCTAATCCAAATGGCTTCTGAACTTACTGAACACAAATCTTCTGTCGGAGGTCTAGGAGAGGATGCCTCAATCTCCCTCAAACGCGATCGAGCCAAACAAGATACTCTGGGTGCGTCTCCGCCCCACAGGAAAAAAAAACAAAAAGGGGTCCTTGGACACGATGGATGTTCTGTCCGAAGAAAAATTTGACAATGAAGACACATTTTCCGACTTCTCCTACGATCGTGCCCTTTCTCCACAGGCTGTTAGTCAAAGGGCAGGGCGCCCATTTATTTCCTTCCTAAAAGAGGTTTTCACGGATCTGCTGACGGATGACTCGATCCAGGATCTTCTTGTCATGATAATAAACAAAGCCAATAACGAGCGACTATCAAAAGCTGAAAAGACAATTGATGATCTTAAGACACATCTTGAAGACCGCGACAGAAAAATCACACTCCTGGAGAACCGTATTGACGACCTGGAGCAGTACGGAAGACGTACTAGTCTTAGACTTTCGGGCATTCCCGAGAAGCTTAATGGAAATACCGATGATATTGCAATTGGAACAGCTCGCAAGATTGGTGTAGTCCTCTCGCTGGACGAAATCTCGAGAAGCCACCGCGTTGGCCCTAAGAACAAAGCGCCCATTAGGCCAATTATTTTCCGTCTCTCAAGCTACAGGGTTAGAAACAAGTTATACTGCATCAGGACTCAGTTGAAAAACGTCAGCCCATTAACCCGTGCTGATGGGAGCACCGCTCCCGAAAGGATCTATCTGAATGAGGACCTTACACAAACACGAGCTGCGATAGCTCGCAGAGCTAGACTCTTAAAGAAGGACAAAAAAAATCTTGGAAACATGGACATTCGATGGTGTCATATTTCTTAAACTGAAAAACGAACGAGCTGAAAGAATATTAACCCCATCCCAAATGGCTGACCTAGAAACAAAACTTAACTAGCTGAAATTTACACGAATCAGTGAACTATACCCCCCCCCCCCCCCCCCCACCCCATCAACAAAATGAAGGTAGAATTCCGACAACCACTTGTGGTCCTGGATGCTAACATTACTGAAGACTCAACATATAACCCAGATGTGTGATCTCTCAGTTTTCTATCTGATTTCAGGGTTTTTTTTTCTTTTTTTTCCTTATTTTTTCGATCCAGCTTCAAATTACTTATTTCTTTAAATGTACTACTTGGAAATGGTCTGAAAGTAATCTCGGGGAACTACCATACCAAGGAATGCATTATTCCTACAGAATATCATTTATATGGGGACACAAAGCTTGATTTGGAAACATTTCCACCATGTAAACATGATTGCAGTTTATTTCATGAGAATGCAATCACAGACCTGGCATCATATAAGCACGATTTTAAGATTTTTTGGACTCTATTCTCAAGAAAAATAATTTTTGATCCGGTGGAAAGGATCGGACCATTCTCACCTCATGTCTGTTAGAATGCGCAAGTACTTGCGAACTCAATAACTCATATGTCGTGCTTGGGCAGGATTTTAATATTTCTAGGGCTTCTCTCTCATAATTCTTGATCTGGTCCATTGGATGAGAGTGTGGCGACGGGCATAGCCCTCTGTCACTGTCTGACCGAATGTGCTTGATACAGATAAAGTACCAACCCATACGACACACCCAACTGCCAGCAGCCTCAGTCAGGGCTCTCCAAAGAATGAGGGCACAGGGGTAAAGGCCGACATCTTCCTTGCTCATGTTTCATATCCACTCAAGCGCAAATAATATTTTGTTTTTATAAATTTGTTTTATTTCAAATTGCTGGAGATTGCCCGTGGGCACTCTTCAATAATAATTAAACCTAAAAAACAGGCTTTGATGAACGAACTCAGACCACAAACCAAATTTAGCCCTCAATCAGCTACTGTTTAATGCAGCAGTGCAGACTGGAGGCGATCTGTCTGGCACGAGCACCACGGTTTGTTTGTGCAGCTGTGGCCGGTTCTGAAATCACCCCTCCCGCCTCACATAATCGACTACTAACAGTCAAATATTGGTCTTGTTCCTATAACCGAGTTAATTTCAGTTCATCTCAGGAAAACTAGGTTCCTACCTCCCTAGTATACCAACCGATACCAGTTACACTAGCCTAATGCCTAATGTCATAGCAAGGCTGGAGGCGTGCTGTCTGATCCGGACACCGTTTTTCGTTAGTGCAGCGGTGTCCGACTCTGAAACCACCCCTCCTGCCTCACACAATCGTCTACCAACACGTGTCGTCCACTCATCACTTACCAGCTATCGCACTTAATGAAAATATGATGTACCACGTTCCTGGTCGAGGGAGCGGCCCCTCGGGTACAAAGGGTTAACTTATTCGGTCTTGTATATCAATAGACCGAATCAGTCACCTAGGGCGTACCCCGCTCGCCTCATTCCATCTGAACCCGAACACAACTCACTGTCCCTCTAGTTAATTTTCGGCCTTTTCGTAACATGAAAGGCCATCCGGCTCTACTAAAGCGCCAAGACGAGCATTCGATGGTACTGATGTTCTGATGAATCTTGCGCAATATTTCTTGTGATCGGTATCCCACAGTTCCTCATCCAATACCTTCCTATTTCCAAATGGTTTACCACCTTATAGCCCCAATGCGAACGGGCACCGCGACAAAACTTCGAACATATATAGATTTATACCTCATTCTGCCCAGGCGTCACCGACTCGACGACGCTATGCCCTGTGGTCCTTCTTCGAAGCACATCTACAGACATAATCATCCAATACCTTCCTAATTCCAAATGGCTTACCACCTTATAGCCCCAGTGCGAACGGGCACCGCGACTAATCTTCGAACATATATAGATTTATATCTCATTCTGCCCAGGCGTCACCGACTCGACGACTCAATGCCATGTGGTTCTTCTTCGAAGCACATCTGAAAACATAATCGTAAGTTCGGCGCATTGGATCAGACCGTTGCTATGCACATCGCCCATAACCACTGCCTGATCGGATGTGCAGCAGCCGTCAATCAATTACCAACAGGTAAAGCTTGGGCACGACTTTAATATTCCTTGGTTTCTTCTCAAGAAAGATTACCTTCGCCTCGGTGCATTGAATTGGAGTGTGCGTACGGGCATAGAACACTCTCACTGTTTAATTAAATGCATTGACACTTGCGAGTATACTAACCCATAGGCCGACATATGGGTTCGCTTTGATATGTCTTGGGTTTTTGTCTCAAAACGACACTTCTCGATCTGGTGCATGCGCTGGACCTAGTCAACGTATTAACCCACTTCTAACTTATAAACTTTATTTTAGCATATTTGGGTTGTCTTCTCAAAACAGATAACTGTCGATCCGGAGCATTGGATCTGACTGTACTTACAGCTATCGACACCTAGCACTGCCTGACAGAATGCACCCGAAACAGGGTGCCCAAGCACCCCGAAGCCCCACCCGTTCGAACCAGATGTCCAACTGCCATCATTTAAATCTTGGTAAGATCTACCTCGTCTGAGCAGTACTGTGCTCGGATGGGCCTGCAGCATCCGTGTCGCCTAACTACATCCCCTCACCTGATGAGTTCCTTTACCTTCAAATCAAACCTAAATCATATGAAGATTCTTATACATATACCACGACTCCCTTTGTGACATTGTCTGTGTTAAGTCCACTCGTTGTAACCTCATACCGACCCAACCACCACCAACTTTCCATCTCCAGTCACTATATACTCCTGGGAATTATCCCACCATCATGTATATAAACCTATGTGTTGTTTACTTTATATTAACTGTATATATTTGTACCATATTAAGCAAACCTCATGTCAACTTACCATTCTTCTCTTGTATGGATCACCTTTCAGTATGCGAGTCAGCTGTGCGTGTGCGTCCCAGACAGGTCTGTATTCGCCTGGACACCCGATATGTTTAATTCACCTGACCAACTCTCACCTACTGGCACCAAATCTTTTATTACCCTATGGCTGAACTAAATATTTATCGAATGAGAGTTGGTCTTTTTGCAACAAAGGCCCGGTCTGGGGTACCCTCCAAAAACGGCTTGACTACAGCTGCGTTTTACTAATAATGCTATTCTCAAATTCGGCGTACGCGGGCTAACCCTGATGGCTATTTTGCTGCTGGTTCTAAACACGACGAAGACCGCGACTCTTGGAAACTATCAATTTACTACCTTTCCGATCCGATACCTAACCCCATGTGCGGTTCCGTCGTTGTTTTTTCCCAAGAATAACTTAATACTCTGTTTTGTCGTTAACTCATTCTGGATTGCACTACTTCTTTATATGTCAGGTGATATTGAAATGAACCCCGGTCCAGTGAGTACTCCAGGTTCGATCTCGTCTAACAGTTCCCCAGACACATCCCCTCCCTACAAAAGCGAATGGACCATCGGGCTTTCACCTCAATGTGCAAAGCCTACGACCCAAAATAAATATACTGAGTTGTGAAGCTCCCTCTGATGATGTATGCGCATTCTCCGAAACGTGGTTGGACCCGGAATTAAGGAATGATGAAATCCTCCTCCCAAGTTTACAGACACCCTTACGGAAAGACCGCGGCTCCAGAGGTGGGGGTGTAATTATGTATATTAAGAAGGGCATTCCATCCAAACCTCGCCCAGATTTAGACACTCCCAACCTTGAATGTCTGTGGGCTCAAGTGTACTCTTCTTCCGGATCGATTCTTATCGGAGTTCTTTACAGGCCCCCAAACGCAGATAGCGATGGGATTTAATTGAAGCATCCGTAGATCGAGCCCTTGATGTCGGAACTAACAACATTTTTCTAACGACGGTCAGTCCAAAGGCTACTTGGGGCGCCTCATCCAACTCACCTCTCAGTTTAATCTAAAACAGCTTATTAATGAACCCACGTACTACTACGAACGGTCAGCATCACTGATCGATCTAATTCTGGTCAGTAATGATCTCCCAATTGTCACGGTGGAAGTTGGTGACCCGTTCCTGGGTAACTATGTTAGATAGCACTGGCCAGTGTCTGCGACAATCAACCTATGCAAGAAAGCAGCCAAACCTCACGCCCGCCTTGTTTGGTTTTACGATAAGGGTTACTTCCCCGAAATGAATAGGGAACTGTATCGAGTCAACTGGTCCGATTTGCTCACTAGCTGTGACATCACGTCAGCTGCGAGCGAAGTCTCGAACATAATATTAAGTAAAGCATATAAATGTATACCCCACAAAATAGCTACTATTAGGCCCGATCATCCTAAATGGCTTCACAATAATATTATGAGACTGATTCGTCAAAGAAAACGACTCCACCATATAGCCAAAACCAAAAAACAGCCCCCAATGATGGGAAAAATATAGAAAGAAAAGGAATGAAGTTGTCAGCGTGGTTCGGAAATCTGAACAGAATTACTTCTCAAAAATTGATAATACTCTAAACTCCCCGTCTACATCCCCATCTGAGTGTTGGAAAACACTTAAGCTAGCTCTTTTTAAGAGTCAAGTGCCCATGCCCGACTACATAACGAGCGACAAAGCAGCGCCATCTGAAGGAGAGAAAGCCGACATTCTAAATGATTATTTCTGTAGCATGTCATCTGTAAATGACACAGGCCTTTCCCTTCCCCGCGCGTGCTTTGATCCCAATCGAACGACATTAAGCCAGATCACCCTTACCACCGAGGAAGTGCACGGAATTCTAAACTCGATGAACGTGTCAAAGGCAAGTGGCCCTGACTGCATCAGTCCCAAATTGTTAAAAAAAACTGTTCTTCTTCGTTAGCTACCCCTCTAACACTAATTTTCAATAGGATGCTAAGTCGATCATTCTTTCCAAAAGAATGGAGAAGAGGTAACGTTGTCCCGGTTTTCAAAGCTGGGGACCCACACATTGCCGCAAATTATCGACCGATAACTTTACTTAGCTGTTTAAGCAAAGTCTTCGAAAGATGCATTTTCAAACATATTATAACCTTCTTGCAAACAAACTCTCTGCTGACCCACCTTCAATCTGGGTTCCTCCCATCTGACTCTACTGTCCTGCAGCTAACCGAGATATATCACCTGTTCAGTTCAGCTTTTGGTGAAAATAAAGAAATTCGAATGGTCTTCTGTGACATTAGCAAAACTTTCGACAAAGTTTGGCACGCAGGACTCTTATACAAACTTGGACGTATTGGTATCACTGGTCCCCTTCTGCATTGGTTCGGTAGCTACTTGATGGATAGACAACAACGAGTGTGTATAAACTTTGTACCTTCATCCTGGAAATATGTAACTGCCGGCGTTCCCCAAGGTTCGATCTTAGGTCCCCTGCTATTTTTAATATATATAAACGATATAGTTGAAAATATTAGAAGCAGCATAAGACTATTCGCCGATGACACTACGTTGTTTCTCATTGTCGAAGACCCCCGCGCAGACGCTGAAATTATGAATGATGATATCAGAGGCACACAAAACTGGACAAAGACTTGGCTAATCAAATTCAACCCAAACAAAACCGAAACTATGTTAATCACACGAAAAACCTCCAAACCATCACATCTCCCATTGGTAATGTCTGCCCAAAACATAAACCACGTCGTTTCGAACGAGTCACCACCAGTCGTCCACCACGCCCTGTCCCGCTTTGTCTCTGTTTATGCTTCCTGTTTCCTCCCCCAAGGTATAACTATTCGCGTACGCCGTCACTCCCACACTCCCAGAATTGGGATTCGCCCCAATTGTGCAGCTTCCGGATATATCCGCCCTCATCTACATGTATAAACTACTATACCTTACCAACTACATTTTAACGGGTGTGATAACTCCCTCCCCGCCACTGCCACTGAACACCCCGCCACCCAACTATACACGAAAACCAAGTTAGCGCCTTTGTGTTTAGCTCGCCTTCTCATTTTGACCCAGCAAACGCATAGCGTTGCTGCACAGTTATGTATCGTTTTTTTCGGCGCTAACAGCATTGTGCCTGCGTTGCTTGGTATTGTTGCGGCGGTGTGTGTTTGCGGGGGAGGTGCCCCACTATCTGGCCATGCTTTATTGAATTATCCATCGTGTCTATCGATAACACCCCTGTTTGGAACGCTTGGCATTGCACACTTCATTACTCCATAAACATCTTCCATTCTTTGTCACTCATTAGTCCTTCACACTCTTATGTTCTGTCCTTTTTTTGTTTTTGTTATTTCATTTGTTTTCTTAATCAGTTCAATTTTAGCCAACGTGTAATAACAGTTCAACACGCGCACGACCGGGACTTGGTATAAACTGGACAACTATTACCCAAAAAATGGAAAAAAAAACGCAGAAGAAAACTGTAATAATACCCCGCTCCTTTCCTGTGCCGGATCCCGATCGTGCGAGTGGAACTGTGCGTGCATAACTATTAGCCGCATAAGATATACGATTAGCTGAACGTCTAACTGGAAACAGCCGAGTATATGCTTATAGCTTGCTGCTGAATCCATTTCCTTATTAGTTGTATGTTTCTATTGTATTGTATAAATTGTACTTTCACACTTTGGAAATCAATACAGTTTGAACAAAACTAAATCAGCCGTCAGCCTGGACAGAGTTTTCGGTCTGGTTCAGTAGGGTTCTGCTCGCTATAAAGGTGTTAGGTGTTGAGGAATTCTATTAGCATCACACTGTAGTTCCTCATTTCATCGCATGGGTGGGTCACAGTGAAATTGGTGGTGTGTTGGCAGTGTGGTTGTGGGGTGGGGGCGTGGTTGTTGATAAATGTGGTGACTGGTGTGAGCAATCTGTATCCCATATTCTAATTCTTTTTGCATTTTCATCCATTGACCAATGTCCTAATCTTTCTTGTGTGAACTTTATTGGGAATATGAGAGAGGGTATACTCCTGTGACTGCCATCCATATAATAGTATAGTAAGATCTAACAGTACAGGGTGGAATATTATACTGAAGTTACAAGCTGACTTCATAATATTTCAAAGTGCCATATCTTGGATAAATAACCCCAAAATTCCAAAATAACTCCAACTATCTGCAACTATGCAAAATGTTAAGAATTTAGTCCAAAATAGTGCATTATGAGAATTCAACTGCAGTCCAACCTGGTGAAAATGAATAAAAATAGGGAGAATAATATGGAGTAGAAAATACAGAAAAAATATCAGCCTGAGTTCTGCACGAAATTACAAAACAAATAGTTGTTGGTTTGAGCAATGAATAATAGTACAAAATGAAACCTAAATGAATGAATGTGCAAATTTATTCAATACTAAATTTAATTGAATTATATTTTGTCGCCTCATGAAATGCGAGACCCATTAGTTCAATATGAAAGGGTTTGATTTTATTTTCCCGTGCTGACCGACTTTGACCTCGTAAAACTGTCATGGTCACGATACATATTGTGCATAAGTATGAGACATTAAACACCAATAAATAAATAATTAATTCTAAAGGTTGTGGATTCATTACTTAATGCTATGTTGTGATCAGTTTTGCTTATAAATGTTAAATTTATTACCTTTTTTTCAAATTATACTCCTGACAAATAAATTCCTATGAATATTGCCATTGGACATTCTATTATTATTTTTAGGTACAAATTTACTCTTTTTTTAAAGTGTTCAAAATGGTTTGGGGTACGAAATCACTTGGGCACAAAATGGCGTTGGTGATGGGTACGGAATTACACACACCCAATGACATCTTCTGAATATTTTTTATTCAAATTTACAAAATACAGTACGTGGAGAGTGAATTGTAACAAAATAACCCGTGGAGTGGCATTATCACCCAAAGAATTACTTTCATATTCTGTACACATGGACAAAAAACACAAGCAGTGTTTCAGCCAATGGACCTCCGGGTTTACCCCAGGGGCTTCATTGGCTGGAACTTTGCTTGTGCTTGTTATGCTTTGCAACAAATTTGCAATTATTGCTTGGGTGGAATCTCCACTCTGCGGGTGATTTAGTGATAATACACTCTACACGTACTTTAAGTTGTAACTACGTTCGCTCTTTAGGTAGCACCTATTTCATATTAAAAAGTTATTTTATGTTGGAAAGTAAAAACCCATATCAATAAAAAAGATGCTGATTTTATTGTTTATCGAGATTATGTGTGAATTTATGCAGGAGCACGTTTTCACATTGAATCAGTTCCGTTGACCCTCAGGTGTGTCAAAAGTGGAAAAAAAATTATTTCTCGTCATTTATCTTGTCATTCAATCACGGATAATTCTTTTTTTAAGTTTAAAAATGTTTGTACGAACAAAACATCAGCACCAGAATAATTAAAGCTTATCCGATACAAAAACATCTTGAAAGAAGAAAGGTCCGCCTTATTCTTGGAACATTGTGGCAAAAGATTTGTGCCAATCCAAAGACCGTCGCATCAAAGAGAGTTTTAATCATAATCAACCGATCTTCTTTGAAGAAATGGATTTCAGTATGTAAAACTGGACTGTCTCGGTTGGCTATGACTGCAGGTACTGTTATTAAACATTAATGGAGTTTTAGCTTTTGAAGTCCACAATTTGCATAAAAGAATTGGGGGAAAGTTATTGTTAATGACGTTATTATTGGATTGTGCACTCTTTACTCCAGCACAGTTGCCTGATTCACAAATTTGAATTCATTTGATTTACTGAATTTAAAAAGCAAGACAGAAAATGATTCTTGTGGTGCGAACTATGCATTACTACAGAATTTAACAGTCTGAAAATGGACAGATGTTTATGCTGGCTATTTATTAACTCATAACCCGCTGAGAATTTACAATATATTTTTCATCAGATCTAGTCATGGCTGCTGTGAACTAGCCATGATTAGATTTGATTAAAAATTCATCTATATTTTATTTAAGAAATTATTAGCGAATAAATGCATTTAATTTACAAGGGCAATCGTTTATTAAATGTGCCCAAACTCTACTTATTTCAATGTCAAGCAAAAACCTTTCCCGGACAGGGAGGGGGGGGGGGGGGGGATCAGGCAAAAAATTACGGACACATGGTGGACATTTTTACATTTTCAATTTTTGGGACCCACCAACCCCGGAATGCAAATTTTTGCCAATCATGTCTTGGACACCCACCCCTCCCGCACAGTTTGTCCTCAAAGACAATTGGGGACCCAATCCCAATGTATAAAATCTGTTTAACAAAGTATTCAAATTATGTAAATCATAAAAAAGAAAAATAAATAAATAAATTCTTTTCCCAAACAGGAAAGGTGTCGCAAACCAACTTGTCTGATATCCCAGCCCTGGTCTTGGGCATCCAAGGCATCCCTAGCCACAGATGGCCCCAAAACAATATTTCTGCATATAAAACCACAACAGAAATGCAGCATCAGACCCCCAGGTAACCACTGGAACCTGCCTCCACCAACTGAATTGCAGATATACACCCATTCATGTTCCAAGCAACACAACCCTTACCCCGACGTGCAACATGCCTATACTGTTCAGACACCAGTCGAATCCCACCACCAAGAAGCCCTGCCCAAAGTATATTGTTCCCACCTGGATATCTTCAACTGTCCACAAGAAATAGTTGTTTTTTATTTCATTACTTTTTGGTTAAATGTTTAGTTTGTACAGCTGTTCTGAGAGAGACCTAACACTGGAGTTCTTTGACCCATGCCAGGGTAGCTTGTCTGAGATGAATTGCCTCTTATTTATTTTTTTATGTTAGTGTCACTAGAATCATATTTACCTTGAAATTATAAACGTTTTCCACAATCAAGATTTTTATTCTATCAATCTTTCCAATTAATCCATACATGGAAGCACACTTGACCAATGGCATGAGACACCCTGAGGCTTACAGAAGAATCAAATAATAGGAGCTACAAAGCACTAATAAGAGACAGACTGTCTTAGAAATATAAAGGAGGAAAATCATGACCAAATAGCTGGGAATCACTTTTTTGTTTTGCAAATTTTTGCCAGACCCAGAACAGGACCCACCCCCTAATGAAGTGTAAAACATGGGGAAAACATTCTAACATGGAGCCCCCAACACATTATCAATGCTCTATTCTGTTCTAAGTTATGAATCTAAGCACTTGAATTCACTTTGGTTGTAATTGCTTGTCTGTAAAATGATATTTGGCCAAAAATAGTTGTAACTGCTTGTCTGTAAAATGATATTTGGCCAAAAATTGCATGACACCGGCAAAAACTGCAGTTTGGGGCTCGGACCCACTCACCCACCCAGACCTTGTATCCTGGCATTTTTTTGCAATCCCCTCCCCCCCCCCCCCCTGTCCTGGGCAGGAATATTCGCCAACAGCATGCAAGGAGTTGATAGTCAAGTGCAAGAGATGAGTCTGTGCAAAACACAAAAAATTAATAAATCGGAATGTACCAATCACACCCACTTGACTGCCACACAGAAAATGATGATCACACTAAAAAAATAACAAGTTTCAAGGTGCCTGCACATGTACTTCAAACATGTACATATACTTGAGAAAAGAAAATACCATTATAAATTAATGGTATTATTACTCATTTACATGTATCACAGTTGGCCCAACTCAAATTTACTAATTTTATCATCTGTTTTATTTATGAGAATTTGTGCTACATAAAAACCTCTCATTGGCAATCATGTCCTGAAAATTAGACCTATCTGACAAACACATGTTCTAGTCAAAAAAAAAGAAGAAATTCATAGATATCAGAACTGAAGTCAGGTCAAGGAATTTGCTTTGATGAGAGATTAAAAAAACCCAAACAATCTCAGTTGTAAATCTGCATGCAATCAACTTTGGGAGCCTGAAAACTTTGGATGTGGGTTTAAAAAAATATTTTACATCTTCTCCATTCATACATTGTTGATTAAAATATATTTGATTATCAAATGATTGATAAGAAAAAAATATAAGGAAACATTTGTCGTACACCGGTATATTAGAAAATGTGAATGTTTAGGTTTGACTTGCAGTATCACCATCAAAAAATCAAGAGTAGACAAAAGTGGCAATATGAACTTTAAGGATCCAGGATTAAGGATTTATACCAGTGTAGAAGTAGTGTGCTGACAGATTATTTATATTTGTGGAAAATAAAAGTTCAGTTATCAACTTAATTTGGTGATAATTACTGTCATCAGATGCTTGCGGTCATGCAGTTTTACAAGAATGGCCTGAGACTCAGAAACTTTACTTTGTGGGGCATTATGGCCATTATGGTGAATCACCACAATACCAGGGGAAGACCCAAGTATTATTATTTTGTGCAAAACAAAATACAACATTTCTTGAACTTCAAACTCTTTTTACAACTCTTTTCCAATCTTTCCAACTGAAAGTAAAGTCATGCTAATGAAAAATGTGTATGTATGTGTGTGCAACCTCTCAAAAGGGGAGTGGGGCAGGGGTATTCCACTACAAGAATACAACAGAGGGGGTTAGAACTCTATGACAGGGGGCTGTGCGATGCCAGCTCCACTACTCAACAGTCCCCTTTCCTACCAGCATGGGAAAAATACACGTCAAACCATTTGGAGTTTTTTCTTCATAATGTAGATTCATCCCTGAAATGAAGGAAACTTGACATGCTCTTTCCACCAGTGGGATGTGCCATACTGTGATTTAAAAAAGGGGTGCCCATGTCAAAGGCTCCCGATAATTAGCTAACTGTATTTTCCACATGTTCTCATGAAAAGGCTGATTAGGTACAAACAAAGTGCATCAACAAGGAAAAGGTGAGGGAGGAATCAGAGTGTCCCCCCCCCCCCCCCTCCTTGTACAAAAGCAACTATGAAGTGCAATTTTTCTTTGGAAATATATGTATTTTAGGTGATGAACAATTGCATTTTCAACATTGTGAACACCTGCTACTAAACCAATTTCCCCAAACATGCAAAATATAACCACTGCAAGCTCTGGAACACCCACTTAAAAAAGACTGGCTTTGCAAGTTCATATCACGCTTCTGTAGAAACAAATATAAAAGATTAAGTGGGAAGCTTGACTGTCTGCATTTGGTCATCCAACATTTGTGTTAGCATCTCAATACAGAAAATGGAAGTTAACATTCACTCATCACTTATTGTTTTCTCAAGAAGCTAACCATAGAGGAATATATCCATACCGGTTTTTGTTAGAGAAAATTTATTAGTTTTATTCTAATTGCATCTTCAAATAAAAGAAGACTTGCTTATGTAGAAAACCGAGTTGTTTGGTTTTGTGTGTTACATGACGAGAAACTTAAGGTTGGGGCTGCAGACTGTACTGAGTTAAATGGTCATGTGTTTTAACTGTGAGGTACCCAATGTATAGGCCTATAGTCACTTAGTCCTATCGAGGATCATCTGGCCCTTAACCCCCCCCCCCCCCCCGCCCCCACACCTCCTTTTAGAGTTGAAGTCTGTAGAGCGATTAACGACCGGAAGGTCTTGGTTAGGGATAGTAGTCACGTTGCACCCTAGACCGTTATCCTTCCCCATATCCCGCCGATTTTCTCATCACTTCTCCACACTTTCAACTTTAAAAAAACGGTATACTTTGTTCAAGACAAACATCAGAATGCCCAAAAGACTTTTTGAAGTCCCTGCGGTGGTATTTATTCATCCTATTCACAACAGATGCAGAATATCAGCAAAACGAAGTTCGTTCGAAAAGAAGAGAAATGCGCGACAATAGATGTCATAAATTCGTCTCGTCGTTTCAGTGATCATATCTTTGCTTTATCCTTTTAAAATGTATTTTTCGTACATGTGTGCACATGTGTATACCTCGTTTAAATATAACTTACTTTCGTACATTATGTTTTCTGTATAACATGCATATTTTTCGATATTTCAAAATGAGTTCATCAAACATGAAAGTAAATTTTCAAGCGGCGAAAGGTCGCTTTTATTGTTATTCTTACTCTATCTACTAGAGGGCGGGGTGGGGGGGGGGGGGGGGGTGGGTATTGAGGTAACCGGTTCTAGTCAGATCACCGAAGTTAATCAACGTCGAGCCCGGTTAGTCCTCGGATGGGTGAACTTAATCCCGATCGTCCACATGGGCAGGGGCGGCGGAACCTGCTCGGGGGCTTCAGCCCATCCACTTTTTTGCCGGGCCATGTTTTTGTGTATGCATATATTTTAACACAACAAATGACTGGTGAAACAAAGGGCGGATCCAGAGACTCACCCACATTTCGCCAGCTATGTTTCTCTTGTACTGGTCAAGTTCAGTTTCGATGGATTTCGGATCATTTTTTTTTTGCAGTAAGTGGCAGCAAAAATGTATACAGTCGGTTAAAAAATCGGTTAACTGAAGTAGATCGGATATCTTACAGACACACGAGTACATCCATCCCCAGACAAGATAATTCACAGACAGTTTAATTGCTGTAAACATCTGGTAAAGCATACAGGTGAGGCCTATTTATCAGCTTTGGTCGTTACAACCAAAGCTGATAAATAGACCTCACCTGTATCCTTTACCAACGTTTTTTAACGTCTCTCAAAGTATGAAATCTTTCAAATACATCTGAAAAATCTCAAAATATCCACTCAGATGCATGGAAATATGGGTTTTGGGACCCTGGAATTTAAAATTATCATACCGACGACCATCCATCGCCCGATCCAGCCCCCCCCCCCCCCTCCCCACCACACACACACTTTGAAAATCGATCCGGCGCCCCTGATGGGGGCATGATGACGTTGTATACTAAGAAGTACTACACGTCGATGGTGCGCATGTCTTCAACCAGTTTAACCCCGTCTGTGTTGCAGTGCAGAGTTACGATGTTGGAGAGCTGGCAGGTGCTTGTCGTTGTTCGGTGGTTTTCTCCTGGTACTTCGGCTTCCTCCACCCGTAAAACTGCCACGGTCATGATTAGCCATTGTGCATAAGTATGTGACCTTAAACACCAATAAATAGTAATAATACTAGAGGGCACCACTCCACAAAACATGACATAAGTGTTAAGCACCAGCAAATTAATAATAATTAATAGCCGGGTGCCTTTTAGATGATTATATATATTATTTGGTACAGCTCTGATTCCAGATCCCTTCTTTCCTTGTTTTGAAAATAATTCCTTCAAAAAAATGGAGGGGGGGGGGGGGGGATTTTCTCTTTACCCCTTCAGGCCTTGTAATAAGTGTGTAATTATAAGTGAAGCTGTTTTATTCTGTAGATTATTCTGATTGTATATACAGCTTGATACATTATATAAAGCGTGTTTGTGGGCATTAGTCTCTCACTCTGGGATATGCTTATCCTAATTTTTAAGTATCTTATTCCAGACTATCCTTAAAATTGGGGGCTCGTTATACCCAATTAGCATAATCAATTATGCTAAGTAATAGGGAATTACTTGGATATTGTTCCTTATTTCAGTGGTATGTCTTCTCTATTGTTGTATAGAGAGACATACTTAGAGGTAATTCCTTAAAATTTGAATCTCCTTTTCACCTTGGGAGTTCTAATGCAGGCTAAGGAGCTGAATTTTTGCCTGCTGTTTCTTTAAGTCCTAGGCCCTCTTTTTTATGGTTCAGCTAAATCTGGGCCATTGGTTTTAGTATAAAAATATGATAAATTTAAAGTAATTTGAATATTTTTTATACTTGCCAATGGCCCAGACGGGGATGGCCCTCCCATAAGTGGGCACTAAGGCCTTCCCGCTGAGTTATCACTTCAGTAGAAACAACTAGGAAGAATGATGTTGGCACTAATTCTGGTCTCTTCCTGGGTACTGCGCATGTGCAAGTACTGAAAATATGTAGGGCCAGATACATGTAGAACTTTCAATTTTCAGTATTGAATGCAAATTTCGAGGATAGGGAGGTTCCAATCTGTGTTTGGCCTTGTAGGATGAATCTTCAACTGGCATTCTTTTGGACAGTGATCACACAAATTAATTAACCCAGTATTAAGTTTGTTCATAGGTTTTCCAAAATGTTCTAAGATAACCTTTTCTCACTCCCCTAAAATCACCCAGTTCAAATTAGAATTTCAAACAAATTTATCATAAATCCTTTCAAATATCAATTGCTGGTTTTGATTTGTTTTCTATTTTTTTTTTTTTTTATTTTTATTACTTATCAGTAGTCAGAGATTACTCTTCCTACATTCACTTTCCTTACGGAATATGTAATAATAATAATAATCAGAATAATCAGAATAATAATAATTGATAATAATAATTTACTTATATAGTGCTTTTATGAGCAAAACACTGCTCAAAAGTGTTCACAATATAAAAATCAAAAATAAAAAAATCAGCAGTCAAAGGCTATCTGAAAGAGATGGGTCTTGAAATAAAACTTTTTTGAAACTTTCATGCATGCCGACATCTGTGAATCTGCCCATCTTTCCACAATTTTTTTTATACAAGCTATAGTCCACAGTTCTAGATGAGAACGTACTGTCACTGTCAGCCACTTACAATGGCTGCTGCAGCAGCCATCTTTGATTTCTTCACAGGCTACAGCTAATTAGTAACTTTTGGCTGCCCATTATGGCGACCATGGCAGCCATCTTGGATTTCTTCAGCACTGGTAACAGGTCGCATTTATACATGAGTCATCTCGAAATTTGGTAGGTTGACTTAGTGAGATGAGTAGATGAGAGCATCCTATCTTGGTAATGGAATGGCCAACATGGCATGCTTGGTTGGCTTCTTCATGAAAAGGGAAGAGCAATTATGAGGTTTGTAGACCAGAGATCAAGGTCACTGTTACTGAAAATAGCACTCTTCGGTTTCCTAGAGATATCTTTTGTTCCATTTATCACAGCTTAACAAAACTTGCAGAAAGTAATCGAACATGGACAATGAAGAATTCTATTAATTTTGAATGTGGTACCCACAAGACCACAAAGGTCTCAAGACTTATTATAAATAGGACTTTGTTGAATGCTGGATTTGGGGCACAACTTTTCTTTTGTTGTATACCACCAGATATACAGATTAGGTATGGGAGAGAACGAATCTTGATGATTCTGCAATACAAAAATCACTGGTAACAGGACTCTTACTACATGTATCAAGAGAACTTGGTAAAAAATGTGGTTTCTGGCCAGTCATGTTTGTTCTGTACAACATAGAACCACAAAATTTACAGGGTTGGAACTCTCATGGAAAGAGAAGAACCTTATTGAATGTTAGATTCCTCATTCAAAGGTTAAGGTCACCATTACTGAATATATCATATCTTTTTCATCCCCTCAAAAATTGTTGTGGGGATATAGCTGTGGTCCGTCCATCAGTCCATCCTCCATCTGGACAGAGTTGGTTTCAGTTCTTTAACTAAAATTCCACTTGGCTGACTGAAATCAAACTTGTCATGTGAGTTAGGTATGAAGAGAAGAACTCTTATCATTTTGGGATCATTGTGCCAAAGGTCAAGATCACAGTGGCATTGATATTTTTTTATCAGAGTTGGTTCCGCTCTGTAATTAAAGTTTGGCTTGGCCGACTGAAACCAAACTTGGCATGTGGGTTAGGCATGATGAGAGGAAGAATCCTATTTATTTTGATGTCATTGTGCCAAAGGTGAAGGTAACAGTGACCTTGAACTTGAACATTTGCCAGAGTTGGCTTCTTTAATTGAAATTTTGCTTGCCCAATCGAAACTAAACATGGGATATGGGTTGATCATGATGAAAGGAAGAACCCTATTTATTTTGTGGTAATTATGTCAAAGGTAAAGGTCACAGTGACCTTGAATTTAAAGTTTCATCGGTCAGAGTTGGTTTCTGCTCTCTTATTAAAATGTTATTTGCCTGATCTAAACCAAACTTGACCAGTGGATAGGGCATAACGAGTGGAAGAACCCCATGCATTTTTTTTTACCCAAAGGTCAATGTCACAGTGACCTTGAAATTAAAATTTTATTGGTCGGAGCTGGTTTTGGCTCTCTTAATTATTATTAAAATTATGCATTCCTGATCAAAACCGAACTTGGCCTGTGGATTGAGCATGATGAGAGGAAGAACTCTATATATTTTTAGGTCATTGTGCTAAAGGTCAAAGCCACAGTGACCTTCAACTGGAAATTTTATCGGTCCCGGTCGAAACCAAACTTGATATGTCATCAAATACAGGTAATCTTGTCTCTATTATTTGAGTAAATACTACCAACAGTGGCTGTTTTAATTTAATGTAATATACTGCCAAGGTTACTGCATCAGGCTTATTTTTCAGGGAGATTGGCTACCCATGATGGCCACATCTAGTTTTGTTTTTCAGGCACATTTCTGTTACTATACTTGATCAGGACGGCAATGTTTACATTCTTTGTTGAATTTTATGACCAGTCTGATTTTTTGAATTATTCTCAAAAGTATGTGATGCTGAGAACCCACCCCAGTTAAAAATCTAACTGATCATACCTCCCATCCCCCACCCATTGAACACCCTCTAGATGTGTCCCTGCTACCTGGAGGTGCATTGACTAAACATTGCTCATGAATCTTGTACTTCTTCAAAGATTTTGAGGTTATTGTTCAAGTGGACAATCCAATGAATGAGTATTTTAGTAATTCTCTCACTGCATACGGTGTACAAAAAAAAGTTGAAAAATACTTACAGTTATATAATTATATATCTCAGTTTATATACAGGTTACTGGTATAAAAAAAATATTTATACAGGTTCCATGCTGGGAGATCCCTATGAGTAATTGCCAACATTTTACAGTTTATGGCTGTGACAGATGTTGTTTTCGAAATATGCGACAATTACAAATCAGACATTAATTCATGCAGTTAATTTCATTTAATAAACAACATTTTTCCAGTACTTTTTGTGATGGGTAATATTCAGGCATGACCTAATTGAACAAAACTATATTGTTAGAAAGTTATAATCTGCCTTGGAGCTACAGTATCAGTGGAAATAATCTGAAGGATAGCTGTTAGTACAGTACAGTAACCGTGGATTGGTCGTAATCCACAAGTAGACAGTGATATCCTGTCTTGTTTTTCCTTCACTGTTATTACTAGCATTTGGTAGCTCATAGACTGCTGCTTAACTCACAGGACTCGGGGTCAGAGACTGATAACATTCATGAAAGAGAAGTAAAAGGTTTTTTTGTGGTTATGAGAGTGAACAATTGAATGCCTAAAAAACTGTAAAAGGCTAAGCTGCTAATTACCCCCCCCCCCCCCCCCAAACAAAAACAAAACAAAAACACTGACAAGATCAAGAATACTTGAACTGGTTGTGTCAGGTGTCTCCACTGAAAAGTGCTGAAAGCCACTTTAACCATTTGAACCCTTGTTTCCTGGAATGGTATCTCACCTACGTGAACACTTACAGTAAGATGGGTCAGTCTGATATCAGTATACAGGGAGGATAAAATACTTTTTATGAGAGGTCTTTATTTCACTGGGCATTGATGGTAAAATAACAACTGCTTTCGGTGGCCAGACACAGACAGCTGCGGGCTGCAGTTATTATTTTATCATCAATGCCCTGTGTATAGATTTCTCTCCTAATTACACGTTTATAGTAATTGAACTGGTTGAGTCATGAGTCTCGACTGAAAAGTTCTGAAAGCCACATTAACCCTTTCAACCTCGTTTCCTGGGATGGTATCGCCTTTGTGTACACGTACAGTGAGATGGGTCAATCCAATATCAATATACAGGGAGGATAAAATAATTTTTATGAGAAGTCTATTCACGGGGCATTGATGATAAAATAACAACTGCAGTCTGCTGACAGCCAGCTGCAAACAGCAGTTATTATTTTATCATCAATGCCCCATGTATAGACCTCTTATAAAAAGACAAAAATGGATCGAAATTATGCCATGGATCAAAAAATTGGTCTTGCGAGTTCAAAGGGTTAATAGCTTTACACTATATGATATTAGCTTATTGTTTGCTCATGCAGTACTTGAAAAAAATGTTCATATAAAATTCTGTTACAATTTATGGGAGAATGTACCAAAACAACTATTTATGAACAAAACTTTGCTGAACTAAGGCTGTCTTTGCTCTAAACATGTAGAGTGTCTTTGAAAACAATACTCTGTATTGTTACTGCATTATTCAGGAGAGGATTGAAAATAAGTTGCTATAACTTGTGTTCCAATCCTTTTTGTCAACTATCATCAACGACAAATAAAATATGTTTAAACTATTACTAACAATATTCAAGTTGCAGTTCTCCTTTGATAAATAGTTTAGCACTCTTCCAGTTGAACATGTAGAAAAAGGTATGTATGTCTGTGCTACTGTGAATGTCAAATATATTTTTACCACGAATTGTTGATAACCGATGCAATGTTAACCCTTTACCTAACGTAACGGCCAAAACCGGCCAGCGCTATTCTAAAAAATCGCCAATTAATTTTCATTATATTTTTCATTTTTTTGTCTCAAAACCATAGGTTATGACCCCTCGTTGGAACGCCTCGTCGAGCGCGTTCCAACGAGGTGTCATAACCTATGTTTCTGAGACAAAAAGTGAAAGAAATTAGTTATTCAAGAATTATTTTTGCAAGTGTCATCTGCTTTTCAGGTTAGGTAAAGGGTTAACACTGCCAGTGGAGGCATTTTGGGGTAAATTTGTTATTTCATTGCCTGTTTTTTGCTGATGAAAACAGCTAAATTTGTTTAAAACCATTTACGTTGATGTAATCCTGAGTAAGCACAAGTACCCACAAGTTAGACAGCTAACCACCCAATGAAATTGTTTGCTAGTACACCTGCTACTGGTCAAATTATGAGGAGGGTTGACCGCACACTCTGCCTCCACTGACTGAGGAGGGATCTGGGGGTGCTCATTCTTAGTTGTACTCCAGAATTTTCTGGCAGATTTATTCACTTGCGGGTAAGGAGTAGGTGGCCAAATGTCTGATTCTTGTTTTTGACTGGCGTGTATCTCTTTCAAAAGATTTAATGTTCAAATAATGTAGTTTTATATATTGGTTTTATCAGGAGGTAATCCAAGGATTTTGTTAATTTTCACAACCATGGGCTGTAAGGTCCATCTAGTCCAAACATGGACTGCAAGGCCATAATTGGGAATATGGTGGCTCAGTGGTAGACTGTTGGACTTCTGTGCTAGAGGTCCCGAGTTCGATCCCCACTCGAGACGACCTGCATTGTGTCCTTGGACAAGGTACTTTATCCCAGTTGCCTACATGGTGGCATGATTACGATGTCCACTAAGGTTTACTGCACATCGATGGTGCACATGTCTTCAACCGCTGTAACCCTGCTTGAGACAAGCTTGAACAGAGTTAGAATGTTGAGGAGCTGACAGTTGCTTGTCGATACTCAGTGGTTCTCTCTGGGTACTCCTGCTTCCTCCACCCATAAAACTGCCATGGTCACAATTAGCCATTGTGCATAAGTATGTGACCTTAAACACCAATAAATAAATAAATAATAAGGCCATTATTTACTTTTAATTTGGGACATTTCAAATTAAATAAAAAAAACTTTTGCCTTACCGACACTGACACCTGTCCATTTACTTCAGGGCAAAGAAGAAAATCCACTGGTCCAAAAGATGGATGGTATGGGTCTCTGACTAAACCAGTGCTTGAAGTTCTCTTCAGCGAACCCGTAATTGCAATTTGTTTCTTATATTAGGACCTAGTAAAATGTGTGTACATTTATTTTCAGAATCTTGATGCTCTCACTACTGACACTGGTGCTCCTGGTGGGACCAAAATATCCACCATGACTGTTGGGCCTCATGATCCTGTCCTGATTCAAGACTTTGTCTTCACTGATGAACCAGAGAGGGTTGTTGAACCAGAGAGGGTTGTACACTCAACAGGAGGAGGTATTTGTTAATAAACTTTTTGCCTTTTGTGCACATTGGCAGATTTTCAAACCTAGTCCAGAAATAAAATTGTTTAGAACAGGTATTATAAGGCTCTTTTTAACACAAATAGCCCTATATATTATCCTCTTGTCTGTGATTTCTTAATGCCAGACAATATAATTTTTTTTATTAAATGAAGTGATTGTTTTGATATTGCCCAAAAAATACTCAGCAGGTAAGTATTAACCTTTTACCCAATGCACCTGATATCAAAATTTATTACATTAAATATTATTTTCGAACTTTTTTAAAAAATTTGAACAAAACTATATCATGTGACCAGGGTTGGGCAAATACATTTCAAATGTATTGAATATGAAGACTTTGAAATATTATGAATATGAATACAAATACACAGATTCCAAATGTATACGGATTAAATCGAATACTTTAGAATGTATACATGAATACAAATATGAATACTTTACAAATTATTTCTTCCAAATGGATGACAGTAAATTAAATTGAAAAAAGCTAGAATATCTTCGAACATTGTCAATAAAACCATACAAATATTACTGCCTGTGGAACAAGTTCTTTGAAACACTTTGTCAGATAAAAGGTTAACTAAGTTTGTGGGAGAGTGATGGCACAGTGGATACGGCATTGAACTTCAAACCGAAGGGGTCATGGTTCGATCCCCGCCAGGGCCAACTGCATTGTGTCATTACTAAGGCACTTAATCCTAATTTTCCACATGGAGCATGGTGGCGTTGTGTACTAAGGCATACTGATGGTGCACTTGTCTTCATCCAATGCTAACCCTGCTTGTGTTGAGTTCGTACATTTGGGGAGTCTAACAGTTGATCACTATTGCTCAGTGGTTCTCTCGGGTGCTCTGGCTTCCTCCACCCATAAAACTGTCCAACATGAGGTGTCCCTGCCTGTCAAAATTGTTGTTACGCCTCAATAAATAAATAACTAAGACATTTAATAGCGGGGGAGGAATTCGTCACATACAGGTGAATTGTGCACTTGGTGATACCTTCTTGAAATTTGGCACACTGTTAGTGTAGGCTATGAGGTTCTCAAAAACGATCGGCTACAAGTTGACACCGACCGGTGGCGACCAGTAGCGGCACAATCCAAAATGGCCGCCAGCGGCTGAAGGGAACCTCCTTTTCGACGGTCTACCGACTATACATCCGATTGTAAGGGCGCGAAAGTGAACTCTGATCCACGCACGTGTTGGAAACAGACGTGGGAGATGATGTAGAATAAAACGAGATTCTCTATACGGACGCATCAATTTCTTGGAACTTGAAAAGAGCGTTGTTTCTCCGGGATCAGCGTCATTCAGGCAAACCTGAATGACGCTGATCCCGGAGAAACAACGCTCTTTATGAAGCAGTCTCTTTGCCATACAATCTCTTGTTTGGCGTAATTCCGCAAGCAATTCTGATTTGTCTGTCGAAATTAATTCGAGAACGCGATTGTTCACAAAAATCATTCACAGAATGAGTGAGAATCCTCTTCGTGTACGGACTAGTACTGACTGGGAACGTTGTTGCTTTTGCCAGCAAGACAGTTCCAAGAAATTGATGCGTCCGTATAGAGAATCTCGTTTTCATGACGCCTATAAAGCTATTGAGGAAGACATAACGCGCTTCCTAGATAATGGCGTTGAGCTTCCATATAATTTGACCATTGATTGTTTGATGAGAGAGAGTGATGAGTGTATGTCGATGTCACTGTTGACGAATAAGGCAATATATCATAAGACATGCCGTGACAGTATTCGGACTCACATCGTACAGCGCGTGCTACACAAGCGAGAGCGAAATGAGGCAGTGGCATCCTGCTCCACGCTGAGTCCTAAAAGAACACGGACAAGTTTTGAATCTGGCTGTGACAGGAAACTGCCCCAGTGTGTTTATTGTCACAAACGCGAAGGTGACAGCAGTGAGCCTATTTGCAGATCAATGTCTGATAACAATAAACTCAAAATTATGGCAAAGGAAGCCGAGAACTGGGTTGTTTTTTCTCGGGTCAATGCAGCATTTGATTCCGCTGCTAGTGATCTTTACTATCACAAAACCTGTTATTGTAAGCTTGCCAATGAAGCACGAGCGGCTAAATCTAAAAAGTCGAAGAACGCCGAACATTCCGCGTCAGGCCTGCCCTATGACCCTCTCGTTATGGCAGAGCTCATAACATTTGTTGAACACAACGATTCCGCGATGAAGCTTGTCGATCTCAAGAATCTGTACAGTCGGAGGTTGAAGCAAGTCGGTTCTGATTGGCTTAGTGAAGAAATACATTCCACTCGATTCAAAGAACATTTGTTGCAGAAATTGGGCGATGGCTGGGACGCCTTCACACAGGGTAGAGATGTGTTTATTTCAAGTAGGTTTCGAGTTGGCTCCTTGTTGTCCGAATCTTTAACTCGTATAGTGTCTGAGGAAGAGGCAAAAAAGATAGTTGATGTGGGTCTTCTTCTGCGTAAACACATACTCATATCTCAAGCTCCTTTCACGGGATCATTTTCATCTTATTGCTTGAGCGAGCCTGTACCCAACTCACTCCTGACTCTTCTTAGAGTTCTACTTGAGGGCACATGTAGTATACAGAACTTAGGCGATGATGAGACTGTTAATGCCAAGACTCGAGTGGCTTGTACTATTTCACAGATGTTGATCAGCAATTCAGCGAAACGCTCCGAACATGCACAAAATGTTCACCAGAGACGTGACAGAGAAACTCCAATGCCTCTTTATGTGGGTTTGAAGTTGCATGCCCATGATCGTATGAAAAATCTTATCAGAGATTTTCATCAAATGGGACTCTCTGTCTCTTATGATCGCGTAATGGATGTTCGCAGGAGTTTCGCGAGAGCTGTTTCACTGCGGTTCAAGAACGAAGGTGTTGTAGTCCCAGCTAACTGCAAACGTAATGTTTTCTCGATAGGAACCACTGATAACATTGATGTATCTGGTAGATCTGATATGCATGGTACGTCCATCACACTCATTGGTCAACTGAGCAGGGACAATGTGGGTACTGATCCCCCACCACTGAGTTTAGATGTTCCAGAAGACACACAAATTGAACTCCCAGACGACTATGCATTTGTTCCTTTCGTTGAAGACTTTGGTGGGGACATCAGGCTTGAATCTCCAGATGAATGTAATGTACGGCCCAATGAATATGCAGATTTGAACGTGGGAGAGAATGACTGGTTGTCTCATGTGTCACAGATCAGCAATAAAGGGAAGGTTGATGGCAGCTGGCAGCTTGATGAAGTCCCTGTGACCTTTTCAGGCTTCTTTTCAAAACATGAAGATCAAGACAATGTCAAACCTCGTGCAGTTATTGGGGTATTCCCTGTTTTCAGTGAGCAGAAAGCGGACTCACTCAGTATGCAGAAGCATGCTATGTATGTGGTCAGGGAAGCTACTGCTTTCGTAAACCCCGGCCAGATACCTGTCATTGAAGGTGACTGTCCGTTGTATGCCAGGCAGAAAAAATGTCAATGGCTGTTCCCAGAGGAGATAGGTGAGGATCGAATGGTGTGTATGATTGGATTCCTGCATCTTGAAATGTGCACCCAAGAAGCTGGTGGTAAGCTTATGGGTGGTTCTGGTTGGGAGCGAATGTTTCACCTCGCAAAGATATTCACACCCGGTGTAGCATCATCCCTACTTGGTGGGAAACATGTCAAGAGGACGCGACAGGCATATCTTCTCACTCTAGCTTGGCTTGAGATCCTCAGAAAGAATGCTTATGAGATTTACTGTCAGCAGACTGGGCCCCATGAGTCATTTGAAATGTGGGAACAGAGGATTCTTTCACAATCTCCAACTGCGCGCTATTGGGGTGAAATCGTTCGGAACTTTCTCTTGACAAGCTGTCAATTCGTTCGGAACCAACGAATCGGTAACTGGCCTGGTACACTGTGTTCTATCGATGAGTTGTGCAGTTACTTTTTTGCCCTAGGACATACAAATTATTGTCGGTGGGTCCCCGTATTTCTGAGAGACATGTCTCAGCTACCCAGGCGGCATCCTTCAATCCACAACAAATTCATGGAAGGCCATTTTGTGGTCCAGCGTAGTGAGAGGAAGTTCAGTATGATGGGTTTAGATCAGAGCCAAGAACATAGTATCCAACTACTCAAAGAAGACAGTGGTCCAAAAGGTCTCTATGGCCAGGCTGAAGAGAAAGTCGTTATTGAGCTTTCAAGGTCAGAAGTTCTGCGTGTTATAGATGAGTATGAATATGCAAGTTTCCACACAACATCATCAGATAACACGGAACACCCGGAAAGTTCGGTATCAGAGCAGAAAAAATTTCTGAATCAATTGAAATCTCTCCTCGATCTGGTGAATCAGGGACTCATTATCAACCCTTATGATGAAACTAGTGGTCAGCTGGTGACATTAGATACTGGTGAATATATGGACCCCGAAGTTAGTAAGAGTTTACGGTCATTACCCGAAAGGGGCAAGCATTTATATTCCACTTTCTTGAAGGAAAGGCTTGTGGAATGCACCGTACCCCTGAATGATGTTATTCCCAAGGCAAATATATATACCTTCCTTAACCCACCCCCAGCCAACCTGGACAAAGGCCGAGACAAACTCATGTCAAGTAAAGCAACTGCCGCAATAGTTACCCAGATGTTCGTTTCACTGCAAGCCCGGCCTGATTCAAACATGGATGAGTTTTTCATGCACGAGAATGCACGTGATCCGCCAGCATTATCCGATAGAGGTAAGCTACGGAGTGGGACAAAATCTCAAATTCTCAATTGTTTACCAGCTATTCCTGCACAAGGGAAGAATTCAGCAGCTAGACAAGCTTCAGTTGTCATCTTGGATATGCCTGCTGTAGTCCATGTAATCAAACCACAGAAAGCGGATCTGTTTGGAGAATATGCTCGATTGCAATTATTGCCATACATCGAATCTCTGATTAACACGAACACCACAAGGGTTGATGCGATCTATGACTGTTACCCCGAAGGCAGTTTGAAGAATCAGACGCGAGCAAAACGCCTCGGTGAGACAGCAGTTAGGTTGATACGGGTGTCCGAGAACGTCCCTTTACCTAAAGGGAAGAATTGGCAGGCATTCTTGAAAGTTAGTGAGAATAAAGACGAATTTTTCAAGTTCCTGTCTGCTGAACTGCTGAAATTAACATCAACATCCGAGTACCAGTTGTTAACGACATCAGGAGAATATGTACTATGCAATAAGGATGTTAGCTTATGTGACATATCTCCATCGAACCACGAGGAAGCAGACACGCGCATGATGCTTCATCTCAACCATGCAGTCTCACAAGGTCACAAAATAGCTTTTCTTCGCACGGTTGATTCTGATGTCGTCATTCTGTCTTTGCACCATTTCGCAACATTCCGTGACCTTGGACTCAGTGAGCTGTGGATTGGGTTTGGAATTGGAAAGGCATATAAAGATATGCCAATTCATGAGATAGCTTCACAACTTGGACCTGATTACTGTAAGGCCCTGACTTTCTTCCACGCCTTCACAGGTTGTGATGTAACATCCAGCATGCTCGGCATTGGGAAGAAGACAGGATGGAATGCATGGATGAATTTTCCCGCATCAACTGAAATGATGATAGAATTGACTGAGAATCCGCAAGTCTTTTCAGAGGATTCCCCTCATATGCAGCATATCGAAAAACTCACCATACAGATGTACAGTAACAGTTGTGTCAGTACACGTGTCAATGATGCGAGACGGCATATGTTCACACATGGCCTTAAGTCTATGGAAAACATCCCGCCCACCAAAGCAGCTCTGTATCAACATGTAAAAAGGGTAATTCTTGTGTCATCTTTCATTTGGCATCGTGCTCTGCAGAAACACTTATGTGTGCCAGACCCATCACAGTACGGATGGGAGTGGAATCCACGTCTCAATATTCTGGTCCCATTTTGGACTCACCTAGGAGACGCAAGTGCTGCATGTGCACTGATGCTCCACTGTAGTTGTGCCAAGGCCTGCAAGGGCAATTGCAAATGCTTGAAAGCTGGATTAAGGTGCACACCTTTGTGTAAGTGTGAAGGTGGCTGTTGTAACAATATTGAGTAGTATACTGTCATGTTAGGACCAGTCATCTCCTATTCTGGTATTTTTTTTTCCATTTTCGGCCAGTTAACACATGTCATGTTTCTAGTTGAGTTGATTTTGCTAACAAATGTTCATCCCATGTGGCTTGCTACATTGTCCGGGGTATAGGAATACAGTTTTAGATTTCGGAAAATAGTCTGTTATTTACTGCACAAGACGGTGTTAATTCATGCATAGCATGATACAATATCCCCAACTATTTTGCCTCTGTACAACAGTTGATACCTTCGTTCACCCGTGTGTTCATCTATGGTATCCTTGTCTTTCTCTGGCCATAGGCCACATGTGACTAGTCAGTTCCTACTCCATAGCAAATCAACTTGGAAATCCTTCATCTTGTAGCGCACTCATGTCTCAATGAATCCATACCTGAGTTGATCTAATAAATCTAACGTAAGGTATCAAATTGCCATACCGGATCATATTTCGATAAGTTATTCGCTAAAACATTTCGACCACTCATCGACATCAAAGGTCATGTTTTGGCTCCCAGTGGTGGCTATATCTCTATATCCCTGGTAAAGTAGCATACCATGAGGGATGGGCATTAAGTGTCGGCAACATTAATCCTGACTTGGAACACACCACATCTTAACTGGCCGAAAATGAAGAATACTACTTGTAGTCAAAAAATATTCCTGTACCTCGAATGACTGCAAACATACACTCACCCCTTCTAGTCCCATTTTGCCAATGTTCTATACTGGCAAGATAACATTGTATAATTAACAACGGGAACTAATGCATCCCGAGTTCATTCCAGCACTGCCCTTGCTGGCAGACGTGTCGCTATGGTGTTGAGATTGAACCAGAACTCCTCTAGAAATTTGATAGTTTTATTTTCTTAGAAAATAAATCTATCGAAAATGCCGGAAGTTGAGAATAGACTGTCACTTTAATTGGATTATCAAATGTCCAAGTATCCCCACTGCTGCATACTATCGAGTACCCTTGTTCATGTGTTGACAGGAATCTCTCATACCATGTTCATTTGACCATTGCATTCCCGAGAAACATTCAACACTAATTTATCTACGGACGGACGATCATACTGACAGTCAGACACACAGACGCACACATCGACGGAAATTCTGATCCCATTATCCATTAATCTTCCCCCCAACTTGTTCCAAGGGCTTCACTCCATCATTCACATCAATTACAGCACATGTATGGTGTTAGGTTTGGAGCTTCAGTTGTGCGATCGGCGAAAATAGCTTTTTTTCGATCCGCTTGGCGGCCATTTTGGATTTCGCTGCTAGTGGTGGCTAGAGGATGGTGCCAACTTGTAGCCGATCGATTTTGAAATCTCTGATGCCTACCCTTACATCATGCCAAATTTCAGGAAGGTATCACCAAGTGCACAATTCTAGCGAATTCCTCCCCCGCTATAATCAATTATTCAATTACTGTACTGTTGGAATTAAGTTGTAATTTAACCACAATAATAGTTCAGTTTTACCTGAAACATAGCCTATGGTCCTTCATTAGTACAAACTTATCAAGGTAATAATAATTTTGGTGTCTTCCCGTTTCATCAATTCCCATTTCATCAACTGCCTCTAAAATTATATTTTCCCATTTCATCAATTCCCACTTCATCAACAGATTTTTTTCCGGTGTGTTTTATAATTACATATTATACATTTTAAAAATACAATTAGCCAGTTGATGAAAAATCAACATTTTGAGGGTTTATTGTATAACCACGTTCCAGACATTTGTCAGACGAATGTTTGGACAGTGGTTATACAATGACTAGTCAGCACAAAGAGAATAGAGTTTCTTATTTATACTTTATTGCATATTAACACCAGATAGGCATGCAGACACAGTTGTAATTTTATCTCTCTGACACACTTTAAATATTTTATTCAGAACAACTGGATTACGACACATAATAAGTGGGGAAAAGTAACATATAACATTTAAATATCTATCAGAAGGTAACATTTAAAGCACAATACTCTAGTAACATACTCACTATTACTCCAGAATGCCTGTTGGCTTTCTAAATTAATTTGTCTCTTTTGAGTGACAAATTAGTTTAGAATGCCTAGTGGCATTCTAAACTAATTTTTACTCAAAAGAGACAAATTACTTGAGAATAGGCATTCTAAACTAATTTGTTTCTAAATTAATTTGTCTCTTAAAACATATTTTCATTCTGTTGATGCAGTGGGAATTGATTAAATGGGAAAATATAATTTTAGAGGCAGTTGATGAAATGGGAATTGATGAAATGGCAATAAACCATAATTTTTTGGTTCTGAACACTGTATGGGATAAATTAAGGGATAACAGAGTTTACATTTAATTCATTATGCAATTACTGTACTGTTGGAATTAAGTTGTAATTCAGCCACAATAGTATTTCAGCTCTATCAGTTTGCACCTTATTTCTACTAGTGCTGTAGAAAAATATGAGATTAGTAGCAATGGGATATTGGAGTTGTTTAAGGATTAAGAATCTGTACAATGGCCAGACCGATATCCTTTTTCCTATAATATAATAATAATATTAATGATTAGTCTTTTATCTAACCATTGTCTTCATCATGAATCCATACCACACCTGATCATCTACTAGGAAACATTTCTTTGAAGGTCAGGGCAATTAAGCTATTAATAATAATAACACTTCGGCTGGCCACTGATTTGTCGAGTTTCTCGGATGAGAAGGCATTGGTTACCCCTGCAGCATATTAACCCTCGCCTTTGAGTCTCCCACTAACCACATGTCCTTCATTCTCCCATCCCACTTACCCATTATACTCCCAGTAAATCTTATTCTTTTAGACTGGTATTTTGGGCATTCTAGAAGAAAGTGTTCCAGGGTCTCCACCATGCCCAAATTACACATCTGGCACTCCTTTTCACTGTTTTCCCCAATTTTTTCACTCAGCTCCAGGGATTACGACCTCAGCTTGAATAACTGTGACCCCCCCAAAGGTGCCATGAAGGCATTCTTCAAAACCAGGCTTCTCTTTATCGTGCTGCCCACCCAAAGACCTCTGATTTGATCCCTTCTTGCCAATTAAGGTTACCATCCTCCATGACCCTTTCTCTGACAATTTTTTTTACCCTGGTTTGCCCCAACGTCTTGGTCCGAGATTTCCAATGAGTAGTTCTCTATTAGTTCCCTCACTTGGACCATCCACCCTATCTTGATATTTGAGCTGAAAATTCTCTGGAACATTACTTTACACCATCCGCTGTCAGGGAGATTTACCAAATAATTGAGATAACCGAGTTTCATTAAGTCTATCCTGTCCTTGATCCTCATCCACCCAAGCTCACCCCTGATTGCTTCTAGTGCTGTGGCATTACTTGAACCCATTATCCATCAGCCTGCATCATTCAGCAGGATTTCCAAGCTCTTTACAGCTGTCTGGTTTAGGGGTACCACTTCTGTATGATAAGTTATACTTGGCAGACCCACCATTTCCCAAATGGTTTTCCCCATGAAAACCTGATTGAAACTGTTTCTCCCTATAAGTTTCATTATTATCAATCAGAATTTGCAGTGAATTAGCTTGCTGCCATTAAAAATATTGTAACAGATACAAAAACAATAAATATATTCTATTATTAAATATTTTAATTTCATGTTTTCAAATGTTATTTTAATATATTAAAAAAACAGGCATTTCAAATGCACTAGTTTAATTCTTGTCTATTCTCTGATATTGATAATCACAATTTTGTTACAAAACTCTCTATGTATTAAAAATAAGAAAAGTATTCAAAAGTATTCATGAACTACACCTCAAATTTGACTGTATTTCAATTCGAATACTTTAAAATTGCATAAATATTGAGTACCATGGCTTGCATTTTAGAACTGTGGCCAGGCTGATGAATAGGCCAGAAAAAAGGGCCACCAGGCCTGATTTGTACTGTTCAGAGCTGATTTCGCAGATTACATAAACTGTGGCAGATGCATTTGCCAGCTTGATAGATTGGCGACCAGGTTGACTGATCAGCCTGGTGAGAAATGTTTTGAGGCTGATTACCAGGCCTGTGCTGATAGTCCTGGTGAAAATGCAAGCCCTGGAATACATCCAAATACTTGAAAAAATGTATTGAATACAACTGAATACCAAATACAAATATGAATACCCCAACCCTGCATGTGACCCCCACATTGCAATGAGCTGATTGAGCTAGTTCCAATGAGAGGTCACATGATATGGTTTTTTGTTAAAAGGTTTCAAAAATTTTGTTGAATTGTTCAATTTGGATATTGCACAGACAGATATGGCCAATTCGTTAGGTAAAGGGTTAAAAAAAGGACTTTTTTATCATTTCAAGCTTCCAGTTGGGTGCCATGAGCACTGGCCTGGGGAGGAGGCAGGCTTTGAGGAGTATTTCAGTCACTTAATACAATCAACACCTTGCTAGAAGGGAAATTTCAGTTTGTGATTAGTTTGAACACTTTACATGTAGAATATTGATACTATGTACTAAAGTATTTTCTCTAATGACTAACACAGAATAATTCCTGCTGGTATTACATATTAAAATTTACTCTAGTAATAATAATAATAATAATAACACTTTGGCCGGTTGCTGATTTGTTGCGGTTCTCGGGTGTGAAGGCTTTGTTTACCCCTGTGCTCCCAACTGCCTTCCTATTCCCATGCTTCTTCTCTCCTCTTAACACTTGGAGACGAACTGCTTGATGACATCCATTGCCCCACTCTTCCCAATCTCTATGATTAGCATTTCAACCCTCTCCTTTAATTCACTCTCTAACCACATGCCCCTAGTGAATTGCACAGTTGGAAACTTTCATGTAATACCAACAGACGTCAACTGTTTTCTGCATAATAAATTGATTTTATCTTTCTATCTTCCAGTAGTCAACATTGATGCTAAATCTACAAAAACATTATTTTGCATGTAAATGGCAGAATATGTTTTTCTGAAGAACTTACTGCCCACATAGGATTAACCCTTTCCCAAACCCACCATCCAAAAATCAAGTTGATGAATTTTTTAGCCCGACTGTTTACAGTGAGGGCTATAGTTACTGTAATGACTTTTGTCCAGCCGTCCGTCCATCCGTCTGTCCATCTGTCTGTCTGTCTGTCTGTTACCTTTTAGAGTTTTGGTTAAAGTTTGTGGTTAAATTTTTTTACTGTAGGTTCAAGTGGGTTTTTTTTTTTTTTTTTTTTCTTCTTTTCCTGTTTAGTTGACAGTTGGAGTTTTGGTTAAAGTTTGTGGTTAAAGTTTTTTATTCAGCCTTCAAGTACAGGCTATACCCGGTAGTTCTTGTCTGATTGTCAGGAAATTTCATATGCAGGTTTTAGGTCATGTCTACATGAGAAAGTCTCCTTTTGGTTGTGATCAGTCAATCAGTATGGCTGCCCGAGCCCAAAACCCGAAAACCATTAGCACAGTCTACAGGTCGTATTTATGAAGGGATTTCATTGCAACTTCATACAATGCCTCTATATAATGCCTAGATGAGAACATCCCCGTTTGGGCATGATCTGTCAACTGTGATGGCTGCCCAAGCCCGAATCCCAAAAACTTTTAGCACAGTCTGCAGGTCAAGTTTAATATGGATGGATTTCATTGTAACTTGATACGATGACTCTGTTTGGTGTCTACATGAGAATTTCCCCATTTGGGTGTGATCTATCAACCGTCACAACTGCCCAAACCCCAAACCCAAAAACCTTTAGCATAGTCTACAGGTCATATTTATGGAGGGATTTCATTGTAACTTGATAGGTTGACTTAATGTCTACATGAGAAAGTCCCCTTTTGGACATGCTTAGGCAACTGTGATGGCTGTAGGTGCTCGAAGCCTGAAAACTTTCAGCACAGTCTACAGGTCATATTTATGAAGGGATTTCATTGTAACTTTGTAGGATCAATCCACATGATGCCCAGATGAGAATGTTCCCTTTTGGTTACGATCATTCAACCATGATGGCTGCCCGAGCCCGAAAACCTTTAGCACAGTGTACAGGTCATATTTATGGAGGGATTTCATTGTAACTTGATAGGTTGACTTCATATAATGTCTAGATGAGAACATCCCCTTTTGGGCAACTGTGATGGCAACAGGGGCCCGAAGCCCAAAAACCTTTAGCACATTCTACAGGTCATATTTATGGAGGGATTTCATTGTAACTTGATAGGTTGACTTCATATAATGTCTAGATGAGAACATCCCCTTTTGGGCAACTGTGACGGCAACAGAGACCCGAAGCCCGAAAACTTTTAGAATATTCCACAGGCCAAAATTATGAAGGAATTTCATTGTAGCTTGGTAGGATGACTCCAAGTTTGTGGTTAAAAACCCAGACAAACACCACCACCACCACCCCCTACCAAGACCCCCCCCCCCCCCCCCCCATCCCTCCAATTAGGCTTTTTTTTCTTCTTCTTTTCTCCAATATGCATTTTGAACTATTTACAGTCACAACATGTGGAACCTTTTTTTAACCTTACATACAAATTTCATATGCAGGTTTTAGGTCATGTCTACATGAAAACGTCCCCTTTTGGTCATGATCGGTCAACCGGTATGGCTGCCCGAACCCAAAACCCGAAAACCATTAGCACAGTCTACAGGTCGTATTTATGAAGGGATTTCATTGCAACTTCATACAATGCCTCTATATAATGCCTAGATGAGAACGTCCCCGATTGGGCATGATCTGTCAACCGTGATGGCTGCCCAAGCCTGAATCCCAAAAACTTTTAGCACAGTCTGCAGGTCGTGTTTAATATGGACGGATTTCATTGTAACTTGATACGATGATTCTGTTTGATGTCTACATGAGAATTTCCCCATTTGGGCGTGATCTATCAACCGTCATGACTGCCCAAACCCGAAAACCTTTAGCACAGTCTACAGGTCATATTTATGGAGGGATTTCATTGTAACTTGATAGGTTGACTTAATGTCTACATGAGAAAGTCCCCTTTTGGACATGCTTAGGCAACTGTGATGGCTGTAGGTGCCCAAAGCCCGAAAACCTTCAGCACAGTCTAAAGGTCATATTTATGAAGGGATTTCATTGTAACTTCGTAGGATCAATCCACATGATGCCCAGATGAGAATGTTCCCTTTTGGTTGTGATCATTCAACCAGGATGGCTGCCCAAGCCTGAAGCCCAAAAACCTTTAGCACAGTCTACAGGTCATATTTATGGAGGGATTTCATTGTAACTTGATAGGTTGACTTCATATAATGTCTAGATGAGAACATCCCCTTTTGGGCAACTGTGATGGCAACAGGGGCCCGAAGCCCAAAAACCTTTAGCACATCCTACAGGTCATATTTATGGAGGGATTTCATTGTAACTTGATAGGTTGACTTCATATAATGTCTAGATGAGAACATCCCCTTTTGGGCAACTGTGACAGCAACAGAGGCCCAAAAACCTTTAGAATATTCCACGGCCAAAAGTATGAAGGGATTTCATTGTAGCTTGGTAGGATGACTCCAAATTTGTGGTTAAAAACCCAGACAAACACCACCACCCCCTACCCCCACCCGCACCCCCCCCCCCCCCCCCACCCAATTCGGCTTTTTTTTTCTTCTTTTCTCCAATATGCATTTTGAACTATTTACAGTCACTACATGTGGAACCTTTTTTCAACCTTACGTACCCCCCATCCCACCCCATCCCCCCTCATCCCCCCTCCACCGGGGGCCAATTAGGCACTTTTTTTTTCTTTCGTCAAAAATGCTTGTTTACAGTTTGGGTTAAAAACCCAGACAAACACCACCGCCCCCCCCCCCCCCCCCCCCCCCCCATCCCTCCAATTAGGCTTTTTTTTCTTCTTCTTTTCTCCAATATGCATTTTGAACTATTTACAGTCACTACATGTGGAACCTTTTTTTAAACGTAACAGCCCACCCCAATCCCCTCCCACCCCACATAACCCCACCCCACCCCTCCCACCCCTCACCTGGGGGGGGGGAGGGGCAATTAGGCACTTTTTTTTCTTTCGTCAAAAATGCTTTTTTACAGTTTTGGTTAAAGTTTATGGTTAAAAACCCAGACAAACACCACTCCCTCCACCCCCACCCCCATGGTGCCAGTTAATATAATAAGAGTATTCAAAAAGCCAAGCATTAACCCCTTTTGGGGTGGTTAATGGCGAAACCCATCAAAAGCTTAAAAAAACATGTTTTCCCTGGATTTGTTTACAAACATTTTGTAACTTTTCAAGAGAAAATGGCCATTGATAGGTCTTGATGTCACATTACCGGTTGCATGGATAAAATATTCCAGTAAGCATTTGTTAACCCTCCATATAGGCAGCTAAATGTCAACCTTTTGAAAAAATGGTCTGTTTTTGGACACCAACAACAACAAATGGGAATGCCACAGAGAAACATAAGTTCTTTTACCGGACGCAAAACTGATATAGAAAGGTTTTAGTAAGTAGTAAGGGTATTCAAAAATCGAGGTCTTAACCCATTTTCGCCTCGTTAAGGAGATACACCCCTTAAAAGCTTAAAATTCCTATTTACTGTGGATTTCTCCAAACAATCTAGTAAATGTTCAAGAAAAATTGACCATTTGCAGGTCTTGGAGAGACGTTACAAGCTGCATGGACAAAATATTCCGGTAAGCATTTATTAACCCTCCAGAGGCTGCAAAGCATAGACATTTTGAGAAAATGGGCTGTACTTGGGCGCCCACTGCACCCAGTGTGTACCTGCAAGATAAACATAACCTTCTTCGTTGGGAGTGGAATTCCCCGAGGATCATTTTTGTAAGTAATGAAGGTATTCATAAAACCAAAGCATTAACCCGTTTAGTGCTGGTTACAGAGAGATACCTCTCAAAAGGTTAAAAATTCATGTTATCCTAGGATTTCTCTAAAAACTTCACGTACATTTTCACGAAAAATTGGCCATTCTCAGATCTTAGCGTAACATTACAAATTGTATGTACAAAATATTCCAGTAACCATTTGTTAACCCTATGCAGGTTCTCAAACATCAAAATTTTGATAAAATGGGCTGGGTTTGCCTACCCGCAGCACCCAAAGTTAAGAGGAGAAATCAACATAAGTGGAAGTAGAATTCACTAAGAATTATTTTTGTAAGTAATAAGCATATTAAAAAAAACGAACCTTTACCCATTCTGGGCTGGAAAAACAAAGATACCCATCAAAAGCTTAAAATTCATGTTCTCCCTGGATTTCTCTGAAAACATCCCGTAGATTTTAAGTAAAAATGGCCATACGTCTTTTGGGGTGTGAAATTACAAGTTACATGAATAAATACTTTTGTTAGCACTTGTTAACCCTCTACAAGCTGCCAGACATCAATATTTGAGATACATTTGAGATAAAATGGACCATTTTCAAATAGACACAGCACTCAGTGGGTATGTGTCAAATAAACATAACTCCTTTTGTGGGTCATTAACTTGTCAGACGACGATATTGATATTAACCAACTCCACCGTTAATGATGGTTTTTACCTAAACAATTTTTTTTATCAAACTGAGTCATTTGAGACTACTATACTCACCTTTCTCATAACATCAATGAACAAACTTCAGTGAGACATTTAAAAACAATTCATCAGACACTGTGGGGTCATGAAAAATCATGAAATCTCATCGGGAAAAGCCATGATTCTCCAGAATCATAAAGTCTAGTTCATTTTAATTTTTATCTTTTGAAGTGCTTAGTTGGAGCCTTCCAAGGAATATCAACAGGTGTTAGCTGTTATCTGTACTACACAGAAAGAGATTGAAACCATTCCAAACATTTCTGTGTGAATGGCAAAGAATTGAATAATGAAAGACAATATACCATGTAAAAGCAGCCTCCTTTCATGTCAAATGAATAATTGTTTCAGACAAATTTATTAACCCTTAAGGACCGAATTCAAACTTTGATACTTTTTCTGCATCATGACAGGTACATGTACCTAATATGCTGTCTCCAGGTTAACTCACAAATTACAGTACAGTTGTCATGGATTGTCCCGGTTGCACACATTCATGGATAGTGCAAAAGCGTGTGATATTTTATAGTTGTGTATTTCAAATTCTTATTGCTGTGGCACTGTCAGTAAATTTAATAGCTTACCCGCATAAATGCATGAAGTAGATTAATTATCATGCTGAACATCAAACACAGTGCAGAGAGAAACCGTATTCCATTCTTCACAATGTTTGTGACTTTAATATTTTTCCATGGCGTTCATGTCGAATGCGTGATTATTTTGTTAGCTGCATACTCTGACATGATAAAAGAATAATCATTTGGGATTTCCCTGCACTGTATTCACACATTTGCAATTTTTGCATCAATACATTGTTGTTAGAGCCCACATGCCCATTACCTTCATGGGGATCTCAAACAAGATCGCCTGCATCACGTACATATCTCAAATAGGAAAAAACTTATTCTTCATTTTTAAATTTGAAAAGAAAAACAGTGGGTTTTGAATTTGAGAGTGAATACCATCCAAAGACGGAAAATGGTCATGTTTCATTCGGTAAACGATTAACAGAATATGAGGTACAGAGAATGAAATGTGCATGCACTGAGGATATATAGTTTCCAGACTGCATATTTCTTTCTCACTGCATGGCTCAAACTTCTTTTGCATTGAAAATGCAATGCGTAATGAAATATCATATTTTTCCCATGGCAAGGTTTTGTTTCATTTTGTGCATTCATATCTAGTGTTCCATGAATCTTTTGTTTGTGAATGGGTCATCGGGCAGATTTCTACTTATGGAAAATCCCCCCCACCTCCACACACAGGCCTACCCAACCCATTGATGCATCTTTTTCTACCCCGGCCCTTCAGTGTGAATATAAACCTCCACATATTTGTTAGGCCTTTCAATAAACTTATTGGACTATCAAGCTAATTTTCAGACAACAGGCTACTATCTATTACCCAGTTGCTTGTCACATTTTGATAACAAATAAGTGTACAAGCAGATTCATTTATATGAGGTGGTTCCATTGCGAATCGCCATGTACTGGGGTACTTCTCAACTCACCCTCTAATTTTCTACATTGGTCATCATTGTGCTTTGATCTCCCCTTTCCCATTAATTCTCTGGCAGCAGAGGGCTGTAGTCACCCCCCCCCCCCCCTCCTCCCCTCCAGTCTCATATACCTATGGTTCTTCCAAAAAACTACATGACACCATCCCAACTCACCCCTCGTCATCTCTAGCCATATGTATTCCATGGTTCTAATTTAACATCTTCCATGGTTCTGGTATAAGTTTATCTTTCTCCCTTAATTTCAACCTCTCCACCAGGGATAAGACATCCCTAAATATAATATTCATTAACTTTTAAGAATCTTCTTGTTTTGACTCCTGGAGTCATATTACCAAGCGGTTCTGTTAAAATTTGATCGAACACATCCATATCTATAGACTACTAAGAATAGCATAAGGTTTACACAATAATTGATAGCTGTTTGATTATACTTGGGAACACTAATCCTATTGCGGTGACTGTTTCATTAAAAAGATTGTTGCCACTGGTTTAAATTGCTGAACAAACTCACACCTCCCCACATAACTATAAACAATTTGCAGGTACTACAAAATATGGCTATTGGTGGGATAGGATGGCAGTGTGAAGACATGTGAAAAACAGCTACTGATCATGGAAAGCTTGGAAATACCAAGAGATCTCAGGAAAGGCTTGACAGCTCTGGACATTTCTTGTCCTATCAACTGGATTATCCAGATGGTAGGCAACCGAAGAAGTCTGGAGGACCTGGAAAGAGCGAGAAGAAAAAGAAGAAGAATCTGTCCACCAGATGGAGGGATTCCTGATGCCTGGAAGCTTTCTTGGAGACAAGGAAAGAGAGGAATGAGGTAAGGAAAGAGCCTGAGATGGCCGCCATTTCCCCTTCCACTCCCGCAGACAAACCCAATCAGTCACTGTCTCCCTAGTCAATATCAATGAATGAGGAAAGTCCTGTGGGGACTGTGGTGGAAATGGAAGCTGCCCTCTCACCACTTTCCGACCGCCACTCACCTCTCTCTTCGGTACCTGGAAGTCAGGCCCAGAAACCAGCAACCAAATCACCACAACCAAAGCTAGAATCACTTGAGGACTTTATCAACCGGATTGATAGGATGATCACACAAAATTTTGGAGAAATGAAGCTCATCTTTGAGGTGACAGTCGATGACTTCATAGAATTCAACAAAACCAAAGAAAAAGGATACGATGAACAAACCAAAAAAGCCTTCAGATCAATGAATCACAACCGACTAGAGGCATTCAAGATCCGCCACCCTCTCTTTTGCGATTGGTATAGAGAAAAAAGTAAGGAAACTACAGAGAAGGAAACAGCAGCCAACTCACGTCAGCCTCCTCCCACAAAAAAACTCAAGAAGAAGCACAAGCGACGCTAAAAGCCGCAACTCCTACTCCTTTGCCACTGCCAGACATGACTTAATCACACAGCTAAAGATGGTCGAAAGGAGCTTGCCCCACACGGTCCCTGCATGCCTTTGGTGCGCTAAAACCATTCGATTCCGATAGAATGGCACTTCCCGGACGTATGTGCATGTGCAGTAGTCCATCTATGGAGTACTATAGAGGACTATAGGTTTTTTTTGTTATTTGCCTTACCTTTTAGGGCTTTGAGGGGTATAAATATTAAGTGTTTGGACCGATTCTTCAAACTGAGATAGCTAGCTAGTCTGGGCCAATGGTAAGTATAATAAATACAAGAGTTACTTTTTAATTTTGTGATCGTTGGACTCATTTTAGCAGAGTTATTATCCATTATTGACTTGGAATATTTTTACAACTTGTCTAATGGGATATGCAGAGGTATTCTTAATTCCCTCTAGGATAGTCAGATCTCTAGTTTAGTACTATTTCCCTCTCCATGTACACTGTAAAGCCACATGGATTTCTATCAACTTACTTTTTTTTTCGCAGGTGCATTTGGTTATCTGGAAATCACACATGATGTTACAAAGTACTGCAAGGCAAAACCTTTTGAATACATTGGGAAAAAAACACCCGTTGGTGTGAGATTTTCAACAGTAGGTATGTAGTGATTACCAGCAGTATATTAATGTTATCAGTTCTAATTGTTAACAGATAAAAGGATACCTACATTTTTTGAGTTGATACCAGAATTATCTCATGTCAGTGAATGCATGAGGATATCAGTTTTCATGGGTAGCTGAAACCTTAATTGGGTTGTTACTTGGGTAATCCACTTAATCCTGATTGCCCACATGGGGGCACGGTGCCGCTGTGTACTAAGGCGAACTGAATGTTAATGGTGCACTTGTCTTCAACCAGTGCTAACCCCGCTTGTGTGGAGTTTGAGTCTAGCAGATACTCACTGTTGCTTGGTGATTCTCTCTGGGTACTCTGCATCCTCCACCCATAAAACTGTCCAACACGAGGTATCAAAAGTGTTGTTAAATAAATTAATAAATAAATAAAGAGCATCCTCTGCACTCTTGGCTCAAAAGTCATTAGATATAAAAAAAAATATTCTTAGGCTTTTCCTGCCATCTTTGGAACTAGCATATAATAAAATGTTTTTTTTTCCACACAGTGTTATTTGGGGTTTAGTATGAGATTTATTCATGCACATTTTTTCACAATGAGGCTTTGCCATGCGTTTTAAATGGACAGAACATCTCAAATTTTGTTGCAAAACTGAATAAAAATACAAAATATATTGGCACTTGGACATTCATGATTAGACCCCAAACTTTGTCCCGACTGGTGAGAATCAGTTTTGATTCTCCTGATCCAATGAATCAAATTAAGTTTCAGTTCCCAATTTAGAATTTGAGAGTACTGTTATACCCTTGTCCTTGTGGGTGCAACCAGTTTATAATCAATGATAAAAATAAATCTAATATTTATATATTTGATACAGTTTAACCCTTATGTCCACGACTTGAAAAGTCAAAAGGGTATCTATTGGAAACCTCTGTCCAACATCTTTCTCTGTATCTCAGCCACTGCTACTCCAATTTGAATGATATATGGTGAGCATCCTCCCACACATTTTGTCCAGAGTTATAGTCCTTTTTCGACTTAAAAAATTCAAAATTCCTTTCATCCGAACATTTTGTCCATTTTGAATAATATTTGATATAGTGATAGATTAACATGGGGGTAATATTAGTTGCCTAGTGTGAGTTTCTTCCACACATTTTCTCCAGAGTTATGGCCCTTTTTAGACTTGTAAATTTTAAATTTCCCGTCCATACAAACATTTTCCCGTGTATCTCAGCCTCTATTACTCTAATTTGAATGATATTTGGTGTGGTGCTGATATTTGATGTAATTATACCCCTACGTTTTTTTAAAAGGTTGGGTATACTGGATTGCACCTGTTTGTGCATCTGTGCATACATGCATCCATCCATATGTCTCTCTGTTTGCACTCAGCTGTCTGTTCGCATTATAACTTCAACATTACTGTTCAGATTTTGTTGAAATTTGATACAGATGTTTATTATCATGAGACCTTTAAGCAGCATCAGCCGTTTTGCTGTTGGAATATTGTTTCTGTGAGTTATGGCACTTTGAATATACAAAAATAGGCTACTTTTTGTCTGTTCGCCTCGTATCACAGGTTTGCGTTATTGGATCTAAGTGAAATTTGGAAAGAAAATTGTTTATGGGAAAGAGTTTCAAATGAGTCTCTAATAATATTTCTTACTTTTCACTTTTTAGACTTATCCCCCTTTTTAACTTCGAAAATTTGCTGTTTGCCTCCTAAAATAGCCAATTTTTTGTTTGTTTGCCTCATATTTCAGGTTTGTGTTAGCAGATTTCAAAGAAATTTGGAATGAAGATTGTTTACAGAAAAGGCTTTCAAATGAGTCAAACAAAGAAAATACATGCAAATCACCTCCCCACATGTGGCGTTATGTCTTTGTTCTATAAGGTTTCGGTTATCAGATTTCAATGAAAGTTGGAATGAAGATTGTTTTAGGGTAAGGCTTTCAAGTGGGTTATGTCCCTGAACTAAAACAAAGAAAATACATGCAAATCACCTCCCCACATGTAGCATTATGTCTTTGTTTTACATCGCTTATGTGGATGATCTGATTGTCACTAAACTTCAGTAACAGGTGTTTCGGGCCTTCACAATTACCTTGTTGTAAAACAAAGACAATAATTTTCATGTTTCTCTGGTAAAATAGTCAATTTTTGTCTGTTTCGCGTCATATCTCTGGTTTGGGTTTAGTGGCTCTCAATGAAATTTGGAATGAAGATTGCTTATGGGAATAGCTTTCACAGTATCATGGTTCATTTCTTCTCTTATCATTGTTTGGTGGTATGCACCGTGGGGGTATGCCCCAGGGCATGCCCCCCTCTTGATTGGTGTAATTTTGGGGTTACAATACCTGTGTAGCATGAGTTTCTTCCACACATTTTCTCCAGAGTTATGGCCCTTTTCACGACTTTGGAAAATTCAGAAGTCTCTTCCATCTAACGTTTTTACTTGAAGCTCAGCTACGGCTGCTCCATTCTGAATGATATGTGGTATACTGATTGAGCAGCATTGAAGGAATGACACCTGCTTAGCATGAGTTTCTCCCACACATTTTCTGCAGTGTTATGGCCCTTTATTGATTTAGAAATTTTTATACCCCTGCAACAAGTTGTGGGGGGAAGGGGTATACTGGAATCACCTTGTCCATCCATCCATCCGTCTGTAGACATGATATTGTCCAGAGATTTTCTCAGACGTTTATGGACCATTGGATCGGAATTTGGTATGAATGTTCACAACTGTGGGAACCTGTGCACCTGCGATTATAATTCTGGTCAGACTATTTTTGCTGGAGCTATGCCCCTTTTTCACATGTCTCAGAATGCTAGAATTTTGTCTGGAGATTTTCTCAAATGTTTATGAGTCGATTCCTTTGAAACTTGGTATGGGTATTCACTACTATGGAAACCAGTGCACCTGCGATTATAGTTTTGATCAGACTTTTTTTTACCAGAGTTGTGCCCCTCTTCATCTTACAATAATAATATCAGTGGGGCCAATGGGTCAGGTATCAACGAGCCCATCTGGGGCAGTCAGACCTCTAGTTTAATTCCCTGCCATCAGAACAGTTTACCTTGCAGCTCATCTATTGCTGCTCTGGTTAGAATGATAATTGGTATGGTGATAGAGCAGCATGGGAGAAATGATGAAGGTTTTCGTCCACACATATTTTTATACTAAAACCAATGGCCCAGACTTAGCTGGTGCAACCTCAATATTATTAAGGGCCAAACACAAATTTTGAACCCCAAAATCCCCCAAATATGCAAACAATACTGAAAATTAAAAGTCCTTTCTGGCCCTCCATACTTTTCATACTTGCGCATGCACAGTACCCAGGAAGAGACCGGAATTGGCGCAAACATCATCCTTCTGTTTGGCCCAAAGTCAGTAACAACTGAACTGACATCTGTGCTTTAAATTCTCATTTTTGAAGATGCCAGACACAAATCAATGAGGGTTTTAATGGAATCAACAGTGTCACAGGATGCTGGAAGTGAATAATGGTGGTTTTGTATGTTCAGGGCTGTAACTTTATAATTTTTATGTAAAATTATTCATGTTCCCCAATTTCGGGATATGCTTCTGAACGTTGTAATTATAATATGACTCCACTGTTTTTTTTGTAATTATTACTTCCCTTCCCTCTCCTGAACCTTCCTGTTATACTCCCAAGCTCTTTTGGCTATTTTATTGAAACATTTTTTATTAAATTCTTGGGAGTTTAACGGTCCGTTGTGGTCAAGTAGTATAATGTGAGTAGAGCGAGCACCTCATAATATAAAGCTCACCCAGTGACGATGGCAGTAAGGAGAAGAAGCCTTTAAGTTTCTCTACGGGACGTTCAGCGAGATCTTGGATCAGATCGCGACTTGGAGAACCCACTCCATCCCATTAACAGTCGGGGTTGACTGTGTCCATTGGCAGAAACTATAATGAGTCTGAACACACGTTGGGATGTTCCTTTCACAATACAGCATGCTAAGGGGTAGAAGCCTACAAGTTTGTAAACAGAATGATCGGCGAGGTCTGGAGCCAGACCGTGAGCTGAAGATCTCTCTCCGTTGCATCAGCAGTCAGGGCCGACTGTTTTCACTTCGAAAAACTTTAGTGAGTTGGGATGCCCATTCGGGATGATCGTTCCATGCTGCAGCCATGGCCTGTTGCAGCTATGGCTTCTTCCTCTGTATCATCGATGAAGCATGTTAGACCACAGACTAGCTATCTAGCTTCGGAGATGTTCCCAGTCTTTACCACTGAAGTCAGATTAACCTGTAGCTAGTCATTCGAGGCATTTGTATATGGGAATGCATCGAAAGATCTGGGGACAGATCTCTACCCTGTGAGCAGCATGTGGTGAAAAAGCAGATAATAGCTGCTCTGCAAGCCTCGTTCAAGGACCTGCTGCTGCAGACTGCTTAGCGTATTGCAGCATTCCAGTAGTCACAGGTTCTGCCGTCAACAGTCTCCGGTAGTGAGCTGTCAGATGGGTTGGTCCAGTCATCTGTACATTCGGATGGTGTTGACCATGTCTCAGATGAAACATTCAGATGGTGAGAGGGCTACAGAGGTTGATTCTCCATCCCTCACGGAACGGCACATTAAGACTATGAATTTTTTATTCATAAGCTCTTCGAATCTTGTTCCATCTGAATAAAAGTCTGTGTTTGCTAGGCAAAGAACTAGGCAAAAAACAGCTTAAGGTACTGGGTGAAGGATAGACGAAGATCTTTCCTTCCTGGATCTTTCGGCTCAGGTGTTGAGGTCGTTTGGTCTGATTGACAATGCCTCCCCTCTCTTAGCAATAGTATAAGAAAGGCAATGATCTTTTCCTTATGAATAGATAGGCTGAGACAGCTGTCTTGTTGGGAATTGAGCTGTTAGAAGGAATATTTACGTCTTTTCCTTCACGGTGTTGTATCCCTAGGCGTCATAGGCATTTAGTGCCATTGTGGATGCCATAGTAGCCTTATGTACAGTTAGTGTGGTCTTTTCTTATACATTAGCGGCTAATGTCGTAAGTCTCTGTTTAGTGAGCTGGTTATAAGGCCGCACAGTAACATACAGATATCTGTCTTCACCAATATATGACTTCTAGGCTGCGTTAGCTATGCTGAGACTGCTATCTTTTTGGAATAAGGCTGTTAGAAGGAAATATTACGTTTTCCTTCTCAGTGTAGTATTCCTAGGCGTCACAGGCAATTAGGCTTATGTGAATTAAGAGCGGCCTATGTCTATATATCATTAATGTCATAGTGGCCTTATATATTTTTACAGCAGACTTTTTCTTATACTTGCGGTTATCGTTGTAAGTCTCCGTTTAGTAAGCTTTCCAAGGTGATACAGATATTTATTTAGTGCTTTATTCCTTCTCAGTGTTGTTTTCTTAAGTGTCATAGACTTTAGCCTTATTGTTGACACCTTAGTAGCCTCGCTAGAAGTATGAGCGGTGTTTTATCCCTATCATTAGCAGCTAACATTATAAGTCTCCTTTAGTGAGCTTCTATGGCCACAGTTATCAACCATTTAATTGTTTTCACAAATAGGAAGACCTTTAGCTGCTTCAGCAAGGCTGAGACCACTGTCCTATCAGACAAGGGACCGCTGCATGAGAAGAGTTTGTTCTCTCCTTAGTGGTATTATTTCAGTGATAGTTGTCTGAGGCTTTTAGCCCTATTGATAACGCCATATCAACCTAGTGTGATTAATCAGCACCCTTTTGAATGCCTATAGTAAACTCCTTTTCAGGATTATATTCTTGCTATAATCGATACAAGGCACAAGGAGTTCATCTAGGTTTTTATGATCGGGTGCCGGAACATAGTTTTCGTCTCCCACTTCATTTTTATCAAATCTATTGTTTTGGATTATATTTCCACTCGATTGATTGGGATATTATGTCTGCATGGTGTATTATTTGACGACATGGCGTACTGTCTTGATTTCAAGGGATATGTCGATGCTGTTTCAGCGGGTATATTCATTGCAATAGTGCCATGTTCATCACACTCCCTTCGTCCTTAGTGGCATTATGGAGTCGGTCAGATGTGCGGGAGCCCTATGGTTTCTATACTATTCTAGATAACCAACACTAGATAAAGCATTACGAGTTGCACCGGGTTAGTGTCATTATGCTTGCTTTGACTAACTATAAGCTTTTTAACTGTATTACTCTTTATTAAGAATAGCAGCAGCAGTATAGCTTGGAAATGTAGCGTGAAATTTCTTTTTCATATAGTGAAAAAGGAATTTGCCACTATTCCAATCTTTAATATTACTGCGCCAGCCTTAGTAATCGAGCGATTCAAGTAATGTGGGTGAGGGAGGTTCGATATGATTTCTTTACCCCCCCCCCCACCAATATGTTAAGAGGTGATTACAGGGCAGGACGTAGTGTCTTTCCTGTAAGCCTCCTATGCATTCAATTATATGGATGCCTTTCATTGCCCTTTGATTGGTGAGTGGGCTGTGGATGCAGTTTTCAACCAGAAGTGGTACACAAGGCATATTCCTATTCTCATATGGTTGCAATACACTAAAAGATTTGCATTGGCGTCAGTGTTAAGAATTTCCTGTCTCCTAAGCTCATCAATGTCATTTGGGGGAGAACAGTCCTGAATCCACTTAGTATATCATTTCCTTAACTTTGACGATTTCCCAACTACTGTCCAGTTTCACGCTCAATTGAAAAGGCATATTTTATTCCCCCCCCCCCCCCCCCACCTATATTTCAACTCTCACAATTTTGAAAGGACAGCCAGTGTCAAAATTTTCAGTCTTTTCTAAGACACTGTGTCATTTTTATTGAGGGTTTCAAAATCAATAAATAGTGCCCCTGTCAGCTGATCTCCTTCATTTTATGCGCTATTAAATGTTGAGGGAAAATCTGTTAGTGGGTGCTCTTGCCTCCGTTTAGTGAATTGTAACCATATATTTGTATGGTTACAATTCGAAGGTTCATTATTGGAATTAGTTGTACACCTGAAAGTGGTCGCCTGTCTGTTGGCTCAGAAGCGTATAAGTTCTATCAGTTAACTTTGCATTAGGATTCAATTGGACAAGTTTAAGGTTATACATATTGATATCACCGCTTTTCGACCTATCTAAATTTTCTGGATGCTGCATACATTTTGAAGCTTGTGATTTTAATAACCATTATCATCACAATATAGCCTCAGCTGTTGATGTGGTGTTAAGCACCAATAAATTAATAATAATTAATAGCCAGATGCCTTATAGTTGAATATATATATTATTCAGTACTGCTTTTTCTCAGATTCCAGACCACTTTCCTTTTTGTTTTGAAGTTTATTCCTTCCTGTGTGGCAGGCAAGTGGGTTATCTGAGCGAAATTCTCCAGATGTGGCAATTAGTCTACTCTGAGTAGTTACGCTCAGAGCTGTCTGCTTTTCTTATGACGTATGAGTCTATTCTGAAAAGTCATTGGTTTTAACAGACCTAGGGGACAATGAATTATTTGGGGACGTTCTGTGATGTTTTTTTTTAATCATATCCCGTTCCATGTTCTGAATCCAGTTTTCAAGCATAAGTGGTACATGAGGCATATTCCTACGCTCATATAATTGAACGGTTACAATTTGGAGGTTCATTATTGGAATTAATTGTACACCTGAACGTGGTCACTTGTGTGTTCGCTAAGAAACATATATGTTCTATTAGATAACTTTCCAATGGGATTCATTTGGACAAGTTTAAGGTTGTACATATTGATATCACTGGTTTTTGACCTATCTACGTATTCTGGACGCGGCATATGTTTTGAATCTTGTGATTTTAATAACCATTATCATCACAATATAGCCTTAGCTGCTGATGTGGTGTTATTGTTAAGCACCAGTAAATTAATAATAATTAATAGCCAGACGCTTTATAGATGAATATTTATATTATTAGGTACCGTTTTTTCTCTGATTCCAGACCGCTTCCCTCTTTGTTTTGAAGTTTATTCCTTTGAAATAAAGAGGGAGGTGGGGATTTTCTCTTTACCTCTTCTAGCCTTATAATAAGTGTGTAACTATGAGTGAAACTGTTATAGTCAGTAGATTATTCTGATCTTATGTACAGCTTGATACATTGCATATGGTGTGTGCTTGTGGGCATTAGTCTTTCACTCTCGGACACACTTTTCCTAATTTTAAGTGTCTTATTCTGGATTAGCCTTAAAATTGAGGGCTTGTTACACCCAAGTAGCGTAATAATTTATGCTAAGTAATAGGGAATTACTTGGATTTTGCTCCTTATTTCGGTGGTGTGTTTTCTCTATTGTTGTATAGAGAGACATATAGGTAATTCCTTAAATTTTTAATCTCTTTTTCACCTTGGGAGTTCTAATGCAGGCTAAGGAGCTGTATTTTAATCTACTGTTTCTTTATGTCCTAGGCCCTTCACTTTTTTGCGATTCAGCTAAATGTGGGCCATTGGTTTTAGTAAAACAAATTGATAAATTTAAAGTAATTTGTATATCTTTATACTTACCAATGGCCCAGACGGGGATGGCCCTCCCATGAGTGGGCAATCATACCTGCCTGCTGAGTTATCACTCCAGTAGGCACAACTAGGAAGAATGATGTTGGCACTAATTCTGATCTCTTCCTGGGTACTACGCATGCACAAGTTCTAAAAGAATGAAGGCCCAGATAGGACTTTTAATTTTCGGTATTGTATGCGAATATTGGGGCTGGGTTCAAAATTTGTGTTTAATAATACTGAGGTTGCACCAGCTAGGACTGGACCATTGGTAAGTACAAAAAATATACAAATTACTTTAAATTTTTCATTCTCCCCAAAGTTATGGCCCTTTTTTCAACTTGGAAAATTTGAAATGCGCATGTTATTGTAATTTTATTATGCCTCTAACTTGAAAAGTTGAAGGGTATGTAGTGGAGACCTCTGTCCATCCATAGCAACATTTCTCCTTGTATCTCAGCCTCTGGTACTCCGATTTGAATTATATTTGGTGTTGGGGGGGGGGGGGGGCTTGGGGGGAAACAACACCTCTGTTGTAGCGTGAGTATCTTCCACACATTTTTCCAGAGTTATGGCACTTTTTTACTCTTTCAACTTAGAAAATGTTTTGTGGTCGGGTGCATTAGCAGGGCTTTGTGATGCAGGCCTCTTGTTGGACTAGTTCCAATTTTTGTGAGTTTCCTGTATTGTATATACATATAGAACATGTTCCAACATGCTGGCTTTTGGTGGTTTTACTGCTGGAGATAACACTACCTTGACAATGTTGATTATTGACATCTTGGCTGCCTTTTGGCACTAGACACAACTATCAAGTCAGTGTGCTTCCTTGTTATGAGGAAGAAAAGATAAGTAGAATTCTTCAGGCCTTCAAGGACATGTTACAAGCTATGACAAGAGTCAAATGCACATTTGGCAAGTATCAACGTTGATTCTGATTGTTTTTCTTGCGGAAATCTTTTGTGAGACACAATTCTTATTCTCGCATGAATTTTAAGCTCTGATCATCAGCTCTCAGGTTTATCACCTGAAATTTTACTTGTTCTTTTTATGCATTATCCCAATAATACTGATTATTATGCCCTGACTTGATGGGTCCAAGGGGTACCTAGTGGAGACCTCCGTTGCCTATTTTTCCATCCATTCATCCGTCCATCCATACCAACATTTTCCCTTGTATTTCAGCCACTGCTACTCTGATTTGAATGATATTTGGTGTTGTGATAGAGCATCATGGGGGAATGATACCCCTGTATTGTGAGTTTCTTCCAAATATTTTCTCCAGTGTTATGGCAATTTTTCACTTTCAACTTAGAAAATGTTTGGCGGGTCTGGGGCAATTAGCCTACACTTTGTGTTTGCCCTCTTGTTACAATAGCCAACTGACCTGCATCTTTATATTCTTTCAAGTTTAGACCAGTTGGGCCAGACCAAACAGAGTGCTTTAGGCATCAGGTTTGATCTGGTCGATCTGTTCTCATCGGCAATATGGAATATGACAACGTAAATTAAATCACCGGTGTAATTATTTGTTACTATATGTCAATGGATATTAATTGATGTTAGATATTTCAAAAGGTAAAAAATATTTCTTCTAAATTCCAATCTAGAAAAAAACTTGCTTCACATAAAGCCATTGGTGTTACTTTGTTTGCTGACATGATATTACACAGTATTATTTTTGTAGGTGGTGAAAGTGGTTCTGCAGACACTGCCCGCAGTCCTAGAGGATTCGCTGTGAAATTATACACCGAGGATGGAAACTGGGATTTAGTTGGAAATAACACACCAATCTTCTTTATTCGAGATCCAATGCTGGTAGGTGAACTGGGTTTCTAAAAGGCTAATATTGTTATTAAAATACAGAGAAGTTTGCTTTGGTACTTGGGTGCCTCTAAATCAGATATTGCTTTACAGAGTATCGCTCTCTTATTTGCCTATAATTTTGAAAACACCAAACCATTTTTCATACCTTTAGTACAAATTTCACCTATTAATTGTATACAGATTACATGATCTCTGGTAATTCAATAAAAAAGTATTGTTAGGCCAAATAAATAAAATTCATTTGGTTCTCAGGCAACTAATCTTTCAAATCAATGAGGGAGGGAAGCTGTTATTCATTTGTTAAAGCTGGTTGAGTTCTGAAAGCTCGTATTTGAGTTCCATTTTTACATGCAATACCACAATGTAAATGTTTCATATTGTATGTATGTGGTTCACATTTTATGCCCCCACTTCCTAAGCAAGATATGAGTGTCTCATGTGAGAAGGCTATGTGAGATATCTATCTTCCATGACCTATGTGACTGGTTTACTTGCAAATTTAATGAGCACACTACTCAATCATCTGACATTCTTCTGTAAACAAACAACATGGTGTTACACTTCGAAAATATTAGCAGATGAAAGTTCGAACAAGATAGAAATAGAAACACAGACCGCAAAACCAAAGGATACTTTAATCTAATATATGAAATTTTGGGTGAATGCGATTATGAGTAGAGAGAGTTGCACAGAATTTCCGTCAAAAAGTTATGGGAATACATTGCAGAATTCATAATATGACATCATCAGAATGTGTCAATGTTCATTTCACTACAAATCTTTAACCCCTGTCTTGTCGACATTGGGATTTAATTTCGTGGTATATACCTGTGGTATATACTGAACTTTTGTCCACCCTTTCCATTAAGCAAATCAGTTTTTTTTCAGAAATGGACAACAAAATTTTTCAATATAGATGCATGTGCCCCTGAATTACTTTTGATGACGTCAGGATGTTTTGGTGGGGGAGAAAAAGTATCCCTGATAGGGGGTGATGTGAGATTTTCCCATGTCACACCCTCCACCACTAGGTATAATAATAATCTTTGAAGTGAATTTATTTCTGTATGGATCTGACTTGTTACAATTAATGGAGAGTGCCTGCACTCTCCAATAAGTTGTATCAATGCAAAGACGTGTGAACAAATTTTGGCAACCAAGAAAAAAAAGGGCACTCTACCAGTTAATAAAGAAATATTGGATAAATTTGTGTTCAGGAACATGTCAGCATTGTAAAGCCTGAGAGTGCATAATTTTGCAGATTCGTGGCTCTAATTAAACTGTATTTATTATTTATATTTATCATATGACTCCTCCATTTTGTTCTCTTTAAAACATTTGATATTTTGTTTTCATATGAATCAGTGATAAATATAAAAAATTTTATAGTAAATTTCCTTTCTTATTATACCTACCGAAATTGTTTACTACAGGCTTGCACTGCAGTGGAAGAACCTAACTCGGATAAAATACTCTCTATTTTAATCTTTCCCAAGAGATTTGGGAAAGAAAAGTGGTGTAAAAACACCATGAAAAAATAAGCCAACACTGGGTCGAGCGCCATCGGTGCACACCCAGTATGGGACGCTCTTCCGTAGTACAAATCCACGACTGCTGTAAAACAGTGTGCAGTGCGTCAATTCGTCATTCTTTTCATTCCGAACAACACAGGAGTTATGTGATCAGCGGGGAGGAAGGATTCTTACCTGAATAAGAAGACGGGAGGGCCTCCATGTAAACAATTTTGGTAGGTATAATGAGAAAGGAAATTTACTATAAAATTTTTATTTCTTATCAACCTACCTCAATTGTTTACTACAGGCTGAATAGACAAAAGGATGGAGGGAATCACATAACCAACTCACACATAACTCAATAGCACTGGAACCGTGGACAATGGAAGAGATCCCTAGGCCTATCAAACCATAGCATCACAAACATTAGAAAAGACAATGAAAGATGAGGCGTATGGTGAAGTGCGACGCACAGACAGAAAGTGCAGTAACAGCACAGAGCTGGAACTGACCCTGAAAAAAGCTGAAAGGCTGGGATAGACAACAGCCTGAGCCGAAGAAAAAGGGCCCCAAGGACCAAGGTCCTCGATCAGCTCCTGCAACGGTCGCAGATAAAAGGAAAATGTAGCATTTCTCCAGTAGGCTGCCAGTATAACATCCGTCATCCAACAAGATGACAGAGTTATTAAAAGAGGAAGACAATGCATGCACCTCGTGGCAGAAAAAACAATTGGTAATACAATCACCAGTAGCTAGATGAGCGGAAGCTGCAGGAATAGCAAGACAAATCCACCGAGAAATGGATGCAGGAGAGATCTGGCATGTGAAAAAAAAAAATAAAATGCATATTCTTCCAGGATAAAGGCACGAACGCCCCCACCCCCAAGCAGAGCAGCACCCAAGACCATCTTGGAAAAAACTGCAAAGTCCTAGGCCTTTTCAAGGAAAAGAGCTGAACAAGCTTGGAGAGGCAAGGATAAGTGTCGAAACAATGCGGTACCACATATGAAAAAGGTCTCCGAAGCATGGACTTGTACCCATTGCTGGAGACCCCCAGAAACAAACATATACCAGAAACTCCGCAAGCAGTGTGATCGAAGGAGTGACAGAAGCAACAGAGTGATCGCACACCATCGACAGAAGAACCTTCCACTTAGCCACAGAGGCTAAACCAGTGGAGTGAATGCCTCCTTGAAGAAGAAAAGCAACTCCACTGCGTGTCTCGAAAAACCACTATGGAGGAGACAGGACCCGATAAAAGACATGTGCGAAGGCACAATGAAGTCGGGTCAACTTGAAACCTCCTCGGGCGACTTTGGCAAAGAAAGTCGTGATGTAGAGGGAGACATGCCGGAACCGCCACTAACAGAGAGCGGAGCAGATTGATCCACACCCACCGAGGCGACGGGTGTGATCGAAAGGATTTGACGACTGCAGGTTCATATCTGGGAGAGAACCTGAGGTGGAATCGGAACCGGCAGGAAGGCGTAGCTGACAAGACCATCCCAAAGAAGGGCCAGAGCGTCCACGGCGAAAGCCAGAGCATCTGGACACGGGGACACGAAAGTGTCCACCTGATGGTTCCAACAAGTCGCAAAGAGATCGATGGAACCTGCATCCACCCGGTGGAAAAGAATCTGCCCCATTGGGACAGGGAACCGGCTAGGACGTTCAAACGACCGGAAATGTGACGAACAAACACCCTGGCGTTGACATCCTGAGCGAGCAGTAGAAGATCCCGAGCCAATTCGTACATTGGAACCGAATGCGTGCCGCCCTGGTCCCGAATGTAAGCAACCACTGTCGAATTGTTGAATTGTCGAACAACAGAAGGACCTGACGATTCGACAGGTGAGGGATCCACTGCCTGAAACTCACAAGAGCAAGAAGCTCTGCTGGCTGATGTGTAGAGATGCCCGATCCTGGTCCCACATCCCATGAAAGGAAAAGACCTAGAGGATCCAACGTCGCACCCCATCCGAGATCGCTGACATCTGCCGTCAGAATGCGTGGGTAATTCCAACAGGACACCCTGCATAATCCACTGAACATTCGGCCAGTGGAGAAGGTGAGGATAAGAGAATCTGGTAACTGAAGCACCAGATCCAGAGAATCGACATTCAACCTCCAACGACTGAGCATAAAGTGTTGGAGAGGTCTGACACGCAGCCGACCTAGAGGAATGAGATCCGTCACCGAACCGCAGAGACTGATCAGCCAGAGAATACTCCGTGTCATCGTGGATGTGGACTGGGGCAGAGTCAGAGCGAAAGCTGAGAGAATCACAGCCTTGGCCTGGGGAATCGCCACCAAATTGAATTGGGTGCAGAAAACCATCCCAGATGACAAAACGACTGAGAAGGGACCAGGTCCAACCTCTCCTCATTGACTCTGAATCCTAGCGACGTGAGTGGTGACATCCGACTCCAGTAAGGCAGCATTGGAATGCCTCTGGAGGATATCGTCCAGATATGCCGAAGTAGTCACCCTGGACGGTGTGCGATGGAAAGCTATCACATGCGACATCAGTCTGGGGAAGGCCCAAGGAGCCAGGTTAAGGCCGAAAGGCATGGCCTTGAACTGGTAAACTTGCCACAGAAAAGCGAACATGAGATACTTCCGTGATGCCCGATGAATCGGATCGTGAAAGTAAGCGTTTCGCAGGTCGAAGCTGGAAGCGAAATCTCCCGGGTTAATTGAATGGCGAACCGACCCGAAAGTGTCCATGCTGAACTAGGGAGCAATGATAGACTGGTTCAGGATACTCAGATCGATAACCCGTCGGAGTCGGCTGTCCTTCTGCGGCTCCAAGAACAGGCGGGAATAGAACCCCACTGACTGACCATGATCGCCCCCTTTGTCAGGCGATTGTCTATCTCCGAGGACAAAAGTTCCCAACGTAAAACGTCTGAAGGAACTGTGGTTGGAAGAGGCACCCTGGACAGAGTGGTGTGCCTTCGGAAGGATATTCGCAGCCCGGACCGAACAACATCTAACACCCAAGGATCAGATGTGATGGTGGCCCAACGGTCTGCGAACTCGGCTATCCTTCCTCCATCCTGGGACGAGTCAAGGTGAGGACCTTCATTTCGAGCCTCGACGAGGCCCGTGAGAGGAGAAACCACCTCCTCAACTGAATGAAGAATCCTGATATTTCCCTCTAGTCTGCCGACGCTTACCCTTACCCCTTGAGTAAGAAGTAGAAGCAGTGGCAGAAGGATCAGCCTTTTGCTTCGCAGAGGAAGCAGAAGGGTACTTGTTAGGCTTGGAATGGCCCCTGCCTCCCCTAGAAGGCTGATCAAGCTGAAGAAACAGCAGGTAATCTTCGGAATGATGTATGACATCATCCCGGACCGTCGACACGGAACCATGGAAAAGTCCCTTTGAACTAATTCCAGATTAGCCGTGTTACAGGCATGTGTGTGAGTAAGATGCATGAGCGCCTTGGACAGCACATACAAAGGAGCCTGTACCTCCAAAACTTATCTGGAGGCAGATAAGCAGCTAAAGCTGAGACGACGTGATCTGAGAGGGAAAGCATACCAAGCATCTCTCTCGATAAGCCCAATGTGGACTCCAGATTCGTCATCGGAATGATGGCAGACTTGGGCATGGAAAGCCTGAGGGAATTGGAGTCCTGATCCAAAACCGTCAAAGTCTGGCAGACTGACGGATTGGCGGAATCGTAGTAACGATAACGCGCCAGAGGCAAAAAGGTGTCAACCCTGGTGAAGAACGGAGCCTTCATAGCCTTGGAACTCAGCTTAGAGTCCAAGGCTGAAAATGCTTCAACCAACTGTACCTACTGGCATGGTCGAAGACGCCCAGAAGCAGGTTGCTCCATAGGCTGTTGGCGCGCGACCGATGATCGTGGCCTGGCTGACACTGTCGGCTGGTTTGATGGTTTGAGATCCGGAAGGAACCCAAACACAAAATCAAGAGCTGCCCCCAAGTCCGAAGACTGCTGGCTCTCGACAACAAGCATGTCTGACTCTTTCCCTGAGTCGGAAGACACATAGCCCATCATGGGCAAACCAGCCGACGCCTCCCATGGTGTCGGAACACCAAGGGGATCAGAAAGCGGCCTGTTTCCAATCCCGGGAGGCGGCGCCATAGGGGGCATCTGGAAACCACTCGCTGCCTTGCTGGAAGCAACGGGAAGGCTCTATGACAGAACCTGAGTGAGTAAAGAGAGGGCCTCCCTAAGCTCACTGCCCATGGCTTCACCTCTGACCCTCTAAACCAGCGAACGGTCACGATCCTCCAAAACACCCGACGCAGGACGACGGGCGGCAGCCAAACCGTCTGAAGGCAGACGTGTATAGGGGTACGACACACACCGAGGATCAACGAAGCGGGAACTCATGAGAGTCACCGCGGACCTCTGCAGGGCAGAAGGTCCAGGCTGCACATAAGACATTGGCCCCCCAAAACTAGTCGAGTGGCCAGAATGAGTGGACGGAAACGCCACGGAGTTCATAGTGTCCCCACTAAGAACATCCGAATCCAATAACACAACTGTGGTGCTCGACGGCGCAGAGACCACAGTAGAGGGTTTGGCCGGCAGCCACTTCCAACTTCGCCGAGTTGAAGTCAGGGAAGGCTGAGGCAGATACCCCTACGTCTACACTCCCAGACACCACAGCAGACCACTGCAGGTATAAAACTACTGTGCTCAATGGCTGAGAGGACACAGTAGGGGGTTCAGTCGGCAGCCACTTCCGACTTTGCTGAGTTGAAGTCGGGGAAGGCTGAGGCCAATACCCCACAACCACACTACAGACATCTCTGCAGACCCTTGCAGGGATCAGCTGAGGCCGGCTAAAAACGGTGCCCAATGACGATGTAGACGGAACAGCAGTAGCAGCAGATACAATGGGAGCTGTTGGAACTGGCGGAAAAGCGGAGAGAGCCACCTAGTTTGGCCTCCAAAGAAGGAGTCACAACCCTAGAGACAGCCTCAGATGTCGACTGGAGAGGGCGCATAGTCCCGGAACCAGGCATCTCTTCACCAGAAATCCAACAGCTCCCGCAGTATCCACCATAGTAAAAAACTGCACTTTCCCCATGGAAGGAGAATAACTCTCACCAGACATGGTCGAGTTGGGAAGCCCCGAAACGACAGTGTTCCCCACCCCCCACGGTAGTGGGAGGAGCTGCACATCCCCCACGGAAGGGGTAAAACTCACACCAGACGTGGTCGAGTCGTGGGGTGCCCCAAAACGACAGTGTTCCCACCATCCCCCTATCTCCGTGGGGGTGGGAGGAGCTGCACATCCCCCCCCCCCCCCCAGAGGTGGTAAACTCACACCAGACGTGGTCGAGTCGGGAGGCTCCCGAAATGACAGCATTCCACACCACCCGCAGGTGCGGAAGAAACGGCCACGAGAACGCACCAAGGCGAGGGCAAAAGGAATTGCCCTAAAGAAACCAAACTGGAAATAACAGAGGTGAGAGCAGTAGAAGAAAAAGGTGAACTCAACAGAAACAGAAAGTAGGAGAACACCCTCAACTACGAGAGAAGGTGGCAGAAAAAACACCAGTGGGTACACGACAGAACCCAGACAGTCGACAGGGACCGTAAAAAACAGAAATTCAGCCCTCAACAGAGTGAAGAAATCCTGTCCAGACTGTCCCTGATTGACACCTAACTCCAATAACAATTAAATTCATCAACCAAAAAATTCATTGTCGAAACGCGTTGACACGATAAAGCATTCGCGAAAACGGAATAGTAAATAATATACAATGAGAATGTGGTTGAAAATATAAACGAGAATATATTAAACAGAAACCTGTTATTATACGATCTTCAGATCCATAATTCCAGTCACAGGAAAACCATTATCGACGAGTTAAATATCACTGTTACGGAGCAAAAATGGCACATCCACCATGTGTGCGGATAATCAAAAGAATGACGAATTGACGCACTGCGCACTGTTTTACGGTAGTCATGGATTTGTACTATGGAAGAGCGTCCCATACTGGGTGTGCGCCGATGGCGCCCGACCCAGTTTTGGCTTATTTTTTCATGGTGTTTTTACACCACTTTTCTTTCCCAAATCTCTTGGGAAAGATTAAAATAGAGAGTATTTTATCCGAGTTAGGTTCTTCCACTGTAGTGCAAGCCTGTAGTAAACAATTGAGGTAGGTTGATAAGAAAAAGCCTTCCGTCAATTTCATTGGTCAATTTCAAAACTAGACAATTTGATTGGCTGAACAAAATACAAATGGTCCACATTTTCATAATTTGCCTAATTAGAGCTGGGAGCTTTCATTGGTCAATTTCAAAACTGGACAAATTGATTGGCTAAACAAAATACAAATGGGTCACAGTTGCATAATTTCAGTAGGGAGAATTTACATTATCTGTCCTATTTAGGATGGGTTATATTGTATTAATCTTTTACCTACAAGAAAAACGCCTTTCATTTTTTTTTACATTTTCACTTTTTGCTTCCAAAACATAGGTTATGACCCTTCGTTGGAACGAGCACATGACACACTTTCCAATGAGGGGGTCATAACCTATATTTTAGTTATATGAGGATGTTTTTTCTAAATGCCATCTGCAACTCAAGTTAGGTGATGGGTTAAAAAGTCATACTAAGTGGCTAATTTGTGCGTGTGTGTGTGTAATATGATAAATAGAATATGAAATGAGTGTTTTTCTCATATAATATTTATCAAACTCGGCTGAATTTTCTGTTTGGGCTCGCCAGAGGCTTGCCAAAACGGAAAATTCTTAGACTCATTTCATAAATATTATATGAGAAAAACACTCATTCCGTATTCTCTATGTATGCATCTTTTTCAAAAAATAAATACCGTCCACATAATATTTGAGTTATTCTCTCCTGAACATAGCAAACAGGATATTTACAAAACATTAATGGTTCAGCCGCCATGGACTGGTCACTTTCCACGACTGGGCAATATTTCCACAGACGCAATAATATTAGATTCCAAACACTAATTATAGGAATAATCATCACCGGTACAGCCCAGTGCGTCATTAATTAAAATTTTGCTCATGATGATTTTTGTTACCTGGTAAATGCATGCGTGGACATCACTGCCCACACACCTGGATTACATCTAGTCCACAGCGACTGTACTGTATATTGAACACATTGTATTTTAATCATACCTTGTTGCAGACATATGCAAATTAATATATGTCAATTAAAAATGGTAAAATTTTAATGTCTCACAAATTATTACTAATTTTGGAAAACACTGCAAGCCAGTATATAGAGGATATGGAATGAGTGTTTTTCTCATATAATATTTATGAAACGAGACTAAGAATTTTCCGTTTTGGCGTGCCTCTGGCGAGCTCAAATGGAAAATTTGGACGAGTTTCATAAATATTACATGAGAAAAACACTCATTTCATATTTTATTTATCATATGACACACACACACACAAATTAGCCACTTAGTATGAGTTTTTAACCCATCACCTAACTTGAGTTGCAGATGGTACCTGGAAAAAACATCCTCATATAACTAAAAATTTTCATTTTTTGCTTCCAAAACATAGGTATGACCCCTCTTTGGAACAAGCTTGTCGAGCTCATTCCAATGAGGGGTCATAACCTATGTTTTGGAAGCAAAAGATTAATACAATGTAACCCACCCTAAATGGGACAGATAAATTCTCCCTTCTGAAATTATGCAAATGTGACTCACTTGTATTTTGTTTAGCCAATCAAATTGTCCAGTTTTGAAATTGACCAATGAAAGCTCCCAACTCTAATTATGCAAATTATGAAAATGTGGCCCAGTTGTATTTTGTTCAGCCAATCAAATTGTCTAGTTTCGAAATTAACCAATGAAATTGATGGAAGGCTTTATTTATCACTGATTAATATGAAAATAAAATATCAAATGTTTTAAAGTGAACAAAATGGACGAGTCATATATGATAAAATGTACGATATTACCATAGTGTGTTTTGATATGTTTGATATCTCAACGAGTTGAAAGTGAGTTTTTTTCGCGAGGCTTGCCGAGCGAAAAAAACTCACTTTCAACGAGTTGAGATATCAAACATATCAAAAAAACACACTATGGTATTGTTGTATTTATCTTATACCAACCATTTCTGTTCTTTTCTACATTTTTAAAAGGGTTTTGGGGATGATTTCGTGTCAAAATGTCGACTCATCTGGAGTGGAGTCGACTGCTTTCTCTTGTTGGGCATGAATACATGTGATGTGCCCGGAAAAGCTGTTGGTGCGTAACAAGGCTACAAATTCAAGTGAATGATAGAGTATAGTTCCCCTTAGAAAGTGGCCCTGTAACTGGGAAAACAATTACAGAAAATATACTTACGCCTCAATTCTTATGATTTATGACAAAAATATGTTTGATAATCAATTTCACCAGATTTGACACGATTTATAAACAATTTTGCGAATGTCATCATTATATTATAATATAGAAAAAGACTATAGTCCATTCTCCAATCTATATGACATAGGGGTATGTGTTATAGATAATCTATAACACATGGGCTATATCTTCAACAGGTATAAGATAAAAATGTTTAACATGTGGGTTTAATTTCAATGAGGGATTGCCTGAGAACCAAGGCCTTTTTATGCCTGTGATCTCTATTGAGAGGGGCATTATGCTGACACCAGGTCTGCCTGTTGTTCATCATTTTTCTATCTGTAAACTTTTTATTTCTCTTGGTTAACTAAAACACACCATCCCTGATCATTTTGAAATCTTGATACATGTATTGTGGTGAGAGTGGGAAGTGAAATGTTTCTTTTGAGAATTTCTGGTTTCGATATCCAAGGTGGTCACCACAGTGGCCATCTTGATTTTGGTTTCCATCATATAACTCAAGAATGCCTTCACTGATCAGTCTCATCTCTCGTCTTGGTGATGTATTGAGGATGGATAGCAGAAGGTTTCTGTCGATAATTGTCCAGTTACCAAATTCAGTATGGCTGCTCTGGCAGCCATTTTTTTCTGGTCTTATCTGCAGAAAATTATTTGGAAAACCACTAAATTACCCTGCTTTGTAGATGTCTTTGGTTTCAGTACTTCCATTGAAGGCATTCAGTCTTTTATATCATGTTTAACAGGGCTTCATGAGCTGTCTGAAAGTTCCTCATTACTGCATCTTGAGAAACGTGTTTTGTGACCACAAAATTTGACAAAGTCTTAGGCTGACTGTTCAGGGAGAAAAAAGTTTTTTTTTAGAGTGAACTTAAGTTTGTACTCCATTTGTTTATATGAAGTTAACTTTATCTAATTTCAGTTTCCATGTTTCATTCATACCCAAAAACAAAGTCCAGTGACACACCAGGAGGTAAGTATGTGTTTTTAGCTAAGGGAAGCTTTCATGATCATTTTCCGTTCATTGTCCCACATGAACTTTACATTATCATCTTCTCAGAAACTGCTGGGATGAATTGAACCAAATTTGTTTCACATATTCCTCATCATATATCAATCGACGTTTGTTAGTGCTATATGAGAAAAGTTCTTTAAATAAAAATTTTCTTCAGATCCACCAGTCCGAATCCTTTGATATTTGTATACAGCACCCTTGTAGGAGTCAGAATCAAGTTTGTTCAAATGAAGTCCATAGATAGATATTGCATATATTAACTTTGTGAAAAATGAGGTATATTCTTGTAAGAGTTTTCTTCTCAGAGCCACTTGCCAGAATCTTTTCATATTGGTATTCATCATCCTTATGGATTCAAGTTTGTTCTATTGATGTCTGTGCATTGATATTGATATTTGGGCTCCCTATGAGAGAACAAAATTTTAACTTAGTGCAATATGAGGAATATTCTTTAAAACTTTACCTATCAGAATCTTGTGATGTTAGATATCAACATCTCCTCGGGTGGAGGGCAAAAGTTTGTTCCAATTTTAACTTTGAGCAACATGAGGAATATTCTTTAAAAATCTTTTTCAGACCCACCAGTTAGAAATATGTAATATGTAGTATATAACATGAGTAGGGGAGGGGGGAGGGAGGGTGGGAGGTGGCAAATTCATATTTTATTCATTCAAATCAAGTCACTGGTTCCATATTTGGGGTTCATGTACAAGTCCGAATTTTAACTTAGTGCAATATGAGGGATATTCTTGGAAAATTTTCTTCTCAGATCCACAAGTGGGAATCTTTTTATATTTGGTATTCAGCTTCCTTAGGAGGGGGCAGATTCAAGTGTATTTAAATCAAGACACTGGGTTTATATTTGGGCTCTGGCAGTCTGTGTTTTAACTTAGTGCAATATGAGAAAAATTCTTTAAAAAACACCTTCAGAATTTTTTGATATGGGCTATGCATCATTAAGGGGCTCAGATTCAAATTTGTTCAAATCAAGTCCCTGGGGATCATATTACGGCTCCCTATGGGAGCCCAAATTTTCCTCTTCTTCAGATCCAAATGTCAGATTTTTTTAATATTTGGTATACAGCATCCTTATGCAAGTCAGATTAAATGTTGTTCAACTCAAGACCCTGGGTTCATATGTGGGCTCATGGGAGCCCAACTTTTAACTTTGTGCAGTAGAAGAAAAAATCTGGAACAATCTTTTTAGTCCAATCTTATTAGTCAGAATGTTTTGATATTTTGAATACACAGCATCCTTGGAGTGTAGAGGGAGGGTGTGTCAGATTTAATCCTGTTAAAGTGCCTGTGTTCATATTTGGTCTCTATAATGTTAATTAGCCATAAATGGTTAATGTAACATTTTAAATCCTTTAAATAGGTGAGCAATTAAGTCCCCTTGGGGCCTCAGGGTTTTCTATAAAAATAAATTTGAAAAGAGATCAACAAAACTGGAGTGTGAATATAGATTTAAAACAAGTATTTTCAAGCCAGAACACTGGTTTTCCCGGTAGCAGAAATTGCATTCACTTTGGGGTGCTTAAGCCTGAAATGAGTAATAAAAAAATTCCAGGGGAGAACTTGAACCATCACCAATGGGGAATGCACACACTTAACCCAGCATAGCATGAGATAGAATGAACTGGCAGCAGAAAAATACTAATCCCTTCCCCCTCTTTATTTAGCCTGGCTGCATCCAATGCTACAAGTGCAGGAAAGAAAACCATTTGAGACCATTTCCCACCTCACTCTCACCACTCAAATCTATTTTCCTTTAAAACGTTTAGTGATTAACCGATAATGATTTGTGACCGTCATCTCCTTGATGATTAGTTGAGCACACAATCTGCCGGTTGTGAGTGCGGATGTCAAATAGTAACAACCAAAAGGAGTACATGTAGTATTGTTTAAGAATGCATAGAATAGAGTTAATTTTACAGTACAGTCAGGTTGAATGGTTTGTCGACCTCAAGAGTATGTCAGTATGTGTATTAAAATAAAAATGCGACATCAGGGGAAACAAGTTAATAGCGCAGCGACTTTGATCAAAGATGCTGCGCTGTTAACTTGTTTCTGCTGATGTCACATTTCATTGAGTCGTCACACAATACGTGAGATGTGTGTCATGAGCAGCAATCAAGGGGACGATCAGACCAGTCAATGAGGTTAGGTCAATCTTGAATCCAATCATTGTCCCATCTTATTAATTTTGTTACTGCTTGTATGAGATTGTAAATCAAATGTAAATACAAACAATTTTGATCCAGTGGTGTTCCAGGTAACCATCGGCATGGGCCAATGTTCATACACCTCTACCGAGTGTCAACCAATGGCTTAAAATCGCTGATATCAGATGCGATTGCCAAACATAGGTTAATCACTAAAAACATCCCTGGATGAGATGAGTGTGGAAGTGTTAACTGATAGATTGCTAAATTACTTTTCGGTGGTCATTTGTGGTCATTTGTAATGCGAGGTTTTTTTTTCAAAGATATCGCACTACCAGCAAAAGGAGCCTTAATCCAGCAAAATATTGCACATAAATAATTATTTTGTTGCAGTTTATTGGATAGGGCAACCAACAATGATATACAAAACCTGTTAAGTTGTCTGTAACTGGGTACATGTATATGCAGTATTATTTATTGAAACAATTAATCTGAAGGTTAATTAATTTAAAGGTTAAGGTCATGTAAATTTGGAAATCAATCATGGGGATGTTTTGAAAAAGTCATAGAATTTTATTTCTAAAATATATTGAACCTTGTGAAAGTGTTTCAGTGATTTTTGCCAAGTCAACTTAGTTTGTCTTGGCAAATTATGTTGATGAAACCAGTTCTGTTGTGCACCACATATAGTTTGAAAATACTCTTAAGTTCAGATGATTAGGCAAGATCAATATAATACTAAGGCAATTGTTAGAGTTTTATATTTCTGAAGATTTTTTTCACTTCACTTCACTTCTTTCCTTTCAGGATGCTGATATGCTTTGGGATTTCATGACACTCAGACCTGAAACAACACATCATGTTTGCTTCCTGTTTTCTGACCGTGGCATACCTGATGGCTTTCGTCACATGAATGGCTATGGAAGTCACACATTTAAAATGATCAATCGCAAAGGAGAGCCAATATATTGTAAATTCCACTTCAAGGTAAGTGTTAGAGCTATGTCCCCACAATCATGGAAAAAACTTGGATAAAATTCATCAGGTAATGCCTTGTGTTGCTCTAAAATTGTCATTACAAAGTCTGGGAATTCTATCCTAAACTTCCATATTGGTGATTGTAGTTCAATTTTAGTAGTGGTAGACTTCCAGTTTCCCTTGTTGTAGAGGCCTGGCAAACCTGGAATTTTCATTGAATCAAATATCCCAGCCAGAGTTTTGTTGTGTTTTTTAAGCTTTTTTTCTCTATTTTCATGTTACCACCCCTCCCTCCAACATGGTTCAAGCTACACTTTGCATATTTGGCACATGGATAGAGGGTTGGGAGGGGATGATGCATGTTTAATTTTTTTTTTCAAAATCCAAGATGGTGGCATGGTGGCCATTTTTGTTGTGTTTTTTAAGCTTTTTTCTCTATTTTATGTTCCCACCCCTCACTCCAACATGGTTCAAGCCACACTTTTCAAATTTGGCACATGAATAGAGGGTTGTGATGGGATGATGCATCTTCAATACTTTTTTGATTCCAAAATTTAAGATGGCGCCATGGCAGCCATTTTTGTTGTGTTTTTTAAGCTTTTTTCTCTATTTTATGTTACCACCCCTCCCTCCAACATGGCTCCAGCTTCATCTTTCATATATGGTACATGGATAAAGGATTTTGAGGGGATTATGCACGCTCAATATTTTTTTTTCAAAATATAAGATCTGTCTGTCTGTCCATCTGTCTGTCTGTCTGATTTTATGTTACCACCTCTCCCTCCAACATGCTTCAAGCTACACCTTTCATATTTGGTACGTGGATAAATGGTTCTGAGGGGATGATGCACTCTCAATATTTTTTTTTCAAAATCCAAGATGGTGTAATGGCAGCCATTCTTGCTGTGTTTTTTAAGCTTTTTTTCTCTATTTTTATGTTACCACCCCTCCGCTACACTTCTCTCAATTCTCAATTTTTAGATTCCATTCACATTTGAAATCCTGTCTGATAACCTGTATTTTACCCAAACCACACCCCAGATCTGACACTCCTGTTGACTGTTGTCACGAAACCCGAATTGTCCCCAAGCCGAACAGTCCCCAGGCCAAACTGTCCCCAATTATTTTGCCAAAACTGCCCCCAGGTCTGATACTCCTGCTGACTGTGATCATGTCTTATGTGACAAAAACACTTTATGTCACAAAAGCGCCGTAGAGGACTAATACCACCTTGGTGGTCAGACACTTGTTTTCTTTGGTCCGTATGTCAGTAATTTATTGTTGACATTTTTGCATTTTTTCCGATTTTGATGGCTCAAACATAGGCCCCTGCGAATACTCGGTATTTGAAATAATATTCAATTTGATAACAATATTCGATTCGAATTCAATTTGGCATTTGATGCCAAATATCTGTTGAATATCTTCGATGTTTTCTTCAATGTTTTTGTCATTAAAATGCAATGGATATCAATGCGAACGAGATATATCTATGTTTAAAACTGATTAACTTTCTTTAAAAACAGGCACTGGAAATAGGAATGTAATCAGTGGTTAATTACCACTGACTACGTTCTGATTTCTAGTGTCTGTTAACAGTTAATGCTTTGCTACACAACCTAATAATAATAACACTTTGGCTGGCTGCTGATTTGTCGTGGTTCTCGGGTGAGAAGGCCTTGGTTACCCCTGTACTCCCAACTGCCTCCCTATTCCCACACTTCTTCTCTCCGCCCAACACTCGGAGATGAACTGCTTGATGACATCCCTTGCCCCATTCTTCCCAATCTCTCCGATTAACATATTAACCCTCTCCTTTGAGTCTCCCACTAACCACATGTCCTTCATTCTCCCACACCATTTCCCCATTATACTCCCAGTGAATCTTATTCTTTTAGACTGGTATTTTGGGCATTCTAGAAGAAAGTGTTCCAGGGTCTCCACCATGCCCAAATTACACATCTGGCACTCCTTTTTCACTGTTTTTCCCAATTTTCCCCCTCAGCTCCAGGAACTGCGACCACAGCTTGAACAAAAGTGACCCCCCAAACCCCAAAGTGCCATCAAGGTATTCTTTAGAACTAGGCTTCTCTTTATCATGCAGGCCACCCAAAGACCTCTTGACCCCCTCTTGCCAATTAAGGTTACAATCCTCCATGACCCTTTCTCTGATGATTTTTTTACCCTGGTTTGTCCCAACGTCTTGGTCCAAGATCTCCAATGAGTAGTTCTGTATTAGTTCCCTCACTTGGACCATCCACCCTGTCTCGATATTGAGTTGAAAATTCTCAGGAACATTGCTTTACGCCATTGGCTATTGGGGAGATTTACAAAATGATTAAGATAACTGAGTTTCAATAAGTCTATCCTGTCCTTGATCCTCATCCACCCAAGCTCACCCCTGATTGCTTCTAATGCTGCGTCATTACTCGAACCCGTTATCCATCAGCCTGCATTGTTCTGCAGGATTTTCAAGCTCTTTACAGCCGTCTGGTTTAGGGGTACCAGTTCCGTACCATTTGTTATACGTGGCAGACCCACCATTTCCAAAATGGTTTTCCCACGAAAACCTTATTGAAACTGTTTCACCCTTTAAGTTTCATTTGGTTAAGGATTCACCTCCCCTTCAGAATCAATTTATTTGTGTGGTTTCGGAAGATGCCTCTTCCTGTGATGTTTATATTTACCCCCAGATCTTCATAGTTACCTCTCTCTCCTACACTAAGGAGTTTGCTGCTTCTTTTTGGAATACAGAACTCCCCCACACTCAACCTTCGAGTGGGGTTCACTTTGCGGCCCAAAGGTATAATTTTGCTCTTGCTTTCATTAAGTTCAAGTCTCTGTTTGTTCCCATATTTACCAACAATTCACAGCATTTTCGCTAGCCCCTCTTCACTTTCTGCATTATCACCATATCTGCAAAAAATAACCTGAGATCTTCAAGTCCCCAACTGCTACCCCCTCATCGGTACGCAGGAGTTTATCTCCCAAACCTTTGATGTACAATGCAAAAAGAATTGGCGAATGGATACACCCTCTGTTTTAGGCCTATCTCCACAGGCAAACGTTTTGTTATTTTACCCAGGCTATGTCCAGTTTGTACATCTTGATATAATGCTTTCAGAATTCCAACAAACTCGCCTCACAAGCCCCTAGAGCCTCAAGTTTTTGCCAATCTCCCCTCACCCCTCCTCCATACTCTATCGTATACCGTTTTAACATCCAAAAAGGCCATAAGCATCTTTTTCTTTTTTGCTTTCACAGATTCTATCATTTGGGATTGTGTGAAAAGGTGGCCAGTGACTTTCCTTTCCTTCCTGAAGTTATTCTGAATCTCTCCCAAAAAACCCTTTTCCTCAATCACCTCTAATCTCCCATAAGGACTTTACAGAAAACTTTTCCAATGTTGCTACTGACAGAGACCCCCAATAATTGTCCAAAATGTCTTTTTCTCTCTTTCTGTGGATAAATGTCACTTGGCTTTCTCTCCACTCTTTTGGGACCTCTTGTTTTTCTGGGGCTAAATTGAATAGGGCAGTTAGGCTTTCACAGAGTTCCTCTCCCCTTTCTTGAAAAACTTGTTAAGAATTTCTCTACCCCTCCCACTTTTCCATTCCTATAAATTTATAACAATTTTACCTTTAGATGAGTTAGAAAGTTTGATGTACATTTGGATGATTCAGAAATAACTGATCTGCAATGTTTGCATCTTGCTTTTATAGTTCCTGTGGCATTATCTGGTATGTCAAAATGCAAAGTTTACTAGATATCTTTATAATGAAATGCTAAGTGACAATGAGAATAAGTTGAAAGTAGGGATATTTTAAAACTCTGTGAAGCCATTTTTTATTTGAAAAGACAAGCTTAATATTTTTTTGTGAAAGAGAATTACTGTTAGAAATGTACTTGATTATCAAAACACAAGATACTTGGCATTCAAATGATTCTCTCAGCAGTTGCACGAGCACTCCAAACAATGTTATGATTATCTAAACATACCCTTGCAAACAATTCATCATCCAAACCTCAACACCAGTGATACCAGTCCTGTTAGAAGAACACTGGATATAAGTTTTGAAAACATTTTTTGATCAATGTAATTGAAAGTAATTGAAAAGTAATTGCAATTAAAGGAGAATTTTCAATGTAATTAATTACATAAAAATTACAAGTAATTGAAAAATTCCTCAGTTATCAATTACAGCCAGTCACTTTAAAAAAGTAATTAATTACAGGAAATTACAATTACCAATTACAATTACCCCAGCCTTGGCCTCCACAGCATCAATCATGATTTCTGCAGCACAGGCTAAGGTTGCATTTATGCATCACTTTTCTTGAAACTTGGCAGGGTGGCTTAGTATCATGAGTAGATGAGAATGTTGTATTTTGGTCTCCGTTGGCCACCCATAATGGCTGCCACAGTGGCCATCTTGGATTTCTTAGAATCAGCCTGCAGGTAGCATTTATGCAATTGTCTTGAAACTCGGTAGAATGACAAAATATGTTGAGTAGATCAAAAAGTTCTTTGTTGGTCATGCTTGGCCACACATAATGGCTGCCATGGCAGCCATTCTTGATTATGATGATCGCCTGTCCATAATTTGTTTAGTACAGCCCCCTTTTTTCTTCTGATCATCACCAAATGTTTTGCTTGTGCAGGTTCATGCCTAGATGAAAACCTCCTGTTGTGGTCACAGCAGCCATTAGGATTTCTTTAACACATGCTACAGCTCGCATTTATGCATACATTTCCATGAAACTGGGCAAGGTGACTCAGTATGATGAGTAGATGAGAACGACCCATGTTGGTCACTGTCAGCCACTCACAGTGAGTGCCACAGCAGCCATCTTAGATTTCTTCAGCACAACCTGCAGGTCTCATTTATGCAGCAATTTTCTGGAAACTCCTCGAGGTGACTTAGGACAGTGAGTAGATGACAAAAACCTATTCTGGTCACTGTTGGACACTCATAATGGCCACTGCAGCTAAATCTTGGATTTCTGCCCAGAAGAATCCCATATACCAAATTCCATTCAAATCCATCCATCTTCTGATGAGATATGGATCTGGATGGGTGGACAGACAGACACACAGATGGCTGGATGGACAGACAGATGGATGGATGGATGGAGGTATGAACAGACAGGCTTAGCAGAGGTACATTGTGGGGATTACAATTTAGGGTTAGTGGTAGTTGTGGGGTTGGGTTAGTACAGTGGCCACATGTGGAGTTATTTTTTGCACTGTGGGGTTAATTTCTTTTTACCTTTTGGGGTTAGGGTTTAACATGGGAAAAAACCCACAAGTAAGAACATGCAAGAATGTCCAGCCGGATGTATGATGAACAGACATGGACAGATGGATGGACATTCTTACACATTCTTACTTGTGGGTTTTTTCCCATGTTAAACCCAAACCCCACAAGGTCAAAAGTCAAAAAATTAACCCCACAGTGCAAAACATTACTCCACAAGTGGCCACTGTACTAACCCAACCCCACAACTACCACTAACCTTAAGTTGTAAACCCCACAATGTACCTCTGCAGAGCCTTGACGGATTGACAGATGGGCAGATGGATGGACAGATGGATGGATGGATGGATGGATGGATGGATGGATGGATGGATGGATGGATTGGATGGATGGATGGATGGATGGATGGATGGATGGATGGATGGATGGATGGATGGACAGGTGGATGGGTGGGCTGTTTTGTGTGGGCAGGCAGATTGGTGTGCAGCTGCATGGGCAGGCAGATGCATGCAATCCAGTATAACCCCACCCCACACACATACTTGCAGAGAGTGTATAAAGTCATGAAGGATGCTCTGTAGATAGACCATTGCATATGCGCCGAAGTCCAGGAAGTGCCATCCTATTCTGCTGATACAAACAGTTCCTTTGGTTGGCCTCTGTGTTGACAATTTCTGTTAAACCTGGTCTTGAAAATGTTTGAAGTTTTGAAGGCTTAGATACATGATCAACAGTTGCAGAATAACTACGACTTTCCGAGGAATGATGACAGACAGAGAAAATTAAAACAGGACAGTGAATTCTATCAAAAAATTAACTTTGAAAATTTTTTAGAGTGTGTCAGCCATGTGAATTATGTCAAAAAATTACACTGCATTGTCTAAGAGTAAGTCACACAGTGATAATTACATATCCTTCTTGGCCTGCTCTGGCCATACCCAAATAATATGTGCATTGTTTGTGCAAAACAGATTTCTTGTCATTGGAAAAAAGTTCATCTGCCAAATAGCAGCTCTGAATTCAGGCAAGTCTTCTTCCATTCCAGAGAGGAATACAGAAGAGTGTGCTATACAGACAGTGATTCTTTATTTTGTGGGGCAAAGACTGACTACAAGTGAATTACCGGCGCGGGTAAACTGGTTGAGTATGGGGGAGTTCTGTATTCCAGAAAGAAGCAGCAAACTCCTTAGCGTAGGAGAGAGAGGTGACTATGAATATCTGGGGGTAAATATAAACATCATAGAAAGAGGCATCTTCTGAAACCACGCAAATAAATTGATTCCGAAGGGGAGGTGAATCCTTAACCAAATGAAACTTATAGGGAGAAACAGTTTCAATAAGGTTTTCGTGGGAAAACCATTTTGGAAATGGTGGGTCTGCTGGAAAATATTGTTGCTGCTGCTGCCTTGAATTCAAGACCGTCCAATGGAGATGATGCCAGCTCACAAGAGCAACCATCCTTGATAAATATACATGGTCTGGGAGCGACAAATAGCCCAGGAGGTGTTCATAAAGTGAGTCACCACCATCAATCAGCCATCAGCATCTTACAAGAAGAAGATGGTTCACCTTAGACATCTTTTTATCTTCTTTTTTGACCACTTTCATTATTCTCTGTCAATTGGAAGATGAAAAAGATTTTGATGTGTCCAGAATTCCATGCATACATGAAGAAATGGACACATTAAAACCTTGTCAATCTTCCAGTTGACAGAGCATGCCTAATCAGAATGTTCTCCCTCTATTTTACGAAAGCAGACACAGTGACTGTGAAGGAGCTGATGAGATTTTTAGGTCTCTGTGGGGTAGCGACGGACTTGGTTCCATGAGGACATCTGTTCACTTGGTCTCTCCAGTTCTACTTTTTAGACAGCTGATCAACGAAGACTGACAATGTGGACAAGAAAATTCATCTTTCTTCAATTCTCAAGAAGCACCTTTTGAAGTGGACAGACGTTGAGTGGGTGATCCAGGAAATTCTGTTGGAAACTCTTCCTCAATCATCCTTGATAACATTGGATGTAAGCAATCAGGGATGGGGAGCCTCCTTGACTCCAGAGAACATTATCGTCATGATCAATGGGACAATCTCACTCAGCTCTCCATATCATTCAGAAGGAGATGCTTGGAATTCTATTCAGTTCAGAAAACTGAAAAAACATTTGAATAGGTTGTCCAGTACAGATTCTCACAGACAACTGAACAGTGATTGCTTATCTTTGCAATCAAGGCAGAACACATTCACATCCGATGTTCAAAATAACACAGCAGATTCTTTTGACTTCTCAGGAATTCAACATTTTGCTCTCAATTCCCCACATACCAGGTTGCCTCAACATGATAGCAGACACTCTTTCAAGACACGGAAGAATCTTTCCAACAGATTGGATCCTCAACAAACAAGTCTTCCTAGCTCTTAGTATATGTTAGGAACATCCCATGATATATCTGTTCACCACGAGATGGAACAAACAACTTCAGATGTTTGTATCTCTGTGCCCGGATCCATTAGCTGTGGGAGGATCTCTTGTTTCAAGGTAACAGTTACCCTCTTCATGGAAATCTGGCAGCTTTCAATCTTTACGCCCTTCCATTGTCAGGTTCTTCCTCAGATGCAAACATTTTTCCAGCAGAGCAATGGACTGCATTTCTGCTCCAAGGAGGACTGCCTCTTTTCTAAATTATTCAACAAAGTAGAGGCTTTCACACCTGGTGTCATAAATCTTCTGTTAGTTATATGCATCCATCAATATCTAACACTTATATGATAATGGGATTCCATTCTATGCTGACTGAAAGTCAGGGTGAGCTATTCTGATCAATTTTCGTCCGTCGTGAAGGTGGTGTTTGTGCCTCTTTCTCCCGAACCACTGGCCACATTTTAATGAAATTTCACGTGAGTAGTGGTTATATAAGGGCATTTGGGATTTTCTTCAAATTGGGTTTCTGCTCATATTGAGGAGGGGGTGGGGCCAAAATGCTCCATTTTAAAAAAAAATCTTCTCATGAACCAGCAGTAGCAGAGACCTGATATTTGGTATACAGTTTCCTTTTGAGGTGTAGACTCAAATTTGTTCAAGAGAAGTTCGAGGGGCATATTTGTCATCGTTACAGGAGGGGCAAGAATTTTTGCCCCACCCAAAATTTCTATTTACCAAACCGAGAGGCCAGTTTGAACGGAATTTGATATGAAGTATTAGTGGGTCATGAGTACTTGATTTATGCCAATTTTTTTTCAAAATTCCCCATGGGAACCCCAGGAGCTAAAAATAGAAATATTTTTAAATGCCCATATTTCCCAAACCACACGGAACAGAGGACTGTTATTTGGTGTATAGCTTCCTTAGGACCAGTAGAATGGAATGCTAAACAAATGCCATCGGTAATGTTAGGGTGTTCTGCAGAGGGTACCGAAAAATTGACGAGTCAGTATATTTGCCAAAAAAATTTAAAATTGTTTCTCCAAAACCAATGGTCAGAATCTTTTGATATTTGGTATGTTAAAATAAAGTCCATTGGTTCATATTTGGGCTCAATACTGGGGCTCAAATTTTTAACTTAGGGCAATATGGGGAATATTCTTTAAAAAATCTTCTTCTTCAGAACCACCAGTCAGAATCTTTTAATGTTTGGTGTACATCATTGTTACAAGGGTTATATTCAAGATTATTCAAACCAAGTCCCTAGGTTAATATTTGGGCTATGGAAGCCCAAATTGTAACTTAGTGCAATATGGGGGATAATTTTAAAAAATCTTCTTCTTCAGATCCACCAGTCAGAATGCTTTCATATTTGGTGTACAACATCTCTGGGGTGGGGGGTCAGATTCAAGTTTGTTCAAATCGGATCCCTAGGTATATATTTAGGCTCGCTATGGTATCCCAAATTGTAACTTAGTGCCGTATGAGGAAATATCCTCAAAAATCTTCTTCAGATCCACCAGTCAGAATGCTTTCATATTTGGTGTACAACATCTCTAGGGTGGGGGGGTCAGATTCAAGTTTGTTCAAATCGGATCCCTAGGTATATATTTAGGCTCGCTATGGTATCACAAATTGTAACTTAGTGCAGTATGAGGAAATATCATCATAAATCTTCTTCAGATCCACTAGTCAGAATGCTTTCATATTTGGTATACAACATCTCTAGTTGGGGGGGGGGGGGGGGGGGGGGTGGGCAGATTCAAATTTGTTTAAATCAGGACCCTAGGTATACATTTAGGCTCGCTATGGTAGCCCAGATTGTAACTTAGTGCAATATGAGGAAATTTCCTTAAAAATCTTGTTCAGATCCACTAGTTGGAATGCTTTTGTATTTGGTATACAATATCTCGGGGGGTGGGGGGGACTGCTTCAAGTTTGTTCAAATCGGGTCACTAGGTATGTATATCTCGCTATGGTAGCCCAAATTGTAACTTAGTGGAATATGAGAAAATTTCCTTAAAACTGTTCTTCACATCCACCAGTTGGAAGGCTTTCATATTTGGTATACAGCATCTCTGGGGGGTCAGATTCAATTTCGTTTTCAAGTCGAGTGCCTGGGTTAGTATTTGGGCTCCATATGGGAACCTGAAATTTAACTTAGTACAATATGAGGGCATTTCTTCAAAAATCTTCTTCTTCAGATTCACCTGTCAGAATGCTTTCATATATGGAATACAACATCTCTAGGGGGATCAGATTCAAGTTTGTTCAAATCGTGTTGATAGGTTAATATTTGGGCTCAATATGGTAGCCTAAATTTTACCTTTGGGCAATATGAGGCAATTTCTTTAAAAATCTTCTTCTTCAGATCCACTAGTCAGAATGCTTTCATATTTGGTATACCACCCCTCTAGGGGTGTCATATTCAATTTTGTTTAAATTGGTTCCTTGGATTAATATTTGGGCTCCCTATGGTAGCCCGAATTTTAACTTAGGGCAATATGAGGAAATTTCTTTAAAAATCATCTTCTTCAGATCCACCAGTTAGAATGCTTTCATATAAATGGTATACAACATCTCTGGGGGAGGAGGGGGGGGTATGCAGCTGAAGAGTTAGAAATTTTATATTGAGTACCCTCTAGAGGTGCGCAACTAAGATTAATCCACATAGGTTGTATCAAAAGGCTTCATAGGGAAGCTCCCCATTTTACATTATGATCAACTGAAGAAAAGGCATGGTGCATGGACTATTTTTGTCACTCCTGATGGGCTCAAGGATTGACAGTGTATCCTATGGAGATGGATTGCTTAATGTAGACTCATTCTTGTTTTGCTACCCTGGCCTCATCACTTTCCACCCCTTTAGTTTTCTACTCATGTATGCAGCACATTTGACTTTTCTGTCTATTATGGCTTTTTAGCTCACCTGACTGAAAGTAAGGGTGAGCAATTCTGATCACTTTTCGTCCATCGTACATCGTGAAGGTGGTGTTTGGGTCTTTTTCTCCCAAACCACTGGCAACATTTCAATATTAGTAGTGGTTATATAGGGACATTTGGGTTTTTCTTCAAATTGGGTTTCTGCTCATATTGAGGAGGGAGTGGGGCCAAAATGCCCCAATTTTAAAAGAAAAAAATCTTCTCATGAACCAGCAGTAGCAGATACTTGATATGTGGTACGCAGCTTCCTTTTGAGGTGTACACTCAAATTTGTTTAAGAGAAGTTCGAGGGGCAATATTTGTCGTCATTATGGGAGGGACAAAAATTTTTGCCCTGCCCAAAATTTCTATTTTCTAAACCGAGAGGCTGATTTGAACCAAATTTGATATGAAGTATATTAATGTTTTATAAGTACTTGATTTATACCAAAAAATTTTTCACTTTTTCGGAACTTTGAAAAAATGCTGAGTCAGCATTTTGTAACACTGTGGGTAATGGGGAAAACATTTAAGACTCTTCTTCTCCCAAACCACTGGTCTAAAAGCTTTCAAATTTCACATATAACATCTTTGGAAGATTGTTTCACAGGTTTGTTGAAATCAGATCCCTGGGTCCATATTTGGACTCTATGAGAGCAGTATGAGAATATTCTTTAAAAATCTTCTTCTTCAGATCCACCAATCAAAATATTTAGATATTTGGTATGCAGCATCCTTAGGGATGTGTGATTCAAATTTGTTCAAGCCAAGTCTCTGAGTTAATATTTGGGCTCCTTGTGAGAGACCGAATTGTAACATAGTTCAATATGAGGAACATAAAAATCTTCTTCTTCACATCCACCAGTAGGAATCTTTTGATATTTGGTATACTGTATCGTTAGGGAGGCAAGATTCAAATTTGTTAAAGCCATGTCCCTGGATTCATATTTGGGCTCCCTGTGTGAGCCTGTATTATAACTCAGTTCAACATGAGGAATATTTTTAAAAAATAATTTTCTCCTGATCCTATGGTCAGAATCTTTTGATATTTGGAATGCAGCATACTTAGGAAAATGAGATTCAAGTTTGTTCAAGCCAAGTCCCTGGGTTCATATTTGCACTCCCTATGTGAGTCCAAATATTAAGTTAGTTCAATACGAGGAATATTTAAAAAATATCTGGGGCAGATGGAAGTTTGTTCAAATCAGGGCCCTTCGGTTGATAGTTGTCTGGTGCGTGCTGTCAGGCCCCTTGGGGCCTCTTGTTATTTTTGTTGGTTGCTAGTTATTTTTAATTTTAACTGATGTAGACTGCAAATTATTATGGTTTCTAATCTCGTTTAAAGTCTCTTTTTCTTGGAGTTATTTATGCAAGCCTGCTTTCAACTCTATCCTATATCCTGTTATGGCCGTCCACTGTGTTACTATTTCATCATTGTCTAAGCCAGTGGTAATGGTAGATAAATATTGGAAATTTGAAACAATTTCTATATTTATTGTACCTTCCACTGGCCTGAACATGAAGTGCCCTCATGTGACTTGTTCACTCACACCTCCCGGCATATAACTGTTAACACTTAGCAAGCACTACAAAAGAAGGGTTATGGTGGGGTTGTAGGTAACTTCCTGGACCTTTTTGCATTTTCAGTCATCATCTATGGAGTGCCATACAGGATGTTTTGTTTTTAGCTCAACTTGACAAAGTCAAGCTGAGCTATTGCCATCACTTCTCATCCGTCGACGTACGTATGTACGTCTACAATTTCCTTTGGCACACCTCACAGGTTGCATTTATGATCAGATCGCTTTGAAACTTGGTATTCATATTTGGAGGTGACCTCTGGATGGGAGCTGTCGATTTTCTTCAATTTCCATCAAAAAATGTTGCCACCGGCAACGTTTTTAGAAATTAGTTAGTCAGACCTCAATAATTCCCTTTGGCACACCCTACCGGGCACATTTATGATCGGATTGCTTTGAAACCTGGCATGCTTGTTTGGGGTGACCACTAGATAGAAGCTATCGATTTTCTTCCATTTCTGTCAAAAATGTTGCCGCTGGGAATGACCTTTGAACTTAGTTTAATCAAGAGTCAGTATATTCATTTGGCACACCATACAGGGCACATTTTTTGATCAGATTGAGTTTGAAACTTGGTATGCTTGTTTGGGGTTACCTCAAGATGGGAACTATCGATTTTCTTCGATATCCACCAAGAAAATCAATAGCTCCCATCTAGAGGTCACCCCAAACGAGCATATCATGTTTCATCGATGCCCAGTGGTTCTCTCTTGACCTCTAGATGGGGGCTATTGATTTTCTTCCATTTCCTTCAAAAAATGTTGCCGCTGGCAACAACCTTTGAACTTTGTTTAGTCAGGCATCAATATATTCCTTTAGCATGCCCTACAGGGCACATTTATGATCAAATCGGTTTGAAACTTTGATGGCTTGTTTGGTGTTACCTCTAGATGGGAGCTATCGAATTTCTTTAATTTCCGTCAAAGAATATTGCCGCTGGCAACGACCTTCGATGAACTTAGTGTTGTTGTGCATCAATATTTCCATTTGGCACACTCTGCAGTGCACATTTTTGAACTAATCACTTTGAAACTTGGTATGCCTTTTGGGGTGCCCTCTAGATGGGAGCTATTGATTTTCTTCCATTTCCGTCAAAAACATTTTGCCACTAGTAACGTTCTTAGAACTTAGTTAAGTCAGACCTCAATATTTCCATTTGGCACACCCTATAGAGCACATATATGATCGAATTGTTTTGAAACCTGGCATGCTTGTTTGGGATGACGTCTAGATGGGAGCTATCGATTTTCTTCCATTTCCATCAAAAACTGTTGCCGCTGGCAATGACCTTTGAACTTAGTTTAGTCAGGCATCAATATATTACTTTGGCACACCCAACAGGGCACATTTATGATCAGAATGGTTTGAAACTTGGTATGTTTGTCTGGGGTTACCTCTTGATGGGAGCTATCGATTTTCTTCAATTTCTGTCAAAAAATCTTGCTGCTGGCAACAGCCTTCGATGAACTTTGTGCAGTTATACATCAATATTTCCCTTTGGTGCAGTCTGCAGTGCACATTTTTGACTGGATCGCTTTGAAACTTGGTGTTCTTGTGACCTCTAGATGGGAACGATTGATTTTCTTCCATTTCCGTCAAAAATAGTTGCCATTGGCAACGACCTCTGATGAACTTAGTACAAACTTAGTGCAGTTATGTATCAGTATTTCCCTTTGACACACAGGGCACATTTATGATTGGATCGCTTGAAAACTTGGTGTTCTTGTGTGAGGTGACATCTATATGGGAGTTATCGATTTTCTTCCATTTCTGTCAAAATATGTTGTTGCTGGCAACGACCTTTGAACCGAGTTTAGTCTGGCTTCAATATTTCCCTTTGGCACACCATTCAGGGCACATTGATGATTGGATTACTTTGAAACTTGGTATGTGTGTTCGGGGTGACCTCTAGATTCATCAACTTTGCATGTGTTCATTTCATTAAAAAATTATTGTTGTTGTCACCAGCTTTTAAACTTACTGCATTTGTGCAGCAACTTATCTCTTTTGCACTCTCTTCAGGACATATTTATGAATTTCCATAAAAAAGAGAGATAAAAACATTACCACAAGCAATGACTTCAAACTTAGTGCATTTGTGCATTAACATCTTCCTTTGGCATGCCTCAGAGGGAGCTTTCATTATCAGGTTGTTTTGAAACTTTGTATGCTTATGCAGAGTGACAAAGATAGGAGCACAGTTACTGGAAGTTGTGGATACAACCACTTTTTTCACTGATAACAATGAAAGCACCACATCAGTCCTGACCCCGTGTTACACATACAGTAGTTTATATAATAATAGACAAGTAATGAAAGCTTTTTTGCCCTGGCCGATACCCCCTTCCCAGTTCATTTGTGAATTCGTCCATTGAACAAAGATTCATCAACACAGTTTTCTTGTACAGCTATCCACAAGGAATTTAACTTCATGTTTATCATACATTAATAATCAAATCATCATACTGCGGCTTCTTTATTTGATAAAAAAAACTCTCCGTTCGCTTTTTTTGCCCGCGACTCGACGCCATTAGAACAACAATGATGGCGTGACATTTCATTGCTAGGCTGTACAAAGGTTAACCCGGAAAGCGAAACTACACACTGCGTTGTTCTTGTGCTGCAGACGACAGAACAGAAGAATAATGGATGTGGGCTATAATGTAAGAGTATTCCCTGCAAAACAATTGTTGCACCCCTGTCCTCGAGTTCTTTTTATTGTCAAGGCACAACCAACTTGTCCGAACTTTAATAATAAAAAAAACTGGTGGTTAATTTAAGACAGCGCTACCTTGTTGTCAGAAGTCGAAAATGCAGGAAGCTTTGAAAGGAATATGTATTGGCAGGCGGAAAGGGTATTAGATCTAGGCTATGGGCCTATATGACAGACAGGGAGGGGTCAGAGTGATCTCATGGCCTGTATAAAAAAGAAATTCTATTGCATCTCTTTTTTACAATGCCAGCTAGAAATCGTGACATTGACAACATTTAAATTTAATGCTGAACAACCTTAATCATAATAGTGTATAAGGCCCACTAGCCTACATGCTGTTTGAAACGTGGAGTGGGGGGGCGGGGGGGGGGGGTGTGTGAATGGGTTGGGAGTGGTGAGGCTTGTTGTAGGCACATATTATTCAGATGAACCACTTGGCCGATTAAGATATCTCGGGGTCTCGACAAACAATCTTTCCTGGAGACTTTTTTTTAAAAAAAGAAAAACCTTTCTAGAGAACCCACTGTGAGCATTTGTGCGTATGTTTGGGAGTTGGTGGGGAGGCAAGGGCAGTGATGCTTTTGGGGGAACGAGGTTCCCCTTGATCCCTTCTACTTGCTGCTGCAAACGTTCTTCCTCCTCAGTTGCCAAACTTGAACTGGCTACTACCTGTTACTTGCATGATGAGTGAAACGTAAAATTAGAAGCTGGTGAATGGGGGGGGGGGGGGGGGGCTTGTAGGCGCAGACTTTCAGATGCGGTGCTTGGTAGATGAAGATCAACAGCCCTCTGCCTTATTAACGGCCCCTGACTCTCGGGCCAGTAATAAACCCTCGGGCTTTTATTCATTCCTCTCGGGCCGGTAATAATCCGCAAGGCCCTCCAAACTCATGGTATTGCTACATTATTGGAAGATATCTTCAGAATCTGTAGTTCATGTTAACTTGGCTGCTCGTAGTTACTGGCTTTCTTGCCTCTAGATTCATGGATAAGCCTATTGTGACTTTTTCCCAATTAAAACAAAAATTATACACATCTGGCCAAACCATGGTTGGCCCGGGGATTTCCAGACCCCTGCCCGTAGGAACCCCGGGAAGTAAAGCAGTGCCTATTCACTGCGGTAAACAGGCTCTGTTTACTGGTAAAATAGGACCCAGTTACCAATTCTTGGGAGGTGTAAACCCTCTCTAAAATGGGCAAAATGGCTTATTAATGCTTATTAAAGCTCACCCAGGCCCTGGTGTTGAGTTGATATTCATGTTGTGGGCATGATTAGCCATTGTTAAAAAATATGTGACCTTAAACACCAATAAATAAATAAATTGTCTAGACCCAGAGGTGGGGTCATACGCCTACATCGGGGGAATGTTGGGTGCCACCCCTAGATTGCGGCGCATTTCCAAAGTCAAATAACCTGAGAGAACGAAATAAGCAACACCAATGAGGTGTATAAATGGGGGTAGGCCTAGACTTTATTTAGACTTTATTTAATTTTTTCTTTTGAACCAACTGTAACATTAGCTGCACATTTTCCGCACACGCAGATACTGCTGCCAACATGTCCAACTTCTAAGTACTTCCCTTTTCTTATCATAAATAGCATAAAACATATGACTGCAGTAATAAAAATTCACCGAATATCACTGTACAGCTGATGACAAGAACTTGATCCATTTCAGTATTCCGCAATCATTTTTAGATGGTATTTTTAGACATTAGAAACGTTACGTCATCATTGTTGTTCTAATGGCATCGAGTCGCGGGCAAAAAAGTTGAACGGAGAGTTTTTTTTATCAAATAAAGAAGCCGTAGTATGATGATTTGATTATTAATGTATGATAAACATGAAGTTAAATTCCTTGTGGATTGCTGTACAAGAAAACTGTGTTGATGAATCTTTGTTCAATGAACGAATTCACAAATGAACTGGGAAGGGGGTATCGGTCAGGGCAAAAAGGCTTTCATTACTTGTCTATTATTATATAGACTACTGTATGTGTAACACGGGGTCAGGACTGACGTGGTGCTTTCTTTGTTATCAGTGAAAAAAGTGGTTGTATCCACAACTTCCAGTAACTGTGGATAGGAGCTATTGATTTTCTTTTCATTTCCATCAAGAACTGTTGCTACTAGCAACAATCTTTGAATTTATTGCATTTGTGCATCAACATTCTTCTTTGACATGGCCTACAGGCCACATTTATCATAGGATTGTTTTTGAACTTAGTGTCCTCATTAGGTGAGACCTTTATTTAAGAGCTATTGATTAGCATTCATTTCTGTGAAAAAAGTTGCCATTTACAATAACCTCTGAACTTACTGCATTTATGTATCAACATTCTTCCTTTAGCCAGTCTTACAGTTTACATTTCAAAACACATGGATTACTCTGATGTTGTGCACACACAATGCTGTTATGTTGAAATTTCACCAATTGACATTTTATCATTTATCTTCAATTTTGCCATTTCACTTATAACTTAAAGTTCAAGTTTGTCAAGTTGAGCTACAGTGTCATTGACACTTTCATTTTTTATTTGACTTAATTTTGAGTAGGTCGAATTTAAGTGTTTGGCATGAATTATTGTAATTAGGGCACAGCTGCTTCTGTGGGCCAGAGGTAGGTATGATAAATACCGAAAATGCTTTAAATTTCGAATGTCTATCACCGGAGTGATGATGCTAAACAGTTTGATGTTGTGATAGAGAAATACGGTATTTAGAAGTATAATCTTATTCTAAGTAAAAGGCGGAATTAATTGATTGATCAGACTCCAATGTGCTGTGCTAGAATTCCACTCCTGGGTTACTGTATATTTGAATTCCTACTTTTAACAGTAGTTATCTGCAAGAGTTCTGAGGACAGAGGGTACCACCCCAAGAATGGCAGAAATCCAATTGGGCAGTTAGTTATTACAATCAAAAGGGAAAAATGTATTTAGTTGTATTCGTCAGCCTTTCAATTTTCAGGCAGGCTGGCACCCTTACTCGCAATCGCAAACTGCAATTTGTTCTGTTTTCGATTTGACAATAATGCAGCTCGGTTCCACCCAGCAAGCAATTAACATTACCAAATGAAATCGATTGCATCTGCTTTGTAATATACAACTAATGCAGTACAACACTATTCAACAAAAAACATATCATGTAGCCTGTCATTGGAACAAACTGCTCAAGCTCATTCCAATGGGAAACACATGATATGGTTTTGTTGAAATATTTGTTTAAGACTTTGGGGCAAAGTATTTAAATAGCAAATTTTGATATTATGTGTTTTCTATAAAAGGTTAAAAAATGTACTTATCCATGTCCAAATAATATAATGTGTGCACGAAAATGTGAACAATAGACCATGAATTATAAGCTGTAGTATCCCAAGACTTCAAACTAATGAAACTTTGCTTTCTGAGAACTGGTAAGGAAATAACATATTCAGACAAACTTCAAAGTCCAGTAATGCTACTCACTGTCTTTTCGCTCATGCACTCCATGGAGAATCATCTGATTGACTTATGATTGCTCCATTCAAGTTGCATTTCATGTATTTCACTGAACTCAAATAAATTTGATTACACTGAAAAAACTTATTTGAAAAATTGGGTATTTTTTTCAGGAATACCTACTTGGTGTGCAGATGGTCACTGATTTTTTCTTGAAAATATTTTCCCGATACTGGTACTCGACAGTAGCTTATTTAATTTCAAATGGTAGCGAGCAGGATATAGCACCTCCAATTTTCGAAATTGCTAGAGTGATTCATGCTTTATTGATGCACCCAATCCTTGTTATTTCAAAGCTTTCTTTTGGAAACCATACGTAAACAATTAATCAGTAAATGATAGGTGCATTTGTTGGTTTGAATTTATTTGTTTACAATAGTTTATTGAAGAATGCTTCCTGCTGAAGAGCCTGAAGAAAAGGCTGTTTCCTTCTATAGAATACAGAGTGCAGGATGTGGCTTTAGCATGAAAGGTATTTAACCCATCATTCTTGAGTATGTCTTAACACAGGAAAACTTTCACAAAATAAAAATATAATTAGTAAAGCTTCAAGAGGGAATTTGCCCATGTCTGTGAGGGTGTGCTATTTCACAACATGTTCTTTGTTCAAATTGAGAAGTCAAGAAATGGTATTTCATAACATTTTTAATGAATTCTGCACAAAATTAATCAGAAATTGTTTTCAAATATAATTTTTTCTGATTTGTGCAAGAGCCTCCAATTACACAAATGAGGGAAGGGGGGGGGGGGTGGGGGCTCTTGCTCTTGGGTTCTGGCCTTGCTCTTGGATTTTTTTTTGGAAACAATATATTTTGATACCTGTAACCTTTTTTTTAAACATAATTTAACCCTTTGGACCATGACAATTTTCCTGAGATTCCATCACACAACACAGTTTGAGAGCAGTGGCTCTGCAGTGGTTTCTAATCATGTCTTGGCTGCCTTTAGAGAGAAGTCACACTGCTGTCTGCAGACCTTTCTCATGATGACATGTTTGGGCACATGATTTGAGGCCACAGGGCTTCTCAAATTCAGAAATAGATCTTGAAGTGTAAAAGTTGTAGCCCGAAATTTATTTCCCTTGCATAAAAAATCAGTATGCTTTTGCCACTATATAAATCTGATTAGTAACTCTTTGAATATGAAAGGTAATCAAAGAACCAAAAGCCTTTATTATGATACAAGTACTTTTCAACAGAAATTGTTTTCAAATATAATTTTTTCTGATTTGTGCAAGAGCCTCCAATTACACAAATGAGGGAAGGGGGGGGGGGGGGGTGGGGGCTCTTGCTCTTGGGTTCTGGCCTTGCTCTTGGATTTTTTTTTGGAAACAATATATTTTGATACCTGTAACCTTTTTTTTAAACATAATTTAACCCTTTGGACCATGACAATTTTCCTGAGATTCCATCACACAACACAGTTTGAGAGCAGTGGCTCTGCAGTGGTTTCTAATCATGTCTTGGCTGCCTTTAGAGAGAAGTCACACTGCTGTCTGCAGACCTTTCTCATGATGACATGTTTGGGCACATGATTTGAGGCCACAGGGCTTCTCAAATTCAGAAATAGATCTTGAAGTGTAAAAGTTGTAGCCCGAAATTTATTTCCCTTGCATAAAAAATCAGTATGCTTTTGCCACTATATAAATCTGATTAGTAACTCTTTGAATATGAAAGGTAATCAAAGAACCAAAAGCCTTTATTATGATACAAGTACTTTTCAACAGAATTCTAATAGTGAGTTTCCAGTCTGAGGCAGTTGATAAAATTTATAAAACTCCCACTAGATCAATTCCCAAAATACCAATTACTGTTAGACCAATTCACATTAGATCAACTATCTATTGTTATTGATTAAGGATAATTAGAAAAACATATATTTAATGAAAAGGGAGCGCAGTGGCTCAGTGGTAGACTGTTGGACTTCTATGCTAGAGGTCACAAGTTCGATCCCCGTCTGGGACAACCCGTGTTGTGTCCTTGAGCAAGGCACTTTATCCCAGTTGCCTACATGAGGGCACGATGATGGTGTGTCCTAAGACATACTGCACATTGATGGTGCACATGTCTTTAACTGCTGTAACCCTGCTTGAGCGGAGCTTGAACAGAGATTGTTGAGGAACTGGCAGTTGCTCATCAATGCTCGGTGGTTCTCTCCGCGTAATCTGGCTTCCTCCAACAGTCACAGTCACAATTAGCCATTATGCATAAGTATGTGACCTTCAACACCAATAAATAAATAATTATTTAATGAAAAGCACTTTATTTGATAAAAAACAAAATATATGCATAACATACAAAAAATATTGGTTTATAACATTTCAGCACAGCTCAATACATATATTTACTTCAATTTCTCGCTCGGTTAGTTTGACATTGACAGATGCACCTGTAACATAACGCTTGAAACATCAAAATCAGTAAATTACACTTTAAAATTAATTGGGTTAAAAATCAACCCAAATCAACTGGGTTGAGTGAATATGAACCTACTTAGGTTCATATTCACTCAACCCAGTTGATTTGGGTTTTCTAACCCATCTGATTTTTTTGAGTCTGTCATATTATTTGTTACGAAAACCAACCCAACATCTATTGGCCACAAAATAATAAAAAGAATTACATCCTTTGAATGTGTGTGGTTACTATAACAAAGGATTGTTATGAAAAATCAGCCCAACATCTATTTAACAATAAAACGATTCACACGGCAATAAATAACTTAAAATACATTTATAAATATATCAAATTATCAATATAAAATTATTTTAAAAGTAGAACATACCAATTAGTCTAAGGGGAATTAGTCTCACGGTAATTGGCCATTTGTGTATTGTCTAGTGGGAGTTAGTCTGAAAGAAATTGGTCTAGTGGTAATGACCTTTTTCAATAAATTTGGGTCAATAGTTTTCTCAGGGAGAGTGTTTTAGGTTAAAAAATACTCCTTTTTCATCATGAAATTAGGGTTATTTTTTCAGACTGATCAAGGAATAAAAAATTTGATGGCTGACAAAGCAGCACATATGGGAGGAAGTGATCCAGACTATGCCACAAGGGATTTGTACAATGCCATTGATGGTGGAGATTATCCATCTTGGACACTGTATATTCAAGTTATGACTTTTGAAGAGGCAGAAAAATTCAGATGGAATCCCTTTGATCTTACAAAGGTTTGTATGAAAGAAGATAACTCTAAATGAAGCAAATGCATGCATCTCAGACGTTTTTACTGAATATTGGTTTGATGTGATGAATCACATATGAAGGACAGATGATATCCTTGCAACCCAGTTTCTTTTATTTTATCTTACAATCAACATGTATTTTGTCTGTATTAACTCCAGAACTGTCGTGAATCCGACCCCCTGATGCAGATGTGAGTTCCATTTTTAGCTCAACTTTGGCGAAGCCAAATTTGAGCTTATGTCATGGCCAGTTGTCCGTCTGTCCGTCAACAATTCAATACGGCTCGGGCTAGAGGCCGTATTTATGAACCGATCTTTACGAAACATCTTGGGTACCTTTGTTATCACCGTGGGACGAGAATGAGTGTTTTTGGGTCCGATCCGAAATTCAAGTTGGCCGCAGGCGGCCATTTTGTACAGACTTAGGTGCAGTCAGATTTTTGCACAGAACTTCCATATGAAAGCGCTGATTTGAATAATTTTTTGTATGAATGTTTAGTACCATGGGATACATCACATATAATATGGGTTTTTTTTTCGTACGTAAATCATGCAAATTAGACTTTGATGTATTTAGGGTTACTTTCAGCACTGTAAGTGCAAATGCCAAGACGGCTTGGGCTAGAGGCCGTATTTATAAACCAACCTTTATGAAACTTCATGGGTACCTTTGGTATCACCGTGGGACAAGAACGAGTGTTTTTGGGTGTGGTCCGAAATTCAAGATGGCCGATGGCAGCAATTTTGTACAAAATTAGGTGCAATCAGATTTTTGCACAGAACTTCCATATGAAAGTGCTGATTTGAAAAAATTTTTGTGTGAATGTTTAGTACCATGGGATACATCACATATAATACAGGTTTTTTTCTCGTGCAGAAATTATGCAAATTAGATGAACTTTGATTTTTTCAGTGCTATTTACACACAGTAAGTACACATGTCAATACGGCTCGGGCTAGAGGCTGTATTTATCAACCGATCTTCACGAAACTTCTTGGGTTCCTCTGTTATCACCTTGGGATGAGAACGAGTGTTTGTGAGTGTGGTCCAAAAGTCAAGATGGCTGCCAGAGGCCATTTTGTACCGAAATTAGGTCTAATCAGTTTTTTGTAAGCAACTTCTATACTGCTCAGGCTAGAGGCCGTATTTATGAACCTATCTTTACGAAAAGTCTTGGGTACCTTTGTTATCACCGTGGGATGAGAACGAGTGTTTTGTACAGAACTTCTGTATGAAAGTTCTGAATTGAATAAATTTTTGTATGAATGTTTAGTAAAATGGAATACATCACATCACATATAGTACGGGTTTTTTTCTCGTGCAGAAATTATGCAAATTTGATGAATTTTGATTTATTTAGTGCTACTTATACACTGTAAGTGCACATGTCAATACGGCTCGGGCAAGAGGCTGTATTTATCAACCGATCTTCACGAAACTTCTTGGGTACCTTTGTTATCACCTTGGGATGAGAACGAGTGTTTCTGGGTGCGGTGCAAGATTCAAGATGGCTGCTAGTGGCCATTTTGTACTGAAATTAGGTCTAATTAGTTTTTTGTCACAACTTCTATACAGCTCGTATTTATGAACTGATCTTCACGAAACTTCTTGGGTACCTTTGTTTTTTCACCTTGGGACAGGAATGAGTGTGTTTTGGGGTGCCTTTGTTATCACTGTGCTATGAGAACAAATATTCCGGGGTTCAGTCAAACCCACTCGGGGACTAAAAGATTTCTTTTCTAGTTTAGCATCTGACTGTCACCCACATTTACAATACTTTACCTACACATTTGTTACATGCTACGGTCAGTATTTATGTACAGACCGTTACAATACTTTATATGTACCTTTGTTATCAGGTCATTACCTAGATGTTTCCCATTGCTGTGTCACATTCTATACATGTACATGTCTTAAGTTGTGCTACATTGTCATTGACACTTTCATTTTTCTTTTTGTTTATCCGTACGAATAAATAGTTCATTATATATTCGTCTACATTCTTGTCTTATCCCCAATATATTGTAAGATAAAATGATTTTTACCATTATGTGGATGTGCAAAATATGTATCCGAGTCTCACTCTGGGTTCTAAGGGTAGATCAAGACTCGTCTTTGACTCATCATGATCTGCCCTTAGAACCCAGAGCTCAACTTGGATACATATTTTGTACATCCACAAAATGGTAATAATCTCTATGTATCGGAGTCTCACTCTGGGTTCTAAGGGTAGATCACAACTCGTCTTTGACTCGTCGTGATCGGCCCTTAGAACCCGGAGCTTGACTCGGATACATATTTTGTACATCCACATAATGGTAATAATTTCTATGTAATTGACATCAATAAAATCCTAGATAGAGGATATCTAAGCTATTTCCCTAATACATCTAAACATGGCAAATAACAACATTATTGTTCATAACCATTTATTAAAATTTGAACTTTTAAAAGATTTATGCTGTTTCAGTAGGGCCTGTTATGGAAAGAAATATTAGCAATGAATACCGTTTTCTTTTAATGAAGCCCCTACCCCACTCTCTAGAGTACTGCAAAAATGTAGAAATGAGAAGATCACAAAAACAACATCACACAGGTGTATTAGTAATTTTGTGATTTCTGGATGAAGTTTATTAAATTTGTGTTGCATCAAAGACATTCACAAACATATACATGGGGTGGTCATCTTACTTGAAGATGAATTTTGAGAGTTTGTTGTTTCGATGAATCTAGCTTTCTTCCTCCAACGGAAGTGTGATGTTCTCACAGACAGTAAGTTAGGATTCTGTCAGCATGAGGGATCATCTATTATTTTGAAACTATCCTAAATTGTAACAGGAGTGAAATTGCAGTGTGTTACAGAACTAAATGTTTTTAGCTCACCTGACTACAAGTCAGTGGGTGCTATTGCCATCACTTGGCACCTGTCATCCATCAACTTTTGAAACTTTTCTTCTTCCACTCAATTGGGCCACATTCCAGACCATCTTTGGAGTATACACTTTTTATTCTATTCAAATGAAGTAGGTGCCATTTTTGGGCTGTGGTTAATATCTCAAAAGCCTAAAAATCTTTAAAATCCTCTTCTCATGATCCACCAAAGGTAATACCTTTATATTTGGTATGGAACATCCCTTGGTGTTGAAGATTAAAGTTTGTTCAAGGGAAGTTTGTATGTCAATATTTGGGCTCTCTGTGGGAGCATACCCATTTTGGGGTCCACCCAAAATTTGTATTTCAAGAACTGATGGGCTGATTTGAACCAAATTTGGCATGCAGTATAATTGTGTCTCAAGTGCGTGATTGATGCCTGACAAAATTTTTTCACAGCCCTGTGGGGACCCCTGAAGCTAAAAATAGAAACAAATCAAATGCACATATTTCACAAACCACGCGGAACAGGAAACTTTATTTGATATGAAGCAGTAGAATGGAATGGTAAAAGAAAATGCCTTCGTTTATGTCAGGGTGTTCTGTAGGGGGCTTCGAAAAATGCATATTTGCAAAAATTGAAAACAAATTTCTAATTCCTTGGATATTTGGTAAACAGCATTCATGGTGGGGGGGGGGGGGGGGGGGGGGGTGTTCAAATTAAGCTCCTCTGTTCATATTTGGGCCCAGTACAGGAGCCTGAATCTTAACTTAGGGCAATATGGGGAATAAGTTTTAAAAATCTTCTTTTTCAGAACAGCTAGTCAGAATCTTTTAATATTTGGTAGACCTCATTGTTATGAGGGTCAAATTCAAATTTGTTCAAATCAAGTCCCTCAGTTAGTATTTGGGCTTCCTGTGGGGGCTCGAATTTTAAGTTAGTGCAATATCGGGAATAATCTTTAAAACTCTTCTTCCTCAGGTCCACTGGACAGATTCTTTTGATATTTGGTATACAACATCTCTAGGGATCACATTCAAGCTTGTTCAAATCAAGTCTCTGGGTTAATATCTGGGTTCCCTATGGGAGCCTGAATTTTAACTTAGTGCAATATAAGGAAATTTCTTTAAAAGTTTTCTTCTTCAGATCCACCAATCCGAATCCTTTCATATTTGGTATACAGCATCTCTAAAGGGTGGGGGGTGAGGCTTCAACTTTGTTCAAATTGAGTCCCTGGCTTAATAGGTGGCCTCTCTCTGGGAGTCCAGGGTTTCACTTAGTGCATTATTATTATATCAAAAACTGCACATACCAAAACGTTTTTGGGTATGCAGCTTTCTGAGGTCCAGTGGAATCAAATGAACCAGAAAATTTGCTATTGGTTTTGTCATGGGGTGCTGTGTGGGGATGCCCATTTTATCACTGTTGGCAATGGGAAAATACTGAGTCACCATCTTTCTTGTTCTCCATCAACTAATTTGAAACTTGCCTTCTTTAAAACCAAATTCATTCATATATGACATCGATCATTTTTGGAGTATACCCTTTCTACTTTGTTTGAATGAAGCCACTGCCATCATCAAGTTTATTAACTTGTCTGCGTAAAATATCAGACATAAACCATTTAAATTTTATTATTTTAAGTTTGCATTGGTTATAAAAAGAAAGCATGTAGCAGCCAAGATGTCCATGTGGGAGAGCCTGAGACACAGAGTTTTAACTAATGCCTAATACAATAAATGCTTAGTATATAGGCTAAAAAATGAATTCATTCTCAAGTACTTTTTCGTTACAATAAAATATGCACACTGGTCCATTTTACTGCAAAAAAAAAAAAGAATTTGATTTTTATATCCTCATGTCATGAAATCAAGTGACTGAAATAAAAATAAAGGTACATATGAAGTGCATGAGAAGACATTTACATGATCTTCTTTATTGCATTTTGTAAATCTTGGTTCATAAGTGTATATGCAAAAAAACACAAGAAAAACAAGACAAGAACATTGATATTTCAATTTTTATTACATTTTAAAAAGATAAAATGATATCCTCTGTTGATTCCTCATTCAATGGAAAATTTCAGTACACGAGTAAGTTAATTTTTTTTGTCTTTCTGAAGATTGTAAAAAATATCCAAATTAAAGTGGCTACTCAATTAACTCTGTTTCGGTACACTTAAATTCATTGCAGACCCATTGTCATATGTGCATGTAAAACTCATAACCAGAAGAAAGTCCTTGTTTCAGAGGCTGATATCTCTATATGAATCTGACCTCAGTGCAAGTTCTTTTTATAGACAATTATTTATGTTATTAGCTGGTTATTGGAGTACCTTGGAGCATGGTGGCTCAGTTGGTAGAGAAGCAGGCTGCAAGTCGAGAGGTCCTCGGTTCGAATCCCACCTGTGGCAATCACGTTGTGTCATTGGGCAAGGAACTTAATCCCAGTTGCCCACATGGGCATTGTGTACTAAGGTGTACTGTACATTGGTAATGCACTTGTCTTCAACCAAAGCTAACCCTGCTTGTGTGAAGTCTACCAATTGTTCACCGTTGCTTGGGGGTTCTCTCTGTACTCCGGCTTCCTCCACCCATAAAACTGTCCAACATGAGGTGACCCTGGCTGTAGAAAGTATCGTTAAACCCCAATAAATAAATAAATAAATTAAAATACCCTGACAATTGCATACACACACCAAACCATCATACATTTAGTACAAATTTAAACTGTTCACTGGCAGAGACCTAAATTATTTCTTAGCAGCATATTCAAGTGCCTGTCCTAATATCCAATTCCTCCTTGGAAATGAGCAATTTCTAATGTTCTCCAAGAGAAAAATCCCTGAGAGAGCTTAAGAAAATAAAAAATGACAACTTTTGCCAATCTGAACCAGCCTGAGGCCAAATGTTCATGGAGCTCATAACCAGTAGTGACCATGGTAATGTCTGGGAGAGTCACCCATTGTCCATTACCTGCCAGTCATGTGCAATTAGTTTCCTCATTTTCAGCCATCTTGGAAATATTCCTCACAACATAGTTGATGACCACACAAGTGTGTTATGTGCAATGAATGCCATAATGACTATCTGTGTGCTGTCCACTAAAGATGACCTAAGGTCTTATGGACTTGGGTTTAATCCAATGTTAAGTGTAATATACTGCAGTCGGGGGCTGCTCCAGTAAACCCAGTTTTGATCCAACCTCTGGATCTTAACCATACATAACCAAAACAATCCTGTTGTTTCAGATTAGAAACCCACAGATAGTCAGCATTCCATCAACATTTCAGCTGGTAAGAGATATAATGTGTGTGACCTTTTTGAGCCATTAGAGGTGTACATGTCTAATGCTCACCAGTCTGTGTTAACTTCTCAAGGGACTATAAATAATATTGTCACCAAGAAGCAGAGATCTCAACCTGTGATATCAGAAGATAATCCAAGAGTACACAAAACGTCAACAGACTTTTGATAGATTTACTGGTCTGTGCATATCTCTTACTTTGCGATCAAATGTTTACTAGGTTGCACTCAAAGTCTTACTGGACTATAAATAGTTGTCACCGACAATTATAGATTATAACCACGTGGCTGAATGATTATAATGTGTGCGGACGATTTGAGCCGTTAGAGGTGTATAATTCTAAAGCTCACCAGTCATTGTGAAAGTCTCACAGTACTGTAAATGCAGTTGTCTCCAAGAATCACAAATTAAAACCTTTGTTATCGGAAGATAATCCAGGCATACCCTAAAAGTACAGATGGACTTTTGAAAGTGTTGCTGATGTACATAGATCGATCATCCTGCAATCAGATTGATACTAGGTTATACTCAAAGTCTTATGAGATTGTCTCTGATATACATAGGTTGCTATCTATGAAGTAGGAAGATGATCCAAGAGTGATCCAAAAGTCTTAACAGACTTTTGAATGTGTTATCAGTATGTGTAGATCACTCACCTTAACATCGGTAGTTACCTAGTTTTACTCAGTCTTACTGGACTATAAAGGTGACTGCAATATGCATAGATTGCTATCTGTGCTATCAGAAGATGATCAAAGAGTTCCCCAAAAGTTTCTCTGATTTTTTAATGTGTCACCGATGTGCATAGAACACTCACCTTGCAATCAGACAATATTATATTGTACTCAAAGTCTTACTGGACTAGAAACCTTATATTTTTATACTAAAACCAATGGCCCAGACTTAGCTAGTGCAACCTCAATAATATCAAGGGCCAAACACAAATGTTGAACCCCCAATCCCCAAAATTTGCATACAAAACCGAAATTTGAAAGTCTTACCTGGCCCTCCATACTTTTAGTACTGCGCATGCGCAATACCCGGAAGAGACCGAAATTGGCACCATGCTTCATTCTTTTTGTTTGGTCAGTAAACATTTGAACTGGGATCTGTGCAGTAAATTTGCATTTTTAGCTTAACTTGACAAAGTCAAGATAAGCTACTGCCATAATGCCTGTGGAAGTCTGTTAGTCTGTGAGTGTTCACATTTTCCTTTAGCACAAGCTACACCCCATAGTTCTTATCCGATCATCACAAAATTTCATATGCAGGTTTGATGTCATGTCTAGATGAGAACGTCCCCTTTTGGTTCGATTGGTCAACCGTGGTGGCTGCCCGAGCCCAAAACTTGAAAATAATTAGCACAGTTTACAGGTCGTATTTATGAAGGAATTACACTGTAATGCGGTAGGGTGCCTCTGTAGAATATCTAGATTAGAATGTCCCCTTTTGGTCATGATCTGTCAACTGTGATGGCTTCCCAAGCCCAAAACCCAAAAACTTTTAGCACAGTCTACAGGTCATATTTAATATGGAGGGATGTCGTAACTTGGTAGGATGACTCCAGATATTTTCTAGATGAGAACTTCCCCATTTGGTCGCAATCTGTCAACCATGAGGACTGCCCAAGCCCAAAACCCCCAAACCCTAAGCACAGTCTACAGGTCATATTTATGGAGGGATTTCATTGTAACTTGGTAGGTTGACTCCAGATAATGTCTAGATGAGAACATCTCCTTTTGGTCGCGATCATTCAACCATGACAGCTGTCCGAGCCCAAAAACCGAAACCTTTAGCTTAGTCCACAGGTCATATTTATTGAGGGATTTCATTGTAACTTGGTAGATTGATTCCATATAATGTCTAGATGATAATGTCTCCTTGTGGTCGCATTTGGTCAACTGTAATGGCTACAGGGGCCTAAAGCCCAAAAACCTTTAGCACAGTCTTCAGGTCATATTTATAAAGGGATTTCATTGTAATTTGGTAGGATGACTCCAGATAACGCCTAGATGAGAACATCCCCTTTTGGTTGCAATCACTCAACCATGATGGCTGCCCAAGCCCAAAATGCGAAAGACTTTAGCCCAGACTACAGGTCATACTTACGAAGGGATTTCATTGTAACTTGGTAGGATGACTCAGTATAATGTCTAGATGAGGATGTCCCTTTTGGTAGCGATCGGTCAACTGTGATGGCTACAGGGGCCTGAAGCCCCAAAACCTTCAGCACAGTCTACAAGCCGTATTTATGAAGGGATTTCATTGTAACTTGAGAGGATGACTCATTTTGGAATAATGTCACTGTAAATTGGTAACTTTTGTTGATATACATTACTGTGAGGGCCACATACATTAACTGTGAGGGCCACATTAACCCACCCCTTTAGTATAGTCTACACCTCATATTATATTTTTTATACTGCATATCAGTGGCCCAGACTGACTGGTGCTAACCCCAAAATATTTAGGTCCAAACACAAATTTTGCCCCCCAATCCCCAAAATTTGCATACAAAACCGAAAATTGGAAGTCCTATCTGGCCTCCATACATTTACCCTCCGCGCATGCACAGATGCCAGGAAGTCACCAAATTTGGCGCCAACATCATTCTTTGTTTGGCCCTTGTCAGATAACAACAAACTGACATTTGTGCTTTTTAAATCTCAATTAATAATGATGCCAGACACAAATCAGTGGTTAAATTGGTGGATCCAAGGACACAACTGGATGAAGGAAGGAAGAAACAGTGGTTTGAAACGTTCAGGGCTGTATTTTTATAATATTTATAAAAATTAGTTCATGTTCCCCAATTTCGGGACATGGGCCTGATGTCATCATTCATTGATAATGATCTGTCCACTGTTTGTTTAGTATTCCTTCCCTTCCTTCCCTTGATCCCCCCCAGTTAAGCTTCCAAGCTTTTTGGCTTGTTTTATCGAAAATTTTTTATAAAGTTTCTTGGGAGTTTAACGTATTATACAGAAGATATTTTTATACTGTACCAATGACCCAGACTTAGCTGGTGATAACTCTTAAATATCTAGGGCCAAACACAAATTTTGCCCCCCAATCCCCAAAATTTGCATCAAAAACCAAAAATTACCTGTCCTATATGGTCCTCCATACTTTTACTCCACTGCGCATGTGCAGTGTCAAGGAGGTCTCGAATTGGCGCAAATTATCATTCTCTGTTTGGCCCTCACATCAGTTACATCTCAATGATATTTGTGCTTGTAAATCTCAGTTTAAATGATGCCAGACACATAATTATGAGAGAAATGGTGGATCTAAGGAGGAAATAGTAGGATGAGAGGAAGAAACAGTGGCAGGAAATGTTCAAGGCTGTAACTTATAATTTTTTTACGAAACTATTTCATGTTGCCTATTTTCGAGGCATGGCCCTGATGTTGTCATTCTTGCTATGAATTTACCATTGTTTGTTCAGTGTTTCCTCTCTCCCTTTCCTTTATTCCCCCCTTGTTATTCTCCCATGCTTTTGGCATCATTTTTGTAATGTTGATTACTAAAATTTCTTGGGAGTTTTGGCTTGGTAACAGAATAAATATTCTGTTTTTCCCCATGATTACGTCCTCACCCTTGGGTGTTAAGGCATTTTGGTCTGCATCTACCATCTGATGTTCTGCAGTTCCTTCTCTGGAAGTCTCTGTTTTGCATCAGATAGTGTTTAAATTGGTAACTGATTTCGGGCCATGTTTATCAGTGCCTGGAGTCATGTTTCTGGTTTTTGTACACTTTTTGTTAACGTTGACAACGGTTACTTCTGATAGTGATTACTTGTCTTCTGCTTAGTTCAGTTCATAGATTAATATTGTCCGTAAGTGTTACATTAATTTTTTGAAATGGTTTAAAAAAATTTGTCCACACTTTTGCTTTTTTGGGATCTATTAGGGCTCATTATTCCCATTGAGAACTTGGGCTCTTCTGCAATTTTTTTTAAAAGTTTTTTCTTTATGAATTATTTTTTCGAAATGTTATTATGGATTATTTTATTATGTATCCTTGTTTTCAAGGGTTGGTTGGTGCGAGGACTATGACTGTTTGTAATTTTTCACAATGAAAGAATATTGTTCAAATTGTAATGCGAGGAAATCTTCCTCTGATTCTCATGATCAGTGTATTATTGTAGTCAGTGTACTTGCAATAACCCTAGCTCAGTGTGTGTCAATTGGGATGACAGACGTTGGAGACGTGTGTCACGGTATGTTGTTAGCGGGGAGAGGTCCATGCTGGTCCTCTCTCCACAGGGTCACTTTAGTTTCTCAATCTCTTTTTCAGAGGAACAAGAACAGGGTGATGTTTCCATGATGTCTTCGAAAAGTGTGCTTCCGCCATCACAGTCAAATGAAGAGCTAGCGGCAAAAGTGCTCATGCAGATACGTCAATTGCCTAAGAGATCCCAAGTAGGATCAACAACTTTGGTATCTGCTAGCTCGACTGGTGTAGCGACCATTCATTGAATGGCTAGGCAGCCGGGTTCGTCCGTTGCGGTCCAGGAAGGAGATTTGGGTGATGCGAGCACTATAAATATACAACGTGCACACCCAGTGATGACGGATCCGAGTATGGTATGGAGGAAGCCTATTAGTCTGGTTCCTAGCTCATCCAGGTTCATCCGGGCTGCGAGCGAGAGAGGTCCCTCTCTCGTACAACATCTGGGCCCAGATGTTGTGGTACAAAACGTTCCTCAGTCGGAGCATACGTCCACCGCACGGGACGCTCCGTTATATAGACAGTCCGGAGAGACTGCTCTATTGGCTTTCTAATCCTCACGGCTGCACACACGACCGCACTTTGGCTACGTGACCAGTGATATGCAGCTAGCCTCGCCGACCAGGGATTCCATGGTGACCAGGTCACGCCATCCGGTAGCCAGGGATACGAAGCCTTCATACTTTGGACATTTGCATAAAAGAGGTATGCAGGAGTCAATGTCCAAGGAGCTTCCAGCGGCAAAATCCTGTAAGACCGCAGCTCCACAGGCCTCCATTATGGATGTGCTATCGCAGATCGCACAAATTATTGCAGCATCCCAGCAACCAACAGAAACACTGTCGGATCAGGAATTATCCGAGGAAGCTGGGTCGGTTCGTTCCACTGCAGGTTCAGGCACGGACGACCGACAATTACAAGTGGTCTGACAGGATGGCGAAAGGGATACGGAGGAGTTGGAATTTTCCTTTTCGGAATAGCATAAAATTGCTGTAGAGTTCATCCGGCATTATCTTCCTGACGTTGTTCCTCCGGACCAAAATGCAGCGCAGCCGGATAAGAGACTGATAGCGCCACTGGACACAGAATTCTTTAATCGGTTTAGGGACATCGTCCCTGAGTTTCCTACACAGTCCAGAAATGTCACACGGACATTTGAACTATTGACATTTGAACTATTGAATGATGCTATATATAAACTTGCTACCAAAATGAGCAGGTCCGGTTTCTTATCGGCAAATGCTCTACATCTGCCTTTCATCAATTCAAAGAATAAATTTGAAACGGCAGGACAGGGCATTCATCTGCATCTAGATGACCAGGCCGAAGACCTAGAATTGTCTATACCGTCGTCTATGTCAATTCCAAGCATGACGTTGAAAACGACAATATCGTCTAACAGGGCTAGCTTAGAAGCATTATTGTACGCAGATCACCTTACCAGAGCGTTATTACGTCTCAAAGGAAAAGAATTCCAGGATGTACAAACCTCCTTAAGAGTTCTTTCGAGGACCATAGCATTCTCCACGTATAACTCCACCCTTTCAGTGGCAAATCTGGAGTTGGTTAGACTTGACGCGACCCCTGCTACATCCACACGCATGGATAGTAAAGTGAAAAACTCTCTCAGAGTCGCTCCGGTCTCCAGAGAGCTTCTCTTCGATGGCAAGCTTTCCTCAATCTATGATCAGATGACTAAGAAAGCTTCAGACTCTCTGCTATTCAAATCTGCTTCCAAAAAGTCGGAGAAGAGTAGGACAGTCACTTCACACCCAGCGACGACGGAAGGAGGAAGCCTGCAAGTTCTGAGGTACGCTCGTCCAGGTCAGCCAGGACTGCGAGCAAGAGAGAGGTCTCTCTCTCTCACAGCATCATCTGGGGACAGATGTTGTTGGTAGGTACTTGCATCAGTCAGAGTTTACATCTATGCCTCCTGTCCGGGACGTCCCGTCTAATTCCGTCTAATAGACAGCCAGGATCAGCTAGTCTTATGGCTTCCTCTACATACGGATAAAGTGCTCTTTATATTGCACAGAGCTATAGACTGCAATGAGTGGTTTCAGTTCCCTGATGCCGGTGAAACGGTTAAGATTGAATATGACGCCATGACACTGGATGTGTCGCATGTGCATTGTATTCAGAGCTAGTGGCATAAGTGCTCAATTGTATAAGACAAGTTCCTAGACCTTAGAATATAGGGTTTACAACCTTATCTCCAGCTAGCTCAACCGGCGGATCGTTACTCAGAATATGGGTAGTGTGATGCCAGGTATGTCCATAGCAGTCGAGAGACAAACAAGGGTGTAGCGAGCACTATAAATTCCAATCATGCTCACCCTGCATCGGTGGAAGTAAGAAGCCAGCAAGTTCTGAGGTACGCTCATCTAGGTCTCCCAGGACTGTGAGCAAGAGGGAGACCCCTCTCTCTCTTTTAACAACATCTGGGGCCGTGTGTTGTTGGTAAGAACTTGCATCAGTCGGAGCTTACGTACATACCTATTGTCCGGTACGCTCAGTTCAATTCTTAGCCGGGGACGGCTACTGTTTGGCTTCTTCATCATCTACCAAGCACTCCCGACCGCACCTTGGCTTAGTGACTTAGGATATCTAGTCTGCATCGTCAAGGGGTCCACCTTTTGTGAAGTAAGTTGCACCATCTAGTAACCAAGGAGATGAGGCTTCATTCATCGGGGCGTCTGCAGTAAGAGCCATCTTGGACAAACTGTCCCAGGAGTAGCGGCAGACAAGAAATTCATGACCACTGCTCCTCAGCCCTCTGTAACAGACTTGCTGTCGTAAATTGCGCAGCTCATCGCACTACTCCTGCTAAGGCAGAAACACTCAACGTCAGTCTCAAAACTTGTGCTGTTGAATGGTGTTGGATCGGTCCAATCATCTGCCTGTTCAGATGCCGGTGACCATGATTCTAAACTGATTTAGACAAATGATAGAAGGGATACAGAGGAGGATAACCTTCCCTTTTGGAACAACTCATTGATGATATGCATACGATCCATTATCGTTTTCTTGAACTTGTTCCAGTGAATCACAATGCTGCAAGTAATTGTGAGAAACCGCTAGCGTTGTTAGACGCTGACTTCATCCGGGTGTCACAGGTCTTCAATTATGTAGACGATGCCATATTTATCTTTCTGTGGGAAGAAGTAATACGGTTTCTTATCGGGGAAGATGTGTTGAGAGTTTCTCTGTGTTGAATGAGCAGACTAAGATCTTAGTTGCAGCCTTACCTTCATCATTTCGCTGTTCGCTCAGATTTTATTGAGAAGATAATTTCTTATTCGGAGCGAATTTAGACTCACAGTCTTATGTACTTCAATTTTAAGTACTGTGACACAACGTCTATACGGAAAGGAATTTTGTGGTCGTCGTACCTTTAAAGAATTCTTTCCAGGCCTATTTATCATATATATCTCTGTCTTAACAGATGTTAAGTGGGAGTTATTCTGATGTGATGAAGCCTTGCCTCATCATCTTTAACAATTGACTAGGTGGAAAACTTGCTTCAGGTTGCTTTAGTTTTCCAGACACTAGGTCTTTGATGGTAAGCTTTCATTAATGTATGACTATTCAACAAGAAAGCATTAATACTCAACTCTTTAAGTTGGGGTTTAATCGACCAACACCAGCAGAAAGAGTAAGAAAAGTTGTCCTAGACTAATATCGTCTATAAGGACTCATAGCGAAGGTGTAGGTATTCCTCCTAGATATTACTTTAGGGATTTACTATACAGCCACATGGATAGGGGGTTTAGGTCTGCTTAAGTTTACTGATCAGACACCCCTGAGCTGTGACTCGAGGCTCTTATAGAGCTCGGTCCAACCGATTTCGACTGAACTGGATAATTAAGTTATTTATGATATTCTTTTAGTCGAAAGGCAAGTGTTCGTATGATCGGCGATGCGGCGAGTATAGTTCTTTAGATCACTGGAATAATGATCTAGATGTTTCATGGGATGTATGATAACATACACGTATCCAATTCATTTTCAACAAGCTGGTTCGCCTGTTGTTTCACAGAGTGAATTAGCCTGTTGCTTGGCTCGCTTTTATCTTTTATCACATGTATTAGCAGCGGAAGATTCTATGCGTCGGATGGGGTTGTGCAGAGCGGCTATGAATGTTATTTCGATGGGTTGCTTACGCACACATCCCCTCCAGTTTTTCTTAACTGGAGTGGTAGAGGTTTTTCGATCTAGACATGTTTTGTTTTAACGAACCTTTTTACATAAGGTCAAGTTTCGGCATATATTTAACGTTTTTTCTCAATTATGACGGATGTGAGTTCATATATTGAGTTACAATCCTGAGTCCGATGGTCTCTCTATGTAGGGTTCTTAGGACCCTCGATCTTCGAGTCCACATATTCAGTATTGTTTATGCTACATCACTGAATTTATATATAGTGATCATGTATTTGTAGATGCAGATCAGAGTTTATCAGAAGAGAAGAACGCTTCTTTTGTCATTAATTTCCAATAGAAGAGAATTCCAGTTCATTCTATTGCTAGATGGATTCAATTTGCTATTCGTACTGCTTAGGAAAATGTAAATCCAATCAGCAGTCAATGCTTAAGATATCAGCGCATGAAGTAAAAGTGCTGGCAGCATCTTGGGCTTATTCTAACTGTATGACTTTTACATGATCTTATGTAGGATCGCTTCAGGATAGTTAAGTTTGTGGCGCACAGGAATAATAGTTTCCATCATTTCTGTCACCAGTATTAGGTATTTGAGCACATACTCTTGACGCTCAGCCGTATTTATGGGAATGAATGATAGGATATATGTATGTTTCCTTCAATTCATTTGTTTCTCTTGATTACATTGAGGTTAGGTGTCTGTTATTGAACATTCGCCAGAAGCGTCCCCCATGAGAGGGCCTACTTCTTCTGGGGAAATTCTGTTCTTCACGTCATTCTTCACTCTCAGTAGCATAACAGAGTATGTCAGACGTGAGGGAGCTTGCGGTTACTATATTTTTGCTGTCTGGACCAGCAAATATTAAATAATGTGGGTGAGGAGGTTTCGACATATATTTGAATTCCCCCCCACACTCACACACTGTCGCGTATATATATCTCAATACATACATACTTTGCATTTGGGTCGTTTCGGATGGTGCCCTCATAAGCATGTACACAGTTTTGTTGAATTAGTTTCCGGTGTTTATTTTCTGATTTCTAATATACAAGTGCTGTTTAAATCATCATAATTGCTGCTATTTGAGTTCCAAGGTGATTGCATAACCACTTAGTGGTTTTTTAGATGATTACAGGCTGGATTTTAATGCACTTGTGGTATAGTTATTATGCTATCGCTTTGGTGGACCTTGAAATTATATATTTCGGGGGCGGTCTGTGTTGGAGCCAGCTAATCATACCAACCTCCATTTCTAGATCCTGATCTTGATTTTGTCGGTTCTCAAATCGCATATTCTCAAGTGTTTATAGTTGTTAATACCAAATTGTACACATTGGAGAGTGTTCTTACCGGATTTAATGGTACTTAGGCCACCTGTGAATGATATATCATTGAAGCATGTTTTCTATGCAGAGATTGTTCATCGTATCTCACTTAAAATGTGTATGTTATATTATTATTTCACTGATTTCGTCATACCTGTATATGCTGTCTGCAGTGCATATTTTGTAGCAGATAATGTTGTTTACCAAAATCATCGCTATAGCCTTGGCTTGTGAAGTGGCGTTAAGCACCATTTATTATTCATGAATTAATTCCTGAGTGCCTGATCGATATTTTTTCATATTGTTTCCTGGTACAGCTTATTGATTCCAGAGCTCTCCCCTCTTTCTTTTGAAGATATGTTCAAAAAAAGGGGGGGGGGGGGGGTCATTTTCTCCACTTCCCTGGCTTATTGGGTATGTAACTATGAAGGAAGCTGTTTTGTCTGTACTATTTTTGTAGTATTATTGTATGGCATAGGTTTATGGGCAATTTTCTCTCATTCTCAAATATGCCATCCTAATTTTTAGGGCTTAGACCAGACTAGCCTTAAAAATTTGTGAACTTGTTACATCCTATTTATCATGATTTCGTGTTCAGATTTAGGATTTACATAATTGGGATCCATATGAGGATATGTCTCTTCTATTATGGTATAAAGAGACATACATGTAAATTCTAATTATTATAATTTTCTACATCATGGATTGAAGGATTTGATCTATGTTGATCTACTATTTCGGAAGTTCTAGACCTTCCACCTTTTTACGATTCAGCTAGTCTGGGCCACTGGTATACAGTATAAAAATTTGAAAAAATTTAAAGTAATTTATGTATTTTTTATACTTACCAATGGCCCAGATGGGAATGACCCTCCCATGAGTGGGCAGTACTGGGCACTCATACCTCCCCACTGAATTATTATATTATAATCTTATTACAAAGAATGATGTTGGCACCAGCTTCGGTGACTTCCTGGCATCTGCGCATACGCAGAGGGTAAATGTATGGAGGGCCAGATAGGACTTCTAATTTTCAGTTTTGCATGCATATTTTGGGGATTGGGGGGCAAAATTTGTGTTTGGCCCTAGATATTTTTGGGTTAGCACTAGCTAGTCTGGTCCATTGGTAAGAATAAAAAATATATAAATTACTTTTTTCGTTTTTATTGAAAATATAGCATACAGGGAACAGAAATTAACATATTCCCAATTATCACAATTCTTGTCTTATTTCATAAACCTTTCATAAACATTGAACATTATCCTTTTCATCAAACATAACACACAGACAAGTTAAGCTACAGTGTCATTGACACCTTCATTGAAGATGCCAGACACAAATCAATGATAGTTTTCATGAATCAACACCGGGAGCATGGTGGCTCAGTGGTACATTGTTGGACTTCTATATGCTAGAGGTCCCAATTTCGATCCCCATCTGGGAAGACCCGCATTGTGTCTTTTGGCAAGTCACTTTATCCCGGTTGCCTACATGGGAGCACAATGCCTCTGTGTACTAAAACGTACTGCACGTCGATGGTGCATATGCCTTCAACTGCTGTAGCCTTGCTTGCTCAGAGCTTGAACAGACAATGTTGAGCTGACAGTTGCTCATCGGTGCTCAGTGGTTCTCTCCGGGTACTCAGGCTTCTTCCACCTGTAAAACTATCACGGTCAAGATTAGCCATTGTGCATTGCATGTGACCTTAAACACCAATAAATAATAATTACCTGGAATGAACAGTGTAGCAGGATGTTGGAAATGAATAACGGTGGTTTTGGATGTTCAGGGCTCTAACTTTATAATTTTTATTTAAAATTATTTATGTTTCCCATTTTTGGGATATGCGTCAGAATGTTGTCATTTCTATTTTTACTCCACTGTTGTTTTGTTAGTGTTACTTCCCTTTCTTCTCCTGAACCCTCCTGTCATCCTCCCAAGCTCTTTTGCTTTTTTTTTTATTGAACATCATATTATTAAAATTCTTGGGAGTTTAACTTGTTTTACGGAATGGGTATTCTGTTTATCCCCTGTGTTTACGTCCTGTTCCTTTACTGCTTAAGACATTTTGTATTCTTGCATCTTCTACCAGATGCATTGTGTTTTCTTCCTATGAAGATCTAGTTTTGCATCAGGTGGTTGTTGATTGGTTACTGACTATGGGCCTCTGTTGTGCCTGTTTGTTTGGTTAGTTTCTGGTTTTTCCTCTCGACGTTGTTGTCTGTTCAACAACGTTTTGGATACATATTAATCCAGTGTTTAGTTTAAAACAATTATTGTTTTTTTCTATTTGGTTACATATTATATCTTATTCCGGTAGTTTAGTTTCAATTGTGTAGAGCTTGTCTACACTTAGGCTTTATCGGGATGCCCTTGGACCCATGAGGTTCCCTTGGGGTACTTGGGCTTCATTAAAAAATTTTCGAAAAAATTTATTTAATTTGTCTCGAAAATTTTTGTGATTGTCTATGTTATGTATCCTTGCTATGTTTGTTCTGTAGTATTATTTGGGAGTGTAGCGGACTTACGATTTTGGCTTCATTATTATTGTATCTATTATTATAATTTGGTACTTAGCGTAAGTCCAGGAAGTCTGTCTAGGGTTTACATGCTTGTTTTCTGCCTGTAGTCACTACACTCCTTCTATACTTGTACTATGGGATGCGAACAAGTATCGACCTGTGCGGTGGGCGGTGAAGTTTCGTTGGCAGAACTTTCACCACTGGCTAATACTAGTCTTTCAGTCTCTTTTTCAGAGGAACAAGAACATGGTTATGGTACTTTGACACCTGTCCGTTATGTTCTGTCGTCGTCTCACTCTGATGAGCCCCGATCTGATGAGTAAACAGAGCTAGCTGCCTAGGTGCTCATAATTATTAGCAGAGGATTGAGGTCTCCAGTTAGTTCCTCGACTGGTGAAGCGGTTTCCTTATTGTGGGAGCCCGGATGCTGGGTAGGTCCGTTGCAGTCAAGAATTGTAGACGTGGAGAGAGCGAGCACCTCAAAAACAAAAGCTCACCCAGCGACGATGGCAAAAGGAGAAGAAGCCTGAGAGTTTCTCTGTGGGATGCACGGTGAGATCTAGGGTCAGATCATGAATTGGAGAATCCTCTCTGTCCCGTCAGAGTTGGGGTTGACTGTTTCCGTCACAAGAAACTTCAGTGAATCAGATCAACCGTCCTCTCTAGCAGTTCGGGACACTCCTTCCACACTGCAGCTGGGGTCTGCTGTTGTTATGGCATTCTCTTCTTACATGGAAGAGCATGCAAAACGGGATTAGCCTACAAGTTTCTCAATGGGAAATGCAGCGAGATCTGGGGTCTGATCGTGAGTTGGAGATCTCCATCCCGTGAGCAGCTGCTCTGCAAGCTTCGTTCATGGACCTGCTGTCGCAGATTGCACAGCTTATCTCAGCATCCCAGTAGTCGCAGGTTCAGCCATCAACAGTCTCCAGTAGTGAGCTGTCGGACTGTGCTGGGTTGGTCATTCGGATGGTGTTGACCATGTTTAGCAGATGGAACACTCAGGAGGTAAGAGGGCTATGGAGGACGATTCTCCACCCCACATGGAACAGCACAAGAAGACTGTGAATTTTTGTCTTCATAATTCGGAGTTGTATATTCATTCTCCAAACAGTCATTGGTTTTAACGGACCTAGGAAACAAAGATTTATTCAGGGATGGTCCTTGATGGGTTTTTTAATCATATCCCATTCCAGGTTCTGAATCCAGTCTTCAACCGGAAGTGGTACGCAAAGGGGAATCCTACTCTCTCATTCTCGTAGATTGAACGGATATAATTGGGAAGTTCATTATTGGGATTTACTTGTATACCGGAACGTGGTCGCCTGTTGGTTGGCTCAGAAGCGTATAAGATAACTTTCCATTGGGATTCGATTGGACAAGTTTAAGGTTGTTCATATTATTCAGTATCGCTTTATCACTGATTCCAGGCCACTTTCCTCTTTGTTTTGAAGGTTAATTTCCTTCAAAAAAGAGGTGGGGGGAGATTTCTCCTTACCTCTTCTGGCCTCATAGTAAGTGTGTAACTATGGTTGAAACTGTTATTGTCTATAGATAATACTGATCTTTATGTACAGCCCGTCGCATTGTATATGGCATGTGTCTGTGGGTGTTAGTCTCCAACTCATGAACACGCCATTCCTAATTTTAAGTGTCTTATTCTGGGCTAGCCTTACAATTGGAGGCTCATTGCACACAATTGGCATAATCATTTATGCAAAGTAATAAGGATTCACTTGGATATTTCTCCTTTATCTTGGTGGTATATCCTTCTCTATTGTTGTATAGAGAGGGATATATGTAATTCCTCATATTTTAATCTCCTGTTCTCCTTTGGGAGTCCTCGAGCAGGTTTAGGAACTGAAATTTAGTCTGCTAATCCTTGAAGTCCTAGGCCCTCCAGCCATTTGACTATTCAGCTAAGTCTGGGCCATTGATTCTAGTATGAAAATAAGATAAATTTAAAGTAATTTGTATATTTTTTATACTTACCAATGGCCCAGATGGGATGGCCCTCCCAGGAGTGGGCTGAGTTATAACATTAGTAGGCACAACTAGAAAGAATGATGCTTGGCGCCAATTCTGGTCTCTTCCTGGGTACTGTGCATGTGCAAGTACTAAAAGTATGGAGGGCCAGATACGACTTTTAATTTTCTGTATTGTATGCAAATTTTGGGGATGGGGGTTCAAAATTTGTGTTTGGCCCTTGATATTATTGAGGTTGCACCAGCTAAGTCTGGGCCTTTGGCAAGCATAAAAAAATATACAAAATACTTTAAATTTATCATTTTCACCGATAAGCATAGATCGCTGCCATGGCAGTTTGAAGACAAGAGTACACTCTCAGTCTTACGGGATGTTGTAGTTCCCAAACCAAAATGATGTGCTTATCTGCTTGCTAGTGACTAGCTAGTGCATGGTTCCATAACGAACTATTGCGTGCTAACTGCTAGCTCGCACTAAGCATGCGACTAGCTCACAACAAGCGTGTGACTAGCTCGCAACAAGCATGTAACTAGCTCACAATAAGCATACTCTAACTCGCCTCAAGCACGCACTAGCTCGCAACAAGCGCGCGACTAGCTCACAACAAGTACACGACTAGCTTGCAATAAGCATATGACTAGCTCGCAACAAGCAAACACTAGCTCGCAACAAGCACGCGACTAGTTTGCAATAAGCATGCTATTGCTCGCAACAAGCATGCACTAGCTCGCAACAAGCATCCACTAGCTCGCAACAAGCGTGCGACTTGCTCGCAATAAGCATGCACAAGCTCGCAATAAGCACTCACTAGCTCACAAAAGTCACTCAAAATCCATCAAAATGCATTTTGGAGCAAGAATAGTTTTTTGCCTATTTGACTCCCAGTGGGAGGTGTGGGTGGAGGGTGAGTGGTCATGAGGTATTTTTTTTTTGTGCATAAAATCACCATTAGTTCTTCAAAATACTTTTTGGAGCCCAAAAGTTTGTTAGGCCTAACTGAACCTCAGAAGTGGGTGTAGGCAGGTTATAGGGGTACGTTTTTTTTTTTTTTTTTTTTTTTTTGAATAAAATCACTCTAAGGCCTTCAAAATTTGAAAAAAAATTAGTCATGCCATTTAACCAAAGTTATTGTCTGGAAACCACAAAATTTACAAATTTGAAATCATTCAAGGGGAATAACTCGAGAATGGTAAATTTGATTATGGTCAAAAGTGAACTTAAGCTGTATTTTGTGATCAAAAACAAGTTCTGCAAATTTGAAAAGTATCAGTCGTGCCATACTTAGTTATCATCTGGAAAGCACAAAATTCACGAATTTGCAATCATATTAAACGGGGAATAACTATGGAATGATGTATGCGATTATAGTCAAACATGAGCTGTGCCTTGTAATCGAAAACAAAATCTGAGAATTTGAAACAAATCGGTCATGGCAAACTCAAGTTATTGTAAGGAAACCACAAAATTCACAACTTCACAATTATTCAAGAATAACTCTGGAACGGTACGCACGATTATGGTCAAAAGTGAACTTAAGCTACATGTTGTGAGCAAAAACAAATCCTGAAAATTAGAAAGCAATCGGCCAGGGCAAACTAAAGTTCTCATCCAGAAAACAAAAATGGATGGACAGACAGATGGACAGATGGGTGCACATACTAATGACAAATTATGTGGCTAGGAATTATTAAAACAGGATACTAATGTAGCTAATAGCTGTTATTTGGATAGCCACATAACAGACCATCAAATTCTATGGTGGGGTTTAGAGATGAGGGTAAAGAATAGGGTTAGGGTATTCTAGTGAGGGATTTAAAGTTGGGTGGGATGGGGTTAGAGTCAGTAAAGGGTAGGGTTAGGGTTTGCTACCATTCCAATTGAAAAGCATGACTCTGGGATTTAGGGTTGTGGGGTGGAGATAGGGTCAGTAAAGGGTAGGGTTAGAGTTAGTCGCATAAGTATCCATTTGATGGAATGGATGGATGGACAGAGAATGCCATACTATAATACATTTTATATTTTTATACTGTACCAATGACCCAGACTTAGCTGGTGCAAACTCCATTAAATTCAGGGCCAAACACAAATTTTGCCCCCCCCCCCCCCCAATCCCCAAAATTTGCATCAAAAACCGAAAATTAGATGTCCTAGTAGGTCCTCCATACTTTTTCTCCACTGCGCATGCGCAGTGTCAAGGAGGTCTCGAAATTGCCGCCAAAATGTTATTCTTTGTTTGGCCCTGAAATCAGTGTCACCTCACTGATATTTGTGCTGTAAATCTCAGTTTTAATGATGCCAGACACATAATTATGAGAGAAATGGTGGATATGAAGAGGATATAGGATGAGGAGAGGAAAAACAGTGGTTTCAGCTGTTCAGGGCTGTAACTTATAATTATTTTACAAAATTATTTCATGTTGCCTATTTTCGAGGCATGGCCCTGTTCTTGTCATTCTTGCTATGAATGTTCCATTGTTTGATCAGTGTTTCCTCTCTCCCTTTCCTTCATTCCCCTCTAGCTATTCTCCCATGCTTTAGGCTTATTTTTGTAATGTTTATTACTAAAATTTCTTGGGAGTTTTGGCTTGGAAACAGAATTATTTTCTGTTTTTTCCCCATGTTTATGTCCTCACCTTTGGGTGTTTAGGCATTTTGGTCTGCATCTACCATCTGATGCTCTGCGGTTTCTTCTTGGGAAGGCTCTGTTTAGCATCAGATAGTGTTTAAAATAGTCACTGATTTCGGGCCATGGTTGTCAGTGCCTGGAGTCATCTTTCTGGTTTGTTTACACTTTTTGTTTATGTCGACAACAGTTACTTTTGATAGTGATTTCTTGTCTTCTACCTACTTTAATTCATAGTAAGATACATGAATATTGTCCGTAAGTGTTACATTAATTTTTCCAAATGATTTAAAATTTTTGTCCACACTTAGGCTTTTTTGGATCCATTTGGGCTCAGGGTTCCCTTTGGGAACTTGAGCTCTTCTGAAAAAAATTTTTCCAAATTTTTTCTTTTTGAATTATTTTTTCGTATTATTATAATGGATTATTATATTATGTATCTTTGTTTTCAAGGCTTATTGCAAGAACTATGACTGTTTATTTTCACTATGAAAGATTATTGTTCAAATTGTAATGGAAGGAAATCTTTCTCTGATTCTCATGATTTCTGTATTAATTGTAGTCAATGTACTCGCACTAATCCTTGTTCAGTGTGTATCAATTGGGATGACAAACGTTGGACACGTGTGTCACGGTATGTTGTTAGCGGGGAGTGGACCATGCCGGTCCTCTCGCCGCAGGGTCACTCTAGTTTTTCACTCTTTTTTTTCAGAGGAACAAGAACAGGGTGATGTTTCCGTAATGTCGTCTAAAAGTTCATTTCCATCGTCACAGTCTAGAGAAGAGCTAGCGGCTAAAGTTCTCATGGATATACAGCAATTGCCTAAGAGGCCCCAAGTAGGGTCGACGGCGTTGATGTCTACATCCGCTAGCTTGCCCGGTGTCGCGTCCATTCACCGAATGCGTCAGCACCCGGGTTTGTCCGTTGTGGTCCAGGAAGGAATTTCGGGTGTTGCGAGCACTATAAACTTACCACAGGCACACCCAGTGACGACGGAACTCGGGATAGGACGGAAGAAGCCTTTGGGTTCAGTTCCTAGCTTGTCCAGCTCCGCACGGGCTGCGAGCAAGAGAGGTCCTTCTCACTCTCGTACAACAACATTGCGGTCTGGATGTTGTGGTACATAACGTTCCTCAGTCAGAGCTTATGTCCACCCCTCGGGACGCTCCGGTGTATAGACAGTCTGGCAAGACTGTTTCCTTGGCTTCTTCGTCCTCACGACAGCGCACTCGACCGCATCTTGGCTACGTGACCGCTGATATCCAGCCAGCATCGCCGTCCAGAGATTCCTCGACAGCCAGGTCACGCCATCCGGTAGCCAAGGATACGAGGCCTTCTTCTTCCGGACATTTCCATAAAAGGAGTATGCAGGAGTCAATGTCCACGGAGCTTCCAGCGGCAAAATCCTGTAAGATCGCAGCTCCGCAGGCCTCGTTAACGGTCATGCTATCGCAGATAGCACAGATCATAGCAGCATCCCAGCAGCCGGCAGAAGCTCTGTCGGAGCAAGATTTAGCTGATGATGCTGGGTCGGTTCGTTCCGCAGCTGGATCTGGGGCGGACGACCGAGACGTTCATGAGGTCCGGTAGGATGGAGAAAGGGATACTGACGAGTTGGAATTTTCCCTTTTGGAACAACATGAAATCGCTGTCGAGTTAATCCAGCATTTCCTTCCTGAAGTTGTTCCGGCAGACCAGGATGCTGCGCAGCTGGATAGAAGGCTTATAGTGCCACTGGACAGCGATTTTTTCAATCGGTTTAGGGACTCCATCCCTGAGTTTCCGTCTCAGTTCAGGAATGTCTCACAGACATTCAAGCTTTTGAATGATGCTATCCAAAACGGGCAAGTCAGCCTTTCTTATGGCAAATGCTCTTAATTGCTTTTCATCAATTCAAGAAATAGGTTTGAAACGGCAGGACAGAGCATTTCAGAGAGTTCCTCTGCGTCTAGACGACCAGGCTGAAGACTTTGAATTATCCATGCCGTCGTCTATGTCTATTCAAAGCTCTACATTGGAAACGACAATTTCGTCTAACAGAGCAAATTTAGACACACTTTCGTTCGCAGATCACCTTACCATAGCATTGTCATTACGCCTTGAAGGACAAGAATTTCAGGACGTACAAACTTCCTTGAGAGTTCTGTTGAGGGCTATTGCTTTTTCCATGTATAACTCCGCCCTTTCAGTGGCTAATCTGGAGTTGGTTAGACATGACGGAGCCCTAGCTACGTCCACGAGAGTGGACAGTAAGGTGAAAAACTCTCTTAGAGTCGCTCCGGTCTCCGGAGAACTTCTCTTTGACGGCAAGCTTTCTGCTATTTATGATCAATTAACTAAGAAAGCTTCAGACTCTCTGCTATTTAAGTCCGCTTCTAAAAAGTCGGAATCAGTGGAGAAGAGTAGGCCAGGAACATCTGGGACAGGTACATCCAGGGAAAGTTCCTACAGAGGTTCGTACGCATCCTCTAGGCCTTATTCTAGAGACCGTCAAGGCAGCAACTCTAGTAGGGGCCGTAATAACAGGTCAGACGGCCCTAGGTCGACGGCACGAGGTGCGGGCCGTGGAGGACGTGGTTTCTCCTTCCGCAAGCCTCGCAGGTCCAGGAGGTGATGGTGTAGACCTCTGTCATGTTCCAGTGGGCAGAAGGTTGTCAAGATTCCTGGAAAATTGGGAATTTATTACGGAGGACCCTTGGGTTCGAAGGGTTATAGCGGAAGGACTGAAACTGTCCTTCAAAGGAAAACCTCCCTTAACTCGAAGTCCAAGATGGACTCAACTTCCGTCAAATCTGCAAAAAAGAGACTCGCTTCTTTCAGAAGTCCAGTCTCTCTTACTGAAGAACGCGATAGAGGTCGTAGAAAACCAGGAATCTCCAGGTTTCTACAGACATCTTTTTTCTGGTTCCGAAACCAGATGGATCGTTCCATCTAGTAATAGATTTAAGCTGGATAAACAAGCCGATTGTGGCTCCAAAATTTTATATGGAGACCATTCGATCGGTCAGAGCGAGCATTCGAGTGAACGACTATGCATAGATCTCAAGGATGCGTACTTTCATGTCATGGTACATCCGGCATTCAGAAAGTATCTTCGTTTCGCTGTCCTAGGTGTCATATATCAGTTCCATGTGATGTGCTTCGGTCTGAATCTAGCGCCCTGGGCTTTCATTCGAATAATGAACTCGGTAATGACTTACTTCTGAGCTCATTCATCTGCAGTAAAGTTGGCCTACCTGGACGATATTCTTCAAAAGTATGGCAATGAGTTAACGCTTCAGAATGATATGCAGAATCTGCTTCTATTGCTCCGACATCTCGGTTCCATAGTAAACGAGCAGAAGTCGGATCTGGTAAAGGTCCAAGTCATTCACCCACCTGGGTATGATCTTCGAGACACACAACAATCTCATTCATCTGCCATTAACCAGAGCGAAGTTAGTCAGTTGTTACGCTCGCTATTGTCTAAACTCAGAGAAGGTTACAGCAAGAGAATTCATGAGACTGATAGGTCTGTGCGGAGCGGCTGTGGATCTCATTCCAATGGGGCGGCTATGCACTCATCCTCTCCAACTCTTTCTGACTCCGAATTGGAAGGTGAAGACTCATTCGCTCGATACGGACATCCTCTTGTGAAGCCAAGTGAAACAAGAGATTCAGACTTGGGCAGACATTTAGTGGTTAACTCAGGGAATTCCACTGCAGTTGCCAGATCCGAGTTTTACTATTATGACGGATGCCAGTCAAACAGGTTGAGGCGCGACACTATGCCCTTCGGACTCGAGGTGCCAGGGTCTTTGGGATCCACAGTTTTTAAGTAAGCACATAAATATCAAAGAAATGATGTCAATTTGGCTTGCGTTGCATCATTGGATGGACGTTATTCAGAATGCATATGTCCAAATTTTATCCAACAATACGACAGTGGTAGCATATATTCGGAATCAGGGAGGCACTCATTCCATTCCGTTGTTCAAGCTAATGGAAAGAATCCTTCTGTTTGTTCTAGAACATCAGGTTCTCCTATCGGTCCGTCATATTCCGGGTCGTCTGAATGTGTTAGCAGACTCCCTTTCACGGAGGGGGTCGCCTGTTGCCGTGGGAGTGGACTCTCAACAATCAGGTATTCAATCAGATTTGCTACCAATGGGAGCGACCAATGATAGATTTGTTTGCGACGCATCTCAACAATCAGTTGCAGATGTATGTGTCCCCATGTCCGGATCCTCTAGCATTTGCGGTAGACGCTTTATTGATCTCGTGGGATGGGATAATAGGATATGCGTATCCTCCAGCACCATTGATTCAGCAGATATTGCTCAAGATAAAGCAATCCCAATGCAAGATTCTGTTGGTAGCATCTCTGTCACCACAGAGACTATGGATAAATCTACTCAGGTGTCTGTTGTGGGACATGCCGCAGAAGCTTCCTCCATGGGAGGATCTTCTGTCGCAGGGGAAATCGCACACTCTTCACCACAATCCGCAAGGTCTCAACGTATTTCCATTGTGCAGTCCTTCTTGCACAGCAAACGTTTTACAGGACGAGAAGTGGATGCGATTTATAACTGCAGGGGGACCTCCTCTTCGCTAAATTATGCTGCTAAATGGAAGGTCTTTCGTCAGTGGTGTTGGGATCACTCTGTGGATATATATGATCCCTCCATTCCTGACATTGCAAATTTTCTGGTCTATTTGTTTGATGAGACCAAACTGCAGCCTGTTACTATCAAGGTTATAGGTCTATGTTATCTGATACCTATGCACACCATGATACATTAATGATTGGATCTAATGTCTCTTTATCTAAATTAGTAAGAAACTTTTCGATAAATAGACCTAGAACCCTTAGATTAATTCCGAAGTGGAATTTAGCATGGGTTCTTCTTAAGCTAAAGGAAGCACCTTTTGAGCCTCTTGACACAGTGGACTTCAAATTCTTAAAATATAAGACAGCTTTTCTCTTAGCCTTCTCTTCTGCTAGAAGAGTTAGCGAGCTTCATGCATTATCATGCATTATCTGTGGATGATTCTCACTATCGTAGTGTCAGTAATACTATTACCATTACTACTAATATTGGATTTTTGGCTAAGAATCAGGCTCCTAATAAGTATCCTGAACCTATTGTTGTTAAGGCCCTTCCATCTTCTGATGGGCGTAGGCCTTTACTCTGTCCTGTTAGAGCAATACGTGTTTATAAACGTAGGTCTGAGTTCATTAGAAAGGGTCGTAAGCGTTTCTTTTTGTCTTTGATGCCTAATAGAAAGAACATTATGGTTCATTCTATTGCTAGATGGATTCGATTAACTATACATACTGCCTATGAAAAGTTATCTTCATCTCAGCAGTCTGGGCTTAAGATTTCGTCTCATGAAGTAAGAGCTCTATCAGCATCTTGGGCTTATGCTAATAGTGTTGCTATTACAGATTTAATGAAGGCTGCATATTGGTCTCAGCCTTCCACTTTCCCGAATTTTTATCTTAGAAATATTGAGTCCATTGCTGGAGATCTTCATTGTTTAGGTCAGTTATCAGTTGCTCAGAATATTGTCCACTAAACAGTTGCAACTATAGTTATGTAGGCTTTCTGTTTCGGCAGTAACTCTGTCCTGCTGCCCTCTTCGCTCTGGGGTATTCGACCCAGGGCAAGGGGAAAGGGGGGGGGGGGTTGTTCCCTTAGGTCACCTGCTTTATAGTGAAAAGCAAGGGAATACCTCCCCCAGTGTCAGTAATTCCGAGTCGGTACCGGGATAGTTTTAAAGTGTAAAGCTAATGTTTACTCATTTCATGTAATATTTTTAAAGTGTAGCTCGGTGTGAAGCATTTGTATATGTCACATGTCAAACGAGCGTTAATATACAATCCTTGGACACTTTTAATGAGTATAAAGAGTCTCATTTCTCTGGACTGCCTTTATTTATTGGTTTACCTTTAAAAATAATTAGTATAAAGGCTTATACTGGATATTAATAGAGATCATTGATGTTATTGTGCTCAATTACGGAATGGTATTGTGTCTTTCTTCTTTGATAAGAATAAGAAAGATACATGTAAATCCTGTCTCTCCTTTTCTCCTTGAGGGAATAATTCTGTCATATGTAATTGAGCCTATTGGATTTTCCTTTATGTCCTAGGCCCTCCAGCCTTTTTACTATTCAGCTAAGTCTGGGTCATTGGTACAGTATAAAAATGTTAAAAAATTTATAGTAATTTGTATATTTTTTATACTTACCAATGACCCAGACGGGGATGGCCCTCCCAGGAGTTGGGAACTCTTGCCTCCCCGCTGTGTACATAACACTTACCAGGCACTGGTTGTAAGAATGACATTCTGGTGCTAATTTCGAGACCTCCTTGACACTGCGCATGCGCAGTGGAGAAAAAGTATGGAGGACCTACTGGGACATCTAATTTTCGGTTTTTGATTCAAATTTTTGGGATTGGGTGGGGGGGGGGTAACATTTGTGTTTGGCCCTGAATTTAATAGAGTTTGCACCAGCTAAGTCTGGGTCATTGGTAAGTATAAAAAATATATAAATTACTATAAATTTTTTAACTTTTTAAACATGCTTATGAAAGATACTAACTAGTTAAACTTTTTGTCATTCTAAAAATTTAAATTAACACTGAAACAGAGATAAATATGCAAATTAGGTCTTTAGCTTGTATTTAGCCAATTTAGCATAAAAAAAGCTAGTGTCCCATGGCAGAAAGGTCACAATTCAGCTGGGTTCCAGAGTCCATTCATCACTAAGTTACTGTTGAAAGAGATTTTTTAGTCATCTGGTGGTAAATGTTTTAGCCAAACTTAAGCTTAAGTTAAATACAGGGTATCCACCAGGGGTTGGGGAATGAGTCCATGGTGCAGCCTGTTGTCGGAAAATTTTGATATCCAGGGTCCCAAAACCCCCCATTTCGATGCATCTGAGTGTTTAGCAGTCGTATTTCACCTAAATTTTTGGACCTCAAGAAGTATTTAAAATTATGTATCGAAATAAAATTTGCAGCATTCCAATTGAAACAATAAAAAATCTGAACATACCTGTTATGATGGTGTACAACACCAACAATATGTATAATACTGCTTTTAATATGGGAGAACTGGTGATTTGTTTACAATAATGGCAAACCATAACTGAGATTACAATGAATTAAATATCCTGTGATACATGTGCTTTGGCATAACTAAACGATAACTCAAATAACAGTACCAACTGGTAGAAGCAATGTGTCCTTTTGATGTACTCCGTGCCCACCTAGTGGAAACCCTGCTAAATAGCTATGTATTTAAACTGATGTTTTAGTCATTAGCTGATGCTGGAAATGAGTTACTGATTAGTTAGGGCATAAAAGTAACAGTTGCAGTGCCCCTGGCCACAATGCATTGACCTAATGGCCCAGAAAGCAGTCCCAATCATTGCTCATGATAGACAACATTCATATGGAATACAAAAGTTCTACATCTGACATACTAGAGTTCACAGAAATAAGTGGGATGGATGGACTGATGAACAGAAGGATATACAAAGTTGCTGCTACATACCACCCCCCCCCCCCTCCACTTATTTCATAATTAGGAAGGAAGTGCACAGAAAGTGTAGCTGCAGGAGTGTAGGCTGGTGAATGTAGCTTCATTGTACCAGTTCACTGCTGCGGGAGTGTACTAGAATATTTATGTCACCTGTAGAGGCATATAATACAACACAACTACCTCAGAAAAAGGAGACCTAAGAACATATCTGAAAATTATAATGGATCATACTTACATTTTTTACTAATTTATCATTTGAAATTCTCCTTCATCCATTTCTGAATAACTGGCACAATAATTAAGTGTAGCTTTTACTTTTTTGTGCTATGAACAGAAAATCCATTGTCGTTGAAAACTGCTCATCTCAGATTTCCCTCCATGTTTCAAAATACTGTGATGTCACAGATATTTAAAATAAGCCAATGAAATTTTAGCAGGTTTTAGGTCAGTGCAAGTATGTATTTGCACACTTGGGCGAGCTAGTCACACACTTGTGCGAGCTAGTCGTGTGCTTCTGCGAGCTAGTCTGGCTTCTGCGAGCTAGTCGCATGCTGCTGTGAGCTAGTGTGTGCTTCTGTGAGCTAGTTGTGTGCTTCTGCGAGCAAGTTGCATGCCATAAGCATACATTAAGCACCCCAATGTGGACATTCTGATCACAGAATACTCTGCGTGCTCCCTGTGTGCTAGTCACGAGCTAACTGTGCGCTTATTTGCTAGTAACTAGCTAGGCACTCGCTTGTTCAAGGGTGCAGAAATTGCACGAACGACCGTTTCGTTCGTGCATTGTTCGTGCAAACTGCAATTGGCAAAACCATGTTTCCGTTCTTCTTCAAATTTGGCCTACCCACTTTGATGTGCCCGGAAATAAATCATGCATGTTGTTATTTGCATTCAATAAAAAGTGTCTGCATTTACATGATTTTAATGAAATAAAAATTCTCCAAGTTCGGGTGTTTCGTTATTATTTATCAGTTAAAAGCAATGTGCATCGACCACCGTCGGATTGAGTAGACAAGCTGAGACTGGGTTTCATTGTTTTTCGAAGTAGCTGGGTTGTCATGACAAATAAACATGTAATCTAATTTCACACGATACGCATCGCCGATTGGTCAATAGGTATAGACTATTTCTACAATCGTGTTTTGCGATCCACATAAAAGTGGTTATCAGTGAAAACATGATTGTATAAACAGAATATACCCGGCTTTTATAGTAAATAAAAATCACGTGTACCGCGAATTTTCAAAATGGCAAATAAGCAAGAGTCTGTGAACGAAAATACTTTTAAAAAGTGGTCAAGTTCCGAACTATTTTTAAATGATCTCAATGAGAACGGGAAAATTGAAAACTTACGTTCTACAATATTCAGCGAAATGTGGGATTATATACAGAAGGAAGCAAAATTAAGAGGGTTGAAAGGCAGTGCCCTGAACAATGTGAAAACGTACATTGACGGCGTGAATTATGTGCATCGCGCAAATGTTTGTCAATTTCAAAGCTTGTTTAAAAAATAAAATTTCCAAGTTAATACATGTAACAATCATGAAAATTTGAAATATGCTGTTTAAAAAAGGTGATTTTGGTGACCAAAAAATAAAGTGAATTTTCAGCCCCAAAGCCACCAGAAGGCTTCATTTGATAACACATTTCAAAATTTTTCTGGGGGTAGAACCCCCCCCCCCCCCCGCAGACTCCCCTAATCTGCTTGTGCCTTTGGCACTCGCTGTAGATGCCTTCGGCAAATACAATGGGTTATGCCAAAAAAATTGGGTTATGCAGAAAAGAATTTGCATAACCGGTTTTCAGGTTATGCTAAATTTGAATTTCTGCACCCCTGTTGTTGCAAGCTTGCATTTTGGTTTGGGTTATTTGTTTCATTCAAATCAATATTAGGGCTTCCAGCTCTCTACCAGTTAATTAAATATAGCAAATATAGAAAATCCTAAATTTTTCTTTTTCACAGATTTGGCCACAAGGAGAATATCCACTCACTCCTGTTGGCAGAATGGTATTGAATAGGAATCCCCAAAATTACTTTGCAGAGATAGAGCAGATAGCATTTTTGCCAGTACGTATGATTCCAGGTATTGAACCTAGCTCTGGCATGATATTACAGGTGAGTAGATATTTCACTTACGTGAAGCATTTTTTTACAGCTGGTTTGTCGTTTTTATGTGCTTACTTATACCTGCATTATGTAAGAGGTATGTCATCACAGAATCTTTTGACTCGTTCTTCCGTAAGCTTTAAAGCCTCAGGTTTATTTTTAGCTTAACTTGACAAAGTCAAGATGAGCTATTGCTATCACGCTCATGGAAGTATGTTAGTGAGTCTGTTCACATCTTCCTTTGGCACAGGCTACATACACCCTGTAGTTCTTGTCTGATCATCACAAAATTTCACTTGCAGGTTTGTGGTCATGTCTAGATGAGAACGTCCCCTTTTGGTTGCGATCAGTCAGCCGTGATGGCTGCCCAAGGCCAAAACATGAAAACCTTTAGCACAGTCTACAGGTCGTATTTATGAAGGGATATCATTGTAACTTGGTAAGATGACTCTTTTATGTCTAGATGAGAACATCCCCTTGTGGTCTTGATCTGTCCACCTTGACGGCTGCCCATTTAGCACAGTTTACAGGTCATATTTACTATTGAGGGATTTTATTGTAACCTGTCAACCATGACGGCGACCCGAATCCAAAACAAAAAAACCTTTAGCACTGTCTACAGTTCATATTCATGGAGGAATTTCATTGTAACTTGGTAGGATGACTCCAGATCATGTCTAGATGAGAACGTCCCCTTTCGGTCACGATCATTCAACCATGACGGCTGTCCGAGCCTAACACCTGAAAACCTTAATACAGACTACAGGTCATATTTGGGCCGTGAGTTGCGGAAAGGGACCTTAGGGGTCAAAAATTCGAAATTGAGTTAGAGTTACATCTCTACTCTCCTGAAATCGAGGATTCCAAGAAAGTTTACTTCTGACATTTATAAATGGGTCAACACGACGTGTAAGGTGGGATGTCCAAGAGCCCCATAACTTGAATCGACCATTTGACGTTTCAACGTAATACTTACACGATGCGTATGTGCAACGTTATCTCTCGTGAAAATGTGAACGATTAGCGAACAGTAACAAGTTATTTCTTTTTAAAAAAAATGCAATATTTAAGAGTGAAGGAAGATAACAAATTACCACCTGAGCTTTATTACCTTTAATTCACTGTGGATATGGTTTAATTCATGGTGTGAGAGGAGCAAACTGCAAAGAAAGTTTTGAAAAAGATTTGTTTCCCCGAGCTGTCAGGTTTTTCATTTTTGTTTATTTCTTGTTCATTTTTTTTGTTTTTGTTTTTTGTTTGTTTTTTGTTGGGGGAGGGGGTTGGGGTCAGGGGGTGATGCGTTTTGCATGTTTTCGGCTGCTTTCCATGCATCGGAAAATTGAATAAAGAAAATCCGTTAACACACGACCCTCCTCACCAATATAACTAGTAGGCTGAAAACAGACAATAATAACAACAAAAAACAAAAACAAAAAAAAAAAAGCAGAAGAAGAAGAAACTGGACCAACAGAAATTTTACAGTGCCATCTCCAATAATGGCAACAATATGGACCAATGTACACAACGTTGCAAAGGCATCAGAGCACGGACGACAATTTTTTTAACACGGAATCTAGCCTACTATCCATCCACATGCGCATAGGCATATTCTCGGACCACTGTAAAAATTATTAAACAAATACAGGCTGGGTTTTTGTTTATTTTTTGCTAAATATTAATGTGTTGCCCATTAATTTTAAATTGTTATTTTCTCTTATTTTTTGTCCCCTAACAAGCTTTGGATTAATTGATATTCACAAGACAAAGACATGATTTCTGAGTGTCATTTATGCAAAGCACGTATTTCGGTTTGGAATTTAAACACCAAAATGCTTACTAAATTTTGTATTCAATTTCTAAGCGCCTCTGAAGTGCAAGGATTACATACAAAAGTGTTTTTTCTCTTCATTTTGTGTCCAATTCCGGAACGTGTAAAGATGTTCAGTTGCTCCAAAACACAACTTAGTGTGGAATTTCTAAATGCATTTAGTTGTGGTGAAGCGTAACTCTAAAATGCGTCTCAATTTTAAACATAACATTGAAACATGTTTGGGTTTGAACATGTAGGCCCTATATAATTCGTGGAGCGGGCCATCAAACTGAACAATTTCAATTTTAAAACGTCTTGAAATCAAATGTAGATTCAGCCAAGACCTATGTGAGTTTCCTTCGAAAGTTGCCTGATTGTCATTAGTCTCAATCTTTGCCGGGATGAGTTATCAAGCTCAGTGTGTTTGGCCGCATGTTGGGGTATGTGTGTTGGTGATATCAAACTCATCAATATCAATCTCAAAACTTCTTCCCATGGGACGCCCAGGATATAAAAAACTGCATGTCCACTGATGTAGATTGTTTCCTCCACCTGTCTCCATTGGTAAAATAGGACTTGGTAACCAACACCGCTGGGTGCCATCCCTCAGTAAGTGGGAAACATCGGCATAAATGATTGGCAAGACTTCACTTTATAGTTATGTTGAGTCATGATATAGCCTTGATGCTGGCACAATAAATAAATACATAAATCGCAAATTGTATTTAAATCAAAGTTAGGTTCAGCTAATGGCCCGTATGAGCCTTCTATACAAGAAACCTAAAAAGGTGACTGATAAAAACTGTCACAAGTTTTACTCCTTTTGTCGGGAGAGGCTGCTATAGGCCACAAATAGGTCATACATCCCTTTATTCGATGAGAAAAACTGAAACAAATTTTCCTAGAGCAGTCAGGTAACCTTAGGACCGTATTTAAGAATGGGCAAACTGGGCGGAAGCACAGGGCCCCACATTTGAAGGGCCCCACATTTCTGAATCCGTCCCTTGGTAACCTGACGTCTCTGGACAGGTTTTGGGTTTTTTTTTTCACTGACATTGATGCGAAAGTTAGAAACAATGTGTGAGAATGAGCAATGGCGTATCTCATCTTGGTGACAACATTTCTTCTATTAATTTCCCAGTATCAAGCAATAAATTACATGTAGTAGGAAAAAAATTGGAGGCGTTATGATTTTTCAGTAAGCGTATTTGTCGGATGCTCTAAACACGAATCTGGAAGTAGATCGAGGGGTCAGAATCAACCACTACATGCATACATGCACAGAGAGGCGCTTGTAATATTTTGTTGCCTACGTAAAACGTTGGCTGACAAACGCCATCATTTTCTTTGAAATGAAATGGCGTGAAAAGAAATCTTGAAGACAACATAATTTTAGGCACATCACAAAAATTTATTTATTTGATCTTCCATTAACAAGTTATCTTGAAGTACATAGTACTGTAAGATTGTCTTCCCAATTCTAAATTTTGTTGCCATTCAGTACTTTTCGACAGCACTATTAACACGTTTTGCAGAATCACAATTCAGATGAACAGTCGAAACTCGAAGTTTACGGGACCGACTGATAACTTCGACTTATCCCGGTCTTCGAGATATGCACTTCAGATGTATTTGAGGAATTTGGAAGCCTTGAACACAAGAACACAGAAACTTGTAGGCCTAATCTGGACAAAGGAACCACCTCCACACCTCCCAGAAAATATAGAACAGCGACGGTCTATATTTCCTGGGAGGGGGATTGCTAGCCCCTGATTGCTAGGACTGATAGCCAACTTCGAGTTATCTCATATATTCGAATCATCCGATTTCGAGTTATCGATTGCCGACTGTAGTTTTTAGTTTTTCAAGACAACTCCCATTCCCAACCACCTCTCACTCCTGCCAGGAGAAAAGGGATCAGCGAACAAGACACGCAAAAAACCAAACAGGCAAACAAAAACAATACTGTGCAAAAATACGTTATTTTACATGATAACGTGGTAAGTATTGTTTTTGTCTCTCGGTATTCCCGGGGGTGGGGTGGAGGGAGGGAGGGAGTGGATCAGTTGTAAAAAATAAATAAATAAAAAACAATTTGTTGGGGGAGGTGGGCGGATAAAAATTGCAAGACACATGGTCCCGGGGAGATGGGGTCCGCAGAGACCGAAGCTTTTCAAATCTACTTTTTTACATTCAGTTTGAGCATTTTCATGCATGTCATTAGTGGTCACTTAAGAACATGACGGCTTCATTTGCTTTGAAACATATTTTTTTAAAGGTTGTCATAAATCAAAATTAAAAAAAAATAACTTTCAAAGCAAATAAAACCTGTATCTTTTACATATCATATCATGTTCTTAAGTGACCACCAAAGATATAACAATGCTCAAAGGTCTTTTATCAGCGAAATAAATGTGGAAAAATAATGATTCGGCTTCGGAAGGGGGGCCGCACCCCACGGGGCCTAGTGTCTTGCAAATGTTTTTCTGACTCCACCAGGGGTTATTCCAAGGGCTAAATTTTGGGCCTCGTGTATTTTTGTTTACAGCTCACGCCACCCCTCCCCCCGCCTCCTATGAGGACTGGAAAAAAATTGAAGGTTTTTTTTTTTTTAACTTTCTAGTTCTTTGAAACGCAAATCCCTTCTTAAAATGAGTTTAGGAAAATGGTATACATTATTGGTCCCAGCAACAATTACCAGAACCGAGAAATGTTTCTCGAACAGCTTCGCAGGAAAGTTTTGAAAGATACTTGAATTTTGTCATTTTTTAAAATTTTGTTAAATAAATATAATTGAGTTGCATCATGATCACAAAATTAATAAGGCTCCAATTGAAAGAAAAACTGGCACAATTGTGAGCTACCTAAGTTAACCAGTAGCAGGGCTGGTGCTAGAAAATCTTGCATGGAGGGGGGGGGGGGGACAAGTAGGGGACATGATATGCTCCCCATGGGGGAGAGGGTGGGGTGGGGAGAGTGCATATCAACAATTTTTAAGGCAGGTGCAATCCTTGAAGATTTATTGGAGGATTTTATTTTTATTTTTATTGATTTATTTATTTGTTTATTATTATTTTTTTTTGGGGGGGGGGTGGGGTGAGGTGATTCAATTTTTCTCAAGCTCCCAGACCTCTCCTCCCAGATAAAAAAAACAGACAAAAAATCGTGCTTTCGGAATATTCTGGTGGCTTTTAAAGGTTTACACAGTTTTTGAACGTTGAAAATAATGAGGTAGGGCCTACAACTCAGATTTTGAGGACTTGATTCACAAACTGTACAGGCTAACTGCATTCAAGCTTTTAATTCTTTACTGAATAAGTTCATCGGCTGGGTGTGTATGGGAATAACAAAAAAGCAGAGTTAAGGTTTGTGTGAGAGAGGGTGTGTGAATGTGTTTGTGATGAATGGGAGAAAGGGGATGGCTGGCAAAATCTTGGCTATGTTTGGGGATGGGGTAAATGCCCTTCACCTCACCCCACCCATAGCATCGACACTGCATGGTCACAAGTTACTGCGCTTGACATGAGGTGTTGCGGCTTTTGAGGTTGTAAAGAATGTAGGCTGTGGACATGCTGTATCCAGGGCTGTAGAAAAAAATTACATTCAATTTCACAGTGCAACTGTGCTGCTAGAAAATAGAACACCGCAAGGCTTTGTCAGTATGAATCTTTGTGTACTGTAATAACTAGTAGTGACGTAGAGTAGAGCTTGAATACAGAACAGACAATTTAGTCATTTTTACGCCACAGCGGAACTTCAAATAAAATCAGAAACAACAATAGTCATCAACAACAAAAACTGGGTTTCAGAGGGTATTACTGCATGAACATGATGAATTCATGTTTGAACGAGTGATGGAAACAAAGATGATTTTGAAACCTGAGTTCTAGGCAACTTTCTTTTCGATGTCACACAGTGATTCAAAAATAGAAACACTCGTTGATGTAAACAAATCAGCGAGTGCGAAACATCATTTAAACAGGTCAAACCAAACAGAGTGAAGTGAAAAATCAGTCGTTTCACATCTACTGACAGCCCATCGAACTCTCCTGGAAAACAATGAAATCGGCGTGTTTTTGTCAGTATATCTTTTGTGTGTGTTACTTTTCATCAGAAAATGCTGTGTGCCTCGAAGTTTTATGACATTAATGTCATCGATTAATAGGAAACATGTAAAGTCATATGAAAACAACCAAACAATTGGATACGCCTGAAACTGGTTTGCTACACAGTAGACAACTCGTCTTCTTGAAGGTCAAGAACGCGTGCTGCACTGTCGCCTCGACTATTTTGTTGGCAAAGAACTGTTTAATTCATTAGAATTCAAGAGAATGTTTTGAGAGTCTGATTCTATCTCAGACATTAAACATTTATTTAGCTATGGTAACCAGTTTTAATTTATTAAATACATTAAATCAGTGCATTCCTCGTATGGAAAGAAAAAAAATAAAAAGCCGCGTGTGTTTATAAAACTTATTTCATCACGCCCACAATTTTTACGTCGTTCGTTTTTGACGTCTTTCTCTGTTTTCATTGGATATCCTGTAAGGTCCCTTTTCGCAGCTCACGGCCCATTTATGAAGGGATTTCATTGTAACGTGGTGGGATTACTCAGTATAATGTCTAGATGAGGAAGTCCCCTTTTGTTTGCGATCGGTCAACTGTTATGGCTACACAGGTCCAAAGCCCGAAAACCTTTAGCACAGTCTACAGGTTGTATTTATGAAGGGATTTTCATTGTAACTTGATAGGATGACTCATTTTGGAATAATTTCACTGTAACTTGGTAACTTTGGTTGACATTCATTAACTATGAGGGTCATATTAACCCACCCCTCAATTCTTTAGTACACTCTATGCCTCAAATTATTTTTATTGAAAACATAGCATGCAGAAATTAACATATTGTCAGTTATCACAATTCTTGTATTTCATAATCCTTTCATAAACATTGAACATTATCCTTTTCATCAAACACAACACAAAATCAAGTTAAGCTACAGTGTCATTGAAACTTTCGTTACACCAGTTGTTACATTATATACATCTACACTGCTGCAACTGTGCAAACAGTATTTCTGAACCATTGTTAGGTGCCTCTACAGACGTCCAACGATGATGTAAAAACACTAACAAGCTGAACGCCACCTCTACCAGTTCCTCAAGGAACAGTACACTTGGGGGCAGCTTTTTTTCTAAATAATATAAAAGTGGCAGTTTGTGGCTGTATGAAGACATGAGGATTTGTACTGTGCAGTATTGGCATTTCAGGTTCTGTATCTGTATTTTTAGGTAAATACCTCGGTTTCGGTACGGTATTCAGAAGGTGCACAGAAGACTGAAAGTAGTCTCAAATTGACCCAATTTCCCAACATGCAATCACATGTAGTAACTTAACAATTTCAGTGCTGACATCTCATGAACTTGACAAGTTAATTCGACAGTGATAACTGCATGATTAGTCTAGCAAATTATTTAATGGATTCACTCGATTCAGTGTGAATCATCACACTGAATCGAGTGATTCAGTAAATAACTTGCTAAGCTAATCAGTTGGCCTCTGTGTTCTTTATACCATGCCCCTCCCCCAAGTCAAGTCTCCCCCCCCCCCCCCCCCCCACACACACACACACACCTGCCAATGAATCAGGTAGAAGAAACATTTATTTTTGTTTTTCAACATCAAGGCTTTTCATTAAGTTTTAACTAGTAGTTAAACTTGGTCCCCCCCACCCCCCTTATCTTTCAAAGTGGCAGCAAGATTAATATCCACTATCCAGTGTCCAATATCCACACATATATGTGACTAAATTGAAGTAATGCTACTGTAATTAATCTCTCTATGATAATCCCAGTTGTGAAAACATTGTACAGTCATTGCTAATCATGCAATGAGTTAATCACATGGTGCCACCCACTTTTCATTGTTTGGGTTCATTCTTGATAAACAAGAAAAATAACATGTTTTATGACATTCATCTAGTTGAAGTTATAGTGTATTTTGAGTGGAATCACTCTATCAGTGTTCACTTTTGTTTCCTGGCTTCAACCATGTTTCTGAAAATTCCAGAGAATCCACGATTTTTCATGATAAATTAGGGTAAGTTTTCATTTTCCATGAGAAAAAAATGTGCAAATCGATGATTCACCAATAGCCAAAAATCATTTTCAAACCATTGGCTGCACCTCAATCGATCAAATGAACTTTGATAATGCTAAATCTGATGTCGCCTTTTGACTTTCATCCATTGTTTTTAGCTCAACATTGACTTAGTCAAATTTGAGGTTTTGTCATGGCCTGTCATTCATCTGTTCATGCGTCAACAATTCAATGTGGCTCGGGCTAGAGGCCGTATTATGAACCGATCTTTACGATACTTCTTGGGTACCTTTGTTATCACTGTGGGATGAGAACGAATGTTTTTGGTTGCGGTCCAAAAATCACCGGTAGCCATTTTATACCGAAATTAATGCAATCAGTTTTTTGTACACAACTTCTGTATGAAAGTTCTGATTTGAATAAATTTTTGAATGAATGTTTAGTAACATAGAATACATCACATATAATACAGGTTTTTTTTCTCGTGCAGAAATTAAGCAAATTAGATGAACTTTGATTTATTCAGTGCTACTTATACACAGTAAGTGCACATGTCAATACGGCTCGGGCTAGAGGCTGTATTTATGAACCGATCTTCACTAAACTTCTTGGTACCTTTGTTATCACCTTGGGACGAGAACGAGTGTTTTTGGGTGTGGTCCAAAATTCAAGATGGCTGATGTCGGCCATTTTGTACAGAAATTAGGCGCAATCAATTTTTTGTACAGAACGTCTATATGAATTCTATCTGATTTGAATAAATTTTTGTGTGAATGTTTAGTAATATGGAATACATCATAAATAACACAAGTTTTTTTTGTCGTGCATAAATTATGCTAATTAGATGAACATTGATTTATCCAGTGCTACTTACTTATACACAGTTAGTACACATGTCAATATGACTCAGTCTAGAGGCTGTATTTATGAACAGATCGTCACGTAACTTCTTGGGTACTTTTTTTATCACGTTGGGATGAGTACGAACGTTTTTGGATGCAGTCCGAAATTTCAAGATGGCCACCAGTGGCCAATTAGACAAACTTTGATTTATTCAGTGCTACTTTTACACAGAAGTGCACATTTCAATAAGGCTCTGGCCAGAGGCCGTATTTATGAACTGATCTTCACAATTTGGTACCTCTGTTGTCAACGAGGGACAAGAACAAGTGTTTTGGGATTCGGTCCAAAATCCAAGATGGCTACCGTTGGCCACTTTGGGCCGAAATTATGTACAATCAGTTTTTTTTGGTACAGAACTTCTATATTTATTGTTGACTTTGCTTTGGAAGGAGTTGATGGGTTTATTTTTAGCTCAACTTTGTCGTAGTCAAATCTGAGGTTTTATGATGGCCCGTTGTCCATCTGCCCATCTGTTCATCCATCAACATGGCTCTGGCTACAGGCTGTATTTATCAACCAATCTTTATGAAACTTCTTGAGTACCTTTGTTATCACCGTGGGAACAGAACAGGTGTTTTTGGGTGCAGTCCAAAATGTAAGATGGGCACCAGTGGCCATTTTGTACTGAAATTAGGTGCAATCAGTTTTTGTAGAGAACTTCTACAAGAAAGTTCTGATTTGAATAAGTGTTTGTTTGAATGTTTAGTAACATGGAATACATCACATATAACACAGGTTTTTTTTCTCGTGCATAATTTATGCATATTAGACAAACTTTGATGTTTTCAGTGCTACTTGTACACAGTAAGTGCACATGTCAATATGGCTCGGGCAGGAGGCCATATTTATGAACCGATCTTCATGAAACCTCTTGGGTACCTTTGTTGTCACCTTGGGATGAGAACGAGTGCTTTTTGGGTGCAGTCAGCAATTCAAGATGGCGACAAGTGGCCATTTTGTACCAAAATTAGGTACAATCAGTTTTTTGTACAGAATTTTTGTTTGAAGGTTCTGATTTGAATAGATTTTTGAATGAACGTGTAGTAACATGGAATACATCACATATAACACAGGTTTTTTTTCTTGTGCATAATTTATGCAAACTAGATGAACTTTGATATATTCAGTGCTACTTATACACAGTAAGTGCACATGTCAATACGGCTCAGGCTAGAGGCTTTATTTATGAACCGATCTTCATGAAACTTCTTGGTGTATCTTTGTGATCACCTTGGGACGAGAACAAGTGTTTTTGGGTGTGGTCCAAAATTCAAGATGGCTGCCAGTGGCCATTTTATACCGATAGTAAGTGCAATCAGTTTTTTGTACAGAACTTCTAAACGAAAGTTCTGATTTGAATAAATTTTTGTATGAATGTGTAGTAAAATGGAATACATCACATATAATACAGGTTTTTTTTCTAGTGCATAAATTATGCAAATTAGACAAACAATCAACCTTAGAAGGGTTTGAATCAAACAGGCCAAAACAATTGTTATCATTTGGCTTATGGTGAGCCATACAAGGATCCCCATTGTAACATTAACCCAGGGAGATTTTTTTTCTAGTTTAGCATCTAACTGTCACCCACCTTTACAATTCTTTCTTACAGGCTCTGGTCAGTAATATACGTACAGACCTTTACAGTACTTCACATGTACCTTTGTTATCAGGTCATTACATAGATGTGTGTCATGGAGTGCGGTGGCTCAGTGGTAGACTGCTGGACTTCTATGCTAGAGGTCCTGAGTTCGATCGCTGTCCGAGACGACCCGCGTTGTGTCCTTGGGCAAGGCACTTTATCCCGGTTGCTTACATGGGGGCATGATGACGCCGTGTATTAAGGTGTACTACACATCAGTGGTGCACATGACTTCAACTGCTATAAGAGTTAGGATGTTGAGGAACTGACAGTTGCTCATCGATGCTCGGTGGTTTTCTCTGGGTACTCCGGCTTCCACCGCCTGTAAAACTGTAACGGTCATGATTAGCCATTGTGTTTAAGTATGTGACCTTAAAACACCAATAAATAAATAAATAAATAGATGCGAGTCATTGTTGTGTCACATACTATACATGTACATGCCTTACACAAGTTGAGCTAAAGTGTGTCATTGACATTTTCATTTAATGTGTCTTAAAATATAGGTCAATCACCTCTTTCCAGTGTGCACTGGGGTGCGGTTTAAATTATTTATTCGAAAGAATAGAAAGCAGATGACCAGGTATTAAAGTTTGGGAGTTTGTATTTTAATAAAATGATCAGTTGCTGAAAGTATCTGCAACTTAAAATTGCAATGCTGAATTGAAAGATGCTATAAAAAATCGATGAGAAGCAATAACAGGCAGTATTACATTTGCATGTCAAGTTGTCAACATATTGAATTCTCAATGCCAGTTGATTATTTCCAACCAGTTGTCAGTCAACCCCCACCTGACCTCTAATGTCCCCTGTGAATAAATTGCTCAGTAATTTCCAGAAAATATACTATTCAAAAAAAGTAAGAGATATTTCAAAAAAGTGAGATATATGAAGAAATATATTTATATTTTCATCAAAAAGACAGTTGAGGCATTGCACTGCGACTGATTTCAGCGATAGATGGGTTTCTGACAAGCACACATTCCATGCTCTGAGCTGTAGAAGACATTGACAGTCAGTCAGAAAATTTAGCACATTCAGTCCAAGACCTCAGTACCTTGTAAATCCTTCTCATTTTGCAAGACAAGCATGGATTTGATGTGACATACTCCTCACCAAACATCCGATATCAGCTTGACTGATGTTATTCCATTCTTCTTGCAGTGCAGCGGCTAGTTCCTGGACATTGGTGGGAGGGGGGTGGGGGTGAAGGGACGGTGCTGTTGGTGTTGTCGTAGGCACCTCTCAATCATATCCCAGACATGCTCGATTGATGAAAGGTCTGAACTTAGTGCTGGCCAAGGCAGTGTAGTGGTGTTCTGCTCCTGGAGGAACTATGTAGTGACACAGGCCCGGTGTGCTCTTGCATTATCATCTTGGAAAATGAATTGACGGCTGTTACATCACGCAAATGGCACCACATAAGCTGCTAACATGTCACAGTAGTACTGCCCTGTGACACACCCTTGTATGACATGTAATGCTGTTCTGCTTGTCATGGTTATGCCTTCCCACACAATAACTGATCCACCACCAAAACAATCGTGCTGACAGATGGTTACAGTATGGTACTGCCACCACACTCTGTTTTGCCTTCGTGGACGTCGAGAGTGAACCTCGATTCATCGGAAAACACAATGCTTCTCCATCGACAATTGTCCCAGTGCTGTCGTGCTCCACACCAATTATGCCTTGCTGCAATGTGACATTCAGTCAAACGTGGAATTATTCGAGGTCGTCGAGCATACAAATTCCAGCTGTGTAGGCAATTTCAGATAGTCTGGCCACTAACTTGAACATCTGTCACTCGGTGCGGTTGGTGTCCAATTTCTGAGGCACTTTGATGGTGGTTACATAATGCTGAAGTTCAGATGAAACTATCCTGGTTAGCAGTTGTTGCCAATTGGATGACCTGTCATGAACATTGTCTGTCTGACGGTAGCGTGACCACAACCTGCTAATCACCGATTGAGTAATGTTGAGAATTTGAGCCACTGCAGTCTGTCTGCTTCAGCTTCCAACAGCCAAATACATGTTTGTCACGTGTCAGTCTTCGCATACCTCAAAAGTTACGTTTCGACCAGAAACTACTGATTAATGAGTTCATACCAAGAAAAGAAGGATGAGACATCCAAAAAAGCCCATCCAGTACAAGTGAAAATTTCAAAACGTACCCCACAGACATTAACATGGTGCCCATGCGAAAACCTGCACAAAGTTTTTGTGGGCTGGTAATATTCATGATCCACACTGAACTTGGTAACATATTGATGTGTCCAATCACACGTATCCAATACCATATTTTTATCTAAAACCAATGATCCAGACTTAGCTGGTGCAACCCCATTATTATTAAGGGGCAAACACAAATTTTTACTCCCCCCCTCCCATCCCCCAAATTTGCATACAATACCGAAAATTAAAAGCCCTCTCTGGCCCTCCATACTTTTAGTACTTGCGCATGTGCAATACCCAGGGAGAGACTGGAATTGGATGTTCAGGGCTGTAACTTGATAATTTTTATGTAAAATTATTCATGTTCCCCAATTTTGGGATATTCTTCTGAACATCGTCATTATAATATGAACCCTCCTGTTATACTGCCAAGCTGTTTTGGCTTTTTTATTGAAGAAGTTTTTATTAAATTCTTGGGAGTTTCATTTGTAAAACGGAACAGGTATTCTGTTTATCCCTCATGTTTACGTCCTGTTCATTGCTATTAGGACATTTTCTATACTTGCATCTTCTATCAGATGAATTGTTTTTTCTTCATATGAAGATCTAGCTTTGCATCAGGTGGTTGTTGATCGGTTACTGACTTTGGGCCTTTGTTGTGCCTGTTGTTGGTTAGTTTCCGTTTTTTCCTCTTGACATTGTTGTCTGTTCAGTAACGTTTTGGAGTTGTATTCATTGTTTACTTAAAAACTATTTTTTTTTTTTTTTTATTATTAGGATACATATTATATCTTATTCCAGTAGTTTAGCTTTACTTGAGTAGCACTTGCCCACACTTATGTTCCATCGGGATGCCCTTGTGCTCATGTGGTTCCCTTGTGGCACTTAGGCTTTATTCAAATTTTTTTTTAAAATTTTATTTTCGAAAAATGTTTTGATTGTCTATGTTATGTATCCTTACGATGTTTATTCTGTATTATTGGGAGTGCTTTGAACTTATGATTTTCGCTTCATTATTGCTGTATTTATTATAATAATTGGTACTTAGTGTAGTGCGGCAAGTCTCAGATTTATTCTTGTTGTTTGCAGGTAGTCATGGCACTCCTTCAATACTTGTTCTGTGGGATGCGAATGTTGGAGACGGTGTTGACCTGTGTAGTGGGCTGTGAAGTTCCAGTGTAGGAGCTTTCACCGCTGACTAATACTAGTCTTTCAGTCTCTTTTTCAGAGGAACAAGAACATGGTTATGGTACTATGACACCTGTCCATTACGTGTTGCCATCGCACTCTGATGAGCCCTGCTCTGATGAGTAAACAGAGCAAGCTGCTAAGGTGCTCATGATATTTGCACAGGATTACGTCTGTTAGAAGCTTAATCCTCTGCATGCAGCTAGCTGAACTGGTGAAGTGGTTGTCCCTATATGAGAGCCGGGGTGCCAGGTAGGTCTGTTGCAGTCAAGTTGTATAACGTGGGTAGAGAGAGTACCTCCTAATATAAAGTTCACCCAGCAACGATGGCAAAAGGAGAAGAAGCCTGAAGGTTTCTCTACTGGATGCTTGGCAAGATCTGGGGTCAGATCGCAAGTTGGAGAACCCCCTCCATCCCGTTAGCAGTCGGGGTCGACTATGTCTGTTGCGAGAAACTATAATGAGTCGCAACATGCATCAGGATGTTCCTTCCACACTACTTTCGGGATCGTCTATGGTTAAGGCCTCTTCTTCTGACATAGAAGCGCACGCAAAGGGTATTAGCCAACAAGTTTCTCAACGGGATACTTGGCGAGACCTGGGGTCAGATTACAAGTTGGAGAGTGTTCTCTGTCACATTAACAGTTGGGGTCGACTGTTTTCTGTCCTGAGAAATTTCAATGAGTCGGACCACCCGTCTGAAATTGTGTGAGTCATTATGCTCCTTCCACACTTCAGATGGGGTCGGCTGTTGTTACAGCTTCCTCTTCCTTGGATAAGCACGCTAAGGAGTAGAAGCCTACAAGTTTCTAAACAGAACACTCAGCGAGATTTGTTGCCAGACCGTGAACTGGAGAACCTCTCCATTCCATCAGCAGTCAGTGTCATCTGTTTTCTGCTTCGAGAAACATTAGTGAGTTCGAACTTCCATTCACGCTTGTGGTTCGGGATGCTCCTTACACATTGCCGCCAGGGCCGGTTGCAGCTATGGCTTCCTTTGCTTCATCCATGAAGCATGTTAGACCACAGACTGGCTGTCCAACTTTGATGTTTATGCTGTTCCACGGATATGTTCCCAGTCTTCATCATCGAAGTCAGATTAACCTGTAGCTAGTCGTTCAAGGCATTTTTATTCGGAGCATGCGTCGAAAGATCTGGGGTCAGATCTCTGACTCTTGAACAGCATATGGTGAAGAAGAGGATAATTTCTGCACTGCAAGCCTTGTTCACGATCCCACTGCCACAGATTGCACGGCGTATCACAGCATCCCAGTTGTTGCATGTTCTGCCATCAACAGTCTCCGGTAGTGAAGTGTTGGATGGTGCTGGGTTGGTCCAGTTATTTGTTCATTTGAAAGGTGTTGACCATGTATTTCAGATGGAACATTCAGATGGTGAGAGGGCAACAGGAGGTTGATTCTCCTTCCCTCACGAAATTGCACATTAAGACTATGATATTTTTACACCGTATACCAATGGACCAGACATAGCTGGTGCTAACTCTAAAATATCTAGGGTCAAACACAAATTTTGCCCCCCAATCCCCAAAATTTGCATGCAAAACCAAAAATTAGAAGTCCTAACTGGCCCTCCATACATTTACCCTCTGCACATGCGCAGACGTCAGGACGTGACTGAAATTGGCGCAAACATCATTCTTTGTTTGGCCCTTGTCAGATAACAACAAACTGACTTTTGTGCTTTTTAAATCTCAATTAATAATGATGCCAGACACAAATCAATGGTTAAATTGGTGGATCCAAGGACACAATTGGATGAAGGAAGGAAGAAATGGTGGTTTGAAAACGTTCAGGGCTGTAATTTTATAATATTTATAAAAATTAGTTCATGTTCCCTAATTTTGGGACATGAGCCTGACGTCATCATTGTTGATAATGATTTTTCCACTGTTGGTTAAGTATTCCTTCCCTAACCTCCCTTGATTCCCCATGTTAAACTCTCAAGCTTTTTGACTTGTTTTTTTAAATTTTTAAAAAAAAATTTCTTGGGAGTTTAACGTGTTATACAGAAAGTTTTTTCTGTATTTCCCCAGGGTTACGTCCTCACCCTTAGGGTGTTTAGGCGTTTTTAGTCATGCATCATACTTCCAATGTATTGTTTTTTCTTCTGATGAAGATCTTGCCTTACATTGTATAGTTCAAAAATCTGTTACTGACTTCTGGCCATGTTGCCTGGGGTCTCGTTTCGGGTTTTTCAATTTGACGTTGTTTACATTAGCAACGTTTGTTATTTATATGTAGGTCCCTATTTCTGATATGGTAGGTTTGTTGTAAGATATACAGTCCCGTAGTGTAGCAGTTAATTTTGGGGAGAAAAAAATTAATTTTGTTCACACTTGGGCTCTTTTGGGATACTTTTGGGCACTTCGTTTTCTTTGGGAACTTGGGCTGTTGTCAAAATTTTTCGAAAAACTTTTTGGTGTAAACTATTTTTTGATTTATTTTTTGAATGTTTTTGTTATGTATCTTTTTATTTGTATTTAATGTGGAATTGGTGGGAGTACAGTCGACTTAGTCTGCTTCATTATGTAAGCATATTGTTCTTAAGCAAGGCGAGGAAGTCATTCCACTTATTTTCTTAGAGGTTGCCTTGCTTGCAGTCGATGTACTTCTACTAATTCTTGCTCATATGTGTTGCATGGGATGGGATGACAAACATTGCTGACTAACATTGTTAGCGAGGGACCACTGCCGGTCCTCTCGTAATGAGAGGCTGCCACCGGTCCTCTCGCCCTAGGTCGCTCTAGTTTATTAGTTTATATTTACAGAGGAAAAAGAACATGGTGATGTTTACATGACGCCGTCAGATAGTGTGCTTACATCATCGCATTAATTAGTCAATCAGAGCTAGCGGCAAAAGTGCTCATGAATATTAGACAGGGCAATAAATCACAGTGTGGTTTCAAATCCCTGTCAACAGCTAGCTCGACCGGTGAAGCGGTACACCACCTGAGGGTACCGTGATGCCGGGTGTGTCCGTGGTCAAGGAGAATGGAAAGGGTAGAGCGAGCACTATAATATAATATCAATATAAGGCTCATCATGCGATGATGGAAAGGAAGAAGCCGGCAAGTTCAGGAAGAAGCTCGGCGAGGTCTGAAGGACCGCGAACGAGAAAGGGCCCCTCCTCTCTCTTTTATTATAACATCTGGGGCCAGATGTTATGGATCAGAACTTGCGTCAGTCAGAGCATACGTCCATGTCTCCCGTCCGGAACGCTCCGTTCAGTTTACAGTCAAGGTTGGCTATAATTACGGCTTCGTCAACGTCTACCAAAGCACACACGACCGCACCTTGGCTACGTGACTTCTGATATCCAGCCTGCATCACTGAGAAAGTCACTCTTTGTCAGTGAAGTCACACCATACAGTAGCCAATGAGACGAGGCCTCATTTATAGAGACGTCCACAGAAAAGAGCCATCTCAGAGACATTGTCCTGGGAGCAGCAAGTGGCCATGTAACAGAAGGCCGCTGCTCCTTAGGCCTCCATAATGGACTTGCTGTCGCAGATTGCGCAGCTCATCGCAGCATCCCAGCAAATGCAGAAGCAGACGACGGCAGTCTCAGAACTTGAGCTGTCGCAAGGTGCTGGGTCGGTCCAGTCATCTGCGTGTTCAGATGCTGATGACCATGAGTATAATCTGATTCAGTTGGAGGATGAAAGGGATTTGGAGGAGAATTATCCTTCCCTTTCAGAACAACAGGGTGGCGATAGTGCTTATGCATCTATACTTCCCTGAGTTTGTTCCTGAGAATCAGAATGCTGCGACAGCTTGAAAGTAGCACTATTCAATAGCTAAGATGAGGCCTCATATATTGGGACATCCGAAGAAAGTGCCGTCTCAGGCATACTGTCCCGAGAGCAGCTGGCGGACAGAAGACCGCTGCTCCCTAGGCCTCCATTACAGTTTTGCTGATGCAGATGCGCAGCTCCTCGCAGCATCCCAGCAACTGCAGAAGCAATCGACGGCAGTCTCAAAATCTGAGCTGTCGCATGGTGCTGGGTCGGTCCAGTTATCTGTACGTTCAGATGTCGTTGACCGTGATTTCAACTGATTCAGACGAATGATGAAGGGATATGGAGGGGATTTACCCTCCACATTTGGAACAATACAGGGTTGAGAGGATTTATTCCATCAACAATACCCTGAATGTATTCCAACGAATCAGAATGCTGTGTCTATTTAAAAGAAACCACTAGCGTTATTGCACGGTAAATTATCCAGAAAAAGAGAAGGAATGTCTTTTCTGGTTAAGTATAGACAGGTGTCGCAAGGTTTTGGCTTTTTAGACGACTCCACATTCAGCTTTCCAGTGGAAAGAAGTAAGGCGGTTTCTTGTCATCTTCTGTAGTTCTGCTAGTCAGAAAACAGTGAAAATCTATTGAGAGTTCCTCTGTGTTTGAATGAGTAGGCTAAGGACCTAGCTATGGCATTACCTTCATCATTCATTATTCGCTTGGTCACAATTGAGACGACATTTATTCATTCAGAGCGAATTTAGACTCACTGTATTACACAGATCACCTTTAAGAACTGTGACACTACATCTCTATGGAAGGGAATTGGAGGACGTTTGTACCTCATTTAGAGTCCTTTCCAGGGCTATATATTTATCACGTATGACTCTTGTCTTAACAAGTTGCTAATTCTGAGTTAAATAGATGTGACAGAGCCCTTGCGTTGTCATCCTTTATAAATGACAAGGTGAAAAACTCTCTTAGAGTCGCTCTGGTTTCCAGACACTAAGTTTTTGACGATAAGCTTTCATTGGTTTATGAACAAGCTACAAAGAAAGCATCAATACTCTGCTCCTTATGTCAATGTATATTCGACATGCATTTGCAGAAAGGAGTAAGGGAGGACGTCCTAGACAGAAGGTTGCCTATAAGAACTCCTCGTGAGGGTATAGTTTACTCTCCTATGATTACTCTAAGGATCGTCATATATCAACTCGAATACGGGGCTTACATCTGATCGAGACTTCCGGTCAGACGCCCCTAAACTGCTGGGTCAAGGCTCTTCACGAATGAGATGCAGTTCCTCCTTCCGTAGGCCTCACAGGTGTTACAGGTGTGAGGACCTCTGCTATTTTGTGGTTGATGGATGGTTATCAAGATGACCATCAATCTGGATAACTGTTATGGAGACTAGTAGTTCAGAAGTGTGGTTTCAGAAAGCCTGCGGCTATCTTTCCAAGAGAACCACAACTAAATTAATGTCTGATGAACAATGCTTCCATCTGATCCTTGCATAAGAGTCTCTCCAATCGGAGGTTAAGGTTCTCTTGACAATGATGTTAATAGAGGTCATTGAGAATCAAGATTCTCTGGAATTCTGTAGCCACCTGTTACTCGAACCGAAGATAATAGACTGGAGCTTGTTAACAAGTTTATCAAAGCTCTAAAAGTTTATTTATGGTTATCATTTAATTGGTTAAATGAGTGTTTGAGTGATTGACTATGCTATAAGCATAGATCTAAGGATAGCTTTGGTCTGGAGATAGCACCCTGCGCTGTCACTCGAATATTAACTTGGTAATGTCTCATAACAATCTGGTTTGTCTGCCATTATCCAGAATGAATTAGTTTTATGCGACTGATGGAGATTTGCTGAACGGCTACGCATCTTGTTTAGATGGGTCGCTTATGCACACGCCCCCTCCAGTTATTCTTACACAGAACTGGAGTGTGACAACGAATTTGCTCAGGACCAGTATTGTTTTAACAGATGAAGTAAACAAAAAGGTCCATATTGAGGCAGATTTTCAGTGGTTAACTCATTAGTTCTGCTGCAACTGGCAGATCTGGCTTTCACGATTATGACGGGTATGAGTCAATAGTTTGGAGCATGGCCCTGAGTCCTACAGACTGTAATTGCTCTGAGACCCTCGGTTCCTGTAAAAACACATAATCATCAAGAATGATGTCAATATTGTTGGCGCTATATCAATGCTTTCAGAGTTTGTTGAACAACTCAATAGTGGTAGCGTACATCAGGAACCAGGGCGGCACCCATTTACTTTTGTTGTAATACCTAATCATTTTCATGTCTCTCTATCTGTCATATACCGGGTCGTCTGAACATACTAGCAGACTCGATCCTCGGAAAAGTCACCTGTTTCATATGTATGGACGCTCAACATGCGTTTATTTGTACAGTTTTGCTACCAGTGGGATCACCCCATGATTGTTTAGTTTGCGACACAATTGTTACCGTCATTTGTGTCGCCATGCCCAGATTATTGAGGGCAGGCAGTAGATGCTCTGCAAATTCATGGAGAGGAATAATAGGATATGGGTATCCTCCTATTCATTTGATTCAATAGCTTATGTTTAAGTTTAAGCAGTGAATCCTACTGGTAGCGCCTCTGTTGTCACAAGAATCTCAGACGCTCCACAGAAGCTTTCTCTCAGAGAGGGTCTTCTTTCAGGGGATGTTTTATTCTTCATGTTCCTATCCGTCCATAATGGCATATGGAGTCGGATAGATGTGAGGGAACCATTTCAGTTCCTATATTTTTTATCCTAACTGACACAGGTACAATTAAATAATATAGGTGAGGTGATTTCGTTATGACTTCGAATTTCCCCCCCCACCCCCTCACTGTGAGAGAACCATTGCGGTTCCTATATTTTTCTGTTAACTGACTCAAGTTCGATTGAATAATGCAGGTGAGGAGATTTTGTTGACTTTGAATTCCCCCCCCTCTCCTCCACACTCAGACACTTCTTTATGTTTTATAAGCAATTACCGGGCAAGGCGTAGTTCTCTTCCCGCAAGCTTTATTATTGTAATACATGCACTTTATGCTTTTATGTAGTGTTCTGTGGCGACCTCATGGGCTCATCCGCTTTTTAGCTGCATTAATGCCCTATTATTTTGGTTGATTTGTTATATACAAGCGTTTATTTATAAATCATCACAATTAAATTGCTACTCTTGAGTACCTCCCAGGCTGCATAACCAGTTAATTGGTATTCAGATGATTACATGCTAATATATATGCAACCGTGCATTATTATTATTAGGCTAACGCTTTATTCTATTCGGTGGACCTTGAAATAATAATTTATTTTGGGGGAAGTCCGTGTAGGAGCCTGTTAATCATACCTTTGTACATCTCTAGATCCAAGTTTCTATTTTGTTTGGTACTCATATTACACATGCTTTTACGATCATAGATATCGGATTATTCACGTTGGAGAGTGTTGTTACTGGAATTTATTGTACAGTGGCCGCCTATGGATCTTGTAGGAAATGTGCTTTCTCTTCAGGAATTGTTCAGTGTGGCTTGATTAGATATTTGTATGTTATATTTTATATCACCGGTTTTCGATGTATCTGTGTACGTTGTCTGCAGTGTGTGCTATTTACTGTGCAATATTAACTTCCAGTATCGTCGCTATAGCCGTAACTTCTGAAGTAATGTTAAGCACCATTTATCTATCTTGAATTAATACCTGAGTGTGTGTGCAACGATTAATTATATTGTTATTGGGTACTGCTCTTATTGTTTCCAGAGCTCCCCCCCCCCCCCTTTTTTTATTTTGAAGGTTTCTTCAAAAAAAGGGGGGGGGGGGGGGGGGTTACCCATAATCTGACTTAAAATGTATGTATCTTTGAAGGATGCTGTTTTTATCCATACTTATATCCTGCATACAGCTGAAATGTAAGGTGTATGTTTGTGGGAGATTTTCTCTTATTCTCAGATACGCCATCCTAATTTTGGGGGCTTAGTTTGGGCTAGCCTTGGAAAATTAGGAACTTGTCTTCATACTTACATTAAGGAATTACTTCATTGGGCTCCTTGTTTAGAATATGTCTCCTCTATTACTGTATAGAGAGACATACATGTAATTCCTAACTGTTCTACATGTAAGTTCCTTCATTATGGATTGCAGGATTGGAATTATTTCAGAAGTCTTAAGCCCTTCACCTATTTACGATTCAGCTATGTCTGGGCCATTGGTATACTGTGTAAACACAGACTTTTATTCATACGCAGAGAGTAAATGTATGGAGGACCAGTTAGGACTTCTAATTTTTGGTTTTGCATGCAAATTTTGGGGATTGGTGGGCAAAATTTGTGTTTGGCCCCAGATATTTTAGAGTTAGCACCAGCTATATCTGGGCCATTGGTAAGTATAAAAATATACAAATTGGTATAAATTTATCATTTTTTATTCATAAGTTCTTCGAATATTGTTCCATCTGAATAAAAGTCTGCATTTGCTAGGCAAAAATCAACTTAAGGTACCGGTTGAAGGAAAGACGAAGATCTTTCCTTCACGGATCTTTCTGCTTAGGTGTGGAAGGCTTTTTGTCTGATTAACGATGCCTCCCTTGGCTTAGCAATAGTATAAGAAAGGTAATGATCTATTCCTTACAAATAGAAGATCGATAGCTCATAGTTAGGCTGAAACAGCTGTTTTGTTAGGAATAGAGCCATTAGAAGGAATAAGTACGTCTTTTCCTTCTCGGTGTTGTATTCTTTGGCATCAGAGGCATTTATTGCTATTGTGGGCACCATCCTAGTAGCCTCATGTACAGTTAGAGCATCTTTTCTTATACATTAGTGGCTAATGTTGTAAATCTCCGTTTAGTGAGCTGTCTAAGGCTGCAGGGTAACACACAGATATCTGTCGTCAGACTTCTAGGCTGTGTTAGCTACGCTGATACCACTAGCTTTTTGGAATAATGCTGTGAAAAGGATAGATTACGTTTTCCTTCTCGGTGTGGTTTTCCTAGGTGTCACAGGCAATTAGCCCTATTGTTGCCTTAATTTAGCTTATGTAAATTAAGAGTGGTCTGTGTTCATATATCATTAGCAGCTAACATCATAGTGGCCTTATATATTTTACAGTGGCTTTTTCTTATACATTGCGGCTAACGTCGTAAGTCTCCGTTTACTGAGCTTTTCAAGGCAGCAGGTGTCACAGATATCAGTCTTCATGGAAATGAAGACTAATAAGCTGCATTAGCTAAGCTCTGAAATTGTGACCGTCGGAAGAATGGTCCTTTATTCCTTACCTTGAGTGACTAATGTGAGTATCTATATAGTGAGCTTTCAAAGTCGCAAGTTTCACAAAGATATCTATCTTCATGGGATGAAGACTTATTAGCTGCGCTAGCTAATCTGAGACTGCTGTTTCTTTGGAATTAGGGCTGTTAAAAGGAAAGAGTATGTTGTTTCTATCTCCGTGTTGTATTCTTTTATTCCTTTTGTTGACGCCTTATAAGAATCAAGTGCACCCATTTTTTTCCTTAACTTGAGCGACTAACATTGTAAGTCTTTTTAAAGTCGCAAAAATTACTCCGAGATATCTGCCTTCCGGAGATGAAGTCTTCTAAGCTGCGTTAGCTAAGCTGAGACCGCTGTCTTTTGGGAATAGAACATCTAAGGAAAGAGTTGATTGTTTCCTTCTCGATGTTATTTTCTTTAGTGTCACAGAATTTAGTCTTATTGACACTATAGTAGCCTAGCTAGAATTATGAGCAATGTTTTTTCCCTAGCGTCAGTGGCTAGTATTTTGTAAGTCTCCTTTAGTACACTTCTAGGGTCGCAGTTAACAGCCATTTAATTGTCTTCATGAATAGGCAGCCTATCGTACAAGGTACCATTATCAGAGAAGAGTTTGTTCTCTCCTTATTTTTGAGGGTTTTAACCCTATTGATGATGCCATATTAACCTAGTGTGATTAATGAGCGCACTTTCGATTGCCTATAGTTAACTCCTTTTCAGGAATATATTTCCTTCTATAATCATAATGAGGCACAAGGAGTTCATCTAGGTTTTCAGGATTAGGTGACGGAACATAGTTTTCTGTCTCCCACTTCATTTTTATCCAATCTATTGTTATGAATTATATTTCCACTTGGTGGACTGGATATTATGTCTATATGGTGTATTATTCGGCACCATGGCGTACTGACTTGATTTCAAGGGATATGTCAACTCTGTTTCAGCGGGTATATTCCTTGTAATAGTGCCATGTTTGTCATGTCCCCCTCCCTCCTTAGTGGCATTATGGAGTCTGTCAAATGAGAGAGAGCCCTACGGTTTCTATACTATTCTAGATCACTCACACTAAAGCATTATGAGTCGTGTCGGGTTAGTGTGATTATGCTTGCTTTGAATAACTATAAACTTTTTAGCTGCATTACTCTTTATTGAGAAGAGCAGCAGAAGTATAGCTTTGGGATTGTAGCATGAAGTTTCCTTTTCCTATAGTGAAAAAGAAATTTGTCACTGTTCCAAGCTGTAGTATTACTGCACCAGCCTTACTTATCTAGCGATTCAAGTAATGTGAGTGAGGGGGTCTGATATGATTTATTTGTCGACCCCTCCCCCTATAATATGTTAAGACGCCATTACAGGGCAGGACGTAGTTCTCATCCTGTAAGCCTTCTATGCATTCACTTATAGGGATGTCTTTCATTGCTCTTCGATTGGCAGGTCGGTTGTGGTCTAATGACGACATAGAAGGTACATCCACTCTTTAGTTGGTTTGCTTCCTGTGGTTGGTCATTCATAAGTTGTACACAAGCATATGATTCCTGAACAGTAACTGTCTTTGGATTCCGAATTCTTTCATGAATACATTTGGTTGATATTGCTAGCCATCATTTACCTGTGTGGCAGGCATTGTACCAATCACTATTGTAATACAACTGCTATTGTAATAAATTTATTACAATAGCGGTTGATGGAATTTTGTTCATTAACTGCTATTGTAATAAATTTATTACAATAGTGTTCGATGCAAATTTTGAACCGACCGCTGTTGTGATAAACTTATTATAATAGTTGAGTGTCAGTTGTAATAAGTTTTTCATTAATTTGAAAATAACGAACTATGGATATCTACAACATTGGTCAGTTTCATTCAAGATTTAATCTCGTCATACAAATCACAGAAATTGACTAAATGAATATTAAAATCTGAAATATCTTGCTCCGGACAATGTTCAATAAAACCACACAAATAGGGATGACAACTCTTGGCATCAACTCTTTCAGTTCTTTCAAACTTATTTATGTACTCATATATTGGTGCTTAAGGTTACATATTTCTGTGCAATGGATAATCATGACCACAATGCAGTGACAAAGCCAAATTTAGCCAATGGTTTATACCCATATTTCCCATTTTAGAGGACTTATACCCATATTTCCCATTTTAGAGGACATCCACCCTCAGTTTGGTGACTGGGTGATGAAAATGTTTGCATCTTCCATTATTGTAATAAGTTTTCAATAATAAAGGTTAAATGAAATATGTATCCCAACCAATGTTTTTATAAACTTATGACACTAACGGTGGAATGAGTTTCAGAATTGCTTTTAAAATAAATCTGTTATGACTGTGCGGTTAAGCACAATTTGTAGATGGAATGATGATAGGGGGTTTCCGACACTTTCAGTGGTTAAGGTCAATTCGTGTCGGCGAGAGTTTTACCAATGGGAGAAGCTGGAATACCAGAAAGACCCACTGAGCAGCAATGAGTCACTGTCACACATTCCAAATTACTAATAACACTGAGGAGGCTTAGCGTTGGTAGAAAGCATGTGTACCATCAGTGTGCAATATGCCTTAGTACACGGCACCATCATACCCCAAGTGAACGAGGGAAAGGAAGTGTATTGTTCAAGGACAGAATGCAGACAACACTGACTAGATTTCAAACAATGACATTTGGAACTGGCGTAGCCATGTGGTCGGCAGTAGATCCAGTGGTTCTGTACCTTCCAATGAGACGGTAAATAGTGGCCACAGTGACTCTGAACTCGGCATGAGCTCATCAGGAGGTATCCCAGCCTCATGCATACCAATGGCATGTAACCTGTGATTTTCGGTTCACCTTGGCAAAAACTAGCATGTTTTCTCAATAGCCCTGGCTCTCTAGCACAACATAACTCAAAGAAAATTGTTGGTCACCCATTCAATTTAACAGTCTCAGGTAGCAATCCGTAGCAAAATTGTATACGGTTGGGTGGACAGCAACAACATGTCATTAAACTCTTTGCACAACTTCTTGTCCACAAACTTGCAACTAGAACTATTATATTTCATCCTTTATGCCATTGTTTCACATTTGTTTCTATTTTTCTTACTTTTTTGACTCAGTATACAAAAAATAATATTGCAAACGATTCAGTCTCCTATCTGCCGCCCAACTTATCTCCAGTGCACTCACTCCACCTCTCTGACGGTCATACATATTATATTTTACAAATCTTTTAACCATATTTATAAAGAGAACCGTACAAATGTTGATGTATTTGAAATAACCTTCCTTTGGGAACCCTGGGAAGTGAAGCAGTACTTGTTTACTGTAGCAATCAAGCTCTGTTTTACTGGTAAAATAGAACCCAGTCACCATTGTTCTTGTGAAAGTCCTCTAAAATGGGCAAAATGGGTATAAACGACTGACTATAAGCTAGGCATTATCTCTACAAAATGTAGCCATCATTAGCCATTGCACATTACTGTTTGACCTTAAAAACCAATAAATGAAAACAGAAATAAATTTGAAAGAACAAAAAGAGCTGATGCTACTGACATACCTATTTGTGCAGTTTTATCGAACATTATCCAGAGCAAGATATTTCAGATTTTATTGGTCATTCGTCAATTTCTGGGGGTTTTTGTCGTGATTGGTATAAATAAACAAAATATTGAATGAAACTGGCTCAACTGTTGTAGACATCCTTAGTTTATTCTCATTTAAATGAAAAACTTATTACAACTGACACTCAACTTTTACAATATTATTTTTATCGGTACAACCCTATTGTAATAAATTTTAAAAACAAACCAAATGTTGGATTAAACTATTCGGTAGTTTAGCGCTGAAAGGGTTTATAAAAAAAACATAATATTGCAGAAAAATCGGTCTCCCATCTGTCGCCCAGCTCATCTTCAATGCACTCACTTAACCTCTGCCAACCATCGCAGAGTCATACATATTATATTTTAATAATTAAATACATAAAAAATTGAAAGAACTTAAAGAGTTGATGCCAAGAGTTGACATCCATAGTTGTGTGGTTTTATCAAACATTGTCTGGAGCAGGATTTTCCAATTTTACTGGTCATTTCGTCAATTTCTGGCATTTTTGTCACTGTGACTGGTGTAAAGAGAGTAAATCTTGAATGAAACTGGCTCGTCTGTTGTAGACATTCCTAGTTAGCTTATTTTTAAATTAATGAAACACTTGTTACAATTGACACTCGACTATTATAAGATTATTGCGATAGCAAAAAAAAAAAATAGAGAATTGTAATTTGTTGGACAAATTACGAGCTTTCCCAACTTTCCAATGTGAATATGCAGACTACATATAGCAAAGCAAAGTGTTTGAAATTAACCATTTCCAAAATGATAGACAAAAAAGCATCCAAATTGGCTAATTTTGGCATTCTCTCACGGTTCTCTTATTCACACCCTCATTTTGCTTGGGGGTTAAATCTTGAGATTAAAAAGTAAACAGTAACTTTCTTCTATAATCATTGTTGCATCTATCTATACCAAAATAATTGCTACAACAACCTTGCAATTAGAGGAAATGAGTACAGATGTTTGCAAAATTCACTGAAAATCAATATTTTTTTGACAGTACTATTCTTTACATGGCCAAAGCTTATGTTGTGTTCAGCCCCAAAGCATAACTTACAGCAGAGGATTTGTTCATTAGGCATCTCTACCTATAACAAAACAAAGTGTTTAGAATTAACCCTTTCCAAAATGACAGGAAGATGCAACCACAGTTAGCTAATTTTGGCATTTTCGGATGGTACTCTTACCCTCATTTGTTTGAGGGTTAAAGATGAGATTAAAAACTAAACAGTAACATTCTTCTGCAAGCATTGTTGCATCTATGCATACAAAAATAATTGTTACAACAACCTCACAATTATGAGAAATTTGCCCCTGAAGTAAGTAAATCTTGAAGATAAAATGATATTTTCATATCATTTGTGGCCAATACGGGATTAATGTTGAAATATTTATGTGGTGATTTTAGTGTATAATATTATGCTCTTAATGTGTGAACATCAATCACAGACTGAGTGTCTGAAAAGAGACATGGACTAATCTTGAATCTTGCTATTTGAATGGACATGTTCAAGTTGAGGGTACTCCAATTCAAGGCCTGACAACTGGGTGAGGGTTAAAACTTGGAATAAAACATATAACTGCAAAATTGTTCTTGGATAACAGTTAGATAATTGCCAAAAATGAAAAGTGGACAGAAATCGTGCATGGGTTAATGTCAAAAAGGCGGTAATTTGGCTAATTTGACATTAAAATTGAACAGACAGCAGTGTCGCTCATACGCCCACTGATCCAGACCAGTAAAGGCAGATACACAAAATCTTCAGAAGTTGTTTTACTATCCCTGCTCAACAGGACAGTATCTTTGTCAAGTGGCGTGACCACGTGGGAACAACGTGGTTCGCGTGGAAACCTCGGGACGATTCATCCATACTCTATTCCCAATGCAATGCCATTTCCATTCACTATTTACCTATCACCTTTCGAGTTTGGCATTATTTCTGTCTATTTGATGAACTGCTCAGCTTTAAATATTTGCACATTCAAATGGGACAGAAAGTTTTGAGTTAAACTGCTTATTTTAGACCGTCCCAGCAGAAACTGACAACTTGATCCGTGGAGAAAAAGCCGTCATCTGACTAATTTGACATTCAAATTGAACAGATACAATGTCGGATATACTCCAATTATGTCCCAACCATGCAAGGCAGCAACTTGAAATTCTCAGAATGTTTTCTACTGTCCCTGCCCGACAGTTTAGGATTTTTGACAAGTGCAGAGACCGTGTGGAAATACCGTGGATCAGGTGGAAACCGAGGGCACAATTCATCCCCACTTTATTCTCAATTCAACGACTTTTCCATTCATTATTTACCTGTCGCCGGCTGAGTTAGGCATTATATCTGTCTATTTGATGAACTTTTCAACCTTAACTATTTGCGGCTTCATGTAGCACCACCAAAAGTCCACTGCAGGGTTACCAATATATTCAGGGATTGATTTTATGAAAATAACAATTATTCCGCCTATATCCACATGGGAATTCCAAAATATGCAAGAGTTAAACTTTTGATAATAACGTATAAAACAAAAGTTGTCATGCTATGCTTGCTGCATGCAGGCATAGAAAACATTCAGCACTCAGTGAATTAAGAATGGAGTAAATTGTCACTTAGACCTACGGAATTCTGCAAAAAATGAGAGTTTTTTTCGACGGCACCAATCTTTATGTATCTGAGACAGGGATGGCATTAAACTTTACAGCAACCTTATAACAGAAAATATTCTTGGAATTGAACTGTGAATCCGAATTTCAAAAGCAAAAGCATATAAAACAAAAGTTGTCATACTATGACTGCTGCATATAGTCATAGAAAACGTTCAGCGCTCAATCAATTAGGAATGGAGTAAATCGTCACTTAAACTTACCAAATTCTGAAAAACGATAGTTTTTTTTGACTACACCTATCTTTATGCAAACAGAACATTCCTTTCGAAAATGGAAGAAAAGTGTGCTCCAAAATAGCCAATTTTATGAAGAATTTTAGGGCACTCAAATTCAAGGCCAGAAAACTGGGTGAAGGTTTAAACTTTGAATAAAATATATAACAGCAAAATTGTTCTTGGATGAAGGCCCAATCCTCTCATTTAAAAGGTTTTGAGACAATATGGCTCCAGTGCTGAGAAAGTGCATGTAAACGATGCCGAAAATAGCAATTATTCCGACAGTACCCTTATGGGAAGTCTCAAATCTGCCAAGGGTTAAACTTTTAATAATAACATATAGATCAAACTTTGTCATACTTTGACTGCTGCAAGCAGCTACAGAAAACATTCAGAGCTCAAGCAATTAAAAATGGAGTAAATCGCCACCTAAACTTACCAAATTCTGAAAAAATTGGAGTTTTTTTGGATGGTACCTACTTTTATGCAACCAGAATGGGATAGGGTTAAACTTTATAACCAAACTTACAACAGAAAATATGCTTGGTAGTCAATTGTGAATACGTACATGAAAAGGTTTTGAAATTAACCCTTTCCAAAATGATAGAAAAAGCAACCAAAGTTGGCTAATTTTGGCTTTTTCAAACGGTACTCTTATCCTCGCCCTCATTGTGCTTGGGGATTAAATCTGAGATTAAAAAGTAAACAGTAATTTTCTTTTGCAATCATTGTTGCATCTATCCAAACCAAAATAATTGTTACAACAACCTTGTTATTAGAGAAATTTGCCCTTGAAATTGGTCAATTTTGAAGAAAAAATCTATATTCATGTCATTTTTGGCCAATGCAGTTAATGCTGAAAGATTTGAGTGGTGATTGTGGTGTATCATATTATGCTCTAAATGTGTGGGAAATTTGAGCTAAATAACTGTAAACAATTTTGAGACATTCGAAAAATGGTGAAATTTTGAAGGTTTTGGCAGAATATTTTGAAAATACGCGTTTTCACAGATATGGCACTACTGCATTTCACTAGATTTTATGACATTACATAAGTGTGCTAAATTTGATCAAAATCATACAGCTTGTTTTCAAGCAGTTCAACAGACAAAATTCAGGGAGGAAAAGAAAAAAAAAATAGAGAAGAAAAATTTTGAAAAAGAAGAATAACAAGAGTCTTTCCCAAACTGGGTTTGGGAAAGCCTAAAAAAAAGAAAGTTTGTAATAAATTTATTACAATAGCGGTTGATAAATTTTTTTACAAGAACCTGTATTGTAATAAATTTATTACAATAGCGGTTGTTTTACAATAGCGGTTGTATTACAATTGCGGTTGGTACAAGGCATGTTGGTTATCTGGGCGACATTCTCCAAATGTGACAATTAGTCTACTCTGAGAAGTTTCGCTCAGAGTTGTCTGCTTTTGTTATGACGTATGAGTCAATTCCTCAGGTTAAGTACATTAACGTCATTTTATTCCTTCAGTTTCTTGGTTAGATTTTGTATCACTCGGTCACGCCATTGATGAGGCTTTATTCAGTCGAGGATACATGCGGCATTCTGTTGATTGCATGCACAATTTGTATTTATTATTAGGCAGACGTATTATTGAATTGATTCTCTTAAATTCTTGCTCCGAGTTAGTCTAGAGTTCATGAGAATTATGGGCTTGTTGGATCAGTTATGGAGTCTCCTGCAGACCGTCAATGCATACATTTTCTGTTTTTGGCTTAGTTATTCAGAGTGGTATATTCTTTCTCCGAACAGTCATTGGTTTTAACGGACCTAGGGAACAATGAATTATTTGGGAACGGTCTGGGACGGGTTTTTTTATTTGTATCCTGTTCCAGGTTCTGAATCCAGTCTTTAACCAGAAGCGGTACACATGCGAATCCTATTCTCATAGCATTGATCGGTTACAATTTAGAGGTTCATTATTGAAATTAATTGTACACCCGAACGTGGTCACCTGTTAGTTAGCTCAGAAGCGTATAAGTTCTATCAGATAACTTTCCATTGGCATTCAGTTGGACAAGTTTAAGGTTGTAAATATTTATATCACCAGTTTTCGACCTATCTACATATTGTGGATGTGGCATACATTTAGATACATTTAGAACCAGGATTGCCACAATATAGCCTTAACTGCTAATGTGGCCCTAAGCATCAATATTTTAGGCGAATATTTATATTTTATTCTGTACTGCTTTTTCACTGATTCCAGGCCGCTTCCATCTTTGTTTTGAAGATTATTCCTTCAAGAATGATGTTGGCGCCAATTCCGATCTCTTCCTGGATACTGCGCATGTGCAAGTGCTAAAAGTATGGAGGGCCAGATAGGACTTTTAATTTTCGGTATTCTATGCAAATTTTGGGGATTGGGGGTTTCAAAATTTGTGTTTGGCCCTTAATATTGAGGTTGCACCAGCTTAGTCTAGGCCATTGTTAAGTATAAAAAATATACAAATTACTTTAAATTTATCATTTTCTGAACATAACAACATCAGTTTGGATATCCCGTACTTTTTTTTAATAGTATATATTTATACTGAATCAGTCTGAATGTTTGTAACACTGGAACCAGGCCGAATGTCTTTAGAAATGGAAGCGGGGGTGGAGTGGCTCAGTTGATAGAGGTGCAGGCTGCAAGCCAAGAGGTCCTCGGTTTGAATCCCACCTGTGGCAACCGTGTTGTGTCCTTGGGCAAGACACTTCGCCCAAATTGCTCACGTGGGGGTATGATGACGCTGTGTACAAAGGCATACTGCACGTCAATGGTGCACCTGTCTTCAATCAATGCTAACCCTGCTTGTGTGGAGTTGGTATGTTGGGGAGCTGACAGTTGCTCGTCGTTGCTCGGTGGTTCTCTCCGGGTACTCCGGCTTCCTCCACCCGTAAAAATGTCATGGTCATGGTTAGCCATTGTGCAGAAATATGTGACCTTAAACACCAATAAATAAATAAATAGAAACGAAGTACCAACAACTTGCCATTTTTGGTTTTTTTTCTGTTGTTGTTCTTTTATTTCTTTCTCTGTCGAATTCGTGACATCTGCTGCTACCTGTTGCTTACAAAGTGTACATCTGCATGTTTTCTTATCAATCAATCAAAATATGACACCACAGGCTTTTTGATTTACGATCCACCTTGATGAATTGACTTTCTGTCAATTTTGCATAAAAATCTAAATACTGAAATAATCGATATTTTGATTTGGTTTTGGTATGCTTTTTTGTATCCCTGTAATACTGAAACCATACCGAAAAATCGGTATACCACACAGCACTAATGAGGATTAAAGTGCATTAGATTATGATAAAAACACCAATGGAATGGAAGCGTTCACCTTACTGATAACTCTCAATTTTTGTGAACTAAAGTGACAAACACATGTTATGTTATGTTTAAGTTAATGTTTCTGGCAGTGAACCTCGGAGTTTTATATAACAATTGCCATGCACACTCAAAATTACGTGATACAATACAGATAATGAGAAATGTTTGTGCTACATAATGCATGGAATCTGGATTTCACATAAGGATATTATGTAAATTAGTGTTGAAAGGGTTGACCTTTTTTTTCAACCGACTAACCACCACCTTCAACCAGTTATAACCAGATAACCGCAAAATTTCAACCTCGTCAATTTTTATTTAACAATATAATCAAGTTCATTTGCATGGAAAAACTCAAAAGAAAACCCGAAACCCGTTTGTATCAAGACCCCCCCCCCCCCCCCCCCCCCTTCGTTCGGATTCCATATCAGACAGATTGAACTTCCAGTAAACAGTACCACTCTACAGTTAAAACTAGAAGTTCTGTCATGAATTGCATGCTTATCTTGACACAATTTTGCGCAATTTTCCCATTGAAAATACACAATTACCACAGTCTTGTGATTACTCACAGCAAATGCAGGCAATGTTTCAGCCACTGGCTGAAACATTGCTTGAGCATAGGCTGCGTAGACAATTTGATAGCCTTTCCATGGGACATAACAAACTGATAAACGTGCTAAGATTCGAGGTGTTTGCAGGCAATTCATGACAGGACTTCTAGTTTTAACTGTATAATCAACCGGCGTATTACTGCACAGTTCCCGAAAATTAGATAGTTTGACGAATTTCATACAATTTTAAAATGAAAAGGGGGGTGGGGGGGGGGGGGGGGGAGGGGGCATTGTGTTCATCTAATGGAATTGTAAGATATATGTATAATTGTGAACATGTGCATGTCCTTTAATTTGCATCAGATAACTATCGTGAAGTGTTTCCAAACATCTCATTTGCATTTTTCTTGACATTTTTCCATTCTGGACAAATATATATGATATAAGTTATAACAGAGATTATATAGATTAGATACGACTGCTACGTGTAACTGTTTCGGAGAGCAGGCAACAATGAATGTAGGCCTCCAGTTATAATATTTAAAATGCAACAGTTGAGACATGCTGTCACTGCTTGCCTTTATCTTTCCGACGCACATGGAATTGCGTTTGATGTGTCTAAGAAATCAACAGCGTTAGGTGAACCATTCTTTGATGGTCACTTATGACGAGTGAAAATAGACCCCACATGTTTTCCGCTTGCGTGAAATTTAAGGTCACCAACTTGTCCAGAGATTGCACTGTACGAGATGAAAAGGCACCGATAGCTTTGTTCTTTTCAATTAAGATAAGATAAGATAACTTTATTTCAAATTACACCAAAAACAAGGCAGTTTGCTGAATATAATACATATGACCTTGAAGACAATTAAATAGCATATTGCATTTAGGTATAAGTCTCTCTCTTCTCTCTCTCTTGCTCTCTCTCTCTCTCTCTCTCTCTCTCTCTCTCTCTCTCGCTCGCTCTCACTCGAGTATATATAGACATAGATTTGGAAATAAGTTAATTCAAAATCACCTATGTAGTGTTTTACTTGAGATTTAGTCCCCGCTGCATGAAGAACCGCCGGACCATATCACAAATTATGTTGCATAGCTCGGGGATATTATTACTCATGATGAAGAGGAATTTTTGCAAATCATCCATTTCACAAAACCATTCACATTCCTGTTCAATTTTTATGATTGTACCTCTTCTGATAGTATCATGTCCTACAGTCCATTATGAAATGCTGTTTGGTTCGACAGTGCCTGTGTGACACGCAGGACACATTCTATCTTCAACCTGTAGAGGGGGTTGCATGTGTCTCCCTTTTTTGATCATTAGACTATGATTGCTGATCCGCAGTCGAGTGAAGAGCACTTTAGATTCTATCGACGATGTGTACAGAAGACAGGGTTCTAACTGGTGTCCACTCTTAAACTGTCGATAGGTTCTAAGATTATTTTTCCCTTTATATTTTTATTATCATCAAAAATATCATCTATAAATTTCTTCAAGTGCTTTTCTTGTAAACAGAATTGCATTTCATGGTAGGGAATGGTATTGCGAGTATATTGTGTACTGGCATTAATATAGGTATTGTATTCACCTGTTAGCATGCTAAACTCGTTAGTTATTGATTTGGGCTTGTTGTATCTTCCCGCTTCAAGTAGTGAGGCAGATAACGATTGATTGATAACAACGAAGAGGGAGGAAGACAACTGAAGTTTACACACATATTTAAAAAGTTGCATTTTCGCATCAATATGAAGTGGATACCTCCCAAGCTCAGCTCTAACTCCATGATTTGAAGCTTTATCTTTCACACCTAGCAGTGTCTTGCAAAATTAAAGGTGAGCCCGTTTACAGATTATGATTACAGTTAAAACTAGAAGTCCATCAATTGTGCACAAACACCTCGCCACTTCGTGCACTTATCAGCGTGTTATGTCCCATCAAAAGGCTATCAAATTCTCTACGCAGCCTATGCTCAAGCAATGTTTTAGCCAGTGGACCTTCAGGTTTAACCCAGAGGTCCATTGGCTGAAACATTGCTGGTGTTTGCTGTGAGTAATCATAAGACTCTGTGGTAATTTGGGTATTTTCAATGTGCGCATTCCTGTCCAAAATAGTCGAGATAAGCGTGCAATTCAATGCAGGACTTCTAGTCTTAACTGTAGTTCTGAAATCATTTAATGAAAGTTTAACCACTTAAGTTCCTAACTTTCAATAAAATTAAAATGCAACGCTTATTAACACATTCTTTAAATACTTTAAAATAGTGCGGTTAGTCGGTTGAGATGTTTCGAAACCAGTTGAGTTTGTAACTAGATGCTAGTCGGATATCCGGATAACCGTTTCAACACTAATGTAAATAGACAGACCTGCACAAGCATTTGAATGGGTTAATATTTATCACACGAGTTTGGTTGGGTGCAAGAATACCACAAGAGGTGAAGCCCAACCAAACTTGTGTGCCTGTCATGGTATTCTTGTGCCCAACCAAACTCGTGCACCTCTCATGGTATTCTTGTGCCCAACCAAACTCGTGTGATAATCATTAACCCATTCAAATGCTTGTGCGGTTCTGTATTTATTACACATCTTCGCAAATTTCTGAAACAGGCCTTTTACGGTAATACTAAGTAAGAATTAACCTATCCTCTTGAGGCGTAAAGGAAATAAAGTAAGACAAAATCCAAATTAATCTTCACAAGCAGGACATCAGTCTTATTGTTATTTCATACGCTGATTGAACTTTCATCATAGTTACAACTTGCAAATTATAATGCATCATCATTTTGATCGATGAAACATTGTTCAACTGAAATACAGTTTACCGTCTTTTTATGCCTCAATTTTACAGCACGAATTGTGAATGGTTGATGTGAGCCCCACCAACAAGTTACCATACTTCAGAACAAACAATAGGTGTGAATTCAATGAGAAATTATATAAGAACTCACATGTTCATCTGAATTCCAAGTTCCAGACGGCCGTTGTTACTTGACTGATTGACAGGTTAAGATTTTTGTCAAGATTACATTAGACATTGTCAATTCATCCCAGTAAATGAAATTTATATCCATATTGTACAGAATCCATGCAAATTCCATTGAATATCGACAGGCAATTGGTTTTGTATTTCAATTTTGGTGACTTCAATTTTGGGATCACATCAACCATTCGATGCAATATTTTTCTTTAAAAAAAATCAGCTTCATTCACTTTATTCAAGTTTATCAGACTTATCAGTTGATACCAACAACCATTACCTATAATTACCTATAATTAGTCCATCACTGTGTATGAAGCACATCTGCATAAGATGAAGCCTATAAATTATGGTGAAATTGTACAATTGTTTTGTAAATCTAGTATGTTTTGTTTTATTTGGTGTTTTTCATAGTTTTTATTGAGACATCCATTCTTCAATAATAAATAATTCTTAGCTGTGAACCCTAATTGGCTGACATTTTTAACAGGGCCGCCTTTTCTCATATTCTGATACACATCAACACAGACTTGGAAGCAAGAATTATCAGAGAAATGGCCCACAGTGTGTGGACAATAACCAAGGTAAGGTTCGCTTGCAATTATTTTTGGTGAAATATCTATAAATTGACTTGAAGTTTAAGAAAAACACTGTTTAATAAAACTGCAGTGCAGTCAGTTGTTTTTATTTTTTGGCAAGTGACTAATACAAAGGTTGAGATAAAAAAGCAAATTAAATATGTTTTCACTGAAACATAACACTGTCTATCCTAATATATTGCCAACAGTTTAGGCCACACAAAGTAGATCTTCTGTTTCTCAGGCCATTATTTGTAAAATTGCATGCGGGTGAGCGGTTTTTTATTTTATTTTTTATTTCAGTAATTACTTCTTTGCCATCAAAAGTTCATGTTCTTGGTTCAAGTTTTAGGCCTCATAATCTACAGAATAGCATGTGTGGTGTATTTCATCCCTTGAGTGCAAGAAGACTTTGCAATTCTAAAGCATTGCAAAGCCTTCTTGCACCCAAGGGACAAATTCATCAATTTTATTAACTTGGGTAAAATATCAGACATAAACCATTTAATTTTGATTTTTTTAAAGTTTAAATTGGTTATAAAAAGAGAGCATGCGGCAGCCAAAAGGACCATGTGGGAGGGCCTGAGAAACAGATTTTTTTATTTTTTTAGGGCTTAGTGCACATTTTTTACCCTTTGTTTAACAAATCAGCTGCATCTGCCCTCGTAATTTACAAATTGAGCAGTTCAAAAAAATATATTTTTCCCAATTTCAACAGAACTATATCATGTGACCCCTCATTCGAATGAGTTTGAAAAGCTTGTTCCATTGAGGAGACACATGATATGTTTTTTTAAAAATCTGTTGCAAAAATTTAAAAAACACAATGATTAAAATAAATTTTGAAATCGTGTGCATTGGGTAAAGGGTTAAAAGAGTAGTGGTATGGAGTTAGGGATCAGTACTTATTCTTAATGTATTGTAACCAGTTGGATCTTTGAGAATGGGCAGCTGAAATGGGAATTATTAATAATACTCAACAAATTCCCTTCTCACAGGGGAAGAATTGAAATTTTTTTCATCTGTCTTAAATCTCTGAGTTTGATTATTCTTTTATTCAAGATTAGAAAGTTAGAAATAATTTAAATTAGTTGATTTTTGAGAGTGAAACAGTTTCTACATTTGCTGTTCTCAATCGGTTTTCAAATGGAAGTATGAAGCAAATGAAATCTCCTAAAGAGTTGTAAAACCTCAACGGGACATGACTGGCGAGTACCAAACTAGGGCCTGCAAATTTTAAAAAAATGATTTGCATTTGAGAATTTGGCTACAAATTTAATTCCATTTCCAATAGTTGATACAAAATCTGTCTTCATCCCTCAAAAACATTATTTTTTGAATAGCAATGCAATGCACTACCACTTGTGCTCATTATTCCACAACAATGATCACCCTTCACTTTATGCCCTTTGCTCTCAGTATTTAACGACAAATGATGCATCAGTGTGTCAGTCTCTGTGATTCCAACCAGCCAATATGCTGATGATTCAGTCCAGGAAGTCAACATTACGATGCATCAGAATATTAAATTTGACTATAAGTGTTATTCAGGAAGAAAAGAGTACTCAAGATATATTCCATCCCAGTTGCAATTGAAGGTACAGTTGAAACTAAAAGTCCTGTTACTGCATTTGGCACTATTTTGAAGTAATAGCACGCTAAGTACACTTGTGTCACTGTCAAACTGCACCATTAGCATAACTTAATTCCTATAGAAAACCAGTGTGCCAAACTCTGTACAATTCTGTACAAGTAAATAGAGATCATTAACATTATTCAGAACCTCTACTGGGATATGTACATGTAATGACATAAATAGATATTAAAATTCAATTGCATACACAGAATGAAGAGAGTGGATTACTTAATTACAGTGTCATATCTTCTCCACTCAAAAAGTATTTATAATTGTTCATAACAGAACAAGAAACACTTGCAAACTTTTATCACATGGACCACCAGGTGCAATCCAGTGGTCCATGTGAGGGAAGTTTGCGGGTGCTTCTTGTGTTTTGTCCCCAGAAATTGTAGATAATTACTGAGTGAAAAATCTACCTCACACTATTAACCCTTTACCCAACGAATCGCCTGCATCCGCCCACGTAATATGCAAATTCAGCAGCTGAAAAAATATTAATTTTCGAAAAATTTCCACAAAACCATATCATCTGACCCCTCTTTGGAACGAGCTCATTGAGCTCGTTCCAAAGAGGGGTCACATGATATGGTTTTGTTGAAATTGTTTGAAAAAATATAAAAAATGATATTTAAAAAAATAAATTTTGATATCGTCTGTGTAGGGTAAAGGGTTAATCCACCCTCACCATACTATAGTCTCAATATTGTTTTTCTTTTTGATCAGTTCACTTCGTTATTTCACTACGAACCTCACTAACAGAGGCTTACATTTTGCATTGCACAGTGCAAACACTCTTGTATATTTCAGACTACATCATTCTTCGGCAGTAAGGAGCACATTAACTAATGAGCATTTTCTTTGCTAATTGTGACAGGACTTCTAATTTCAACTGTAATTAACAAATGGGAAGTTCACTAAATACAGCATTGTTATTCTGCAGTCCAACTCAAGATTCTCTTGTTTAGTCAAGTGTGAATCGGATACTTTTAATCTCTTAGAACAACCGATTTCCAACACACAGAAGCTTCAGGACAATTATTTCTGGTAGGAAAAATAGTTGTTATGAAGTGTCTGTGTAATGGATATGGCCAGCCACATCTGCAAAACAAATCTTTTCAATAATATTGAGCTGAGACATCACGAAATAAAACTTCTCAGTCAATTTTAATTAATTTAAGAACAGCAAACTCTTCAGTTCATACATTTGATTCATGAAAATCTCTTAAATTGAATTCCAAATTGAACAACAGAGATATTTGCAAATAAAACCAAATTTACGTGCAGAGGTATTTGATTAGTCAATATTTCTCTTGTTCAGTTTGGTATTCAATTTAAGTGAAACTTTCCGATTTGAACAGACCTAATAGAGAACCATCCCCCATTACTTTCAACACAATATTACTAGGTGCCAATTTTAAGATCTATATCTTGAAAAAATGCAGAATGGCATAGCCTGTCAAATGCAGGCAAGAAAGCAGTTAGAGACAAACTTTAGCATTTTTGAAGTGCTTTTATTACAGGTGGTGCTCCAAATTACTTCCCACACAGCTTTAATGGCCCACCGGACTCTCCAAAATTCATGGAGTCATCTTGCAGAATTTCAGGAGATACTGGGCGATACACTACTGCTGATGATGACAATTTTACACAGGCAGGCAACTTCTGGAAACAGGTAATAGATATTATATCGGCTTATGTTTGCTAGCTTCCACTGATAAATCATATAACACACATGACTCTTTAATTGGGTGAGTCTTGGAAGACCATATTTGGGATTTATTCTGATGTGCAGGTACAGCAAGTTATACCATTATTTACCCCTTTGGTTGTAAGTTTCACTTTGGTTGTATATACATTGAAGGGACATAAGTCTGTTCATTAATCCTTCACCAAACTGAAATAGAAGTGACTCTTGCCATCCAACTTCTTGAAAATCAAGCACAATGAGCTCATTCCAAGCAGGATTATAAGATATGTTTTTGCTGCAGAACTTGACAAAACCCAATAAATGTGAATGACCAAGCTGGCAGCTTATTTAACTTCCTCATTTATGCTTTCAACATTTAACTGTTAGTGTGCTAACCACGTGACAGCATTTCCTTTACTCTTATAACAAAAAAGAATATATAAATGTGTAATGTTGTGGTGGACATATTAAATATGCACAAATCAATAGCTTGTTGATTTTAACCCCTCAAAGACTGAGTCTATGCTAATTTCCCGTAAAACTGTTTGCAACAATCACCCCTCATTGAAAATGTGCAGTGAGAATATTACAGAAGTCAATTGCCACACACACCTGGGTGTACTTTTAAATAACCAGGGCTCTTGGAAAGAACTCATTGAAACAATATCTGCTCAAGCCTGGAAAATAATTGGCTTATTGAGATAATTCAAATACATATTTGATTGCAAATCGTTGGAAATAATATATCTTACTATCATGAGGCCAGTTCTGGAGTACTCAGATACAGTGTGGGATAACTTCATGGAATCCGAATCCTATGAAGCGGAATGTATTCAAATTGAAGCTGTCAGAATTGAACAGGTGCAGCTCGGAGTGCGAGTAAAACACTTATTTATGCGGAAACAGGCTGGGAACCTCTTAAAGTTAGAAGAGAGAAACACAAACTGAAACAGTATTTCAAGATGTACCACAGAATGGCTCCTACATACTTATCCATGTTGATTCCTCAGCTAGCGTCTGTGTCTCATGAGTATAGTCAGCATCATAATACTGCCCTTGCTATTCCCTTTCCTCGTACCCAGCAACACCAGGAATCATTCTTGCCTTCAACCATTCGGCTATGGAATGCTCTATCATTACACATGAGAGAAAATAGCTTGTTGCAATATTTGTCGACTTACTTAAATAGAAACAAACTGCTTGTTCCCAGTTACTTCAAACGTAATAAACACCACAAGCTGCAGATACACCACTGTAGACTTCGCTTGTGCAGTAGTAATCTTAATGACCATCTGTTTAAAAACCACTTATCAAATTCCTCTGTCTGTTCATGTGGTTCCCACAAAACAAACGATCATTACCTATTACACTGTCAAAATACCAAAATATTAGATCGAACATGTTAGCCACCTTACCATTAGCAATTAACACAGACATACTTCTAAATGGAAGTGTTATGTACAATGTGAATATGAACAGGCAAATATTTGAGACATTACATGATTATATATCAGTGACAGAAAGATTCTACTGAACCATGCTAAACAACAAAGCAAATCTCCCTGACGAGACGGTGTTGCCTCATAACTTACTACCATGTATAAGGATGTGTATATGTACACGTCCTTCTCTCTACAGTGATCACCATCCTTGTGTCGTGTCATCCTAGGAAACAGATGCCCAAGTCCTAAATCTTTGTCCCCTTTCCCTCTTCCTTCCATCTTCATCCCATGTTACTTATTTTTCTGTCTTAAAACATTGTTTATTACTAGTAAATGCCATGAAAGTTGACTGTAGGAGACAGCTTATGTAAGCTTTGGCTTTCTGCTGAATCCCATTTCATAAATTTATAATTCATCACGTTGTTTTAAACTTTATGTAACTTCGTATGTTTTTCTGAAATACAATACTGATTAAATAGAAACATGCACAAGATACATCTTGAAATATGTTTCAGCAAATTTAGAGATGAAATACCTCAGTCATTCAACTCTTTACCTAATGTAACTTCCATTTCTGCCCAGTGCTGTTTAAATGTTTTTATTTTTTTTTTTATTTTTTGCCTCCAAAACATTACTTATGACCCCTCATTGGAATAAGCTTGTCAAGGTCATTCCAAATAGGGAGCAAAGCAATATTTCAGATTTAAAAAGTAAAAATTTCCTTTTAGTCATTCAAGAAGTAATTTATGCAAATCTCGTTCTCCAGTCTTGCTTCAGGAGTTTCTTTTAAATAGTTGGTATTCTATACTGAATAGCTTTTGTTATCAACTCATGTTGCTTCATAATGAATTTTCTTGTGTAACTATGTTGCAAGAACATCAAAGAGATGCACTGAAGAGAATAGCTAAAAATATGAACATTTTATGTTTGTTTAATTCAAAATGAGAGAAACAGATATAACTGGAAGGTTGTTCGTCTGGAACTACAAACAGTTTGTCAAAAGCTGTATCTTATCACCTTATTTGATAGCCCTGTTTTAAAATGTTCCCAAGGGAAGACTCCTCTCTTCAGTGCTCAAACTCCCTAAGACAGCTGATGCCCCCTGTGCATGCCACAGATGCTTTCAAAACCTGTGAACTGTCAAACAGAAGGGCCATCGTGGACAGGTCACAATCCATAGGTTGTCGTTTTTTCCATGCCTATAATTCAGAGATGATCCGCTTTGACACCTATCAAAATTTCTATCAATGAAGCACCAGGATAAGTCTGGTGCTTCCTTGGTGGAAATTTTGCTAGGTGTCACAGCGGATCATCTCTGAATTATATGCATAGAAGAGCTCTCTGTCCATCCATGCATAGACATAATGCTGTCCGAAAACTTTCTCAGAAGTTTTTTTTACCAATCTGCTCGAAATTTGGTATGAATGTTCACCACCATGGAAACCTGTGCACCTGCAGTTATATTTTCGGTCAGTTTATTTTTGCCAGAATTATGCCCCTTTTCAACTTGAAAAAGCAGGCTTAGAATTTTGTCCTGAGATTTTCTCAGATGTTTATGGGTCGTTTCCTTTAAAACTTGGTATGGATGTTTACTACCATAGAATCCTCTTCACCTGCGATCATAGATTCGATCTGATATTTTTTGGCATAGTTATGCCATTTTTTGTCTTAGAATGTCTGAATTGCCTAGACTTTTGTCCGGAGCTTTTCTCAGATGATTATGGGTCGATTTCATTGAAATTTGATAAGGCTGTTCACTACCATGGGAACCTGTGATTATAGTTTTGATCGGTCTTTTTTCACAGAGTTATGCCCCTTTTCATGTTAGAATGCCTGAATTTTGTCCGGACATTTTCTCAAATGTTCATGGGTTAATTGCTTTGAAACCTGGTATGAATATTTTCTACCATGGGAACCTGTGATTATAGTTTCAATCGTACTTTTCTTGCCAGAGTTATGCCCTCTTTCTTCTTAGAATGCTTGAATTTTGTCTGGAGATTTTGTCAGATGTTTATGGGTCGATTGTTTTGAAATTTGGTAAGGAGTTCACTACCATGGGGATCTATGCACCTGTGATTATAGTTATGACTGGACTTTTTTCCAGAGTTATGCCCCTTTCTCATCTTTGAATGCCTGAATTTGGTCCGGAGATTTTCTCAAATATTTATGAGTTGATTTCTTTGAAACTTGGTATGGATGTTCACTACAATGGCAACCTGTGTACCTGTGATTATAGTTTTGACCGAACTTTTCTTGCCAGAGTTATGCCCCTTTTCTTCTTAGAATGCCTGAATTTTGTCCGAAGATTTTCTCAGATGTTTATGAGTCGATTCTTGTGAAACTTGGTAAGGATGTTCACTGCCATAGGAACCTGCGCACCTGCCATTATAGTTTTGATCATGCTTTTTTACAAGAGTTGTGCCACTTTTCATCTTAGAATAATCAGCGATGGGGGGTATAGACAGGCCCATCTGGGATAGTCACACAACTAGTTAATTTCTGAAACAGTCCCTGAAAAAAGTTGGAATTATTAATTGAATTCCTTACACTATTCTGGGGAAAAACAAATATTTTCAGGTGTGGAAATTTTGCATACTGCAGTTGACAATTTGACCAGCTGTATCTTGTTTGACAATTTGACCAGCAATATCTTGTTTGACAGAGCTCTCTGAGTTCTGTCAAGCAAGATATAGTTGGTTAAAGTGTCTGTCCTACAAGAGCAAAATAGTATCATTGAAGAGATTTCCCCCCCCCCCCCCCCCCCCAAAAAAAAAAAATATAGGGAGGTGAGGCAGATTTTTAGCTTAACTTGACAAGTCAAGATAAACTATTGCCAGCACGCATGCGGATGTCTGTTTGTCTGTTCACATTTTCCTTTAGCACAGGCTACACCCCGTAGTTCTTGTCTGATCATCACAAAATTTCATATGCAGGTTTGGGGGTCATGTCTGGATGAGCACGTCCCCTTTTGGTCGTGATCGGTCAACCGATATGGCTGCATGAGCCCAAAACCTGAAAACCATTAGCACAGTCTACAGGTCATATTTATGAAGGGATTTCATTGTAATTAGGTAGGATGCCTCTGTATAATGTCTAGATGAGAATGTCCTCTGTTGGTTATGATCTGTCAACTGCACTGGCTGCCCAAGCCCAAAACACAAAAACTTTTAGCACAGTCTGCAGGTCATATTTAATATGAAGGGATTTCATTGTAACTTGGTAGGATAACTCCTTATGATGTCTAGATGAGAACTTCTCCATTTGGTTTCGATCTGTCGGCCATGATGACTGCCCGAGCCCAAAACCTGAAAACCTTTAGCACAGTCTACAGGTAATATTTATGGAGGAATTTCATTGTAGCTTGGTAGGTTGACTTCATATAATGTCTAGATGAGAACATCCCCTTTTGGATGCGATTGGTCAGCTGTGATGGCTTCAAGGGCCCAAAGCCAGAAAACCTTTAGCACAGTCTACAGGTCATATTTATGAAATGATTTCATTGTAACTTGGTAGGATGACTCCAAATAATATCTAGATGAGAATGTCCCCTTTTGGTCACGATCATTCAGCCGTGATGGCTGCCCGAGCCCAAAACCTGAAAACCTTTAGCATAGTCTATAAATCATATTTATGGAAGGATTTCATTGTAACTTGTTAGGTTGACTCCATATAATGCCAAGACGATGACATCCCCTTTTGGTTGTGATTGATCAACTGTGACAGCTGCAAGGGCCCGAAGCCCGGAAACCTTTAGCACAGTCTACAGGTCATATTTATGAAGGGATTTCATTGTAACTTCATAGGATCACTCCAGATAAAGCCCAGATGAGAACATCCCCTTTTGGTCACAATCATTCAACCAGCTGCCCAAGCCCAAAACCCCCAAAACTTTAGTACAGACTACAGGTTGTATTTGTGAAGGGATTTCATTGGAACTTGGTGGAATGACTCCATATAAGTGCAATCGGTCAACCATGAAGGCTACACAGGCCTGAAGTCCAAAAACCTTTAGCACAGTCTACAGGCCGTATTTATGAAGGGATTTCATTGTAACTTGATAGGATGACTCGTTTTGGAATAATTTCACTGTAACTTGGTAACTTTTGTTGACATATGTTAACTGTGAGGGCCACATACATTAACTGGAAAGGCCACATTAACCCACCCCTCAGTTTTTTAGAACAATCGACACCTCATATTATTTTTAGCTCACCTGAGCGAAGCTCAAGGGGAGCTTTACTAATCACTTTCCGTCCGTCGTCCGTCGTCGTCCGTCGTCGTCCGTCGTCGTCGTCGTCCGGCGTTAACTTTACATTATCGACTTCTCCTCCTAAACCACTAGCCCAATTTTATTCAAATGTTGGCTAAATGTTTATTACCTAATGCCAATTCAGATTTGTTCAAATGAAGTTGCCCCTCCTCCTGGGTGGTGCCACGCCCCCAAGGGGCACCAAAATCTTTGTAAATCTTCTTCTCATGAACCAGCAGTAGCAGAGACTTGATATTTGGTGTGCAGCTTCCTTTTGAGGTGTAGACTCAGATTTGTTCAAGAGAAGTTTGTGGGGCTATACTTGGCGTCGATATGGGAGGGGCAAAATTTTTTGCCCCGCCCAAAATTTCTATTTTCCAAACCGAGAGGCTGATTTGAACCAAATTTTATGTGAGGGCTTATTGGGTCATGAGTACTTGATTTATGCAAAAAAAAATTTTCCCGCAGCCCCGTGGGAACCGCAGGAGCTAAAAATAGAAAAAAATTAAAACGCCCATATCTCCAAAACTGCACGGCACTGAGAATTTTTATTTGGTGTGCAGCTTCCTTAGGACCAACAGAAAGGATTGGTAAAAAAAAATTGCCATCGGTTTTATCATAGGGTACAGTTTCGGGACTTTGAAAAAGTGCTGAGTCAACACTTTTTAACACTGTAGGCAATGGGAAAAACATTAAAAAATCTTCTTCTCCAGATCCAGCAGGCAGAATCTTTTGATATTTGGTATGCAACATTGTAGGGTGGATCTGATTCAAGTTTGTTCAAATCGGCCCCCTGGGTTCATATTTGGGCTCAGTATAGGAGCCCGATTTCGAACTTAGTGCATTTCAGGCAAATTTCTTAAAAAATCTTCTTCTCCAGATCCAGCAGGCAGAACCTTTTGATATTTTGTATGCAACATTGTGGGGTTGATCTGATTCAAGTTTGTTCAAATCGGCCCCCTGGGTTTATATTTGGGCTCAGTATAGGAGCCCAAATTTGAACTTACTGCATTTCAGGCAAATTTCTTTGAAAATCTTCTTCTCCAGATTCAGCAGGCAGAATCTTTTGATATTTGGTATGCAACATTGTAGGGTGGATCTGATTCAAGTTTGTTCAAATCGGCTCCCTAGATTCATATTTGGGCTCACTATAGGAGCTCGAATTCGAATTTAGTGCATTTCAGGCAAATTTCTTCAAAAATCTTCTTCTCCAGATCCAGCAGGCAGAATCTTTTGATATTTGGTATGCAACGTTGCGGGGTAGATCTGATTCAAGTTTGTTCAAATCAGCCCCCTGGATTCATATTTGGGCTTACTATAGAAGCCCGAATTCGAACTTAGTGCATTTCAGGCAAATTTCTTAAAAAATCTTCTTCTCCAGATCCAGCAGGCAGAATCTTTTCATATTTGGTAAGCAACATTGTGGGGTGGATCTGATTCAAGATTGTTCAAATCGGCCCCCTGGGTTAATATTTGGGCTCAGTATAGGAGCCCGATTTCGAACTTAGTGCATTTCAGGCAAATTTCTTAAAAAATCTTCTTCTCCAGATCCAGCAGGCAGAATCTTTTGATATTTGGTATGCAACATTGTAGGGTGGATCTGATTCAAGTTTTTTCAAATCAGCCCCCTGGGTTCATATTTGGGCTCAGTATAGGAGCCCGATTTCGAACTTAGTGCATTTAGGCAAATTTCTTAAAAAATCTTCTTCTCCAGATCCAGAAGGCAGAATCTTTTGATATTTGGTATGCAACATTGTGGGGTGGATCTGATTCAAGTTTGTTCAAATCGGCTTCCTAGATTCATATTTGGGCTCACTATAGAAGCTCGAATTTGAACTTAGTGCATTTCAGGCAAATTTCTTAAAAAATCTTCTTCTCCAGATCCAGCAGGCAGAATCTTTTCATATTTGGTAAGCAACATTGTGGGGTCGATCTGATTCAAGTTTGTTCAAATCGGCCCCCTGGGTTTATATTTGGGCTCAGTATAGGAGCCCAAACTTGAACTTAGTGCATTTCAAGCAAATTTATTAAAAAATCTTCTTCTCCAGATCCAGCAGGCAGAATCTTTTGATATTTGGTATGCAACATTGTGGGGTGGATCTGATTCAAGTTTGTTCAAATCGGCTTCCTAGATTCATATTTGGGCTCACTATAGAAGCTCGAATTCGAACTTAGTGCATTTCAGGCAAATTTCTTAAAAAATTTTCTTCTCCAGATCCAGCAGGCAGAATCTTTTGATATTTGGTATGCAACATTGTGGGATGGATCTGATGCAAATTTGTTTAAATCGGCTCCCTAGATTCATATTTGGGCTTACTATAGAAGGTCGAATTCGAACTTAGTGCATTTCAGGCAAATTTCTTAAAAAATCATCTTCTCCAGATCCAGCAGGCAGAATCTTTTGATATTTGGTATGCAACATTGCGGGGTGGATCTGATTCAAGTTTGTTCAAATCGGCCCCCTGGATTCATATTTGGGCTCACTATAGAAGCTCGAATTCAAACTTAGTGCATTTCGGGCAAATTTCTTCAAAAATCTTCTTCTATAGATCCAGTAGGCAGAATCTTTTGATATTTGATATGCAACATTGCGGGGTGGATCTGATTCAAGTTTGTTCAAATCGGCCCCCTGGATTCATATTTGGGCTTAATATAGAAGCCCGAATTCGGGCTTAGTGCATTTCGGGCAAATTTATTAAAAAATCTTTTTCTCCAGATCCAGCAGGCAGAATCTTTTGATATTTGGTATGCAACATTGTGGGGTGGATCTGATTCAAGTTTGTTCAAATCGGCTTCCTAGATTCATATTTGGGCTCACTATAGAAGCTCGAATTCGAACTTAGTGCATTGCAGGCAAATTTCTTAAAAAATCATCTTCTCCAGATCCAGCAGGCAGAATCTTTTGATATTTGGTATGCAACATTGCGGGGTGGATCTGATTCAAGTTTGTTCAAATCGGCCCCCTGGATTCATATTTGGGCTCACTATAGAAGCTCGAATTCAAACTTAGTGCATTTCGGGCAAATTTCTTCAAAAATCTTCTCCAGATCCAGCAGGCAGAATCTTTTGATATTTGGTATGCAACATTGCGGGGTGGATCTGATTCAAGTTTGTTCAAATCGGCCCCCTGGATTCATATTTGGGCTTAATATAGAAGCTCGAATTCGCACTTAGTGCATTTCGGGCAAATTTATTAAAAAATCTTCTTCTCCAGATCCAGCAGGCAGAATCTTTTGATATTTGGTATGCAACATTGTGGGGTGGATCTGATTCAAGTTTGTTCAAATCGGCTTCCTAGTTTCATATTTGGGCTCAGTATAGAAGCTCGAATTCGAACTTAGTGCATATCAGGCAAATTTCTTAAAAAATCTTCTTCTCCAGATCCAGCTTCAGAATCTTTTCATATTTGGTAAGCAACATTGTGGGGTGGATCTGATTCAAGTTTGTTCAAATCGTGCCCCTTGGTTTATATTTGGGCTCCGTATAGGAGCCCAAATTTTAACTTAGTGCATTTAAGGCATATTTCTTAAAATATCTTCTTCTCCAGATCCAGCAGGCAGAATCTTTTGATATTTGGTATGCAACATTGTGGGGTGGATCTGATTGTGATTCATGAACGTATTTATTTGTAAAGTTGATAGAATCTTAGACAAAATTTGCAGAAAAGATCTACTATAGAAGGGGTGGTATCCAGGGTGAACCGTTTACCCAAATCTAGCAGTACTAATGCATTATTCACACAAATCTCCGTTCAAATTTTATGGCCCCTCATTGGAACACACGCATTCAGCTCATTCCAACAAAGGTCATATGCCATGTTTTCGAGACAAAAGAATAAAAATTTTAGTTATTCATGAAATTTTTAGGCAACTGTTGTCTGTTATTCACACTGCTTCATGAAATTTCAGTACTTTTAGAAGTTACCTCAGTAATCAAGGGTTAATTCCCCTTAATTAAATGTCGCCTCTAAAAAACAACCACTTTGCATATCTTACCTTTTTACCAGCATAACTGCCAAAACTTGTCAGCATTCTTCGCAAAAATCGCTATTCAAATTTTAATTTTTGTCTCTTAAACATACATGTACTTATCGCTTGTAAATACCCCATTGGAATGAGCTTTTTGTGCTCATTCCAATGAGAGGTCGCACACCATGCTTTTTGAGTCAAAAAAGCAATTTTTTTTAGTTATTCCAGAATTTCGTACGTAAAACACAGCTTTATGACTTCACATTAAAATGAGCTCTCTAAGCTTGTTCCAATCAACATTCACGCACTATGTCTTTCACACAAAAAATAAAATTTTCCATTTATTCAGGAATTTTGTTTGCAAGAACACTCTTACCCCCCCCCCCCCCCCCCCCCACACACACACACACACAAACACACACACACACACAAACACAGACACACACATCTAAAAGTTCGTCAGCAAAAAAACAGTTACTTCAATTTTTAAATGCATTATAGGAACAACTTGCCTAATCAAATTTAAATACTTTTGCATCATTCTGTATCTAGAACAAACCATTTACCATATCTTTACGCAAAATTCTCCAGCATCATTCACAAAAAAACACCATTATTTATATGTTCACATTTTTGTCTCAAAAATATACCTGATCTTCCCATACCCCTATTGAAATAAGCTATTTGAGCTAGTTCCAATGATGATAAAAAAAACTAATATTTTGGAAAATTTGTGAAAATTTTTGTTTTCTTGCATGCAAATATATACATGTAGCACATGGAAGATATCCACAGTTGGGGAGAGATGTCCAAGGCTATCTCTTCACATTCCTTGTTTGTGCTTCATGCTAAACCAGTTTGTCTGCAGAGATAAATTTGCTTTATTAAAAATCATTGGAGATTGTCCACACACCAATGATTTTAAATAAAACTAATTTTAGGTAACAAATGTTGAACTTCAAACAAAATCTATCACTCAACCAGTTAATGTTGATGAAGCATGACATGGTGAAGGTGACCTAAAATACTTCTTAGAGTCACTTTGTCAGGTGAGCGATTAAGGCCACGTGGGGCCTCTTGTTATTAAAAACATAGCATACAGGGAACAGAAATTAACATATTCCCAATTATCACAATTCTTGTCTCATTTCATAATCCTTTCATAAACATTGAACATTATCCTTTTCATCAAACACAACATGCAGACAAGTTAAGCTACAGTGTCATTGACACTTTCATTGATGATTAGGGAGGTGCTTGAGAAACAATAATTTTTTAGCTTACTTGAGCGAAGCCTAATGGGATCTTTACTAATCACTTTCTGTCCATCGTCCGTCTGTTGTTCAGCTTTAACATTACATTATTGACTTCTTCGCACAAAATTGAACCAAATCTGGTGTGCATGTTCCCTACCATATGTCAATTCAAGTAAAGTTGCCACGCGCACAGGGGGCACCACAAGGGGCATAACTATGATAGCACTCATAAATTTTTTCAAAAATTCAAAAAAATCTTCTTCAGATTTACCAGTCAGAATCTTTTCATATTTGTTATGTAACATCTCTAGGGGTGGGGGGGGGGGGGGGGGTGGGGGTGGGGGGGAAGGTCAGATGCAAGTTTGTTCAAATTGAGTCCCTGGGTTAAGATTTGGGCTCTCTATTGGAGCCCAAATTTTAACTTAGTGCAATATGTGGAATATTCTTTAAAAATCTTCCTCTTCAGATCCACCAGTTGAAATCTTTTGATATTTGGTACACATCATCTCTAGGGGGGTCAGATGCATGTAATACAGGTTTTTTCTCATGCAGACATTATGGAAATTAGATGGACTTTGATTTATTCAGTGCTACTTATACACAGTAAGTACACATGTCAATACGGCTCAGACTAGGAGCTGTATTTATGAACCGATCTTCAAGAAACTTCTTGGATACCTTTGTTATCACCTTGGGAACATGTGTTTCTGTGTGCGGTCCAAAATTCAAGATGGCTGCCAGTGGCCATTTTGCACCAAAATTAGGTCCAATCAGTTTTTAGCTCACCGAAGGGAGCTTAACTTATCTCTTGCCGTCCGTCGTCGTCATCATCTGTCGTGAACTTTACATTATCGACTTCTCCTCACAAACTACTGGATCAAATTAAACCAAATTTGGTGTGCATGTTCCCTATCATATGTCAATTCCAACTTGTACAAATAAACTTGCTACACCCACAGGGGGACCACAAAGGGCATAACTCTGATAGCACCCATGAATTTCTTTCCAAAATTCAAAAAAATCTTCTTCTTCAGATCCACCAGGCAGAATTGCTTCCTATTTGGTATACATCATCTTTGGGGGGTCAGATTCAAGTTTGTTCAAATTGAGTCCCTGGGTTCAAATTTAGGCTCCCTATGGGAGCCCAAAGTTTAACTTAGTGCAAAATGAGGATTATTCTTTCAAAATCTTCTTCAGATCCACCACTCAGAATCATTTCATAATTGGTATACAACATCTCCAGGGAGATCAGATTCAAGTTTGAACAAATTGAGTTCCTGGGTTCATATTTGGGCTCCCTATGAGAGCCCGGATTTTAACTTAGTGCAATATGAGGACTTTTCTTTCAAAGTCTTCTTCTTCAGACCTACCAGTCAGAATCATTTCATATTTGGTATACAACATCTCCAATGAGGTCAGATTCAAGTTTGTACAAATCGAGTTTCTGGGTTTACATTTGGGCTCCCTATGGGAGCCCAAATTTTAACTTAGTGCAATATGAGGACTTTTCTTTAAAAATCTTCTTCTTCAGATCTACCAATAAGAATCTTTTGATATTTGGTATGCAGCATCCTTAGGGGGTGAGATTCAAGTTTGTTCAAGCCAAGTCCCTGGGTTCATATTTAGGCTGAAAATTTGGGGTCCGTTCCTGACTTGGAAATTTTGGACCAAAATCTGGAAATTTTTGTTGTTGTTTTTTTATGCATTTCAGTCAATTTTAACACAAAAAATTTTTCACTGAAAATTTAGGGGTCAGGTGGGACTTAGAAAATTTTGGACCAAAATCCAGAAATTAGTTTTTTGTTTTTTTATGCATTTTGGTCAATTTTAAGAAGAAAAAAAAAAATTTTAGGCTGAAAATATTTTGTTTGGGACTTCGAAAATTTCCGAACAAAAATAAAAAAAAATCTGTTTTTATGCGTTTATCTCAATTTTGGGACGTAAAAGTGCAGGAACTGAAAATAGAAGGAAAATCCTGTGTATTGTGTGGGCACAATCGCTTCATCTGGTTGGTATATGCTTTTCTTAGGAGGGGCGTATGCAGCTTATTCAAGTCAAGTCCCTGGTTTCATATTTAGTCTACCATGTCAGGTGAGCACCCTCAGGCCCCCCTGGGGCCTCTTGTTTGTACACAACTTCTATATAGCTCAGGCTAGAGGCCATATTTATGAACCAATCTTTACCAAACTTCTTGGGTACCTTTGCTGTCACCTTGGAATGCGAAAGAGTGTTTTTGGGTGCTGTCCAAAATTCAAGATGGCTGCCGATTGCCATTTTATACCAAATTAGGTATTTATTTATTTATTGGTGCTTAACACCACATCAGCAGCTAGGGCTATATCGTGGCAAGAAAACAGAGGCTATAAAAAGTCATTCTCAAGAATGAAGTAAAAATTGAATAAAAATAAAAATAACCACAAAAGACATTTCAAAGACAAAAATGATTAGAAAAGCAATGAGTAATGAGATAAGAAAATACATTATAAATCAACCTGAGGAACTGAGACTTGATGAGTCGAGATTAAAAGAATAAAAACAATTTTAAAATTTTGTAAAAAGGTTGAATACTTTTAGAAATGACACAATTTTGTGTGGGCTTGTATTATAAAATAGATCTCTAAGGGATCTAGCTGTGAAGTACTGCCCTCTAACAAGTTTAAAATCAGTGCAATGTAAAAGAATGTGTTCCACTGACAACACCTGCTGACATGGAACACACTCTGGTCACAAATTACCCTCTAACAGAAAGGAATGTGTTAGTCTTGTATGGCCAATATGACATCGTGTCAGAATAACATGATCTTTTCTACAAAGGTTACTAGATGGGTAGTGATCAGAAACAGTTGGACGGAAGCGATGAAGCTTGTAAGCTTGTTATTAGTTGCCCCATCCCATTCTGCCTGCCACATAGATTTGATGTAGCTACTAATATGTGGTTTGAAATCACTGAAAGGGATGTTAAAATCAGTGACAGGCTTTGTTAAAGCCTGTTTTGCTGCACTGTCTGCCCTGGTGTTACCAGCGATACCTACATGTCCAGGTAACCAGCAAAACACATATATCATATCGGTCAGACATGAGAGTTGTTAACTTCTCACGAAGTTCCAAAATGAGAGGGTTCTTCAACCTGGGGATGAGTAAAGCAAGTAAAGAGGAAAGAGAGTCGGAAAAAATAATCAACTTCTTTTCCTGAGCATTCTCGATATGTTCAAGAGCGAGTTGTAAAGCTTTAACTTCAGCTGTGAAAATAGAACTCTGATTCGGTATTTTGATTGAGGTGACATGATCACCAGTAACAGCAGCTGATGATACTTTGTCACCATCCTTAGATCCATCCGTATAGATCCTTGTATTTGTACTATACTTGGACTTTATTTCAGCATATTTTTGTTTGAACTGCAAGAAATTGGTATCAGATTTTTGGGTAGAAGCAAGGTCCAAAATAACTGTAGGTTTTTTAAGATGCCAAGGAGGAATATGTGTTTTACGATTTTCTTTTATTGTATGTGCTTCAATTGTGGTGGTCTCCATGTGGGGTTTAATTCTAATTCCCAATGGAGGAATATGTTTCTGGTGGCGGTTAAAGAAATCAACATTTTGAGGGTCTGTAACACAATTATAAGCAGGATTTGAAGGATTGGCCAAAAGTTTAGACACATATTGGAGAGACAGTTTAATTCTGCACTTTTCAAGAGAAGGTTCCTCTGCTTCAACAAGCATCGAGTCTATAGGGGATGTTCGAAAAGCCCCTAGACTAATTCTAATACCACTATTATGAATTGCATCAAGTGGTTTGAGATATGATTTCCTTGCAGAACCGTAAACTACACAACCGTAATCTAATTTTGACCGAACAAGTGATCTATACAGATGGAGCAAAGTTTTTTAGCCAGCACCCCAATCGGCGCTACCAACAACTTTCAGCAGGTTCAGAGCTTTCTTACATTTAACTTTTAGTTGTTTTATGTGGGAAGTGAAATTCAGTTTGTTGTCAAACAAAAAACCTAAGAATTTCACTTCCTTAACAACTTTAATAGGACTCCCATCAATTTTTAACTCCGGATCGAGGTGATGTCTCCGAAGTTTACAAAAATGAACACAATTCGTGTTTGACTTGGAAAATTTAAAACCATTTTCTGTGGCCCATTTTTGAATCCTATTCAAACATAGCTGAAGTTTGCGCTCGATAGCATTAATATTTTTACTGCTATAACAGATTAAAAAATCATCGACATACAATGAAGAATCTACCATATTCTTAATTGCATCAACGATACTATTAATTTTAACCGAAAACAGGGTAACAGATAAAATACTACCCTGAGGAATCCCCAATTCCTGCTCGTGAGGATCAGATAACGTTGACCCAACACGAACCTGAAACTGGCGGTCCTTTAAAAAGTTTTCAATAAAAAGAGGCATACACCCTCTCAACCCCATGTTAAAAAGATCTTTTAAAATCCCATACGTCCATGTTGTATCATATGCCTTCTCTAGATCAAAGAAGATGGCGACCACATGTTCTTTTCTAGCAAAGGCATTTCTTATAAACGTTTCAAGTCTGACCAAATGATCCACAGTACTTCTCTGGTTTCTGAAACCACACTGAACATCCGCAAGCAGATCATTCGATTCCAGAAACCAGACAAGTCGATCATTGATCATCCTCTCCATGGTTTTGCACAGACAACTTGTTAAGGCAATAGGCCTATAATTACTAGGGTTGCTGTGATCCTTATCAGGCTTAGGAATGGGAATTACTATTGCTTTGCACCAAGACGGTGGAAACTGGCCAGTCACCCAAATGTCATTAAAAATAGATAGTAAAAGTTCAAGAGATGATTGCGGCAGATGTTTTAATATTTGATAATGTATTTCATCAAGTCCAGTGGCGGTATCTTTCGCTCTATGTAAAGAGTTATTTAACTCTTCCATAGAGAAAGGTTCATTGTAATCCTCTAAATTATTGGAGGCAAATTTGAGCTTTTGTTTTTCTTGTTGTTTTTTAATTTTGAGAAATTCAGGATTACAATTTTCAGACGACGAATGTTTCGAAAATGTGGAGGCCAATTTATTTGAAATTTCTTTTTTTGATGTGATTAGTGTGTTGTTATCTTTCAAATGTTGAACCGTTGATTTTGTGTCTTTTCCATTAATTTTCCTTATCATTTTCCAAATTTTATTGATGGAGGCATTTTGATTAAGTTTAGACACATATGTTTTCCAAGAACTTTTCTTTTTTTGTTGAATCAGTCGTCTTGTTTTTGCCCGATTTATACGAAGTTTGTCCAAGTTACGTGTGGTTGGTGACTTATTAAATTCCCGTTCAGTCTTTTTGCGATCTTTAATAGCCTGTTTGCAATCAGCATCAAACCATGGTTTGGTGAAACGTTTAGGATTTGCCGAGGTTTTAGGAATGACCTTGCTTGCAATGTCAAGCAACTCTGTGGGGAAATGTTCTATTTGGTCAGCACTTTTGCCAAATTTCTCCCGTGTTAGGCATTCAGAACAGAGCGACAAGAAAGTCTCCCAGTCAGCCTTTTTCAAGTTCCACTGGGGTACTCTCTCATCATCCGCCGGAACTACACTCTCCAACACAATTGGAAAGTGGTCACTCCCGCACAAGTCATCTACCTTCCAAGAAAAATCAAGGAAGATAGAAGGGCATGCAATTGAAAGATCAATTGATGTATACGAACCAGATGCAGGGTGCAAATAAGTGTCTAAACCATCATTAAACAAACACAGGTCATATTTAGTAATCAACTCTTCTACAGTTTTACCTTTTACATCTTCTTGACTGCAGGAATTACCCCAAAGGGGGTTATGAGCGTTAAAAACACCCAACAAAATGTATGGAGTTGGGAGCTGTTGGACCAGTAACTCAAGATCATTCAGTTGTAGATCTTTACTTGGTGAAACGTAAATTGAACAAAGTGTAACTGTTTTGTCTAATGTTAGGCGTACCGCCACAGCCTGTAGATTTGTCTGTAATGGAACAGAACTGTGAATGATGTCTTTCCTAACTAAGACAGTCGTTCCACGAATATGAAGATCATTATCATCTGCCCAGGCATTATACAAAGTATAATGCTTAAAAGCTGAATGATCTTGAGCCTCAGGTTTCTTTAAGAGAGTTTCCTGCAGGCAAAAAGCAGCAGGTTTATATTTTTGGCTTAGAAGACCGAGTTCATTAAAATTCGCTTTAAAAGCTCGACAATTCCACTGTATGATATTTTGTTTGGGTGTATTAATCATGTTTGTTTGGCGATTTGGAAGGTGAACATATAGGCGAAATTGCCCCAGTGTTTCTTTTCGGTGACGTTTTACGTGGGGACTTTCCCTGAGAAGAACTCAGGCATTTGGTTGAGAAAGTGTCATCGATACACTCATCAACTGACATCTTCTCAATGCCTTCAAACATGTTGTTTGTAACAACATTTTGAAGGCATTTTGGTAACCTATCCGATTCTTGCTTCTGTTTTTCTTTGTCTATTTTCTTGTTAAGACGTTCCTGTTGGCGTTTTTGATTCTGACTCAGATTTTGTTGGGGTCTGTGTTGTGGATTTGGTTTCGGTTTGTTTTGTTGATTCGTCTTTTCTGATTTAGTGTTTTGTTCCTTTTGGCGTTGTGGTTTAGGTACTTCTGTTGCTTGTTCTTGTGTTTGTGCTGTATTTGGCATTTTCTCAATTGTTTGGGCTGCTGAATTTGTTTGTGTCATCTGGAATTCTGTTTCTTGTATTGTAAATGCTGTTACTAAAGATGGAATTGTTCCTTTCAGCCATATAAACTGAGTCTGACATTCTACTGATTTAGTTGATACTTTTTGTGATAGTTTTGCAGCATATAAAGGTGATGAAATATTCATACCAGGCATCGATGTTACGATATCTCTGGCCTCTTTAAAACTTACTTGCTTTTCGCATTTTATTCTTTGTATAGTTTTTTCTTTTTTCCATACAGGGCAATCTTTGGATGATGAAATGTGATTGCCCTGGAAGTTGACGCATTTAATGGCATTGATACATGGCTCTTCTTGGTGTTGTTGGCCGCATTTAAAGCATACTGATTGACCCCTGCAGTTGTTTTGCCCATGGCCATATTTTTGGCATCTGAAGTATCGAAGTGGATTTGGTATATACAAATCCACTTTGATGCTCATATAACCAACTTTGATCGATTTTGGTGGTTGGGCTGAATCAAATGATAAAATATTTGTTTTCATGACTGATCCATTTTTTTTTAATTTCTATATTTTTCACAGCTGTTACGCCCTGTGGTTCAAGTTCTTTCTGAATTTCAAGTGTGTCAATTCCTTCTAATTCCCTAGTTCTAATTATACCCCTGCTGGTATTAAGTGTTTTATGCGGAAACGCATTCACCTCCATATCTGCTAATTTTCCTGTATTGAGTATATTAATTGCTTGGGCCTCCCTTTTACATTCTATGAGAATTCCACCAGTTCTCAGCTTTTTAACATTGTCAACAGTGCCAGCAATTCTTTTAATAGCTTTTTCTAAGGCAAAAGGGTTTATATCAGTTGCCTTTTTACTTGAGTCAGCAGCACATATTATGACAAATTTTGGCCATTTAGTTTGAATAGAAGTTTTTTGATCTGAGTCAGAATCAGAACCATCTGAAAATAAATCTCTTCCACGTTTAAGTTTTTTGGAGTTTGAGGTATCCATGATTGTTTTGATTAATGATTCATTGCCCCGGCTCCCACCCACAACGGAGTCCAACAAGGGGCAGGGTTACTGCTATGCAGTGAACCCACCAGGTTGCCAGTATTCCCACATACCTGGTATGGGGCAATATACTCAGCCAGTGTTGATGCCGAAGCATACCACTGACTGATTGAACCGTGTGTGGAAGTGCCAGGTCTTCAGATGGCAATCATCCAACCAATCACTACACAAAACACTGTAATTAAATTTGCCATGTAAAACTGAAGCAGACAGTGCAGCAAAATTGAGAATTCATTAAAAATATAACGTTAAAAAACAGTACACAATGGCAATTATGGTGTGATTAAAAGAAGTGACTGGTTGAATGACCACCAAATGCCCCCCGACGTGACACCCAGTTCTTTTGGGGTGGGGGCTCCCGATTGGCCAGAACGGGCCATCCGACCATCCTTCTACTCCTGAAATTGGGGCCAAAGCAGTGTCTTGGACATTATCTGAAAAAAATGGAGACCAGGGCGAAACAGAGTTTACGACCTGATCCCCATCCTTGGAGACTACCCTAACCGGGGCCCGAGTCCTCAACTGCCAGGATTCCTTCTTCCGGGGCCTTCGGAACGCATCTCACGGGAGAACAAGGTGCCTGCCAGATGGTATTAGCAGGATTGATCATTTTGGTCCGGGGCTGCGTATTCGTGTATTTCGCAGCGAACCAGCTGAATTGAGCAAACCCGCCAAGTAAAAATTAGCAAACCTGCCCAATTGAGCAGGCTGTCCTCTATCCGCCACCTGAGGACCCGCCTAGTAGGGGACGATCAAACCCCCCTAGGACCAAATTAGGTACAATCAGTTTTTGGTACAGAACTTCTATATGAAGGCTATGATTTGAATAAATTTTTGAATGAATGTTTAGTAATATGCAATGCATCACATATAATACAGGTTTTTTTCTCATGCAGAAATTCTGCAAATTAGATGAACTTTGATTTTTTAAGTGCTACTTATACTCAGTAAGTGCACATGTCAATACGGCTCAGGCGAGAGGCTGTATTTATCAACCGATCTTCATGAAACTTCTTGGGTACCTTTGTTATCACCTTGGGATGAGAACGAGTGTTTCTGGGCGCGGTCCAAAATTCAAGATGGCTGCCAGTGGCTATTTTGTACCAAAATTAGGTCCAATCAGTTTTTTGTCACAACTTCTACACAGCTCATATTTGTGAACTGATCTTCACGAAACTTCTTGGGTACCTTTGTTTTCACCTTGGGACAGGAATGAGTGTGTTTTTGGGTGCCTTTGTTATCACTGTGCTATGAGAACAAATATTTTTGGGTTCAATCAGACCCACTCTGGGACTCAAAGATTTCTTTTCTAGCTTAACATCTAACTGTCGCTCACCCTTACAACACTTTATCTGTACATTTGTGACAGGCTACGGTCAGCATTTATGTCAGACCGTTATAATACTTTATATGTACCTTTGTTATCAGGTCATTACCTAGATGTGTGTCATTGCTGTGTCACATACTATACATGTACATGTCTTACACAAGTTGAGCTACAATGTCATTGACACTTTCATTATTAAATTTCTTGGGAGTTTAATGTGTTATGCGGAATGTTTATTCCGTTTATCCCCAGGGTTATGTCCTCATCCTGAGGGTGTTAAGTCGTTTGTAGTCTTGCATATTGTACCAGATGCATTGTTTTTTCTTCCTATGAAGATCTTGCTTTGCATCAGGTAGTGGTTGATCGGTTACTGACTTTGGGCCTGTCTCGTGCCTGTTGTTTAGTTTCCGTTTTTTCCTCTTGACGTTCTCAGTTCAACAACGCTTTAAAAACATATTATTTCAGTATTTAGTATAGCACAGTTATTATAATTATAGCAGGACACATTTCGTTAAGTACTCTGATGATGTAGCTTTAATTATGTAGTCTTTGTCCACACTTAGACTCTATGGGGATGCCCTTAGGCTCATGAGGTTCCCTTGGGGAACTTAAGCATTTTCAAGAATTTTTCAAAATAAATATTTTTGATTTCTTTTGAAATATTTTTGATCGATTACTTATTGTATCCTTATTATGTATAAATTATATGTTATGTTTTAGGAGTGCAGTGGACTTTGATGTTGGCTTCAAATATTAATAATGAAAACTCTCTGCTCAAAGTGTATGTCGAGGAAGTCTGCCTCGAATTTACATGCTTGTTATCTTGCGTGTAGTCGTTGCACTCCCACTGATACATGTGCTATTTGTGTAGTTTGGAATTTCAAATGTTGGAAGCAGGTGTGACGCCCAGGAGCCCTTGGAAATAGGAGTTGGGAGACCTGATGGAAGCCGAATGACCAAAGGACCCCTAAGGATGCGTCTTCCTATTTGCAATATCCCTATGGGTCACCGGTTGCCCAATGATACATAAAAATATGACGAATAGTGAATCAGCGATGTGACAGTCAGGATGACACCACCCCACATTTGGGGAAAACACTCTATAAACACTTCAATGTGATGGGGAGCTCAAAAGCCAACAATGACTTAGAAAATAAAATACAAATCTCAACTAATACTAATTTATTCACAACAAACAAAATGAATGCATAAATATATCTATATCTATATATGTGTATATGACACAACAGCAAAATTTGGCACACACGAATATATCTCTATCTTTGTGGCTCTCAATCTCTAACTTTGTCTCAAGCTGAAATCTCTTGGAACCCAAACTGACAGAAAATGAGCAACACAATAGAGTAATCTCCCTTGATGTGTTCAACTCAATTTTACTATGAATTTCACTACAGTTTACTCAACTTTACATTGCAATGAAATTCCAACCAGTGAATTTCAACTTAGCACAACAAGTACTAGGCTCTTGCCCGTACAGAACAGTATCAAACAAAACAAGTTTCACATGCAAGTAATATAATATAACCCCAATTACTAACGTTGAAAATTCTCAGTAAAATTGTGTCCCTGTGCTCTCTGCACAACACAATGTTACCACAAATATTTCAGTATTTGCCTTCTCAAATCTTGAACTCTAATTAACTCATGCGAAATGAGGACTTACTTCAGTACCTGCGACTTAACATGCACAGCATTAAGGCCCAAACACCTCAAAGTGTACCTGTGCTATCTGCACAACACTAACTGGTAATAAACTGCATTTATGTGCCCTCTGCACAAAACAGAAATATAATGTATCGGTGCTATCTGCAGTCTGCACCACACTATAACCAGTATAACATGCACTTATAGACTTCAATAACTCAAACTATGTCTCTGTGCACTCTATGCACCACACAGTACTCCTTAACAATTACAAACACCAAAACCACAAATCATAACTCAATGAATCATAACACTTAATACTATTGACCCCAATGCTATAATTATGCAGTTTATACTCTTCAAACTCAGTATAAACAGCACCTAATAATAAAACAAGTGGATTTCAAATATCTATTATGAATACAGTACTACAGCACCAAACAATTCAGCTCTTATAATAACCCAGATATATAAAAATAAATGATTATAGCTATTCAAATCTTAATCAGCAAAATCTATATGGCGCTGACATGTCATATATTGATTATACTTATTTCCAACAACTAAATAAAATCTTGCAATGTCATCAAAATCTATACCTCTTTCATTCCACTTTCTACACTGCTAGTGGAGTAACAACCTACAGAATTTTGTAGTCAGTTATTACTTACATTCAATAATCTAATCTTACTTGACTAGTGGTATTCCCACCAGAACTGCCACTCTGCCCGCACTGCTAGTGAAATAATCACCTACAGTATCTGTCACAAGACTTGTTAATACTTATTCTCACAACTTACTGTTACTAGTGTTATCCCCACCAGAACTGTCACACTACATGCACTGCTAGTGAAATAATCACCTACAGAAATTGTTTATAATTCAGTTTGTTAGTGCTATCGCTCACACTTACTGATACTAGTGGTATCCCCACCAGAACTGTCACACTACATGCGCTGCTAGTGAAATAATCACCTACAGAAATTGTTTATAATTCAGTTTGTTAGTGCTATCACTCACACTTACTGATACTAGTGGTATCCCCACCAGAACTTTCACACTATATGCACTGCTGGTGAAATAATCACCTACAGTATCTGTCGCAAGAATTGCAAATATTTATTCTAACAACTTACTGGTACTAGTGGTATCCCCACCAGAACTGTCACACTACATGCACTGCTAATGAAATAATCACCTACAGTATCTGTCACAAATTCTTTTCTCACAACATTACTGGTACTAGTGGTATCCCCACCAGAACTGTCACACTACATGCACTGCTAGTGAAATAATCACCTACAATAATTGTTTATAATTCAGTTTGTTAGTGCTATCGCTCACACTTACTGATACTAGTGGTATCCCCACCAGAACTGACACTCTACATGCACTGCTAGTGAAATAATCACCTACAGTAATTGTCTAACACACAGCTTTGTTAGTGCTAATGCTCACTCTTACTGATACTAGTGGTATCCCCGCCAGAACTGCCTCTCTGCACGCACTGCTAGTGAAATAATCACCTACAGTAATTGTTTAACATACAGCTTTGTTAGTGCTAACACGCTCGCTTGCTGGTACTAGTGGTATCCCCAACAGAACTGTCACACTGCATGCACTGCTAGTGAAATAATCACCTACAGTATTTATCAAAAGTTTGTTAATACTAATTTCAACACATACTGTTATAGTGGTATCCCCCCACACAGCTTGTGTAATGCAGTTTATTCACTGTAATTACTTATAGAAAATCTAATTTACCTAAGTAAATATACTTCTGTATATTATTAGACTTTAATTCAATTTCCTTCAACACTCTAAAATTAAATAACTTTGAAGAGTCAAATGAAATGCAGAAATCAAAGAAAGTAACAATAACCAATATCACTTAATTCTACATTGAATTAACTATATATATATATAGGCAGTTACCTTTCCTCTTAGAATGTTTTCTCGCAACTCTATTCAGCTACAACAGACTCTTATAACACTTTTACAATTTACACAGCTCTATACAGCTAAAACAGACTGTTAGAATACTTCTACACAGCTCTATACAACTACAACGGACTCTTAGAATGCTTCAGAAACAACCCAGTCAATCCGACGGTTCGAATTGTGCGGCACTTTTTATAGGGATGCACTTTCACAATTGTTTGTGTCATGTGATCAATCATGGGTGGAGCTTCAATAAAATCAGTAATTTCGACCCAAACCTTTTGATTAAATCACCCAAACGTGCACGTATATTGATCTATATAATATGACTGACATTTTAAACACGATATTTCTGTCGTAATGTGTCATTTGGCTTCAAACTGAATTTCAAATGAAACCCAAACGCAAGAATGACAATCATGCCAGAAACCGTTTTCTCGTAAATCAACTTCCAAAACTAAGAACATTTTTCGAATTGAATTTCGAATAAAGCATAATGCGGTATTGCCAAACATTGATAGTTTCCCACTTTTTCCAGTTGATAGAAAGTATCACTGCAACATCGGTGATTACAGATATTTCGTATTATTTATCGATGCAGCGAACAAAATAAAAAGGTGTTTCCTAATTTCGAGTTACTCCCAGCCAAATCTCCGCAGTGCTCTGCGACGAAAATACGAGACAACTCGAATCGTTCGGCTTCTAAATCATCCCCACACATTTATATACTTGAGTCTACCCGTGTTACTAGTAATAATGACGAACGTTACTGTAGCTGTGGGTCAACACAGCTAAAAAAAAAATACCTGGGCAAAAATACATTTGGGTAATCACAGCACACCAAGCATCACACAGGTGTCACACTATGTGGTGTGCAGGCTAATTCTTGCTTTTCAGTTTCTTTTTCAGAGGAACAAGCACATGGTGATGGTATATCGACACCCATCCATAATGTGCTGACGTCATCACACTCTGATGAGCAAACAGAGCAAGCTGCAAAGGTTCTCATGAATATCAAATAGGGGATAAGGCCTCTTATTCCTGTGCAAGCAGCTTGCTCGACTGGTGAAGCGGTTAATCCATTAGTGGGAACCATGACACCAGGTAAGTCCGTAGCGATCAAGGAGGGTGTAGATTTGGGTCTAGCAAGCACTTCAAAAGTAAAAGCTCACACAGTGATGATGGCAAAGGGGAAGAAGCCGGCAAATTTATCATCGGGACGCTCGTCGAGATCTGGATCCAGATCGCGAGTGGGAGAGCCTTCTTCATCCCGTCAGCAGTCGGGGTTGACTGTTTCCGTTGTGAGAAACTTCCCTGAGTCGGAGCTAACATCCTCGCTGGCAGTTCAGAATACTCTTTCTACACAGTAGCCGGGGTCAGCAGCAGTTACGGCTTCTTCCTCAGCTCTGACAAAGCTCATTAGACTGCTTACTCGCTATCTGACTTTGGATGTTCAAGCTGTTCCGAGAAGACACTCCCAGTCTTTGCCACCGAAGTTGGGCCATCCGATAGGCAGTGGTTCCAGGCTTGATTATGCAGGACATTCATTGAAGAGATCTGAGGACAGATCTCCATCCTGCGAGCAGCATGTGGCTAAAAAAGAAGACCACTGCTCTGCAAGCCTCAGTGATGGATCTTCTTTCGCAGATTACACAGCTTCCCAGCAAACAAAGGTTCAGCTGTCAACAGACTTCGATAGTGAGCTGTTGGATGGTGCTGGGTTGGTCCAGTCATTTGTTCATTCAGATGGAGTTGACTGTAATTCACAGTTGGGCCAGTTGGATGGTGAAAGGGGGCCGGAGGAAGATTCTCCACCCCTTTCGGAACAACACATGGAAGCGATGAATTTTATTCATCAATTTTTTCCAAATCTTGTTCTATCTGGTCAACTAGCTGCATCAGTAGGCAGAAACCGCTATCATCTGTAGATATGGAAACCCTTCGGAGGAAAGATGACGTTCAGTCTGTTCATGTGTCGGAGGCCTTTGGCCTGATTGATGACATAATCTTTAGCCTAGCGAATTTAAAAAAGAAAAGCAGTTTCTTGTCTACATCTTCTCTCCATATACTGTTTCCTGGACCACACTACTTAAAAGCGGTAGGAGAAGATGCTCAGAGAGCTCCTCTGCATCTGGATAAGCGGGCGTTGGATCTAGATATCTTGCTACCTGCATCATTCAATGTTCACTCCGAAGTGTTGAAATTTTCCATTGATTCTGGTCGGGTGATTCTGGACACTGTCCTATGCAGACCATATCACCAGGGCTCTGGCTCAATGTCTCAGGGGAAAAGAATTCAATGACATTAATCCATCTCTCAAAGTTCTTTCTAGGGCAGTTATGTATGCCACTTATCACTCCGCCATTTCAGTGGCAAATATGGAGTTGATTAGACATGATGGAGCCTTAGCCAGGGCTTGCTTTTTGACCATGCTGATAGGTCCCGGCCTGGTAATCGTCTGCAAAAATAATCTGACAAGGCCAATCAATCGGCCCCGTCATCAATCTATTGTTTTCACAATCTCAGCAAATCAAGCGACAAGCGATTTCGTAAAACAAAATAATGTCCAGCAAAGGGACTAATGATCGGGCAATTCCGGGCTTATTCATCAGATATTCTTGAAGTTCTTGATAATGTGTATGAACTTGTTTCATGAACTTTTATGAACTGATGGAGGATTCATGAAAGTTCTTGACCAGTTCTTGACATGTCTCATGCATTGTTTGTGAACTATAGTTCATGAACATACTTTATGAACTTGTTATGAACTCATGAACATTCATAGGGGGTGCGGTGTCATTGCGGTAACCGGTTCTTGTCAGATCACCAAAGTTAAGCAACGTCGAGCTCAGTTACTCCACGGATGGGTGACCGTCTGAGTGATCGATTCGGACTCCCGCATTGTGTCCTTGGGCAAGGCACTTAACCCCGTTTGTCCACATGGGGGCACGATGACGCTGTGTACTAAGGCGTACTGCACGTTGATGGTGCACATGTCTTCAACCAATCTAACCCTGCTGTGCTGCAGTGTAGAGTTACAATGTTTGGAGCTGGCAGCTGCTCGTCGTTGCTCAGTAGTTCTCTCCGGGTACTCCGGCTTCCTCCACCTGTAAAACTGTCACAGGCATGATTAGCTGTTGTGCATAAGTATGTGACCTTTAACACCAATAAATAAATAATAATAATATTTAAAATTCATGAACTGTTCCTTAAAGTTCTTGAAGTCGTGAACATCCTGCCACCTGGGAATCTTTAAAGCTCTTCTGTAGAAACACTAGTCAGAATCTTTTAATATATGGTATACAGAATCCTTACAGGGGTTGGATTCAAATTTGTTCAACTCAAGTCCATCGATTAATAATTAGGCACTCTATGGGAGCCCATATTTTTAACTTAGTGCAATATGAGGAGTAATCTTTAAAAATCTCCTTCTTCAGATCCACCAGTCAGAATCCTTTGATATTGGTATGCAGCATACTGAATGAGGTGAGATCTAAGTTTGTTTAAATCAAGTCTCTGGCTTTATGTATGGGCTCCCTTTTGGAACCCAATTTTTAACTTGGTCCAATATGAGGAATAATCTTTAAAAATCTGCTTCTTGAGATACAATCAGAATCTTTTGATATTTGGTATACAGCATCCTTAGAGGGTTCAGATTCCAATTGTTCAGGTAAAGTCCTTGGGTTGATATTTGTGTTCCCTATTGGGGGGAGGGGGGTGGGAGAACACCATTGAGTGCCAACAGGAATCGCCAATGTGCAAATATCCATTAACAATTTATATGACTGCAATGGTCCCACGCAATAGTGATGATACATCATAACTGTAGTCACCCTGCATTGCCTGGTGACAAAAACAGGCCTTGCTGTATGAAAATCACAGGTGCATGACATGTGAAAATCACAGGCGCACAGCATGCAGCACACCTGAAACAAAAATCGCGTGTGCAGTTTGTTCCCACGGGCATGCATTTGAAGTGAGGACAGATGTCATTGATATTATAGTTTCGAATTTTCCAACTAGTTCGTACATTGCAGTTAGGCATAGTTATTAGTTAACAACAAAGAGCCTCTTACCTTGAATGTCTTGAGAATGTCTTGAGTTTGATATGATCGTATGATCTGTTATCCTAATTTTTTGAATATTTTTTTCTGTTCACTGGTAAGACAAAAGTTACAAAGAGTTCCACATTTACATTTACCTATTTCTCGCAATGAAATTTCCGGCGGGAATATGTTGCGAGTCATGAAAGGGGTGTGGTAAGAAATTATTATATATGCCCTATTTCCCAAGAGCCCCTTGTCCTACATTGACAATTGAAAAGCGAATTTTACTGTGCTAGATTTGAAAATAGTTTTTTTTATGACATACGTTCATACTTTTTTAAACAGTTCAATAAAATGAAAACATTTATAAAGTACCAAACAGTCAATTTATTATGAAACCACCATTATTCACACTGGGGGATTTTTTCAGCCTTCTCTGTGGTAAACAAGCTCTGTTTTACTGGTAAAATAGGACTCAGTCACCAATGCTTAGGAGGTGCAAACCCTCTCTAAAATGGGCAACATGGCTTATTAATGCTCACCCCTGGTCTTGAGTTGATACTCATGTTGTGGTCATGATTAGCCATTGTGCAAAAATATGTGACCTTAAACACCAATAAATAAATAAATAGATAAAAGATAATGTTACATTAACAGGCACAAGCTCACTGCTGCCCAAGCAGAAAACAACCTGCAGTGCACTCAACTGTTAGCAGTTTGATACAAAGTAACAGACATTTATCCACAAGCATAGCAGTTAACCAGTTGACAGCTTTTCCAACCAAGTTCGTTGATAACTGATTGCAAACCAGTTATCCAGCTAACCGTTTCAGCATTACTCCAGAACCACCAGTCAGAATTCTTTGATATTTGGTGTCCAACATCCTTCAAGGTGGTTCAAGTTAAGTCCCTAGGTTGATGTTTGGACTCCCAAGTTTTGCATTACTGAAAATCTGGGCATTATTTCTGTGGTAGCATCCCAATACTTGAAAAAATTCATCAATCATGGACAATAGAGTTATAAATAAATTAAATAACTTCATTCCTCTGTAGTGTTAACTAGCCATCGATGCTAATTAAATTCTTCTTTAAACAACTTCTTTAAACTCAGGCGAGTGTATCAGGCCCCATGCAGCCTCTTGTTAATTTTAGTGCTTGCAAAAGTGGATGAAGCCCAAAATTATGATATGATTCACTCTCATCTTTTAGGCCCCATATGATACAATGTATGTCAACTTGAGACCAACACCAATTAAGTCGAAACTGAGGTTCAAAATTTGGGTCAACATCACTGGTGACTCTAAGAGGTCATTATTGAGTGTATTTTTCAAAATTCTGGACATCACCCCAAATACTTTCCTGAGTGTCATTTTTAGCTTAACTTGACAAAGTCAAGATAAGCTATTGCCATCACATGTGCAGAAGTCTGAGTCTGTTCACATTTTCTTTATCACAGGCTACAACCCCAATTCTCATCCGAGCATCACAAAATTTCACATGCAGGTTTGGAGTCATGTCAAGATGAGAACACCCCATTTTGGTTGCGCTTGACCAACCGTGATGGCTGTGCTGGCCCAAAACCCCAAAACATTTAGCACATTCTACAGGTCATATTTATGATGGGATTTCATTGTAACTTGGTAGGATGACTCTGTATTATGTCTAGGTGAAAGCATCCTATTTTGGTCGGATTCAGTCAACTGTGATGGACATAGGGACATGTTACTTAGATGCCTTTAGCACAGTCTACAGGTTGCATTTATGAAGGGTTTTTATTGTAAATTGATAGGATGACTCAGTATAATGTCTAGATGAGAACATCCTATTTTGGCTGTGACCGGTCAACTGTGATGGCCGCACAGGCATGTGACCTAGATTCCTTTAGCACTTTCTACAGGTTGCTTTTATGAAGAGATTTCGTTGTAACTTGCTAGGATAACTCCATATGATATCTAGATGATACTGGCCTACTTTGGTCGCAATTGGTCACCTGTGACCACCAGACCAGCATGTGTTCTTGATTCCTTTACAAAGTCTACAAGCCATATTTATGAAGGGATTTCATTGTAACTTGCTAGGATGACTCATTTTGGAATAATTTTACTGTAACTTGGTAACTTTGGTTGACATATGTTAACTGTGAGGGCCACATCAACCTAGCCTCAGTTCTTAAGTACCGTCTAAACTAGACCCCTGCGAAGCTCCAAGATTCGATTTGATTTTGAATCTTCCATGAGATTCAATTCACTTCAAATCCATCGACGGGTATTCAAAATTTCAAATACATGGCAGATTTTTGTTCTAGTTATTATTACGATGCTTTATTGATGAATTCCCTCCAATACAGTAGTCAAAAACTAATATACGATCGTAATGTAATAACCAGGTACAAGAACATTTTTGTTCGTCTTGACAGAATTGTAATCTGTACGGGCCGAGTCGACAACCGTTATCTTTAAATTGACACAGAATTACAATATAATAATAAAAGCAAATGTGACTCACAATTTCTTTTGTTGGAACTCCATGCCTTTAGGTGTTACTCAATTTATTTACATTAATATTACGTCATGGCATGAACATGTGCTCTCACACCATGATTATTAATTGAAAGCCCCATAGAATGTGACTAATCCAAAATATGAAAGTTAAAATGGTGGAAATTTGTTCTCTTTCTCGATACACGAGAGGTTGACAAAAATTATGTATACAAAGAATGTTTGGCATGATCATGTTCTGTTTGCAGCATCAATACAATGGGAGTGAGAATGTGCAGTTAAACTACTTACCATTTTTTGCGATGTGTTCCAGTTGAATTGATAATGATCATTGATTGCATAATACTCACATGCTTGCAAACATATATCAACTGTCTTATAATGATGTATTCACTCTGGCACTCCCAATATTACATCCGTTTTTCATTGCCGTCATGAAAAATTGTGCGCTTCGCTAACTTTACTGAGTATTTAACACAACGACAGATTCGACATCGATTCAAATCTTTCTTAAGATTCGATTTGGTATTCGATTCAAGCCAAAAATTAGTATTCCCCTAATCTAAACCTCAAATTATTCTTGTGGCATTTAGGGTACAGAACTTAAAATATTCTCAATTATCACAATTCATGTCTTATTTCATAATCCTTCCATAAGCATTGAACATTATCCTTTTCATCAAACACTACACACAGTCAAGTTAAGCTGCTGTGTCTTTGACACTTCCATTTTAATAGTCTAATTTAGAAAACATGATTGTGGATTGCACATAAATCTTTGTATACTTACACACTATTAATCGGTAGTCCCAAGAAGTCAATCAGTGCTCATTTACTGTTATATATCTTCTGTTTATTTTTTTTTTTATTTATTTATTTATTTATTTATTTATTGGGATTTAATAACACTTTCGATAGACAGGGTCACCATGTGTCAGAGGTAAGTCCTCTTACAACAGGTGTATAAACAATTGAACAAACTTGACTTTATATTTATGCTGTGGTCATAATTAACCATTATGCAGAAAGATGTGACCTTAAACACCATTAAATAAATTGACAGAAGGTACAGTACTGTGATCACAAAATGTCATCATCAGTATCCAAACTGTGAATCAGAATTTTATGTATAAATACAAGCAGAATCAATGCCAAATTAAATTTAAAATAAGTTCAGAAATGTATTTAATAAGCTGTTGTGTTAGGCCTAAAAAAGTTAATCTGTTTCTCAGTCCCACCCATGTGCTTATTTGGCTGCCACATGCCTTCTTTTTTTAACCAATGCAAACTTTAAAAAAGAAAAATTAAATGGTTTATGTCTGATTTTTTACCCAAGTTAATAAAATTGATAAATTTGTCCCTTGAATGCTTAAGCATTGCAAAGCCTTCTTGCACTCAAGGAACAAAATACACCAACAACCATGCTATTCTGGAGATCAAGAGGCCTAAAGCATAAAATAAACCAAGAACATGCACTTTTGATGGCTAAGAAATAATTACAAAAATAAAAAATAAAATAAAAAAACACCCGCCCACATGCAGTTTTACAAATAAATGGCCTGAGAAACAGATCTACTTTGTGGGGCCTTATGTCTCTTTTTTTGATAATTGAGATGTTAGCCTGCTGTGGTAAAATAAAACAAACAGACAAGATTTTTGATCAGGATTAATTTCCACTTCTTCGACCAAAGCACTGTATGTCACAATCAATGATAAAAGTTGAATCGGTGCCTTGTGGCATTATACACATCTAAAAAGTAGAAAAAACTTTTTAGCATGCAGTGTATTAAAAGGTATGGATTCATGTCTTGTAGGTTTTAAAACCCGATGAAAGAAGACGATTGGTGGAGAACATTGCAGGACATGTGAAAAATGCAAAGGAATTCATACGGAAGAGAGCAGTTCATAACTTTGGGCAGTGTGATAAAGAATTTGGACATCAGCTCCAGCAAGTGTTGGATGAATACAAACGAAAGGTGAGAAACCTTGTAGAGTGAATGTATGTAAATTGAAATGTTTTGCCAAAGTTATTTTGTCCTGAGATTTTCTCAGATATTTATGGGTTGATTCCTTTGAAACTTGGTATGGTGTTTACTACCATGAGTCCCTGAGCACCTGCGATTATAGTTTTGATCGGACTTTTTGCCAGAGTTATGCCCCTTTTCATCGTAGAATTGCCTAGAATTTTGACCGGAGCTTTTCTTAGATGTTTATTGGACGATTTCATTGAAATTTGGTAAGATTGTTCACTACCATGGGAACCTGTTCACCTGTGATTATAGTGTTGATCAGACTTTTATTCCCAGAGTTATGCTCCTTTTCATCTTAGAATGCCTAAACTTTGTCCTGAGATTTTCTCAAATGTTTATGGGTCACTTTCTTTGAAAATTGATATGAATGTTTACTACCGTGGAATCCTGTGCACCTATGATTATAGTTTTGATCAGGCTTTTCATGTCAGAGTTATGCCCCTTTTCATCTTAGAAAGCCTGAATTTTGTCCTGAGATTTTTTCTCAAGATGTTTATGGTAAGATTCCTTCGAAACTTGGTTAGGATGTTCCCTACCATGGGAACCTATGCACCTGCGATTATAGCTTTGATCAGAGTTGATATTGCCAGAGTTGTGCCCCTTTTCATCTCAGAACAATCATGGTGGTGGGGAGTATGGACAGGCCCATCTGGGAGAGTCACACCTCTAGTTTATTTTGTCACACCCTTTTGCCCTAATTTGGGCACATTAAAACCAGAAATAACAGCCTTATCTAGTTATGTTTTATTGCCATGCCTTTCTTTGTATTTCTATAGTCGTATTATGGAAGTTATTCTCAAATGCAGAAGAAGCATACAGAATTTATATTTTTATCTTGATGTCTTCACATCTTCTCTAATTTGGGTAAACGGTGTGAAATTGGAGTAATCTAAAGCCCTGTGTAAACCATGCCCATCTACAGTGTTTCTGCCAGGGGAAAATAAGTGAGGCCATCTTGGGGGCAATCAAGGGTGAAATCATGATGGGCCAGTGGTAGGAAACTTTTGAATTCCAAGGTCCAAAAACCCCTATTTTCTTGTATCTGAGCAGATATTTTTTGAGGTTTTTCACGGAGTAACATTTCACACTTTGAGAGACAGTAAATGTGGGTGAATAAGGGCTAAGGAGGATAAAATGGTCATTCAGGTGAAAAATAATTCATACAGATTACAGTACTCACCATCCTAAGTGATGCATAAGTCCATGGATGATCCACTTCAATGATCACATGCATGGGAGTGGTGGAAAAATATGCCCTGAAGAAGGTAACATTACAGGGAGTTTTTGCTACACTGATTCCTATCTTTGTTGCCACAGTTGAGCAGGAATTTGATCACTGAACTAAGTAAGGCCAAATAAAAAAAATGAATTGATTCTCAGGCAATTTTTTTTTCAAATCAGTGAGGGAATGAGGATTTTATTTTTTTTTTTCGTGTAAAGGGTTGAGTATACTCAGTAAATCTTTTTGCTGTCTTTCCACTTGAAAAAGAGAAAAGGTTGTATTTTAGTGTAATTATAATATACCTTTTATAACTAACTGCCGTAACAACAGCTAAAAGGATTTGTATTTTATTCTTCTTTTTAATGGTATAGATCTGTCAAACATGATTCATTAGAATAGGCCCCAGTAACCAGTGCTTGGGGTAGGAGTCCTTTAAAATGGGAAATATGGCTCTAAATGATTGATTAAAGTTGAGTGAGTTTATATCTGTGTTGCAGCCATTATTAGCCATTGTGCAGAAATATATGACCTTAAACACCAGCAAATAAATAATTAAATCATGATCTAGTATATCAGAATTTGCCTTGTTACAGTTTATGGGAGAGTGCCTCTGGGCACTCTCCCATAAACTGCAACAAGAAAAACCAATTTACTGCAAACACAGCTAAATAATTATATTTCGAGAAATGTGAAAAAATGACCATTCCAAGTTTTAACAAATTCTTAAAAAAACATGACATAATAAAAATGTCTGATGAGGAGGTTCAAATCCAACGAGGGAGGGCCTGAGAATCAAAACATTATCTTTTTTTAGCCTAACAATTAAAATTTTCAGCCGTTATTTGCTAGCATTGATATCAGATTTCAGGCCAGAAGAACTTGACTAAGAGACAAAGTCATCGTTTTTTTTCCATTCAATGTTGGGCGCTTTGCTTTTTGGCCCATTGCTTTTTATACGCCCGTTTTGAAAAAACAGGTCGTATTATGGTATACCGCTGTCCGTCTGTCCGTCCGGTCATATGTCGTATGATAACTCAAGAACGCTTTGAGAGATTTTCGTGATTTTTGGGTATGTGGTGTATATCGATGGGGGGAAGCTCCCTTTCATTTAGTGTCGCTGTTCGATTAGTCATTCCAGAGTTATGGGACTTTATTACTTAGAAAATTGTTGATTTTTTACACGTCTTATGATAGCTCGAGAACGCTTTGAGAGATTTTCGTGATTTTTGGGTAGGTGGTGTATATCAATGGAGGGAAGCTCCCTTTCGTTTAGTGTCACCATTCGATTAGTCATTCCAGAGTTATGGGACTTTATTACTTAGAAAATTGTTGATTTTTTACACGTCGTACGATAACTCGAGAACACTTCAAGAGATTTTCACGATTTTTTGGTAGGTGGTGTATGTTGATGGAAGGAAGCTCCCTTTCGGTTGGTGTCGCCATTTGATTAGTCATTCCAGAGTTATGGGACTTTATTTTTCACATGTCGAACCATAACTTGAAATGCTTAGAGCAATTTTCATGATTTTTTGGTTGCAAGTATATGTTGATAGATGGAATCTCCCTTTTGCTTTGTGTCGCTGTCCAATTTCTCATTCCAGAGTTATGGGACTTTATTCATCAAAATATAGGCAATTTTCCACATGTTGGACTTTGAGCCATTTTCATGATTTTTTGGTGGCAAGTATATGTAACCTGACAAGTACACATGTATACTCATATTGTGTGGTTCCCTCTTGTAATTAATAACGGGCGTATCATACGCTCATGGCGCAGCTGTTTATTTGCCTCATGTGTTGATGCTTTTAAGTTTTCAAAAGTGTCAATACACAAGGCTGTAACATGATGACCCAAAAAGTAAAGGGCCTAAAAGCCTTGTTACCTGCAAGATGTTTAGAATACGTTCATTCAAGCAGTTTTTGAACATTTACTGAGACGAAAATGACCAAAAAGAGACATCATGTATTTTGGCCTATTTGCAATTTCACCTTTTTCTTTGATGTTTGCAGTCCAATTGAGGTGCTGAGGAACTCTGATGTTCACCAACAAAGGATGTACATATATTGGGATCCTGTTTTTTGCCACCATTTCTATAGAATGTTTGACAACATTGTCTCTGCATCTTTGGAGATAACAGGATTCTGGAATCAGGTCACCAATGAGAACATTTAGCACCCCTCGTTGGAAAATGTTCATTGAGCTTGTTCTTTTGAGTCATAAGTTATGATTTGGTCGCAAAATTTAAAAAAAAAAAAATTTGAATGAGGATTTTTAGCTTAACTTGACAAAGTCAAGATAAGCTATTGCAATCACGCTTGCAGAAGTCTGTGAGTCTGTTCACATTTTCCCTTAGCATTGGCTACACCCCGTAGTTCTTGTCCGATCATCACAAAATTTCATATGCAGATTTGAGGTCATGTCTAGATGAGAACGTCCTCTTTGGCCACGATCTGTCAACCATGATGGCTGCCCGATCTCGAAACCCAAAAACCTTCAGCACAGTCCACAGTTCGTATTTATGAAGGGATTTCATTGTAACTTGGTAGGATGCCTCTGTATAATATCTAGATGAGAACAATGCCTTTTGGTCACGATCTGTCAACCGTGATGGCTGCCCAAGCCCGAAACCCCAAAACTTTTAGCACAGTCTACAGGTCATATTTAATATGGAGGGATTTCATTGTAACTTGGTAGGATTACTCTGTATGATGTCTAGATGAGAACTTCCCCATTTGGTAGCGATCCATCAACCGTGATTACTGCCCGAGTCCGAAAACCTTTAACACAGTCTACAGGTCATAATTATGTAGGGATTTCATTGGTAGGTGGACTCCATATAATGTCTAGATGAGAACGTTCCCTTTTGGTCACGATTGGTCAACTGTGATGGCTGCCCAAGCCCAAAACCCCAAAACCTTTAGCACAGTGTACAGGTCGTATTTATGGAGGGATTTCATTGTAACTTGGTAGGATGACTCCATACAATGTCTAGTTAGGAATATCTCCTTTTGGTTGGTATTGGTCAACTGTCCGAGCTACTGGGGCCCAAAGCCTGAAAACCTTTAGCACAGTCTACAGGTCATATTTATGAAGGGATTTCATTGTAATTGGTAGGATGACTCCAGATTATATCTAGATAAGAATGTCCCCTTTTGGTCACGATCATTCAGCCGTGATGGCTGCCCAAGCCCAAAACCCAAAAACCTTTAGCACAGTCTACAGGTCATTTTTATGGAGAGATTTCATTGTAACTTGGTAGGATGACTCGATATAATGTCTAGTTAGGAATATCTCCTTTTGGTTGCGATTGGTCAACTGTCATGGCTACAGGGGCCCAAAGCCCAAAAACCTTTAGCACAGTCTACAGGTTGTATCTATGAAGGGCTTTCATTGTAACTTTATAGGATGAATCCAGATAATTCATAGATGAGAATGTCCTCCATTGGTCGCAATCATTGAACCATGACGGCTGCCCGACCCCAAACCTGAAAAACTTTAGCACAGACTGCAGGTCATATTTTTATACGACAACTAACGGCCCACACTAGCTGGTGCTAACTCAAATTAATCCAGGGCCAAACACAAATTTTGTCCCCCCAATCCCCCAAATTGTCACCATGCCCAGATCATTGGGCGTGCACAGTTGACGCTCTGTCAATTTCATGGGACCGAATGATAGGATATGCATATCCTCCAACTCTGTTGATTCAGCAGATTCTGTTAAAGATCAAACAGTCTCATTGCAAAATCCTGATAGTAGCACCTCTGTCATCACAGAAACCTTGGATCAATCTTCTCAGGTGTCTGTTATGAGACTTTCCCTGGAAGCTTCCTCCACGAGAGGATCTTCTTTATCAGGAGAAGTCACGTGCACTGCATCACAACCTAGAAGATTTCAACCTTTACGTATTTTTGTTGTGCGGTTCTTCTTGCACGGAAAACATTTTACAGGATGTGCAGTGGATGCAATTTCTAACTGTAGGAGGTCCTCCTCTTTGTTGAATTATGCAGCGAAGTGGAGGGTTTTCTCGCATTGGTGTAGGGATCAGTCGATAGACATATACGATCCATCCATACCAAATGTTGCTGATTTCCTCGTCTACTTGTTTGGCGATCTCAAACTGCAGCCTGTCACTATTAAGGGCTGTAGGTCTATGCTATCAGATACTTATGCTCATCATGATAACTTGGCTTTGGATCAAGTACCTCATTATCCAAGCTAGTTAGAAATTTCTCTATCAATAGACCCCAAAACCCTCAGGTTAATTCCTAAGTGGAATTTGGCTTGGGTCCTGTTGAAGCTCAAAGAAGCTCCTTTTGATCCGTTGGATGTTGTAAAGTTCATATTCTTGACCTATAAAACGGCGATTCTCTTAGCCTTTGCATCTGCTAGAAGAGTCAGTGAACTTCATGCATTATCTGTTGATGAATCTCACTACTGTAGTGTGGGTAATACCATTACATTCACTACGGAAGTGGGATTATTGGCTAAGAATCAGATTCTCGATAAACAGCCAGAGCCTATTGTCAGTAAGGCCTTACTCAGATAACCGTAGACCTTTGCTGTGTGTAGTCAGGGCTATGCACATTTATAAACGTTGATCAGATTTTATTAGAAAGGAAAGAAAACCTTTCTTTCTTTTGTTGATTCCTAACGGAAAAGATATTTCTGTTCATGCAGTCGCTAGATGGATTCAATTGCCAATAGGCACTGCCTACGAGAATCTATCTTCGGATCAACGTTCTGTCAATAAAATCTCAGCACACGAGGTTAGAGCACTGTCCACTTCCTGGGCCTATTTCAACAGTATAGCCATTACTGATCTCATGAAGGCTGTGTACTGGACACAGCCCTCTTCATATACCAAGTTTTACCTGAGAAATTTAGAGTCCATCTCTGGTGACCTTTGATCTTTGGGTCCTCTTTCTGTTGCTTAGAATGTTATCCATTAATGTTGCATCTATAAGGTCTTTAGGCAGTCTGTTCCAGCACTGACGCTGTTCTGCTGCCCTCTTTGTTCTGAAGAAATTTATCTCAGAACAAGGGGAAGGTGGGGGCCGTTTTTTTTCCCTTATGATTATCTGGCTTTATTGTGAAAAGCAAGGGAATACCTCCTCCGGTGTCAGTAGTCTTGCATTGGTGTTGGGATGGTTTTAATGTGTAACTCGGTGTGAAGCAATAACTATGTCTCATTCATGTACTGTTTTTAAAGTGTAGCTCACTGTGAAGCATTTATATATGTTACGTGTCAAACGGGCATTAATATACAATCCTTGGACACTTTTAAATGAGTATAAAGAGTCTCATCCTGGACTATCTTTATATATTGGTTTTCCTTCAGCTAATTAGCATAACAGGTTATGCTGGCATTAAATGGAGAATTATATATTATGTAATACTTAATTACATTGTTGGTGTTATGTCTTTCTCTTTTCTCGTAAAAGAGAAACACATCTATAATTCCTATCTTTTCCTATCCTGCTGTGGGAGCTATTCTTTACTGAATTAATTGAGAGATTGGATTTTCCTTCAAGTCCTAGGCCTTTCAGCCTTTTTACGATTCAGCTAGTCTGGGCCATTGGTTGTCGCAGAAGGATTTGATAAATTTTAAGTAATTTGTATATTTTTTATACTTAGCAATGGCCCAGATGGGTATGGCCCTCCCATGAGTGGACACTCATACCTCCCTGCTGTTTATAACATTTAACAGGCAATCTGTAGAAAGAATTGTGTCAATTTTGGTACCTTCCTGGATACAGCTCATGCGCAGATCCAAAAAGTATGGAGGACGGTCCGAGGACCATATAGGACTTGATTTTTTCAGTTTTGCATGCAAATTTTAGGGACTGGGGGGCAAAATTTGTGTTTGGCCCTGGATTAATTTGAGTTAGCACTTGCTAGTCTAAGCCATTGGTAAGTATAAAAAATATATAAATAATTTATCATGTTTATGAAGGAATTTCATTGAAACTTGGTAGGATGACTCAGTATAGTGTCTAGATGAGGATGTCCCCTTTTGATTGCTATCGGTCAACCGTGATGGCTACACAGGCCTGAAGTTGAAAATCTTTAGCACAGTCTACAGGCCATATTTATAAAGGATTTCATTGTAACCTGATAGGATGACTCGGTTTGGAATAATTTCAGTGTAACTTTGTAACTTTGGGTGACATACATCAACTGTGAGGGCCTCATACATTAACTGCAAGGTCGACATTAATCACCCCTCAATTCTGTAGTACAGTTTACTCCTTATATCATGTTTATTGAAAACATAGCTTACAGGGAACAGAAATTAACATATTCCCAATTATCACAATTCTTGTCTTATTTCATAATCCTTTCATAAACATTAAACATTATCCTTTTCATCAAACACAACACACAAACAAGTTAAGCTACAGTGTCATTGACACTTTAATTGTTAACAGCTAAGGCTGGTTATGACCGTTACATGAAGTAAAGGGTTAAGCTTATAACATGCTGCCAAGCTACATGTTTATGGAACGAGCACAGGGATGATAAAAAGGCATGAAAAGCAAGTCTACACCAGGTTTAGATGGTTACAAAGAGTGCTATAGATACTAATGGAACTTCAGTATTAAAAGTCTAGTTTAGAAAAGTTTGAGAGAGTTAAACACTGGTAAAGCCCTTATGGAATCTCAAATGATCAAACATAAGCGAGTTGTCTCCTTATGCCCACAGTGTTTCCACTGCTCATTTTGACCAATATTCTCACTTCCTCCTTATCCATGCCATTTTTGCCTGAATGGGAAATCCAATGGCTACTGTTCCACAGATGCATAGCCAGGAATGTTTATGTGCATGTGGGCCTACATTATATGCATGTTGCGGTCATGATTAGCCTTTGTGCAGAAATATGTGATCTTGAACACTGATAAATAAATAAATAATTGGTAGCATGATAGGCGGCAGCATATCTTGAAATCCGAGCCCTGTATGGGACAAAAATTGGAGAGGTAGGTGCTTCCCTCCTATTGGTGAGGATCCAATGACATCTGCTCAAGAATCTTTTTAAAGACATGCCCCAAATGGAACAATCTTGAGAAATTTTGAGACATGATAAAACCTAAGTTGTTGCCTATCTGTATTACATCAGTTTATTACATCAGTTGTGATTCACATAGCTTATAGTATTTAGGATTTTAGGGGCCCTGCCAGGCTTTGTTGGTCCTGTATCCCATTTCAGGTCGATATGTGTTCCACACCAATTGTTGGTTCTTGCAGATAAAACCGAAATTACATTATGAAGGGAGAACCCTGTGCATGTTACAGGTGATTTATTAAACTTTTAGTGCCACAGGGTTAAATATGAGACAGATGCTATCCCTGTACCTGGTGTTGAAATAATTAATCAACATCGCCTAGATTTTCATTATTAAATGATAGCAAAATTGCTGATCGACTAGTTCCCCCCTTCTAACAACCACAACATATCACCCATTTCGTTAGGTTGGGTGTAACAGTAGGTGCTGCCTGCCCCTTTACTATAGTGTTGTGGTGATGGGTGTCGATTAGTCATCGACTAATGGCCACCAACTAGTTGACTACCAGATTTCCTAATCATTTCAACACTTTTTTTACCCAATGCACACGATATCAAAATTTATTATTGAAGGTCATTCCAATGAGGGAGTCATGTATGGATGTCCAGTGGCTGAAACTTTGATTGACTAATTTTCAGAGTGCAGAGTAAAGATTAACCAACCTGAAGGAAAAGATTTAGTCAGATTTACTTTACTAAGAGGGTGTGGGGGGGGGGGGGGTGGGATGGGGGCATGAACTGAATCAGCAAAGTGAATTCAAAAAATGAAAACATATTCTATTTTCAATTAATAATCTTGTTTAATTTAGTTTTTTGAGTGAATCATGATATGCTTTTGTTGAAATTTTTTTTAAATAATTTTTTTTTCAACCTTCTCAATTTGTATATTATGCAAGTGTCTGTGGCCGATTCATTGGGCAATTTTTCAACATGTAATCTTCTTGTAAAAAAGCAAGGTGAATTTCCTTTACATAAACTTAACCTGTTGTGAATGAATTGCTTTTTGATCATTATAAAACATCAGACATGTTAAGTTTTGAAAAATGAAAGTAATGAGATTTTGGCATGGCAAACTTTGGTTTGGTGGACAGATGTTTCAACACAAAAAAAACACAATTCATCTAATACTTACAGGGTTTATTAAACAGAACATTGAAAAAATAATGCCATAAACAATGATAGTAGGTATAAAAGGCCGATTCACAGCCACATGTACAAGATTTCATACATGAACACGTACATCGATGTACACCTCCATAGGATTTAGTGTTAAAATCATGTACAGGTACACGATTTGTCGTTTTTTATGGTGGCCCACAATCGGCTTTGCCGATTCTACACCACTGGATTCTATATACACATCGCTCAATGTATGAAATTTTAAGGAAAAAAGAGGTGTATCGTCTGGCCCAGAATCGGCAAATGGGTTTCCCCCATAGGATTCAGTGTTAAAAATCGCGAGCAAAAAGCGTGTTGCCGTTTCTGGGTCAGCATCGCAAAGTGGTTTGCCGATTCTGGGCCATCCGTGTCCGTACACGATTTTAACACCGAATCCCTACGGAGGCGTACACGGAAATCCATTTGTGGATTCTACATCAGAAATCGACTCGTGTACGGTACACGGAAAAGAGGTGGCCCTGAACCGGCAAACCCACTGCCACGTTTCCCGAGGAAATAAAAAAAGTGATTGATATATATAGGAGAGAAAAAAAATATAAATAAATAGTTATTTAAAAATAAATATATCAAATCGAATAGATAATAAAAAATACGTAAATCATGAGCGCTTCTCAGACTATTAGAGTAAGGTTTCTTTTAAAAATGCTGATGAGAGCCTACGCATTCTGCGTAAACGAACAACTAGGTCGCCTCTTGTTAGAACGATGCGTTGGATATCAGGATCACCTAGACTTCGATCACGAGAATCATTCGTGTCTGTCGATGGAAAGGGATGATATGGTTGTCGAGTATTTCGAACTGGCGTTCGAACGCGTTCAAATCGATGAAGTGATCGCATTTTGGAAGAGATTACGCTTCTGTAAGGATTGAAGCAAGCCCACAGTTTCGGAAGAACTGAAATTGGCGCGTAAAAGTCTGACTTTAGAAGACAAGGGATGCGTCATGAAATTATTGTTCAATGAAGCATACGTCTAAATTTTCTCGTTGATATAAAATAAGGGAGAATAGAAAATAAAAATAAATACACACATAAATTTTTTATCTAATATTAGAAAGAAAAAAAAACACAAAAATGAGAACCAGAAATAAATTGTATCCGACGTTAGATGACGACGAGGACGAGAAGCCGAATGGCGTTTTGCCGACGGCACCGTCGCTAGAAGAAAAAGAAAGAGGAGAGAGGTATCGCATCAATCAAATCAGTAGAATCCAAGCGTATCTAACTCGAGAGAGAGATTCTCGCCAATCTCTCAAGAAGAAATATTCGCGTTTCGTGAAATTCGTCAACACGATCGACACGACACTCATCACGATTTCCATGGGTTTACACGCGGCCGGCATCGGATTGTTGTCGACCGTGGTCGGCATTCCGATCGTGTTAACCATAGAAGGAGTGGCTCTCGCCGCCGGATTGTTTAGCACGCTCGGAAACTTTTTGAGTAGGAAATTATATCTGAAGGCAAGGAAACACGACAAGATTCGCGTCTTGGCCGACTCCAAGATCGACACGATATCCAAAATGATCTCGATGGCGTTGAAAGACAGTAGGATATCGGACGGAGAATACTTTGCGATATTGGGTGAGAAAACAAAATACGAAGCCATGAAAGAAGCCGTGAGAATCAAGACTCGTCAGATCATCAAAGAAGAGATGAAGGATTCTCTCGTGGAAAAGGGGAGGAAAGAGGCCAGGGAGGAATTCAGTAAGATGATAGAACTCAAGAGCAGCGATTGAAAAAAAAAAATTATCTAATAACCATAGAGTATAACAACCGTTGTATATACTTGAAGTATATACAACGGGTGTTGTATATAATTATAATTTATGCGAACGACCTCTGACCTCTTTCAATTCCATTTTCATTCATTCATTCATGAAACATCGTTATATCACAGGGCAGGTTTTAATTGTACGCTTATTGCACTTTGTCAAAATCCTCTGATGGTGTCATTTCTTATTTATTTTGCTTCAATAAAGGCAACCTAAAATTTTGCTTCAAAACATTGTAGAAATTACTTGAATGTTAATAGTAATTAGTATGCGGCGACTGCAAACTATTTATAGTCACGGCCTCGATCAAAAGTACTCGCGGAACTGCGCTAATTAAAAGTTCGTCTGCTCTACCTGAAAAAAAAACACTTCGTAAAAATTGTAAACAAACACAAAATTATTTGTTATATTGGGACTACAGCATAAAACACGGAAGAAAACTGGAACTATGTCAAAAAAAGAATAACTCTACTGAAACACCGTTTTGTTACTGTTAATAAAATAGTTGAAATTTATTTTGTTCCAGCGCAGTTACATGATGCAAGAAGTGCAATCGCACTTTACAATCGCTGTCATCAATTTTGTAATGTAAGGGACACAACTCTATGCATCTTGTCCTATTTCTTTTGTCTCGTAGACTGGTTTTCTTTGGAGGCCCGTGGGAAGCATATATAAGTCGGGTAGACGCACGAGACGGGTGTCTGTTTGTTATCAGATTAAAACAATAAACATATAGTGTGTTTTTATATCTGTGTTATACAACTTGTTGAAATATGGTTTATTTTTTCTCGGCGAAGCCTCGGAAAAATAAACCATATTTCAACTCGTTGTATAACACAGATATAAAAACACACTATATGTTTATTGTCTATATATATAATAAGAACAGAATTAATTAATTATTAAATTTATATATAAAATAAAAAACGAAATTAATTTAAATAACTCTTAAAAATGTATTGCGTAAAGTGTAAGAGAGTTACCGAGACGAGTAATTCTCGAAGTACGAACTAAAAACGATAGACAGATGCTTCGTGGAATTTGCGACGTATGTGGTTCTATCAAGACTCGATTCATCAAAGAAAAGAACGCGAGCAAAGGTAAAGGCATCGTGAATCAAATGATCAATAATCTACCCTTCGGAATGCATCTGCCTGGTCACAGTTTCACAGGACGCGGAACGAAATTGAACAAGAGACTCAACGCCGATCTGACTCCTAAATCTTGGAGCAAACCTGTGAATAGGGTGGATGCGGCCACGTATGATCACGATCTGTGCTACGCCGGACATCCCGACACCAAGACTCGCAACAACGTCTGCGATAAAAACATGTTGGGGAAATTGAGAGGCACATCGAATCCGACCAGGAGAGAGAAGATAGAACGTTTGCTGGTCGGCAATCTGATCGGTGCGAAACGTCATTTCGGATGGGGCGTTCAAAAAAAAAAAGTGCATCTGAAAAGATGAAGAAACGATTATTGACGAGCGAATTGGCCAAGGAGTTACACAAACCCATCGTGCGTAAATTTCGAAAGAGAAGGGTGTTCGTAAAAGGTTTGGATGATATTTGGTCTGCCGACTTGGTCGACATGAGATCGTTTTCGAGGTGGAATGAGGGTGTCTAATATCTATTGACGGTCATCGACATGTTTTCCAAATACGGTTGGATCAGAGCTTTGAAGAATAAATCGGGACCTTGCGTCGCCGAGGCTCTGAAGAGCGTGTTCGACTCGTCTTCTCGAAAACCGAGTAAATTGTGGGTGGATAAGGGAAAGGAATTCTACAACAAGCACGTTCATCGATTGGTTGACCTTTACTCAATCGAAAACGAAGAGAAAGCCAGCGTGGTGGAACGTTGGAATCGAACGATGAAGGAAAAGATGCACAGATACTTCACGGCGAATTCGACCAAGACATACATATACGCTCTGAATGGTCTGGTCAAAGATTACAACAACACGCGACACAGATCGATCAAGATGACTCCTGTGGAAGCTAGCGATCCTCAAAATGAAAAGCTGGTCTACGCGAATCTATATCCTGAAAGATCTAAGATTAGTAAGAAGTCTAGAATGCCGAAATTTGCAGTCGGTGATCAAGTGAGAATCTACGCTTATAAGAAGCACTTCGAAAAGGGTTATACTCCTCAATGGACCTCGGAAATCTTCGTGATAATCAAAATATTTCACACTGATCCGGTGACTTACGAAATTGAAGCTTTGGATGGAGAAGAGATCATCAGAAAGTTTTACGAACAACAGTTACAGAAGACAAAGTTTTGATAAGAAAACAAATTTCTTTTATTTACTCTCTTTAACATTTTCTTGTTTACACACATATATATATAGGAGAGAAAAATAATAATAAAAAAATAATTAAAAACTATTTTTAGATAAAAAAAAAGCAAGCTAATTAATAAACAAAAAAACCAAAAATCCTTTAAAAATGACAAATATACTAGATATAGCACAAAGCATAGTGAAAGATGAAAGTATTCAAGAATATGAGGTTCATGAATACGAACCGGTAACCGGAACGAGTTTGAACAATGCGGGAGAGATAAGAATCAATGTCGAAACTCAAGATCTATTCATACATCCTAGCGAAAGTTACATAGTGGTGCAGGGACGTCTCACCAAGGAATACTGGAGCGACTATGCCAACGACGACACGGTTACTCTAGCCAATAATGGCATCATGCATCTATTCAGTAATATAAAATACATGCTATCCGGACAAGAGATAGAATCTGTGTTTCATCCCGGTCAGGCCACCACGATGTTCGGACTCTTGACGTATCCTGATGATTTTTCGAAATCCAGAGTACTTAATTAGTTGTGGGTGAAAGACACCGTTGGCCCTGCTAGCACCGCCGCCGCCGCGATATTCGACTACGTCGTCAAGACGTCCAGACCTAAAGGAACGTTTTCATTCAGGATACCTTTGAAACACATCTTCGGATTTGTGGACGATTACAACAAGATCATGTACGGATTCAAACATAATCTGACATTGATTCGAAAAGGAAACGATGACGCAATAGTGAGACTCACTGCGACCGACGCGGGTAAGATAACTCTACACAAGATATCGTGGTTCGTTCCGCACGTGGAGCCTTCGATCGTGGAAAAAGCGCATCTCTACAAAATCATAGAATCCAAGAATAAATTACCCGTGGGATTTAGAATGAGACAGTGCGACACGGCTAGCATTCCTCTCTCCACGAATCACTTCGATTGGAGATTGACGGTGAAATCCGCTTCCGAGAGACCACGTTTTATCGTGGTTGCGTTTCAGACCGATAGGCACAGGTCTCAGGAAAAGAATGCGTCGCTGTTCGATCACTGCCATTTGAGAAACATGCAAGTGTTTCTGAACGCCATGAGATATCCAGCAATCGATTACAACGCGTCGTTCGACAAGAACGATTTCTGCAGACTGTACGGTCTAGACGAATTGATGAGCAATCCTAACATATCTCCTGGCGAATACAAGTCGATGTATCCCATGTTCGTATTCGACGTCAGTAAACAGAGTGAATGACTCCAGAGTAGCGTCTTAGACATTCAGATCAAGATGTAATTCGATAGATATGTGCCGAGAAAATCCGAAGCCTTCACCCTGGTCCTGTTGGACAGAGAATTACAATTCGAATCGGATGGAAATAAGATGTCGATCATTCGATGAGAGACGTGTGTGAAAAAAAAATAAAACAAAAAATAAAAAAAAAAAGTAATGAGTAATTATTAAAAAAACAAAAAAAAAATAAATAAAGTAATGTGATCTAGAGAGATTGAACATCTTTCTAAATCTCATTACTTTTTTTTTTGTTTTTAATAAATCACACATTATTTTTTTTTAATTCATTATTTTCCACGCATTCACTGTTTGTTCAAAGGAACTAGTTCGATCAGTAGACTCACCACGTGTTGATTCTCAGTCTTTTCGACGCTGTATCTCTTATCGCTCTCTACTCCATTCACCATGAGATTGACAACCGCTCTGTTATTCAAATCCGAGGAAGCCAGACTCATTCGAAGGATTTCACCTCCCAGCGGCATGGGATATCCCACCTGACCATGTTTCGATCCGCTACCTCCATTTCTGAAAGACCACTCAGCTTTTCCCTCATCTAAGGTGCCGGCCTCCTCGGCCCACACGGTGATCAATTGTCTAGCATATTTGACTTTCTCCACCAACGAAATCAGGGTGCAGGCATCTGTCATGTTCACGGGATCCGGTAGATTCGTGAGCGCGTGTCCACCCATGTCTAGTTTACCTTCCATGATGTCGCCCTTCCTCCAGACCGAGTTGTCATCCACGTACTTCCTGCTGACTGCGCTGGAATCAAATTCGGGATCGTGACTGAGTGCGAATAAATTCTCACTGTTCATGTTGATGCCACCCTCCATGGTTTCACCAGATCTTTTGTTCAGGTAGAGATCGTTCACTTTCGTTTCTATGTATCCTTGAAATTGCAACACGGCAGAATCTACGTAGCCCTTGTTGACCGCGGTTGAGTCCGCATCCATGTCGTCGACCTTCGACAGATTCAGTATCTTGTTGAATCCCGCATTCAGATCCGATTTCATTTCTCGTCTGTCAGACTTTCTCTGTTCCAGATCTACGTAGTGTTTGGTCGCCACGTCCTTGGGATTCATGGGAGTGGCCACGTTCATTATCTTGTTAGAATTGGCGTTCAATTCCGAGTGCATCGTTTTCTGAGCATATCTATTTCTCAGGTGTTCGCTGAATCTCGCGTGAGAGTCGTCCGCGTATTTCTTGGTCGCGGCATCAGTGAGATCTATGGGATTCGCGACATTCACCAAACGTTTGGATTTCAGATCGAGATCATCGGTCATGGTTTTATCCACGTAATTATCTAGCATGATTCGTTCGAAATCGGCATTCCCCCTGTCGACATATTTTTTAGTGGCAGCATCTGCGAGATCTATCGGCTCGGGAAGATTGTAGAGCTTCTTATCGTTCATGTTCAAAGGTTCCTCTCGAGGTTGGTATCTCCGAACGTAACGTTCGTCCAAGCTGGCAACGTGGTAACCATCGTCGACTTCGAAGTCTTCCTCTTCTTTCTTAGGTTGACTTTTTCGTCGTCACTTCTACCAAATTTATCGACTGGCATGTTGTTTTGAGATTTTTTTTTTTTTTTAAAAATATATTTCAAAACGCAGTTTATTAAAAAATGAATTATTTTATTTTTCGTTTTTATTCGATTAAAATTTTTTAAAATAATTTTTTTATCTTTATATATACTATAAAAAAAAAATCTCTCTCTAATGTAAATCATTGAGAATGTCTTGAAACCGATCTCCTTCAGACCATCTCTTGAGAACGTAGAGACACAGGTGACCGCAAAACACTTGATCTGGTGATTGCACTCGTTCCGTGTTGTAACGAACCATCGATTTGTTGAAATAGTTCTTTATTTCTTTCAGCGGCGAGATTCCGTAGGTTTCGAAATAATAATTCTTCTTCCTGTTCTTGAACCACGCCACCCAGTGAGTGCCTTCACCCGATAAATCATCTAGATTTAAAATTCTGCATTCCGATTGTCGAGGTCTTCTCTTCGGCAAGGCATCTCTGGAAAACACACCTAGAAAATCTTTGATTTTCAAATCCTACGACGCATTCGACAGATCGATGTTGGATAGGGGTTCGTTAGGTAAGACGACACCTTCTACGGATATCTCTATTTTCTTATTCATAAATGCGTATATATTTTTTTATTTATTTATTTTATTATAATTCACTAAAATGACGTTTTTTTTTTTTTATTTTTTTCTTTTTCTTTTTAAACTAACTCTCTCGATGTCTCTATCAATTTCCATAATTTCGAATCCGTCTAATTCCTCTTGATTTTCTGGAATCCTATCATCCTTACTCATATCTGGAATCCTATCATCCACAATCATATCTGGAATCTTATCATCCACATTCATATTGTCTCTAATTAGGTCCAAAGTCCAATGTCCGAGCGCCAAAGTGCTTATTTTATCGTCTAACACGAATCTCTTATCGTCGTCGGCCGTCAGCAAAATCTTGTTGACTATTTCGGTATACAAGTCGTGATTTTCACTTCGAATCGATTTCATAGTCTTATACACCGGACCACCTCCTAACAGACAATCTTTATACTCTTGGAAAGAGATGTTTTTCTTCACCACGCACGATTTAACCCCTTTACACTTCTTGATCTCTTCATCTTCTAGACGATAAGCATACAGTTTGGGTCTCAAGCCTACGAATTCGACTATTTGTTTACCGTCACTCTCGTCCTTAAATTTACCCAACACCTTCTTGTTATCGTTCGATTGAATGTTGGACGGTTGATCGACGGGATAATTGCTCATGTCGAACCACGTGGCCACGTCCGGAGATATATCTCGGTAGACGTCTTTCGTCGCTATCTTGTAAACAAAACTATCCATGTCGGTGAACAGTAGTTTGGCTTTATCACCAACTTTTCGTTTGACGTAATCGTAGTGAAACCTGTACATCAATCGCTTGCTGATATCTAAGATGATCGGTTTGTCGAACTTCAGGTGCATCTTTTGCATGTGAACGGCCACTAGATTTTCGTCGAATATGGTTTGGTGTTTGTAATTGGGTTTCACCACTAATTTTTTAGCTTTTTTCTCAGATGTGACGAGTCGAACGTCGGTTCTCTTCCTGATGTTTTCCATCGATTTACCGTACACGCAGTTGTTCATGAGTTTGAAGAAATCTTTTTCGAAATCGTTCTCGGCTCGAATTCTGAGATTCGTGTTGAGATCGATGTATTTTTTCATCCAATTTAATATTTATTTATTGATGTTTAAGGTCACATATTTATGCACAATGGCTAGCCATGACCGTGACAGTTTTACAGGTGGAGGAAGCCGGAATACCCAGAGAGAACCACCGAGCAACGACGAGCAGCTGCCAGCTCCCCAACATCGTAACTCCGCACTGCAGCACAGGCAGGGTTAGATTGATTGAAGACATGCGTACTATCGACGTGCAGTACGCCTTAGTACACGGCGTCATCGTGCCCTCAAGTGGGCAATGGAGATAAAGTGTCTTGCCCAAGGACACAACGTGGTTGCCGCAGGTGGGATTCGAACCGAGGACCTCTCGGCTTGCAGCCTGCACCGCTACCTACTGAGCCACCACGCTCCCCTTTTTTCATCCAAGGCTCTTCGTCGAATCGAGTGATGCGATGTATGTCGACTAATTTCATCCCGTAATCGACGTATTGTTTCAAATTCTCGCTGTAGACGTAGTTACGTTTGTTAAATAAATTGGGAATGAGTTTTTCCTCATCTCCTTCGTTCGGTTCTATTCGTTCGGGAGCCAGCGGATAATCGTTGTGTAGATCGTGTAATTCTTCCGGATAGTTCAAATCGACTTCTAAAATGCAAGGATAGTCTCTCCATTTTTGCATCTCTTCCGGTTCCGTCACTCATTCGAAATTTCCAATCGGTAAAGGATGACTCATAGCCCAACCATACAGATTATTAGCATCCCAATGCTGTATGTATTTATTCGATCGTTTCGAATCGAAACCTTCTTTCATGTAGGGATTGTTAGCTTCAGAATATCTGTGGGAGATCATCGAGACGCCACCTCTCGCAGCCCTTTCGAACATGAGCAACATGTTCACGTCGGATAATAATTCCAATTGGACTTCGGTGGTCTTCAACAGAGCTTCCCACGCCAGACCGGGTGCGGTGAAATACCAAGCGGGATCCAGATCGTAATTTCAACGACAGACGTCTCGAAAATTTTCAAACACGTCTGCCAAGAGCAGAACGTCAGTCTTCAGATAGAGATCGTGATAATCTCTCATGGTTTTCATATCGAATGATTTCCACACGTTTTTGGCGTGTTTGTAATTCTCGTCAGAAATGTCGGATTCGTATAATTTCGAATAAAAATCTTCTTTCGAAGGTAGTGCGGTGTCTTCGAATCTCTTTAGATCGTTCATGTAATTGTAAGGATAGACTCCTTTCCTCAACATGACGTCTACTCATTCTCCGAAATGTTCGCTCGTGATTTTAAATTTATCCTTGCTCATGTTATCGACTAATTTTTCCAGAGCGGTCGACATGAGTTTAAAACTGTTGATGAAATGTATGCTTCTACGAATGAATTTCGGTTTTTCTTCCAACGTATCTCCGTCATTACTCTTTTCTTCTCCATGAGCTTCCATTTCATGAAGGAAATGTATCTTTCTTCGCTGTTCGCGATGCAATTTATTTCTTCATGGGAGGTGCCGAGATTTTTCACGAACAGATGACTGTCGTAACCCGAGAGATTGTGAAATATCTCCAGATAGAAAACGGCGTCTCGATATTTTAAATTACACTTGCTGTGAGCCGGACCGCGATACAGACCCGTGTAATGATCGTGGTCTCTGACCTTCTTATTTTCCTCCGAATTCTCGTCGAACAATTGTCTGCATATGTGACATTCGGTGGCTCTGTTATTTTCATCCTGCTGCTCTCGCGTGATGATCATTTTTGCTGGAGTTTTGAATTTGTCGTATAACATTTGAATTTTCGATTCTAATTCTTCCACGAACCTTTGGGCCATGTTGTCGTCTTCACACTGTTTCATGTAGGTGAAGGGACCCATGTCGTATTGCGAGTCGAAAGCGCATTTCACGTAAATGCAATAGCCCGAAGGTATGTGTTTTTGATATCTTTCGACGTAACTTTGAAGAGCGTTGGGTTGACAGGAACTCATTTTCGCAGTGAAACATTCGAAATCGGCGTACATGACGAATGGTACTTTTAACCTTCTATTGTGATTTTCAAACTTTACAATGGTGTTGGGTTTGGGCATTTCGACAGTGACACCTTGATGTTTCGCTAACGATTTTTCGCTCTTAAACATGTTCATGCAGTTGCAACATAAACATATCTTATGTTCATGTTTATTATTTTGTCTCGACAGTAATCGGCTCGAATGTTTAACCCAACAATAATGACAATTGTCACCATTCGAAATCAATAATAAAATAATCGTCTTTTCTTTTTCGAGATACGAAGTCTGTCTGAGAGGATAGATCGTTCGTTTTTCATCGTCGTATCCCAAGACGTTCACCGCTACGGTGAGATTTTGAGCCTCGAAACGTTCGATGTGTTTTAACTCTGTTGGAAAAGTCACTCTGGTCCAATCGAGATTTTTAGAAGTCTCCTCGTAACAAGAAACTCTATAGGTGTGCATTTTGACAGGGCATAAAGTGGAGGTGACTGCCCATTTAAAACACTGATCATCTTTATTTCTCACGTTGATCACAGCATTTTTTTTAGCCAAGAAATACAGTAATTCCACGTAGGAAGATCCTTTCAACAAATCATTTTTAGTTATATGAATTTCGAGTTTCAACACCTCATCGAACGTCCAATTACTACCTTCATGTTGATAATTCGTGGGAGACGTCAACATCTTGTCTTTCATCTTTTCGAAAATGTCTGATAAATCGGAACCTCGAAATACGGGTTCGATGTTAGATCTGAAATATGCATTTTTCACGATGCTCTCGCCGGACTTCACGTCGATTTTATTCATCACGCAATGGAGTATCATCTTAATTTTTAGTCCCACGTTCATGTGTTTGCAAAACAAATCCAATACTTTTTTCTTCACCCGTTCCATGAACAATTTCGGATCGATTTTCTTCAACGAGGGAACCACGTCGAAAGTTTTAAAAATGCCTTTGATCGCACTCTCCCGTTCTAGGGCTTCGATTGGAATAGTTCCGTGGCGAGTCGTGCTAGATATTCTTCTCCTTTCCCTTCATTCATTGCTTGTCGAATTTCGCTCGATATATCTCGTTTGTCTAGAATCTCAAGTGCATCACTCGTTTTAGTTTTTCTTTTCTTTTCTTTTGAAACTTGAAGTTCTTCAATAGCTTTTCGTTTAGTCATCTTCTTATTTTTCACAATCGAAACGTTTTGGGTTTTTTTCGACGTCGGCATTTCGATTCCTTTTACTATCTTTTTCTTCTTCTTCTCATTTTTCACAACTGATGCATTTTTCGACGTCGTTGCTATCGACATTTCGTTTGCCTTTCCATCGTTTTGCAAATATTTCTGTATGACTTCAATTTTTTTTGATTTAGTTCTATGATTTCTGAAATGTGAAATTTTTAATAGTTTACAAATCTCGTTTAACTGAGGTACGGTTTTCTCATTTAAATTTTCCATTTTTTTTATCTGTTTGCTCCATTTGTAAGAATAATTTTTTTTCGAATTTGTATTAAAATAATTTGTTAAAAAGTTTTGTTTTTTTACTCTTTATATATATAAAAAAAAGTTTTTTAATTTCAATTTTTATTTAATGTGAAAAATATTTTTTTTTGATGAAATTAATCAATTTTTGTTATGTTCCTTAACGCTGAAAAAATTGAATTAATACGAGAAAAAAAAGGACGTTAAATTTAACTTTTTATTTATATATATAAAGAGAAAAAAACTTTTACAAAAAAAAATTTCACATTAAAGAAAATTAAAATTAAAAGCTTTTTTTTACATATATAAAGAGTAAAAAAAAAACAAAACTTTTTAAACAAATTATTAAAATACAAAATTTAAAATATACATTATTGCAAGAATTCATAAAACAAAAAACTAAATAATCGATCATGACAGCAACACCTAAAAGATGCGAATTGAAATTGAAACGAGTCGAAACGTGTAAGAAATTCGGTTATAAAATCTATAGATTACAACATCACGATCCCATCGAATTGAATGAGGTCGAGATGAAGGACTTAGAGTATAAATACGACAAATATAAGATGTCTTTGAAATTGGATGAAGCCATGCTCGATTTGTTTTACGAGTACCAAAGCGATCTACAGAAAATCATCATCGCTAAAGATAAAGAATTCGACAAGGACGATTTGTCGTTGTTCGATGGAAGTTACATATATCCAAAAATCTCACTCGAACTTGTGGACAAATCGGGTGGTGAGAGCGTGTTCACCGATGTAAAAAAACTCAAAAAAGTAAAGATAAACATTCAACACATTTTCGAAAAAGAAAACACGAGTGTCAACATGCTAATAACGGACTTGGAAATATAAACAATAGAGAGATTGAGATGTTGAAATTTAACTTTTATTTATATATATAAAGAGAAAAAACTTTTACAAAAAAAATTTTCACATTAAAGAAAATTAAAATTAAAAAAACTTCTTTTTTTTATATATATAAAGAGCAAAAAAAAACCAAAACTTTTTAAAACAAATTATTAAAATACAAAATTTAAAATACACATTATTTGCAAGAATTCATAAAACAAAAAAAAACAAATAATCGATCATGACAACAACACCTAAAAGATGCGAATTGAAATTGAAATGAGTCGAAACGTGTAAGAAATTCAGTTTTAAAATCTATAGATTACAACAACACGATCCCATCGAATTGAACGAGGTCGAGATGAAGGACTTAGAGCATAAATATGACAAATATAAGATGACCTTGAAATTGGATGAAGCCATGCTCGATTTGTTTTACGAGTACCAAAGCGATCTACAGAAAATCGTCATCGCTAAAGATAGAGAATTCGACAAGGACGATTTGACATTGTTCTATGGAAATTACATATATCCAAAAATCTCACTCGAACTCGTGGACAAATCGGGTGGTGAGAGCGCGTTCACCAATGTAAACAAACTCAAAAAAGTAAAGATAAACATTCAACACATTTTCGAAAAAGGAGAATACACAAGTGTCAACATGCTAATAACGGACTGGGAAATATAAACAATAGAGAGATTGATTTTTTTTTAGCGAAGAAGAAGGAAAAAAAAGTAATGAGATCATCTTTGGATCTCATTACTTTTTTTTTTTGTTTTCCTTCTTCACTATTACCCATATATTATAATAACTTTTCCTTTTTTCTTAAATTTCAGCGTCAATTCTTCTTTTCTTTTTTTCTTTTTTTTGTAATATGCTACGTTTTTATAACAACACATTTGTTTATCCGAATCATAATTATGAACGAATGTTGTGCATCTCTTGGTAACACTCGCATCATTACCATTCTCTTCAGAAGGTAGTGGTGACGGTGGAAAACGTCTCAGTGGTAACGATGGAAAACGTCTCATTCTTTCAAATTTCAACCGCCTATCCTGATCTTTATTTAACTCTTTTATCAGTTCTTTCCCAAGATATCCATCATTAGCGTCTAATTGTTTTTCCACATCTTTTTCCCATTTCAACCATCTATCCCACTCTTTTATCAGTTCTTTCCTAAGATATCCATCATTAGCGTCTAATTGTTTTTCCACATCTTTTTCCCACACTATCTTGCGATATTCATCCTTAGCGTCTAATTGTTTTTCCACATCTTTTTCGCACTCTATCTCGCGATATTCATCCTTAGTGTCTAATTGTTTTTCCACCTTTTTATCCATTTTATATATTATTTTATACTTTCTATGATTGATATTTTATATAATTATATAATTTTTTACATTATAATAACATATTCAAAATCGGTATATTCTTAAATGGCGAATTCTCACCAAACAACAAACCCTTACCGAGTCGCTCAACGTTCCGTCCACTCTTCAGATAGAGACCGTTTCCACTCAAAGAGTTGTCACCTCTAACGGGTTCTAGATACAATCCTTTACCGCTGTCGTCTACGTGGACGCGACACACGGCTCCTCCCTTCTTCAAAAACAGTCCGCTGCCACCCATTAATTTCTCAACTGCCGAACTCGCGAGTCCCGTGAGAGCTCCCACGCCGAGAGTGTTTCCGAGAAAGGGTAGTGCCTTTGCGGCGAAGGGTAATGCTTTTGCGGCGATTCCTGTCAATAGCGGTATGAAACCACCTTTCATTCTCAAATTGTATCTCAATTGAGCAGAACTCAATCTCACCGTCAACCCTCTTCCATCACGAATCGCTTTCTCCATCCTTTTGATTTGACTTCTGGTCCAGGCGATCGAATCCTGACCGCCTCTCGTCAGATCTTCGTGAGTGAATTTGAATTTCACCGCCTCGCCTCGAGTTCTTAATGCTCTCTCAAGTTTCTTCCTCTGTCCTGCAGATATGTTCACATTTTTAGTCACGTATTCTGTCATAATTCTTTTTTTAAAATATATTTTCTTCAGTTGTTTTCTTGTTTTAATGATAATTATTTATATTAAATAATTTTTGTAAAATTAATATTGCGTTTATTTTATTTTTGTTATTTATATATATATACACAATATTTTATTTTTTTGCTTTTATATTTCTCTTATGTGAAATCATATCGTCACCCTCTCTCCGCGAAGATCTAACAGTTCACCATTTTGATCCGTCAACATGGTTTTGAGACTATACAACGTGTATAAAATCACTGGTTGATAAACTAAATTTCGAGGTCGCTCCACGATCTTATAACCCGGCGACACGTTTGGAAAGAAGGAACAGATCATCGGTTGAGCGCTACCATTCACGTAGCTTCCAGCAATCACATCCACGTTCACCAGAATGCTATTTACTGCGAGAATGTCAACCGTATTTTCAGATGCCGCGTGGTCTCGATACATTTTTCGATCGAATCCCAACATCTTGCCTACAGAATCATCCGTGTTGAAATCCACTCGAAAATTATCTTCCAAATCCAACATCATCTGTAAGGTATTAGGATTGGGAGCGAGTCTGATTTTGTTGCTTCCCTTTCCATCCGTCTTCATTCGCGTCTGAATGTAATTGTTCAAATCGTCTATGCCGTAACTTCCTTTGGGAATTCAAATTTCCAACCAATCCACTCCGTCGGAATACTTGAACAAGTTATTCTTTTCGGTGACATTGGGAAAGGAATAATAAGTCTCCAGATTCACCAACGCCATCTCGTATCTTTTCTCTCTATTCAATTCGATGGAAGGTTCGAATTTCATAGCGAATCGAGTCGAATCGCCACTCACCATGATTTGAATGGATTGTTTTGCAGCCGTATTCTCGGCTATCCGTTCTAACAATTCTCCTTGTTCGAAATTATATTTTAATTTTATTTTTTATTTTTTCAAAACTAATTATTTGAAGATTTATTATTTTCTAAATTTTTTTTATTTTCACGCTCTATCTTATTATCATCAGAAACATAAAACTTGTCGAATCCGCACCGATATTTTCCGCGATTAAATTCGCTAGTCAAATCGATCACGACGAAATTGTAAAGTCCTCCATCCCAAACCCTCTTGCAGAATCTCCTGAATTCCGCCACGCTCATGTCGTTTGCGACATGATTGCCGTAGATGTGATTGAGATTCTTGAGATCTTGGCGAAAGAGACATAGAAAATTAGTGTTCTCCTTTATCATCTGTCTGGGCAATCAAAAATAATTCTGTGACAGGTAGAAACAGTCCACGTTGCAGTGTCGACCCCTAACGTAATATGATTCGCATCGGTTCTGTCTCTCCAAAAGCAGATTGTCGAAAATCATGAGATTCTTATCTTCCGATTTCAATTCTCTAGGATCCAGAACATCGCTAGCGTTCTCATAAAATCGACACTCGACGCTCGAAGATGCATTTCTCTTCATCAGTTCCATCGCCGCACTGTCCAAAATGGTCGAAAGAGGAGCTTCACTTTTGTCGAATTCCTCCCTACTGTCAAAGATTCTGGCTATGACGTCCTTGGGCAATCTACGATCCATGCACTCTCGAAGCAATCTGTATTCGTGTTGAAACAAGCTCTTGCCAAACACAAACAATCTGTCATAATCCAACCAGTCGGGTCGGGACAACAGATTCATCAACAGATTGGTCTTTCCACAATTCGATTTTCCCACTATCAAGCCTCTTATGCTTTTGGGAAAGAACTCGTTATTCGACCTCTTGATCGTGGCGTCATTCCAAGACATATCTTTAATGTTCATCTTTGTTTATTTTTTTGTTTGTTATTTTAGATTCTTTCAAACACAATTTTTATGTTTTTTTCAAACTCAGTTGTTTTAATATTATTATTTACTTATATTACACCGCCGCGAGTTCTCTTCAATTCAGATCCACTCGTCATTTTGGCTAAATCTTGTATGGGTACCACAGCATCCTTAAAATCTTTCCAACATTCGCTCTAACGCAGCTCGCTTCGCCGGTGGACTGATCAACTTGTCGATCAATGCGTCTGCTGCCCTCTTGCCAGCCACAGAAGCTATCCTACCACTGGCTTCGGAAGCGGCTTTCTTACCAGCATCCAAAGCCATCTTCTTACCGACCTCAAATGCGGTCGATGCGAGATTTCTACCTGCATCGCTCGTGAAGGCTCGCATTATTGAATCAACGATGCCAGAACCGCCTTGAACGTAAGTTCTGACGTATCCTCTGTTCTTTATCACCAACATATTTTTATTTTTATAATATATTTTGTTTTTTCACTGGTAAATCGTTTTGTTGTTTAAATACTTTTATTATTCTAGTGTAAAAATTTACTGTTTTTATTTTATATATTTTTGTTTGTTTGTTTGTTTCTCTCTACTTATTTTATATACATCAATCCTTCAGTTCGTTCATCAGCCTTTTATAATGTTTTTTTTTATTCAAAACCTTCTGTCTTAACAATTCGTCACAATTGCTAACTATCTCATTATGTAATCCTGTGATACCAGCCCGTCTACTCGCCATCAACAATCTCAATCTCTGAGACAGAGCGTCAGAATCGCTCGGAAGAAAAGTAGTTTTCACCCCTTTGCCAGTCACCGATTCGACGTACTTGTACTTCTTATGCGAATCCCATATGGGTTTCACCACTTTCATCCACTTGTAACCTCTGTTGGCTTTGGGTCTAGTCTCTCTGGCATCTTTATTTCTCAGCATGGCATGGGTCTGAACCAGAATGTCGCCGTAATTGTCGAAATCCCGATCCATGTAATCTACAGGCTTGTCGAAAAGGAGCAATTTGCGCAGTCCATCAGTTACTTTATATTTATTTGAACCGACAATTAAATCTTCATCATCCATTTCCACCTCTGTGTCGCCAACAAAATTTCTGCCCTCAGAATCCTTATAAATTCCATACAACAGATTTCTCTTACCACCATCCTTGGACGACACGACGCTATCAGTGGTGATAGCCGAAACTGCATCATCGCTCACATCGGTTTGAATTCCTGTGGGAACGTAATCCGGTGTAGATTGAAAGGAATATCGATTTCCAAAACTACCGGGCAACGAACCCATTCTCAAAGAACTCTCTTTTATGGGTCTCAATTCTTCGACTATCTCCTTCTTGCTTCGCTCTTGAACCTCCGTCATGGGTTTAAATATTTTTCTGGTCTCGCGTCTGAGATCTTTCTGTCACCCGATTGAATGCCCTTCTTAGCACGTTCATATTCGCCTAAAATTTGATCTCGACGTCTAGAATCCATCTGTAAAAACATTTTTCGTTTTTAATTGTTAATGTTCCTTTGAGTATGCTAATGTGAGTTATTTATTATTTTCAAAATTAAATGTTTAATTATTTTTTTATGTTTTAAGTTAATAAAAATCTTCTGTCTTTAATATAATAACTAAAAAATTCATATCTCAACTCAGTGTTGAACTGGGAAAAACTTGAAAAAAAGTTTGAAAAAAAAGTTTAAGCACATGACAAACCGGTTTCTGATTTAACGCATTTGAGAATAATCTACGTTTGTTAAAAGGAATTTTCATTCATATATCAAAACCATTCACTCAATGGTGAATTAAGAAGTTTAAAAAATTTTAGCACATAAAGAAACCGGTTTCTAATTTAACGTTAAAAGGATTCATTCACATCTCCGAACATTATCATGAATATATTAAAAATTTACCACTCAAACCTAATTGAGTGGAAAAATGCGTTTTATTATCCATTATTAAAACGATCCATTAAAAACGAAAACCTTCATTCACACCACAACAAAAACATGAGTGTCAATTACGAACTATTTTTTTATTTGATGAAACATTCCATAAAGTATTTTATTAAGATTTACTTCACAAAATTAGCAGTGGATTTGTAAAAAGGACGACGTTTTTCATCTCTGGTCGTGACCCCCACCCCCACATAAAATGAAAAATGTCATTTTCGAAATGTATTCATCGAGCCCTTCATATTAATACCTCACATGCCTGGCTTTGTAAAAAGGAAGTCGTTTTTCGGCTCTGGTCATGACCCCACCCCACAACGAGGGTTAAAATTACGATCTTCTTAATCCGCTCGTCGAGCCCTTCAATTTGATAGGTCACGTGACCACCTTCTCGAAACTTTGATTTTTCTGATGGGCGTGACCCCCACCCCACATAAAATGAAAAAACGTCATTTTTGTAATGTATTCATCGAGCCCTTCATATCAGTACCTCACATGCCTGGATTTGTAAAAAGGAAGACGTTTTTCGGCTCTGGTCGTGACCCCACCCCACGACGAGGGTTAAAATTATGATCTTCTTAATCCACTCGTCGAGACATTCAATTTGATAGGTCATGTGACCACCTTCTCGAAACTTCGATTTTTCTGATGGGCGTGACCCCCCACCCCCACGACGAGGGAAGATACCTTTGTATGATTAAGTTTATGAGAATCAAGCAATCTGATTGGTTAATTAGCGTTAGGAATGTGAAGTGATTGGGTGATTACTTATTTCAAGCTCTTCAAGCTTTTGGGCATCGTGGCAGTGGGTTTGTCAGTTCAGGGCCACCTCTTTTCCGTGTACCGTACACGAGTCGATTTCTGATGTAGAATCCACAAATGGATTTCCGTGTATGCCTCCATAGGGATTCGGTGTTAAAATCGTGTACGGACACGGATGGCCCAGAATCGGCAAACCACTTTTCGACGCTGGCCCAGAAACGGCAACACGCTTTTTGCTCGCGATTTTTAACACTGAATCCTATGGGGGAAACCCATTCTGGCCAGATGATACACCTCTTTTTTCCTTAAAATTTCATACATTGAGCGATGTGTATATAGAATCCAGTGGTAGGCCACCATAAAAAACGACAAATCGTGTACCTGTACACGATTTTAACACTAAATCCTATGGAGGTGTACATCGATGTACGTGTACATGTACGAAATCTTGTACATGTGGCTGTGAATCGGCCTTTTATACCTACTAATGATGATAATTAACTACAAAGTGATTCAATAAAGTTCTATACAAAAATATGTACAAACATATATATACAAAACCTTTACCTGAGGATAACAACAATAACGCTAAACTAAAACCTTTAACAATGATCTTGAACACTTGTCCATATAGATACCTTGTCTTTTTTCACGTAATGTTTTATCTGGTTCAAAATTGAAGCATTCACAACTGTTATTAATTTTAATGGCAAGTAAGGACTAAGTGTTTAGGTCAGATAAGTCTGACCTAAAAGACAACTGTAAATTTTCCTACACATTGAAAATACCTTCTCATTGTAAGAATTTATTGTACAAATTTATTGTATAATAATTGAGAAAACCAGTGAAGGTGTGGTTTAGAGATTATTGACAGGAGCTTACCCAAAGTGACTGAAAGATACACAAGTCATTGTTGCACAAGATATTTCAGTTGAACTAAATAACATAATACTTTAATAACTCATTGAATTTATGCTATTGGATTAAAGCACGCACCAAAAACTAACAAACATTATCCAGGTCTTTCAGCTGACTTGTTGAGTAGAATGTTGCAATAATTGTCCTGATTTCATTTTTATGGCCTGCGAAGTGGACTTCTCATCCAACTTGTAAAATCAGGGAATGGGAGATATGGGGGCTAGGCAGTCTACTTAGCCCGCCTTGGAAAATTGGTTATGGGCAGTAGGCCAATAGAGCAGCTATACTTCAGGCAAATGTAAACACCTGTGCAGTTGATGATTGGTTGATGCACGGTATCATTCCACCTTTCATTCATACTAGATCATGCAACTTGGTGAAAATTTTGCATGACCCGGCAACAATTTGGCATGACACATTTTTGTTCACAGGTTTTTCACTTTAAGTAAGCTCCATGTGACCCAAATGGAAGTTTGCCTCAAATAGACAGGCCTGGGATGAAAAGGTGTTCTGAACTTTAACTCACAACTTCTTGTTCTTGGTAAAATTATGAGAATCTATATTGTAAGTGATTATATTCTTTTTCAGGGACAAGTTGCTCCAAATTTGTGAGGCTTCTGATGTGAGAAAACAAAGAACAAGACTATCTTTCACAAGATATAATGGATACAAGACACTGAGAATGGAGCCAGAATTTCAAAATAATCAAAAAAGAAAAAAAAAATAGTCAAAGCATAGGATTTTATACATTTTTTTATTTTGTTAGCTTTGGTAAGTTCAAGCAGAAGCATCATCTTTTTTCCTTCATTTGAACACATTCAGTGGAAAAGATTCTACATAGTCAATATATTTTTGCTGATATCAAGTAAACATTTTAGACTTTTCTGAAAATGGCCAGTATTAATACAATGGATGGATATGTGGGAATGTGTTTTTAGACTTTTTCAGATGCTTTTCAGAATTTGATTGAAAACTACAAACATGAATGGATCACATGATATTTTTACACTATAACCCAATGGCCCAGACTAGCTGGTTCAAAACTCAAAACCCTCCAATCCCATAATTTGCTTGCAAAACCGAAAATTAAAAGTCCTATCTGGCCCTCCATACATTTACTTTCCATGCATACGCAGCCATCAGAAAGTGACCGGAATTGGCAAAAAGTCTGCAACGATGAACTGACATCTGTGCTTTAAAATCTCCTTTTTTGAGGATGCCAGACACAAATCAATGCAAGAATTGTTGAATACAAGGCTGTTATTGGTTGAAGGAAGTGTTCAACGGTGGTTTTAGATGTTCAGGGCTGTAACTTTATAATATTTATGAAATTATTTTATGTTTCCCAATTTCGAGACATACGCCTGATGTCATCATTTTTGTTAATGATTGTTCCACTGTTTGTTAAGTATTTCTTCCCTCTCCTTCCATGAACCCTTCCTGTTAAACTCTTCAGCTTTTTGGCTATTTTCTATTGAAATTTTTTATTAAATTTCTTGGAGTTTAGCATGTATTACAGAATATTTATTCTGTTTTTCTCCAGGATTACGTCCTCACTCTAGGCGTGTTAAGTCGTTTAGTCTTGCATCTTCTATCAGATTATCGTTTTTTCTTCGTATGAAGATCTAGCTTTGCATCTCATAGCATTTAAATTGGTTCTGACTTTGGGCCTTTTTGTGTGCTGGATGTCTTGTTTACATTGACGTTGTTTACATTGACAACGTCCTCATATATAGGTAAATTTTATATTGTATTACTGTAGAATTACTGTAGGATACATGGATTATTATTTTGGTAGTGTAGCTCAAAAAATTTGGATTTTGTCTAAACTTCGGCTCTATCGGGATGCCCTTGGGCTCTTAATGTTCCCTTTGGGAACTAAGGCATTTTTTTCAAAAAAATTTTGTTTCCAAAAATATTTTTATTTTAATTTTGATTGCTATTATTCATGTATCTTAATTATATATATATTTTGTTGTGAAGTTTGGAGGACTGATTTGACTTTAGTTGATGTACTCCTGCGGACTCTTGTCATTCTTGTGTTCACTGAGATGACTGATGTTGGAGTAGGGTGTCGTGGTACGTTGTTGGCAGTGAGGTTCTGTGGCCAGGCCTCTCACCACGTTATAAATCATTTTGTCAGTTTCTACTTCAGAGGAACATGAACATGGTGATGATATTCTGACACCCATCCGAGTGTGCTACTGTCGTCGTGCTCCGTGGAGCATATAGAGCTAGCTGCAGTGCTCATTATTGCAAGAGTTAGGGCCTATTGTTAAGGGTTTTAACCTCTTGCAAGCAGCTAGCTCAACCGGTGAAGCGGTACTCCGTCCGTGATGCCGGTTAAGTCCGTTACTGTCATAAGAAGTGGATGTGGGTAGAGTGAGCACTTTAATATAAAGAGCTCACCCAGCGATGATGGAAATAGGGAGGAAGTCAACAAGTTCTTGTACTCAGCAAGGCCTGATAGAGCGGGAGAGGCCCCCCCTCTGTAATCTACCAACATCTGGGGCCAGATGTTGTTTTGAGAAACTTGGACAAGCCGGATCATATGTTCACCCTCCACTCGGGATGCTCTGTTTAGTCTGCAGCCGGGGTCGGCTTCAGTCAAGGCTTCATCCGCTACGTTTCACAAGCCAAAATGAAGTTTTCTGGTTGGAAACTTGCACGAGACCAAGCATATGTCTGCCCACCGCTTGGGACACTCCGTCTAGTTTGCAGCCAGGGTCACGGCTTCCTCCACTACATTATTTAAGCACACACGACTGCATCCTCACTACCCGACTTCGGATATCCAGCCTGCTGCATGAAGAAGGAACCATTCTTCACCCATGAAGTCTGACCATCCGGTAGCCAGGGAGACGAGGCTAAGAAACGGAAGACCGCTGCTCCTCAGGCCTCAATGATGGACTTGCTGTCGCAAATTGTGCAGCTGGTCACAGCATCCCAGCAAGTGCAGGTGCAGCCTCCCTCAGAATCTGAGGTGTTGGACAGTGTTGGGTCGGTCCAGTCGTCTGTTAATGCAGATGCAATTGACCGAGATTTGCAACTGATTCTCTCAGATGGTGAAAGGGATAAGGAAGAGGATTACCCTTCCCTTTCAGAACACCACATGGTTGCAATGGTTTTCATCCATCAATACTACCCTGATTTGATTCCACTGACTCAAAATGCTGTGATGGCAAGAGATAAACCACTGGCATCGTTGGACTTTATCCGGACAAAGGAGAAAGTCCTTTCTTTTCAGGTTCAGTCAGGTGTCGCAGGCCTTCAGCCATATAGACGGCGCCATATTTATCCTCTGGAGTGCGAGGAAGAAGGTGGTTTCTTATCTTCTTCTTCCATATACATACCGTGTTTTGGTCCACATTCATTTAAAAATGGTCAGGGAAGATGTTCAGAGAGTTCCTCTGCATTTGGATGAGCAGGCCGTGATCTATAGGTATCCTTACCTGTATCATTCACTATTCGCTCAGACACAATTGAGACAGTAATTTCTTCAAATAGAGCGAATTTGGACATTATGTCTTATGCAGATCACCTTACAAGAGCTATGTGCAATGTCTCATTGAAAGAAAGAGGACGTTCATACCTCTCTTAAGAGTTCTTTCCAGGCCAGTTATGTATACCACGTATAACTGCACCCTAACAGTGGCTAATCTGGAGTTAAGCAGACGTGATGCTGCCCTTGCATTGTCATCACTGATAGATGACAAGTTGAAAAGCTCTCTCCGAGTCGCTCCGGTCTCCGGAATATTATTTTCGATGACTATCTTTCGTTAGTCTATGAACAGGCTACTAAGAAAGCGTCTAGTGTTCTGCTTTTGAAGTCAGTGTATCAATGACCCGCTTCAGCAGACAAGAGTAAAGGAGGGCCTTCCAGACAAAAATCGTCGAAAGGAAACTCCTCACGAAGGTTCAAGAAACCCTCTTATAATTATTCTGGAGGTTGTCAGTATAGTGACTCGGGAAAGGGGCGTAGGTCTGATCAGGACGATCGGTCAGACACCCCTAGGCCGACGAGACAAGGTTCTTCACGGGGAGGACGTGGTTTCTCTTCCTGTAAGCCCCGCAGGTCATACAGGCGATGGTTAAGATCTCTATTGCTGGCCAGTTAGCGGAAGGTTATCAAGCTCCGCAAAAAAATGGATAACAGTCTCGGAAGATTAGTGGGTGTGAAGTGTAGTCTCGGATGCCTTACGGCTATCATTCCGAGCGAAACCCCAACTAACAAGTTGTCCACGTTGGACAAATCTTCCATGAGATCCTTGCATAAGAGAGCTTCTCCTAGCAGAGGTACGGGCTCTCTTATCAGAGGAAGCAATAGAGGTCATCGAGAATCAGGATTCTCAAGGTTTTTATAGTCACCTGTTCCTCGTACCAAAGCCAGACGGCTCGTTCTGACCAGTAATGTACTTGAGCTGGATAAACAAGTGCATCGTGGCTCCAAAAATTATATATGGAGACCATTTGGTTGCTAAGGACAAGCGTTTGAGTGAACGACTATGCGGCAAACATAGATCTAAATGATGCAATCTTTCATGTCCTGGTACATCTGGCATTCAAAAAGTAGCTGCGGTTTGCCGTACAAGGGAGGGTGTATCAGTTCAGAGCAATGTGCTTTGGTCTGAACCTGGATCCCTGGGCATTCACTCGAATAATGAACTCAGTAATGTCATACTTCCGTGCTCATTCTTCTGCGGTCATGTCGGCTTACTTGGACGACCTTCTACAGGGATGCGGCAACAGAATTATTCTTCAGAAAGATGTTCAGTGTCTGCTTCTATTACTCCGACATCTCGGTTTCATTGTAAACGAGAAAAAGTCGGATCTAGCTGCATCCAAGTCATCTATTCACTTGAGAATGAGCTTTGAGACACACAACAATCTGGTTTATCTGCCGTTACCCAGAGCGAAATTATTCAGTTGTTATGCTCGCTTTTGTCTACACTCAGATGCATTAACAGTGGGGGAAATTAATGCGACTGTTGGAGTGGCTGTGGATCTCATTCCGATGGGCTATCTGAGGGCACGTCCCCTCCAGATATTCTTTACTCTCAGAACTGGAGTGTGAAGATGCTTTCAATCAAACCAGTATTGTTTTAATGGGCCTGATAAAACAAAGGGTTCACATTTGGGCAGATATTCAGTGGTTAACTCAGGGAGTTCCACTGCAACTGATGGATCTGGCTTTCACGATTATGACGGATGCGAGTCAGACAGGTTGGGGTGTGGCCCTAAGTCAAGCAGACTTGAAGTGTCAGGGTCTTTGGGACCCTCGGTTCCAGGAGAAACACATAAACATCAAAGAGATGATGTCAATGTGGCTAGCGCTACAGCATTGGATTCACATAATAGCAGACGTCCATGTTCAAATTTTGTCAGACAACTTGACAGTAGTTGCATACATCAGGAACCAGGGTGGCACCCATTCATTTCCATTATGCCAACTAACAGAGAAGATTCTCCTATACGTCATGAATCATCATGTTCAGCTTTCTGTCCATCATATACCGGGTCATCTGAATGTACTAGCAGACTCGCTCTCTCGGAAAGGTCGCCTGTTGCAATCGGAGTGGATGCTCAACAAGCGAATATTCAGGCAGATTTGCTTCCAGTGAGATCACCCCATGATAGATCTTTTTGTGACTAACCGGAACACTCAGTTACCGACATTCGTGTCACCATGCCCAGACCATCAAGCGTACACAGTAGATGCTCTGCTGATCTCATTTGGGATATGCGCATCCACCAATTCCATTGATTCAGTAGATTATGTTTAAGATCAAACAGTCTTGTTGTAAAATGCTACTAGTAGCACTTCTGATGTCACAGAAACCTTGGATCATTCTTCTCAGGTGTCTGTTATGGGATGTTCCCCGGAATCTTCCTCCATGAGAAGTCCGTCTCTGCCCTTAGTGGCATTATGGAGTTGGTTAGACATGAGGGAACCATTGCAGTTCCTATATTATTTGATGACTAACACAAGAACAATTAAAGTAATGTGGGTGAGGAGGGTTTGATATGACTTTGAATCCCCCCTGCCCCCCCTCCCACCCCCCCCCCCCACCCCCACCCCCCCATCTGGTAAGAGGCGATTACCGGGCAAGACGTAATTTTCTTCCCGTAAGCCTCATTTGAGGTCAAGTACATACATGCATTTCATGACTTTTCGATTGGCGGCTGGGTCATGTTCTATGGTGACCTCATGGTCACATCCACTTTTTAGTTGGTTGGTTTCCTGTGGTTGTTCGACTATATGTCATATAATTCATCATCAATAAATTGCTAGTCTTTGGGTACCTCGGAGACTGTCTAGTCAGTTAACTGTTATTCAGATGGCTACCTGCGGGATTTCAATGCTCATGTGCATAATAATGAATTATTAGGCAGACGCATTATTGTATGTTATGGACCTTAGAAATAATGCATTATTTCGGGGGCGGTCCATGTTGAGTGTTGATCATAGCTCGTTCCATTTCTAGATTCAGGTTTCTATTAATGTCCGTACCAAATCGAATACACCTTGTCTTACACTCTCGTATATTCGCACATCTCTAGATTCATAGATATCGGATAGTACACGTCGGGGAGTTATTACTGGAATTTTTTGTACACCTGAATGGGGTTGCCTGTGGGTTACCTCGGAAGTGTGTTTACTCTCCAGAGATCATCCATTGTGATTCTATTGGACATGTGTATGTTATATATTATATAACCAGTTTTTGACCTAGCTGCGTATGCCGACTCCTGTAAACGTTACAAGCGGGCAATATTAATTACCGGGATTGCTGCTATACTCTTAGCTTCTGAAGTGGTGTTAAGCACTAATTTATTAATAATAATTAATCCCTGATTGCCTGTTCGACGAATATTTATATTGTTTTTTGGTCCCACTTTTACTGATTCCAGAGCACTCCCCTCTTTCTTTTTGAAGAAGATTGCTTCAAAAAAAAAATGGGGACGATGTGTTTTTTTTACCTCTCCTCTGGTTTGATAAGTATGTAACTATGAGTGAAGCTGTCTGTAATTAATTCCTGCATACAGCTTGGGTTTTATTGTATATGGCATATGTTTGTTGGGGATATTCTCTCATTCTCAAATACGCCATCCTAATTTTGGGGGGTAGGCTGGGCTAGCTTTAAAAATTGTGAACTTGTTACATCCAAATTAGCATAGTGTTCATGCTAAGAATATGGAATTACTTGAACTGGGGTCCTTTTTTATGATATGTCTTTGCTATTACTGTATAGAGAGACATACATGTAATTCCTAATAGTTTTAATTTCCTTTCACCTTGGATTACAGTATTGGAACCATGTTGATCTACTAATTCTGAAGTCCTGGGCCCTCCACCTTTTTACGATTCAGCTAGTCTGGGACATTGAGTTATAGTGTAAAAATATTATAAATTTAAAGTAATTTGTATATTTTTATACTTACCAATGGCCCAGACGGAGATGGCCCTTCAAGTGGGCACTCATTCCTCCCCGCTGAATTATTATGTAGTACTCTCTTCTACAAAGAATGATGTTGGCGCCAATTCCAGTCACTTCCTGATGGCTGCGCATGCGCGGAGAGTAAATGTATGGAGGGCCAGATTGGACTTATAATTTTCAGTTTTGCAAGCAAATTTTGGGGATTGGGGGGGTTCAAAATTTGTGTTTGGCCCTTGTTCACTTTGAGTTAGAACCAGCTAGTCTGGGCCATTGGTAAGTATAAAAATATACAAATTTATTTATAATTTTCAATAACTTGCTGTGGTTAGGCCCCTCAAAGTAGATCTTCTGTTTCTCAGGCCATTTTTGTAAAATTGCATGTGGGCAGGCAGTTTTTAGCTCACCTTGACAAAGTCAAGCTGAGCTAATCTTGTCGCTCTTTGTCTGCCGTCCGTCGTCCATCCATCCGTCCATCCGGTGTATGTCAACACCATGTTTTGGTCTTCTTTTCCAAAACCACTGGGCCAAGTCAAGTGAAAGTTTGTGTGAGTGATGGTCTCGAAGGGGCATTGCATTTTTGTTCAACTCAATATGCCCAGCCCCATAGTGAGGGGGTGGGAGAAAATGCTCTAAAATATTTTTAAAATCTTCTCATGAACCAGTGGGTACAATGACTTGATATTTGTTATGGAGCTTCCTTTTGAGGTATAGATTCAATTTTGTTCAAAGTTCGTAAAGCAATAGAGTGGAGCCCACTTAATTGGATATCTCTTAATTGTATAATTTGACCTGTTAATTGAATATAGTTTATAGAGTAAACTCCTGTTAATTGAATAAAAATCTTGTAAAATGTCGAGAAATTACCCTAACTCTCCCAAGTTTTCCTTTGTTCATAGAACTATTTGGCTTCAGTATATCCAATACAGGCATTTAATTTATTATATCTTGTTTGACAGAGCTCATGGAGCTCTGTCAAACAAGATATAATAGAATAAATGCTAAGTTTATCTCTGAAATGCAGGAAAATGACACAATCCCTGTTTATTAAATAATCCTGTTAATTTTCATTGGCAAAGTGGCTATTCAATTAACAGGGTTCTACTGTATTTAGCTTTGTAATGGCAGGTGTAAGATTTTTGGCCCCGTCCAAAATTTCTATTTTCTGAACCGATGGTATGATGTGAACCAAATTTGGTATGTGGTATTATTAGGTCATAAGTACTTGACTCATGGAAATAAAAATCCTTGCATCCCCCATGGGAACCCCCAAGCTGAAAATAGAAAAATTTTCAAAATGTCCATATTTCCCAAACCACACGGAACAGACAACTGTTACTTGTTATGAAGCATCCTCTGGACCAGTAGAATTGAATTCTTGTCAGATCACCAAAGTTATGCAACGGCGAGCCCGGTTAATCGTTGGATGGGTGACCATCTGAGCGATCAATTCAGACTCCCACTTTGTGTCCTTGGGCAAGGCACTTAACCATGATTGTCCACATGGGGGCACGATGACGCTGTGTACTAAGGCGTCCTGCATGTCGATGGTACGCATGTCTTCAACCAATGTAACCCTGTCTGTGCTGTAGTACAGAGTTACAATGTTGGGGAGCTGGCTGCTGCTTGTCATTGCTCGGTGGTTCTTCTGGGTACTCCAGCTTCATCCACCCGTAAAACTGTCTCAGTCATGATTAGCCATTGTGTATAAGTATATGACTTTAAACACCACTAAATAAATAAATATAAATAGTAGAATTGAATGGTAAAGAAAAATTGCCATTGGTTATGTTAGGGTGTTCTGTTGAGGGCATTGAAAAAGTCAGCATGTTTGCCAAAATTTTTAAAATCTTTTCTCCAGAACAAATGGTCAGATGCTTTTGATATTCGGTATACAGCTTGCATAGGGGGGTCAGATACAAGTTTGTTAAAATAAAGCCCATTGGTTCATATTTGGGCTCAATACAGGAACCCACATTTTTAACTCAGGGCATTATGGGGAATATTCTTTAAAAATCTTCTTCTTCAGAACCACCAGTCAGAATCTTTTAATGTTTGATATGCATCATTGTTATGAGGGTCAGATTCAAGATTGTTCAAACCAAGTCCCTAGGTTAATATTTGGGCTTCCTATCTAGGAGGGTTAGATTCAAGTTTGTTAAAATTGAGTCCCTAGGTATATATTTGGGCTTGCTATGGTAGCCCAAATTTTAACATAGTGCAATATGAGGAAATTTCTTAAAGAATCTTCTTCTTCAGATCCACCAGTCGGAAAGCTTTCATATTTGGCATACAATATCTCTAGGGAGAACAGATTCAAGTTTGTTCAATTCGAATGCCTGGATTAATATTTGGGCACCAAATGGGAACCTGACATTTAACTTAGTACAATATGAAGGAATTACTTCAAAAATCTTCTTCTTCAGATTCACCTGTCAGAATCCTTTCATATTTGATTTACAACATCTCTTGGGGAGTCAGATTCATGTTTGTTCAAATTGGTTCCCTGGGTTAATATTTGGTCTCCCTATGGTAGCCCGAATTTTAACTGGGTGCAATATGAGGAAATTTCCTTAAAAATCTTCTTCAGATCCATTAGCCCAAATTTTAACTTAATGCAGTATGAAGACATTTCTTTAAAAATTTTCTTCTTCGGATCCAAAAGTCAGAATGCTTTCATATTTGGTATACAACATCTCTGTGGAGGTGAGATTCAACGTTGTTGAAATCGAGAGCCTGGGCTAATATTTGGGCTCCCTAGGGGAGCCAGTAGTGACCATGTAGCTGAAGAATTAGAAATTTTGTATTAAGTACCTTCTTGAGGTTTGTTCTCACTCCTGAGGGGCTAAAGGATTGACAATGTATCCTTTGGAGATGGATTGCTTAATATAGACTCATTCTTGGATTCTGTTTATATCGTGTTCTGTTCAAGGTGAGCGCTTTAGGCTCCATGGGTCCTCTTGTTTATTTTATTTCTAATTTTTGTAATTATTTGTTTACCATCAAAAGTTCATATTCCTGGTTTGTTTTATGTTTAAGCTGCAGAATAGCATGGATGGTGGTGTATTTCGTTCCTTGAGTGCAAAAAAGTCTTTGCCATGTTTAAGCATTGCAAAGCCTTGTATAACTCAAAGGAAAATTTATCAGTTTTATTAACTTGGGTATAATATCAGACATAAACCTGACTGAATGAGGGATGCATGCGATTAGATCCATACACCCACCAGGCTACTAATCTTCTATATTTTTCGATTCATCATTGTTTTATAATGTGATGTTCAGTACCGGTAGTTTAAGATTTAAAAAATCGATTGTATTTGGTAAAGACCTTTGGCCAAGACCTTAGATACATGGTAATATCAGAAGACCTTCCAGTAAAGTTGATGTGTTTGTTTTGTCAAATGATTTGTCTTTCAAAAATCCTCTTAACTGGTTGAGGGCTAAATTATTTTTGTGGTCTAAATTTGTTATTCAAAATTTGTTTTATTACAGATTATTGGAGAATGCCTACAAGCACTCTCCAATAATTTGTCATGAAACACATTTATACAAACAAAGTATTATTATTTGTGTTTGACTGAATATGAACAAGGTGAATGTCTAGACGCTTTTGCTCTGGTACCCTCATTTTTCTGAAAGCCCTGATAGTGTCTTTTAGCACTCAATCAGTTAACTCCTAGCACTCTGGTCGTATTTCAAATTTTTCATCATTGACTCCTTAGTGCCCATGCAGCATGACAAATTTAACAGATTATATCTTGTTTGACAGAGCTCAATGAGTTCTGTCAAACAAGATATAATTTTTTAAATTCTCAGTTTCATGGTGGGGAAAATTTGCAGCTGAAAATTTTGGTATTTTGACATCAGAGTGCTGAGGGCTAATACTCTCTTATCTCATAGTTTTGTCAGTACTGACAATGGGTGGGTTATTTTTAGTTTAGATTCAGACCATATATATGCTGTTTGGCATGTTGTCATAGTCCAGCAAGGTTATCTCTCTCTGACCTCAAAATTGGTTATGTTCTTTCTGTCTGTATCATGCTGTCAGGTTGTTTATCATTGTCATTTGTAGTAGGGATCTGGGAATCAAAGTTTTTTTTCTCGAATCGAATCTTGAATTGAATTGTGTCTCTGATATCAATATCAAATCAAATCTTAAAGGACAAGTTATTTCATATTTATTTATTTATTTATTTATTGGTGTTTAAGGTCACATATTCCTGCACAATGGCTAACCATGATCGTGACGGTTTTACGGGTGGAGGAAGCCGGAGTACACCAAGAGAACCACCGAGCAACGGCGAGCAGCTGTCAGCTCCCCAACATACCAACTCCACACAAGCAGGGTTAGTATTGGTTGAAGACAGGTGCACCATCAACGTACAGTACGCCTTAGTACACAGTGTCACCGTGCCCCCACGTGGGCAATGGGGTGAAGTGTCTTGCCCAAGGACATAATGCAGTTGCCGCAGGTGGGATTCGAACCGAGGACCTCTCGGCTTGCAGCCTGCACCTCTACCAACTGAGGCACCACGCCCCTAGTTATTTCATATTAAACCAAATGGTAGTTACGGAACAATGAGATCACCCTTACAAGACTGAGTGAACACCTTAAACACCAATAAATAAATATTTTCTGTAGAACCGTTGCTGAAATAGCTAGGCCTATTATCCATAGTTTTAAGTTTTAGTTTTTGAAGACTTGACTTGTTAGCGCAACTGGCCTAAAAGGCCATGTGAGCTTTTGCTATCACTTGGCATCCATCGTCCATAAACTTTTCACATTTTCATCTTCTTCTCTGCAACCGCTGAGCCAGAGTGAACCAAGCTTGGCAGGAATGGTCTATGGGAGGTCCTTTACAAATGATCCTCATTTTGTTCCCGTGAGTTGAAAACATGGCCGCCAGAGGCATTCTTTGATTCTGATTGTTTAATTTTGAAAAATCTTCACCTCTGAAACCACAAGGCCAAATTTTTTAAAACTTCACATAGTTGATGACTGGGACACACTCTACCAATGGTCGTCATTTAATGTTGATCGGGTTGCAAAGTGGCCACAATTGCAGCTTATAGTTACCATAGAAATCCTATAGAAAATCACATTTTCATCTTCTGTTCTGCCAGGTGAGTGATTACAGGATCTGTAGATCCTCTTGTTGCTATTCACGTTCTTAAGAATATGAATAGTAACAATGTAAGCCTTCAAAAGCTAAAACTGTGGATAATGTTCTGGGCAAAATTCACTACTTACCTAACAATTAAACATTGTCAATTGCTCAATTAAGTACGAATTTAGTCTGCACGAATGAATTGTCTAATGACAATTTTTTCCAATTTTTGTTGGAAATGTAACAAATTGAAGTTAGTACGAGAGATTCTAAAAAAATCGAATCTTGAGACTGATTTGGGATCGATCTCGAATCAGACATATGGTATCGATATTGAATCGTATCTTGAATATTTGCGGGACCCTGATTTGTGTGCAACAGTACCTTCCGAAATATCCCATGCTACACAACATTGGCTTCAACTTCAGTTTTGCTATCCTTGATTTGTACATACCTTTGGTACCCAGGTAACGCAAATTCTGCTAGTTTAAAAATGGTATTCAACTCTCTAGAATAAAATAAAAGAATTACCAGGTTATGTACAGTAATCGTAGAGTTGTTTATTGAGCTCTTTTCAGCAGTGTGTCACTTTCATGTTCATGAAACTGTTTGCTTAATGAGTGCAACTTCAAAGTTAATGGTTACACATCATGTTCGTTTCAAATTAGTCTTGGCCATAAAGAAACATATAAAACTTTAATAATTATTGCAATTTATTAAAATTTTTTCACTTACAGTGGAACCCTGTTAATTGAATAGCCACTTTGCCAATGAAAATTATTCAATTAACAGGAGTATTCAATTAACAGGGATTGTGTCACTTTCCTGTATTCTAGAGATAAACTTAGCATTTATCCTATTATATCTTGTTTAACAGAGCTCCATGAGGTTATTCAGTTAAGAGATATCCAATTAAATGGGCTCCACTGTAATAATTTAATTGACTTTTGTTTGAAGAAAATTTGTTCTTCGGTGAAAAGACAATGAGATGAACAAGATATCATGAGAAGATTCAATAATAATTTAAAATCTGTCCTTCAATGAAAAGGCGATGATGTGATAAAGAAGAAATAGTCATAAGATTCAAAAATAATTTAAAATTTGTCCTTCAGTGACAAGATGATGAGATAAAAAATGATGAGGAGATCCAGTAATGATTTAAAATTCATTTTTGAATGGAAGATGATGAGATAAGAAGAAACAGTAAGATTTAGTAATAATTTAATCACACATCCCAAGTGGGCAGTGGGATTAAATTATTCCTGAACCGCAGGACAAATGCAAACAGATTCGCTCCCTTTCTAAATAATGCTGTGTTGAACTATCCCAAGTTCAGAGTATAAAATAAAGCTAAAACCAAAGATTTTTTTGGACATGATTATTGTATTCAACTGAGTATTTTTTCCATGCACTTGCCCACTGGACATGTGGACTGTAAACTTATTCCTGAGCCCTGGTTCACCTTTTTGTTGTATACATGCAGACTGTATTGCATTTTTTGTGACTTGTGTGACAATTATTCTCTTTAATCAGAATAAATGAATAAGAAAAACGGAAAATTTATATCTTGTCTTTGATGGTAACTTTTATATAATTCCATAGTGTTCAAATGCAATGGTGTGTTGTTGCATAAATCATTGATGGATGCATATAACATTTAAATCTGACAGGTGTCTTTTGATTGCATGGTTAAAGAGTGAGTTTATTATAATTTCCATATTTTATTTAAAATAGCTTCAGCATTTAGGCAAAAAATTAAAATATGTTTCTCGGGCTCTCTTACGTGGTCATTTTGGCTCTTGTGTGCTCTCTTTGTTACCTCGGAAAACCTTTTAAAAAAGATAATTGGTTTCTGTCAGATAAATTAGCTGGGTAAATAAAATGGACAAAATACACCACTACCCACATAATTCTGTAGATTATGAGGTAGAAAAGAAATACAAACCAATTATATGAACATCTGAGGGAAAAGAACTAATAATTAGAAAATACAAAATCAAGTAGAAAACTCACATGTATATACTGTAACCAAAAAATGGCCTGAGAAATAGATTTTGTGGTTAAAAGGAATAACTGTTAAATGTTTTTGTGTATACTGAAAAAAACCCTAGGTACTTTTGTGACAAGTTTATTCATAATTCGCAGCACATGTTATGAAATTTTGTTGCAAAATCATTGAGTTGTATAGGAGTATACACCTGAAAATTCATTATAGTTAAGACCCTGTGAATCTCAATTTTGGGACTGAATCGAATTGAATCAGTCAAAGGCTATCAACTCAAATTGAATCTTGAGATAAAATAAAAATGGTTGCCTTAGTCCAGTTTGTTGAGGCTGAGCGGTTCCAGAGTTTGTAGTGTGTAAATTCAGTGCTTTTCATGTTTTTGCCATGTGGTCTTTGTGTGTTGTGAGTCAGGGCCTCCATGGAGGACTTGTATGATTTGGAAAACTAAATCTTTAAGAACATGATTGATCATGTTATAGTGTTTGGTGACTGGTTTGTCCAGGTTGTTTTCTAAGTTTTATGGATGTGTGGAAGTGATGACAATAATGTAGGAATTACTGTAATTTATCTTCACCATGTGTCCAAATCATGAATATATCATCTATATATCTCCAATACACGTGTGGTTGTGCGGGAGCATTAAGTAGGAGTTTTTCTTCTAATTCGCCCATGAGAATATTGGCATAAGTGGTGGCAACTTTTGTGCCCACCATACATGTGCCGTAAATTTGTCTGTGATGGTTATTGTTGAATTCAAAGTCATTTACTTGCAAAATTGGAAATGATGTTACATCCATTGTTACTAGTACGAAGTTGTTTTGTTCTTCCCTTCTTCTTTTGAGTGGTCTCTCTGTTGGGTGAGTTGTGACTGTTATGTTGGACTCACTGCTGTCTAATAAGTTAGGCGTGGACATACTACTGGTTGAAGTGCTCGGTGTCGGATTATGATCCATGCTGTTCTCAAATAAATGTACATTAATGTATGCTAGTGAGAGATATATGCCGAGGTTCGGTACATTGAGGAAAATAAACTCCAATTAATTTAAAATACTACTATAGGCTCTGGCACAATTGCTGCCTGAGAACATGTATAACACAAACGTCACATATTCCCATAATGTCACAGTATAATTGGAGAAGTTATACAGACAATAACAAAATGGAAGTTTATACTTGTGAACTGTGCATTAAAACCTACAAAAATAGGAGCAGATTACTGAGACACAGTAGGACCGCCCATCAAGGAACCGGATTCGTCCAATACACTACTTGTTCAATCACTTTCACTCAGATAGAATATTTTTAAAAAAACATCTCATGGCAACAGGACCCAGCCCACTCAGCAGGAAGGTCGCCGTCCCCACATGATGGAATAGATTAGAAAGCATCAAAATAGACGTTCGGCATACCATAAAACACGAAGTTCGGTATACCAGAAAACACGAAGCCGACCAAATATATGAACTTATAAGAAATAAACTGAAGAGTACAAAACCTCATTCAACCACTAACAACAATGTTGATGTTAACACAGAAGGCACAACAAGCACGCATGAATCAAAATCTTCTGCACCAATTTCCATTGTAAGTGGGAACTGTATTCCGAGTATGGAAACCATAAGGGAAGAAGATAGGGAGAGGCCACATATGAACAATGCGTTCAGCTTTTTATCACCAGCATGCATCCAAGACGTTAACAGCTCGAGCGACCAAAACATAGCTTATAACTGCAAACTGGAATGACCTCGATAATCTTCTTGCAGTGGAGGACCTTGAGCTATGCTTTGGACACACAAATTGGAAAAAATAAACTCTGAACCTGATTTGTGCAGACTCTAATGGTGTAAGTCCTGATTTGATAAAATGTTTCTGTTTCATCATCAAGATATGCCTTCATCATTGTTTGGACACTTTAAATTTTCTGTACCAGTGGTTGTGACAGGTAATACTAGAATTAATAATAATAAATAATAATAATTAAATTTTATATAGCTTTGGACCACAGATGTGCTCTCAAATGCTTAACAAATATATGTGAGCACCTGCAACAAAAGTAACGTTTTCAACCTGACAGCAGTTCATTGAAAAGCCTCTTTGAAAAGATAGCATTTGAGACTCTTCTTGAATTGGTCCAAGTTTTCTGCAGATTGTACATCACTTGGAAGAAAATCCACAGATGGGCCCCAACATAAGAAAAGGCTCTCTGATTGACGAGCGCAGACCTTGAGAATTAGCATGGATGGTTGCATGGGTGCAGATGCTATTTATGTTACAATATAAAGACTAAAAGTCAAGCCTGTTCAAACCATAATGATAAAGATCCAATTGAGTTCTTTATCATTCCTGATCCATGTATTTTTATCGGGCTCAGGGTCATTTGGAATTACGTGAGTAATACAGAATTCCATGTTGTCAGACGAGTGGTCCAATCCATTTTATGCTTACTGACAGGTTTATCATGCTTATTTCTGATATCCCTTCAATGTTCCAAGATCTGGGCTCGGGATGCACGTTTTGTTTCACCAACACACTGTATTTTGCAATTTATTGCAGATCAAAAGGTAAATCACATTTCTGCTTTAACAGTTGTGTCTGCCTTTAACTTTTACTTTTGTTTGGTTCTGGAACCAGTTGCTTTTGGGTAACATTGGGCAAATTAGGCAATTGGTGATGTCACAAGGCTGGAAAGTATTCAGAACGATCCATTCACTGATTTGTGATTGAGGGGACAGATACTCAATTTTCTGCCATACTAAAATGTCACGTAAATTTGGATTTCTATAGAACGCCAATAGAGGCATGTCTGGAAAATGTTCACTGCATGTGTCGGAGAGTTGGAGAATGAGCCAGTGTTTCCTTATTCCAGTCAATAAGGTATAACTATCAGGGTGATAATTGACAAAGAATGGTATTCTGGATAAAACTCTGCTGTGAAAGGGACGCAAGTAATAAGTCCAATGTCCATAGTGAAGCACACAATCAGTGAATATAACCTGATGCAACTATGCATTGTGTCAAAATTATAATTAGTGATGTATGTTTCAGTTTCTTGTCATGGCAGGCTAATAGCAAGTAGCGAAAAATTTAATTTGACGTAAATTGTTATCAAGTCCTGATGATGTCAATTTGAATTAAATCTTGAAGCTTCACAGGGCCCTAATAACAGTTATTTTTCACCACGTTTAGAATGTCTGGGCATTACCAGATTTACTTGTAAGTGTGTATAGTTTATAAAACATATCAAACAATATACTATAATATATGTAGCAAGTTGATTCACCCACACTTTTGTTCTTGTATTCAATAATATTCTTTCAAGTGGAAATTTTTCTTAAATGGTATTTTTTTTATGAACTTTTCACATATTCTGATCACTATTTCCTTTTTATGTGTACCCATACCATGTATGGTACACATAATGCCGGCATCCGGGGTGACCATCCGTCGTTCATCCATCCTTTGTCCATACGTCTGTCTGTCTGACCATCTGTCCATCTGGCGTCCGTATCCATTTCTTTGTCATTCGATAACTTGAAAAATATTGCTTGGATTGTCAAGTTACTTTATATTTGTGTTCAGGTTACTGATGTGCCAAGCTGTATAGTTTTTGGTGTAAATCGGATAATTTGATCCTGAGATATTAACCCTTTATCCTTCAAATTAAAAATTCCTCCAATCCCTTTGGCATTCGATAACTTGAAAAATATTGCTTGGATTGTCTAGTTACTTTATATTTGTGTTCAGGTTACTGATTTGCCAAGCTGTATAGTTTATGGTGTAAATCTGATGATTTGATCCCGAGATATTAACCCTTTATCCTTCAAATTGAAAATTCTTCCAATCTCTTTGGCATTCGATAACTTGAAAAATATTGCTTGGATTGTCAAGTTACTTTATATTTGTGTTCAGGTTACTGATGTGCCGAGCTGTATAGTTTTTGGTGTAAATCTGTTATTTTGATCCTGAGATATTAACCCTTTATCCTTCAAATTGAAAATTTCTCCAATCCCTTTGGCATTCGATAACTTGAAAAATGATACTTGGATTGTCTAGTTACTTTTTATTTGTGTTCAGGTTACTGATGTGCCAAGCTGTATAGTTTTTGGTGTAAATCTGATAATTTAATCCTGAGATATTAACCCTTTATCCTACAAATTGAAAATTCCTCCAATCCCTTTGGCATTCGATAACTTGAAAAATATTGCTTGGATTGTCAAGTTACTTTATATTTGTGTTCAGGTTACTGATGTGCCGAGCTGTATAGTTTTTGGTGTAAATCAGATAATTTGATCCTGAGATATTAACCCTTTATCCTTCAAATTGAAAATTCCTCCAATCCGTTTGGCATTCGATAACTTGAAAAATATTACTTGGATTGTCAAGTTACTTTATATTTGTGTTCAGGTTACTGATGTGCTGAGCTGTATAGTTTTTGGTGTAAATCTGTTATTTTTATCCTGAGATATTAACCCTTTATCCTTCAAATTGAAAATTCCACCAATCCCTTTGGCATTCGATAGCTTGAAAAATATTGCTTGGATTGTCAAGTTACTTTATATTTGTGTTCAGGTTATTGATGTGCCGAGCTGTATAGTTTTTGGTGTAAATCGGTTAATTTGATTCTGAGATATTAACCCTTTATCCTTCAAATTGAAAATTCTTCCAATCCCTTTGGCATTCGATAACTTGAAAAATATTGCTTGGATTGTCTAGTTACTTTATATTTGTGTTCAGGTTACTGATGTGCCGAGCTGTATAGTTTTGGGTGTAAATCTGATGATTTGATCCTGAGATATTAACCCTTTATCCTTCAAATTGAAAATTCCTCCAATCCCTTTGGCATTCGGTAACTTGAAAAATATTACTTGGATTGTCAAGTTACTTTATATTTGTGTTCAGGTTACTGATGTGCCAAGCTGTATAGTTTTTGGTGTAAATCTATTGTTTTGATCCTGAGATATGAACCCTTTATCCTTCAAATTGAAAATTCCTCCAATCCCTTTGGCATTCAATAACTTGAAAAATATTGCTTGGATTGTCAAGTTACTTTATATTGGTGTTCAGGTTACTGATGTGCCAAGCTGTATAGTTTTTGGTGTAAATCTGATAATTTAATCCTGAGATATTAACCCTTTATCCTTCAAATTGAAAATTCTTCCAATCCCTTTCGCATTCGATAACTTGAAAAATATTGCATGGATTGTCAAGTCACTTTATAATTGTGTTCAGGTTACTGATGTGCTGAGCTGTATAGTTTTGGTGTAAATCTGATAATTTGATCCGGAGATATTAACCCCCATTTATCCTTCAAATTGAAAATTCCTCCAATCCCTTTGGTATGAGATAACTCAAAAAATATCAATCCGATTGTCATGTTACTTTATATATTTATTCAGGTTACTGATGTGCTGTGCTGTATAGTTTTTTATGTAAATCTGATAATTTGATCCGGAGATATTAACCCTTTATCCAAATTAGACACTCCTCCAATCCATTTCTATATGTAACCATACCTTGTATGGTGTACATTATGTCAGCATCCATGGTGGCCCTCCGTCATACAGCTTTCTACTAATTGTGCGCATGGGTACACATCTGACGATTTCATCGGCCTATTTTTTAGCATTTCTACTGATATTTTTTGAAAAATTGCAAAAATAAGTAGGTGTATATAATTTTGCTGTTTTCCTTTTTTTTAAAATACTGAACATACCCTTTCTTGAAGCCAACAAATACTTAAAACTGTTCTTGTTCATTTGAATGTATCTTGAAAAATTTGTGTTCATTTGAGTGTTTTACTCCTTGCATTCTGCTGTCAGATATTCCTGCCCACAATAGGATACTTCCTACAACTGAAATAAGTATGATTTGGGCACATGCAATCAAATTTTTCCCTGTAAATTGAAGAATTGACACTTTCACCAATGATTTCTTGAGTTAAATTTAAATGAATTTTTTATCAAATCTCATCATGGCTGCTTTACAGCAGCCATGACTAGATTTGGTGACATATATCTTGAAAATACACTCTGACTGTTGCATTATCAGGGTATGCAAGTAACTTGAAATCTTGATTGAACTAGATGTGGCCGGACCCAACTTGGGCCCAGGGCAACAGAATGGAAGGGTCCAAACAATTTGCTGTTGGTTTTATCATAGGGTACTTTTTCCAGACTTGGAAAAAGTGCTGACTCAGCATTTTTTAAAACTGTGGGTAATGGGAAAAACATTTAAGACTATTCTTCTCCCAAATCACTGTTCCAAAAGCTTTCAAATTTCACATATAATTAAAACTAGAAGTCCTGTCATGGGCTGTGCAATTATCTAGGCTTAATTGCGCGTAGGAAAAGCGCACAATAGCCATATTAAATGGCATCCAACGCACGGCAGGTTCTCCTGGTTGCTCATAGCAAACACAGGCAATGTTTCTGCCAATGGACCTCCGGGTTACCCGGAGGTCCATTGGCTGAAACATCGCTTGTGCACAGGCCATATGTACAGAATTTGATAGCCTTACTATGGTCATAATGCGTAGATTAACGCACAAATCGACGTGCTTTTTGTGTGCATTTCATGACAGGACTTCTAGTTTTAACTGTATAACATCTTTGGAAGATTGTTTCACATGTTTATACCTCTGGTTCACTGTGTACAGCCGAGTCTGGGCATTTTAATTATTGAACAAATGACAGAGTGTTAGTTAGTTACCATCCTTGCTGTCAGTGTTTCATGAATTTGAACAACCTGTCCTGTCCTATAACACCTTGCCATTACATGGCTCTGTATCACTCCCCTTACGGGAACAGGTTTATTCAAATTCATGAAATATCTTCAGCTCAATTGGCAGCTATTACATATCCTTGGGCTTCACCCTCCAATTCCCTTGAGAACCTCAGGAAGTGGTGTATTGCATGTTGACCTTAGTTGTCTTGTTCTTGTTTATAGGTGTAATATGACTTTGTAGCCAACATTAAGCATGAGAGCACTGATCTTTATACAACTGGATTGCTGGAAGCTCATTGGTCACAAATAGAAAACTTTCTTAGGGGTGAGGTGGGGAGGCTATGAATAAACAATGCTCAAGAAAAAAAATTGTCGTAAGGTTTTCAGTTTCCTGACATCTCGCAATATCCAGCTGCTGTTTAATTGGTAAAGTGTTAAATTATTTTTCAAGGATGATTTGTAACACGAGATACAATGCTACAAGCAATGGGAGTCTTAATTTAGAAAGATTTTGTTAATAAATAACTGTTTTGTTACTATTTATTGGAGAATGCCTATTAGTACTCTCCAATAAATGGTTACAAAACAATTTTATATGAACTTTTTTTCTTCTACTACACAAATAACAAGGTTATGCATACTGTGTGTTTATTTATTAGGGTTTAATGACACTTTAACAGCCAAAGTTATATCGTTTTGGTGACAGTTTTACGGGTGGAGGAAGCTGGAGTACCTGTAGAGAACCACCGAGAAACAATGAGCAGCTGCCTGCTCTTCAACATCGTAACTCCTTACTGCAGCACAGGCAGGGTTAGATTGGTTGAAAACATGCACACCATTGACGTGCAGTACACCTTAGTACACAGTGTTATTGTGCCACCATGTGGACAATTGGGGTTAAGTGCCTTGCCCAAGGACACAACGTTGATACATACAGTGTAAAGCCACAAAATTGGCTTTCAGGACTTTTCAGTAGAGTCCTGATAGTGGCTCCTACCACTCTACCAGTTAAAGAATATACTTTTATTTGTGTGAAAAAATAATTATACTGATGATGTGCACAGGTTTTAGGTTTCCAGACACCTGGCAGTATCCTATCACTTTTCAAAGTCTGTGAAAAATGTTTATGATTGTTGATGTCCACATTTGTCGCGGCAAAGCAAATTGAATATTTGCAACATATTTTAGTTGGTATTGACAAAAAACAAATGCCAAATTTGGAAAGTTAATTCAGAGTTATTAGTTTTAATGCGAGGTAAACATGATGCTTGATGAAGTGAAAATTGTTACGCTTTTACATCATCAAATGCTATCAAATGTCATGGATTAGGAAGAGTTAACGCAATGACAGTGTTTTTTGCCGAAGTACCTGCAGTAAATTTGTATGGAGATCAGTGGGTGAGAGTCCATAATTATAATCTTGATTTTATACTTGCGTCGGAGTTGCAATATAAACATCAATTCTACAAGTGACCTTAAACCCCGATAAGTAAATCTAGTCCACAGAATTATCAGAGCATAATTAAATAGCTGAAACATGTTCATTGAATGCATTGATCATGTGCCCAAACCAAGGGCAAATTCAGGTGGGACAGACATGATACAGTCCTCACCACCACTCATCTTCAAAGTATTTTGTTCTTGTTAAATTCAAATTGCAAGCATTTTGCATATATATTATATTTTTATGCCCCCCTCCCACCCCACCCCAATTAGGGCAGTGATTGGTGGGGGTGTGATTACCTGCAATCATACTTCACACAATTACAAAGGACAATGAGAGGATGTGTTGCACAGCACAGGCGGGTTTGTAGCTTCAAGGATCAGGTCACATTCTAAGCCTATCGATATTCATCCATAACTCAGAAACGAATGAAACTACTGTTACCAAACTTCATACAAATGTTAAGGACATGCAGATGAGTCGCATGTAATACGCGCTTGCACCTTTTCTCGGTCAATGTCATATTTGAATATCATATGTTGATCACATGTCATGTCTTGGCTATAATTCAGAAATTGTTGGTTCTACAATCGTCAATCATCACATGATTGTAAAGAACAATGGGAAGACGTGTCACACACCATAGCTGGGTCTGTAACTTCATAATTTTAAAGGTTAATGTGAGGATGTGTCACACCAAAATTTGGTACTCAATTGTATTTGTTTCTAAAAAGTTACCTGGAATGGATTTAGATTATCTCAGATGTCACACTCTGATGTCACCGACATTACTTGTCATCAACATTGCAATTTACATCTCAACCTCTCCATCACTTGTAACAAACTTCATGGTTCATTGTTTTAAGGATGATGTTAATTCAAGGACTTTCAAACACCCTTTCACAACATTTCTAATTTCTTTTAGACAAAGTTTTTTTTTCTCCATCTCACAATTTCAAAATTTTCTTACCTCTTCAATCAATGGGGTGGCATCTTGGGAAAGAAACTGACACCTTTACAGAGTAGTTTCAACGTTTGCAGTTCCACACTTATAAGGGATATTGTTTTGAAGCAAAAATGACACTTGTGATTGTGCACTAATATCATGATTAAGTCCTTACATGCTGTTGGTGGATATTCCTGCCCAGGACAGGATTGCTCTTGCCACTGAAATAAATATAAATAGTTTGGGCCCATTTCCTCAAATTTATCCCCTATAAATGACATTGATTCTTTGATAATTTCGGGGGCAGGCACCAAAGAGTAGTCTTAAGCAGCCGTGGGGGGGGGGGGGGGGGGGCTATTCGGAGTGAGCACGGGCAATTCTGCCAAAGTTACATTTTGCTCGCTCGTAGATCAGATCATTATAACCGTTGTGCTCCGTTCAGGACCAGTTTCGTATTATTCTGACTTTGGAATTTACTCAAGGATTGGATTCCAGTGAGTGATGTCTGTCTTGTATTAGAACCAATTATGACAAGACAAACTTGTGCAGACAGATGGACACCACTTTGTGGGTCATTGTTTTATCAGTGGTTATTTGGGAAATCCCAATATACCGTTGAGCGGTGCTGTTTTTCAAATCGGATGCAGCCCAATTTTATTGTAGTATTCTGGCTGTAAATGTAGTATGTATGGACTTTTAAATCCAGATTCATTTGGTGATATACAGTGTATTAAACACAAATCGAGTATTGTGTACTATAATCCCTTTGAGTGGGATTGGAAGGGTTAAAAGGATTTTGTGTACCTCTTTGTTTTATATTATAGATGAGGGGGGTATTGTGTCTCTCGGGGACAAAGGCCCTTACTAGGACCCTATAACCCATTGTCGACATTGGTATTGCTACACCCATTGTGAAGGCCATGATTCCGCAACTGTTCTCATGGGGGAAGTCGGATCTCATGGGGGAAAAACGGCTCCTTATTGGCTCGATGAGTGTAGTTATTTATTTTAACCCTTGGCAAAGTACAGTTTTTTATAGTTTGTAAAATCGTGATTCGACCTGTTAGCTATGCATTGTTCAGCTTCAGCCCATAATCTGGGTAAGACATTATTGATATTAAAATGTATTGGTCTAGAGACAGTTCGATAATACAGACTAAACGTTGTGATACGATGGGTTCGAATTTATTGGCGACCTTTATACAATCGGTGGTCGGTTAACTGTGATATAGGCATTAAGTGCACCTAATTTTAGATGGTTTTAATATTTATCACCTCGGCATGTGTTTGGCGAAACGCTAACTGAAAATAAAATATGAACCCCCGTTTAAAAAAAAGCTTGAACACTACTTTTTGCCGGTAAAAAGGATGGTAAGCGTATAAAAACTGTTTTAAAGTACTAAATGTACCTCAGAAAGTGTGAAGTGACAATTTAATGAAGCTTGCATAATATAAAACGAAGATTAAGTATTGTTTGTTTTATCGTAGACTATTTTCAAATTATAAATGGTTTCTCTCCAAAAATACTTTTTGTTAAAAGCCCTCGTAGTGAACAGAAGCATCTAAAATTAGCTACACCTCCGTCGAGCAAGTATGATAATATTCACCCCGTCGTGCACCTCAGCGAATTCATTGTTTTCCTTGCTCAAAATGGCGTGTCGATGGCAAAATGATCTATTTTGTTTTGAAAATAGTCTACAATAAAACAAACAATACTTCTTCATCTTCCTTCTATATATTTATTATAGCGTAAGCTTCCTCAAATAATCACTTTTCACACATTCAGAGGTACATTTAGTACTTTAAAACGTAGTTTTGACACACTTAACGTCCTTTTTACCGGATACCGTCCTTTTTACCGACAAAAAGCATTACCCCATATTATACAACGTGAAATTGGTGATATCAAATTAGTATCCGACATGCTTAATAGTCGATGGCACTGGTGGAAGACCAGGTGTGAATAATGTAGCTCCCCGTTTCCTTCGTCCACCTTTAGCCCTTGCTCTAAGGCTCATCTGAGAATGAATGCCATATTGAGAATGCATGTGCTCCACACTGATTGTTTAGATAACACGACACCGGGCTGCCAATGTTTCCAATAAATGGATGCAGCCCAATTATTAGATCTGTACAATGTTTAGCATATAGAATCGTATCAGTTTAATTCAGACTAACGTTGATGATACGATAAATGAGCTCGAATTTATCGGCGACATTTGTGCATTATTAGGTCGGTACAATGTTGAACATAAAGAATCGTATCAGTTTCTAGAATCATGACCATTCTAAAAGGATTATCAGTATGTGAATGCTGTATTGTTGGAGGTATGTGCATTTTAATCACTAGGCTTATACCACTGACTTAGTAGATAACTTGTCAACAAACAAGGGATGTTGTCCTTGGACTGAAAATCACAGAGCAATGCATATTGTCTTTTCTCAGCTTGTGGTGCTCCAAGCTCGGAATTAAAGAGCTGGTTTCAATGTTCTACATTGAAATTTATATTTGCTTCGGTACATAATTAGCTTGACCTGAAGCCCATTGGTACTTGCCCAGAATTTAATCCTCAATGTGTTAAATTTAGTTGAATGTTTCATCAAACCTAGTCATAGCTGCTTTTATACCTTGAAAATACTCAGCGGGTTAAGAGTTAAATTATAAACTCATAGGACATCCGTGGTGTCGTCGTATCGTCTTTGTTGGTTGTTCTTGCCAAAATCCTGGGGCATTTGCCCCCATACCTCCTTCCCCTAGATGCACCGGGTTTTTTGTTTCCATTTTTGAGTTTATTACAGTACTGAAACAGTTTTGCTTCTGTATTTGGGTAATTTAAAAAAAAAAACTTTCTACTGTTTATTTAGGTTAAACAACCTTTCAACAGACATGGTCATATCATGTCGAGGAAGCAGGAGTACTCAGAGCAAAACAACTTTAGTTTCTGGCTTCTAGATCACCCCATGCCCTTCATAGGCCTAAAACCATTATACCGTTGACTTGGCCATAGTCATCACCATCTGTTCTGTGATTAGCTTCTGTGGTCACTCAATACTATTAACTACCAGACTTACAACCTCTTATGATTACTACTGACTTGTAGCACTACTTCTGGTTTTGTTAGCTATCTCAGATTGCTCAAATGATTCAAATCTCATTGAGCAAAGAAATGATCGAGCAATTGCTCAAATGAGTGACTCCTGTTACGATTCTTATCCTCGTCAAGGGTATAGGAGGATACCTATGACATTGTGATGTAATACCGGAGGATACCTTTTGAGGATACTTTTGAGGATATCTGTTCAGGATACCTTTTGGAGGATATCTATCTGAATATAATTATGATTCCAAGCGCCTGTTCAGTTCCTGGCATCTAGGCCACTACTTCTGACTTGTACCATGTAACCACCGTTTGTCCTATAATCAGCTTCAACTGAAGTCACCCAACACATTTTTTTTTCTCCAATTACCAAAGTGATACAAATTGTCTTATCTGTCTCTTTCTGCTCAGGTGAAAAGGAGTGCTGAAGGAGAAGTCCCAAAGAAAAACTGCTTAGGAGACTGTAAAACTGTCAAAAAGACAGAAAGACAAGCAAACGGTATTCACCGATTAGTAGGTGTAGGTACACAGAGCCTGGTGAATATGAACCTACTAGAACAGTCACCTATTGTCCATTTTCTCGCCAAAGCATGCACAAGGAATTAATTTCATGTTTTTCACTTCCTGCAGTAGGATGTGAAAACTTATTTGCTCTGAAAACATTCAAGATATGACAGTTGTACAATGATTCCTGGAGGTGTTTTGGTGGATTTTTCACTGATTTGATGCAAGGAAATGGATTCATAACTGTGAAGTTTCCCTCAGGAAAGTGCATTTGAAAATTATCTTAGAATTTTTCAAAACGAAACAATGCTGTCGTCTATTTTCATGCAAACTGTTTTGCTTCTCAAATTGCTTGAGATATTTATAGTGATCACTTTCACTGTCTAACATGTATTTATATAGGTGTTTACCGCTTTCCTGTTATTCTACACCTATTTCTTCCTTCACTTTGACGTAATTCTATGGTCATAGGCTTGGGTCTCAGAATGTTTTTACTCCGCATTGTGTATTTTAGCTTCTGCTCATAACACTGCGTGGGAATGATTGACTTGGGCCTTAGTGAAGGCTTAAAATTTCTACCTTTTAGGACCTTCTGGCCTCTTTTCAAAAGTTCACCCACTCCCCCAGTGTAAATTCCAGTTTTGGTGGAGTGTCGGCTTATTTTTGGTCCGCGATCCATAGATTTCGTGTAATTGTATATGCTTCTATATTAATTTGCCACTCTTTTGTTCAACCTATGCAAAATTATTTTCATAATCATTGTCGTGGTTGATTTATGTTCAGCTTACGGACCACTTTGGTTTTGGTTCTTTTGTGGTAGGTTTGTGTTTCTTAGCTATATTTGATTTCAGTGTATATGTAGGTTACATTCAATGATAATTTTCATGTATTCTGATCAATTATTTCATTGTTTTTGATAACCTATATTCTTTTTTCTTTCAGGTTCTAGCTTCCAGAATACCATGAGCCGTTCGTTGTGTAAAAAGAAATCGCAAGAAGCACATTCTTGATGATCATACTGGTTGCATTTCTTGTAATAGATGCTCTTCTGATTTTCATTGCGTCGCTTGCTGCGTTTGGTTTAAGAAAAATGTGGTCAGACGTTATGTCTATTTTGAAAGCTAATGCTAGAAAGGATTCGCGGAGTAGACCAGTTTCTGGTGTATCTCCTCCTCCACCGGTGATTGATTATATATATGATAATTCTCCCACTTCCGTTACATGTTTGGTACTTCATCTGAATACTTTGGACTTGCGTTCTTCTGGAGTTAAGGCTTTCTCCGAGACAAGTGTTGCAGGTTCAGTCATTGAATCGGTAGCATATGCATTGCCTAAAGATTCATGTCTCGAGTTGACCCTTAAGGCTAACTCAGCAATACTTAATAGGACTGAATTGGCGTCAGAGGGCGTCAATTCGATCGGGTCTGACTTCACGTCGGGTCCCGACAAATATTCAAAGTCCTATGTCTCGGAGATCAGTGTTGGCATTGCGCCTGATAGGTGCATAACTGAAGGGTTGTTTGACCTTTCAAACTCACACACTGGGGTTCTGTCTTACGCTGATAGCGGTTATTTAGGTCGGAGCTATCACGAACCTCAGTCAAATGTAGGTTCATTGACCTCTGTTGATGCAATGATTCGACGCAATTCATCCTGTATCAACACGTCGAGCCTACATGGAGTACTAGTTTACAGTGCAGACACAATTACGATACCCACTGAAAGAGCCTGCTCCTTATGACAATTCTACTGCTTCGTCAGTATTATATCGGTCACAATCGGTCGGATGTTTTAGCAGACCTGATGTTGCGACGATATCCGCTACCCTCAACGCATCGCCTCATCAATCGTTTGCCTACAGCACTCATGGGCATGCTTTGCAGTGAATCTCTCATTGCGATCTGCTCAGCAGAGATTTAACTATGCCACAACGTCGTTCCGTCTCATTCAGGTTTCCGCCAAAGGAACACGCTGATGTCAGCCTGCATTCTGTCCACAAACAGTTTGCCAAGCCTTTCATTTCGCTAACAGAATCAATGATCTCTCATAAGACACCCGCTGAACTTTATTCTGATTCGGCGCCTAAATGAAGTTGCGACTCTTGTTCCGACGCTCCGATTGTGGTCACCCCTTCGCCAGCTAACGATTCTAATGATGATGATGATGATGCAGACGATGATTTTTATGACAAGTCTGCTTCATATCACGCCTGACATCGCCTAGATATTTTCTCTGGTGGTGCATCCGCCTCGGTAGCAATATCTCTGCTTGGTGTAGCTTGTCTGACACTATTTGGGTGAACATATTTCGCTACACAATATTGTTATAGGGTAGAAAATGTGGACTTTCTTGTTTATAATATGTATGGGTAAATTTCCTATTAAAAGTATTTATTTTTTATATTGAATAATATCTAAGCTAGGTAGATTTACTGTTGAAGGGATTAACGCATTGTAGTTTGTTTTAGGGAACATTATTAGATATATTGTTGGAGAGATTAAAGCATGTAGCTTGATTCATAAAAGTGATTAGTGACAATATTGGTTATTTAGCGGCAAACAATAATAGGTGTTAACAACAAACTGCTGGCTGCAGGTGAATAGGTAATAATTGAATGTTTAATGTTTGTTGACAGCAGTCACTTAGTTACTGGAGAAAGGTATATATACTTTCACCTGACTGAAGGAAAAGCACTTCAGTCAGTATGTGAATTAAATACTTATTCGTGTTTTATTCCTTTCTTCAGGTAAGTGATTAGCTTTTGTAGAATTCTTCCCTTAATTTGTTAAGTTAAAGTTTAGAAGCGCAAAGTAAAAGAAATCATTATGTCGCAAGCAGCAGTATTAGGAGTTATGACAAAGTTTCACTTTTAAATCAGTTAAATTAAATTACTGTTAGTCTTATGTAAATATTATTTTGTACAATGCATCAATATTTCATTGTCTGTTTACATCATGACGAAATGAGCAGCAAGTGCTCATTTCGCCAGGATATAAGCACACATCAGTAGGCTAGACTGGTATAAATCATTGTGTAATTTCTAGACAAGTGTTTGAAGATATTTTCGTGTTTACCTCAAGTAAATGAGTGTTCCAGTATTTTGGGTCTGCAAGTGTGTCAAGCATAATAGCGTAAATTCTGTTGTTCTCAACATTCAATGGAATGCACATAGTGTATTCCACTGAATGTTGAATAAGGTGAAATGGTATTTTATATACAGGTTCTTAGAAAACACTGCCGTAGTGTAAAAGCACTGAACGCGAGATTCATTACGTAATTACATATGCTTATCAGGGGAGGTCATTGTGCTAAAATTGAGGCTGCCTTGTATGTCATATTATTTTGCGAGTTGTTGGACCTAGCCGGACGCGGCTGGCTCGTTGTTAGCAAAATAATATGGCATGCAAAACAGTTGTTAAAGTCGACGAGTTTGAGGTTTGTTTTATCTTCACATGGTGTAGTTGTCAGTTGATCGCGACAGCGGCCTCATGTGGATTTTCTGAAATATCCGAAAATATGCAAGTTGTTTTCATGTAAGGCAAACAAAACTAAATCACTATAAATAATTTGAAATTGGTTTTTCTATTTGTGGAAAATTTAGATGTATTGGTTTGTTATAATTTATTGGAAACTAAAGCTTGAGGTTGTAGAAATGTTTATTGTAAAATATTTATTATTCTTGTAAAAAAAAGCACTTCAGTCAGTATGTGAATTAAAAATACTTATTTGTGTTTTATTCCTTTCTTCATCGTCCTGTAAGTCCATGGTTCGTGTCTCGGAAAATTGTGTAACAATTCCCCAGTTATCCAAGTCAAGGCAAAAAGTCAACCCTACAATAATTGGTGGAGAACGGAGTGATCCAATCGTTGCCTCTTGGAAGAACTAGACACAACTCGGTATTACCCAACATGGCAAGTGAACAGATAGTGATAAAGAAATTTTATGATTGTAGTGGCCAAAATCCAACTTCGTGGCTAATTTTGTTTAAAGAATGGGTGAAATTCAACCAGCTGAACGATGTTCAGACAGCAGCAGCTTTTCCATTCTTTCTTGGAGGTTACGCGGCAGTTTGGTACCAAACACTAGCTTGTGAAGTACGAAATAATGTCTCTAATTTATTGGAGGAGTTTCAATCAACATTTGGAAATGATGTTCGAAAATATATGGCTTTACCAGTACAGCAGCAAAAAGATGAAACCGTAAATACCTATCTAGAGAGAAGCCTTACTAACTTTTTGCATTTGAACCTAAAGGAGGATTTTATAGTGACTTGTCTTCTTTATGGAATGAAGCCAGAACTCAAGTCAATTGTGCTACTTAAACAGCCAAAAGATGTGAAGAGTTTGCGCATTGCAGCACTCTTAGCAGAATTGAATTTAGTGTTAACAGTTGTAAAGACTCTCAGAAAGATGAAGAAGAACTCTTGGGTAATGTACATAGAGAACTAACTGTATTGAAAAACCAAAGTGAAAGTGTGCGCAATGTACATAATGCTCAAAATTTTCAGCGACAAATTGTTAATGTTGCCATCGGTGACCCTGCCATTTAGACTTCTGGTCAGAATGATGCAAGTCATTTTGTCCAGAAAATCGTCAGAGCAATTGCACAAGAAAATACAAGAGATGCTCAAACTAAAAGTAAGGACTACTATGACAAAAATACAAAAGAACCAACATTTCAAATAGGAGACCAAGTATTAAAATATACACCATTTACACCCAAGGGACTATCCAATAAGCTTCATTGTAATTGGCAGGGACCATTTTACATCACAGATAAGGGACCAAATAACACTTTTTCTCTAAGGGACAGCAAAACGAATAAGATTGTCAAAGGGAAATGCCATGCTAACAGAATCAAGCCATACAATGATCCTGTTGATAGAGTGACAGAAGATTTTCCCGACAGAAACCAAACCCAGGACAATACCCAGCAGACAAGCCAGACGCCAAAATCTAAGGACAAAAGTGCAAAAGTGTCACAACAACAAGATGATGTATGGTTCCCAGTGGAAAAATTGATGAAAGCAAAATTTATTAATGGGAAAAAGCATTATCTAGTAAAATGGGCAGGTGATAAACAGAAAACATGGGAACCTGAAGATAATATTTCACAGCAGTCAATTCGGGAGTTTTTGATTCACAGAACACAAAAAGGTAAACGACGTCGACGACCACTGAAATTGTTAAAGTAATGTGTTATGTTCATATACTTGGTATTGCTCTTTTGTATACTCAGCAGAATATGTTATCATTGCATAATAAAACATTTTATTAGATTAAGTTCGTTCAATAAATTTAATTTTTGTTATTAAATGTTTGTTTCTTAGTGACTTATATCCTCAGGGCAATCAGATGATAATAATAATAACTCTTTGGCCAGCCGCTGATTTGTCGCGGTCCTCATAAGAGAAGGCCATCATTCCCCCTGCACCCCACCCCCTCTTCCCCTCCTCTCCTCCCAGCATTCAGATATAAACTGCTTAATAGTGTCCCTCACTTCCTCTTTTTCAATTTCTTCAATAAGCATTCCTACCCTCTCCCTCGTGTCCCCCTTCAGCCATCTATCCTTTGTTTCTTCACCCCACTTCTGCATTATTCTTCCAGTAAATTTTATTCTATGAGGTATATACTGTGGGCATTCCAAGAGAAAATGTTCCAGGGTCTCCACTACTCCAGAGTGGCACATTTGGCATCCCCTTTCCCCATCTCTCCCAATTTTTCCCCGAAGCTCCAGTGATCTTGATCTCAGTTTGAACAGCAGTGACCCTCCAAAGGTGCCATCTAGGTACTTCTCAAAAGCTGGCTTTTCTTTATATTGTAACCCCTGCAGTGCTCTTTTCACGCTAACCCCTGCTCGCCAGTTTCGATTGCAATCTTCCATGACTCTCTCTTTGACAAACCTTTTGCCTTCTTTCATTCCTACTTCTATGTTTGTGACCTCTATAGAGTAATTGTCCATTAGTTCCCTCACATGTTTTGACCACCCCGTTTCTATATTAGAATTCCAAATGGTATCGAGCATCAATTTGCACCACCGGTTGTCAGGCAGGTTTCTCAAGTAGTTAAAGTAACACAGTTTTCCCAAATCTACCCTGTCCTTGATTTTCATCCACCCAAGCTCCCCCCTTACTGCTTCCAAAGCTGCAGCATTACTCGACCCTGTTATCCATCTGCCGGCATCATTTTGAGTATTTTCCAACTTCTTAGTAACGGTTTGGTTTAATGGAATCACGTTCGTGCCATACGTTATACTTGGTAAACCCACCCTCTCCCACAGTGTTTTCCCCACAAAGACCTTGTTGAAACTATTTTTCCCTAAAAGCTTTAGTTGGTTCAGAATTCTTTTCCCCTTCAGAATCAGTTTGGCTGAGTAATTTCTGTACACCCCTCTTCCCGTTATATTTATGCTTACCCCTAGATACTCATACTCTCCCGTTTCTCCTACAGTGATTTGTTTGCTTTCCCCTTCGGGGATTGAGAACTCCCCCACTCTCCATCTCTTCGTCATATCTACCTTGCGTCCAACGGGTATTACCTTGCTTTTATTTTCATTTAGTTCGAGCCGCCAAGTGTTCCCATATCTACCAACAATTTCCAGCAGTTTCTCTAGCCCCTGTTCAGTTCTAGACATTAACACCATGTCGTCCGCAAAGAATAAGCCTGGTATCTTTATGTCTCCAACATTTACCCCCTCCGCACTCTGAATTAGTTCGTCCCCTAAATCTTTAACATACAATGCAAACAAAATCGGTGAAAAGATACACCCCTGCTTGAGGCCTATATCCATAGGGACTCGTTTTGTAGTGATACTCCCTAGACTGAGTTGGCTTTGCACATCTGTATACAGTGCTTTCATGATTCCCACAAAGTCACCCCCCAGTCCGATGCCCTCGAGCTTTCGCCACATACCTTCCCTCCACACTCGGTCGTACGCTTTTTTCACATCTAGAAATGCCAGAAACATCTTTTTCTTTTCAGCCTTTGTTGATTCTATCAGTTGGGTGAGTGTAAATAGGTGATCAGTGACTCTTCGTCCTTTCCTGAAACCATTTTGAATTTCTCCTAAAAAACCTTTCTCTTCTATAACTTCCTCTAGTCTACCGTATATGACCTTACAGAATACTTTTCCGATGTTACTACTAACTGATATCCCCCTATAGTTATCTAGAACTTCCTTATCCCCCTTTTTGTGTATGAACGACACCTTACTTCTTTCCCTCCACTCTCTGGGGACCTCTTGCTTTCGCAGAGCCAGGTTGAAAAGGTTTGTCAGGACTTCAATAAGTGCCTCCCCTCCATTTTTGAGGAATTCGTTCGGAATTTCATCAGTCCCTCCCGCTTTACCATTTTTTAATTTCGAGACCACGTTCCGCACTTCTTCTGCCGTTATTTCGCTACATACACGATTGGATAGGTTCTCCTCCACCAGTGTATTTCTTTTTGGTGGGGACCCACTGCCCCATCGCCTATCGTTTATCTTTTCCCAGTGCTTGACTAACTCTGAAGCGATACGGCCTTTATCTTCTGTACTTTCCCCATCCACTTTGATACTCTGCACACTACTTTTCCACCGTTTATTTACCCAGTTCCAAAATACGTTTGAGCTCGAACCCCCCGTTTTCTTTATTGTTCTGGCAAGACTGCAATTGCGCTCCTTCCTATTATTATCCTTTATCTCATTCACCTTTTTCCGTGCCAGTTCATATTCTCCTTTCATTAGTCTCGTGTCATTGTTATCCACCCCTTTAAGCTTCCTACTTCTTCTGTAAGCAGCGCATTTTACCTTCCTTTCTTTTATAGCCTTTTTCAGTCCCTCGTTAACCCTGTATCCAAGCTCTCTCGTTGGGACCCTCACCCTTCCTATACACTCCTTCCCTGCCTCTGTTAGGCTATTTACTATGCCATCTGAAATACTCTGGACATTTGCATCCCTAGGTATACATTCAAGATTTGGTTTTAGTTTTTCCCGAAACTGCTTCCAGTCGGCTCCTTGTTTTAGTCCCCAAACTTTCTTGAAGGTATTTCTGTCTCTATTCGTCTTTTTGCCCATAATCTTAACTGTTATCAGGTTGTGATCACTACCCAAGTCATTTTTTCCCTCGTCATCTATTTCTACATCTATAACCTCCCTCCATACGCTAATGTCAGTGAGTATATAATCAATTATTGTTTTGATGATCCATGTGTACTATATAAAAACTAATTTGTATAGAAACAAGTATGTAAGTACGAATGTGAGAACAAATGTGTAATCATTTAAGGTGATAAAAAGTTTGTGTTGGCCTGAAACTTCATCAGGTAAAGCTAATAAGGTACAAAGTCCTTTATATTTAACTTTGGGGGACCAAAGTTTTTCTAGCCGAAGGGTATTGTTATAGGGTAGAAAATGTGGACTTTCTTGTTTATAATATGTATGGGTAAATTTCCTATTAAAAGTATTTATTTTTTATATTGAATAATATCTAAGCTAGGTAGATTTACTGTTGAAGGGATTAACGCATTGTAGTTTGTTTTAGGGAACATTATTAGATATATTGTTGGAGAGATTAAAGCATGTAGCTTGTTTCATAAAAGTGATTAGTGACAATATTGGTTATTTAGCGGCAAACAATAATAGGTGTTAACAACAAACTGCTGGCTGCAGGTGAATAGGTAATAATTGAATGATTAATGTTTGTTGACAGCAGTCACTTAGTTACTGGAGAAAGGTATATATACTTTCACCTGACTGAAGGAAAAGCACTTCAGTCAGTATGTGAATTAAATACTTATTCGTGTTTTATTCCTTTCTTCAGGTAAGTGATTAGCTTTTGTAGAATTCTTCCCTTAATTTGTAAAGTTAAAGTTTAGAAGCGCAAAGTAAAAGAAATCATTATGTCGCAAGCAGCAGTATTAGGAGTTATGACAAAGTTTCACTTTTAAATCAGTTAAATTAAATTACTGTTAGTCTTATGTAAATATTATTTTGTACAATGCATCAATATTTCATTGTCTGTTTACATCATGACGAAATGAGCAGCAAGTGCTCATTTCGCCAGGATATAAGCACACATCAGTAGGCTAGACTGGTATAAATCATTGTGTAATTTCTAGACAAGTGTTTGAAGATATTTTCGTGTTTACCTCAAGTAAATGAGTGTTCCAGTATTTTGGGTCTGCAAGTGTGTCAAGCATAATAGCGTAAATTCTGTTGTTCTCAGCATTCAATGGAATGCACATAGTGTATTCCACTGAATGTTGAATAAGGTGAAATGGTATTTTATATACAGGTTCTTAGAAAACACTGCCATAGTGTAAAAGCACTGAACGCGAGATCCATTACGTAATTACATATGCTTATCAGGGGAGGTCATTGTGCTAAAATTGAGGCTGCCTTGTATGTCATATTATTTTGCAAGTTGTTGGTCCTAGCCGGACGCGGCTGGCTCGTTGTTAGCAAAATAATATGGCATGCAAAACAGTTGTTAAAGTCGACGAGTTTGAGGTTTGTTTTATCTTCACATGGGGTAGTTGTCAGTTGATCGCGACAGCGGCCTCATGTGGATTTTCTGAAATATCCGAAAATATGCAAGTTGTTTTCATGTAAGGCAAACAAAACTAAATCACTATAAATAATTTGAAATTGGTTTTTCTATTTGTGGAAAACTTAGATGTATTGGTTTGTTATAATTTATTGGAAACTAAACCTTGAGGTTGTAGAAATGTTTATTGTAAAATATTTATTATTCTTGTAAAAAAAAGCACTTCAGTCAGTATGTGAATTAAAAATACTTATTTGTGTTTTATTCCTTTCTTCAGCGTCCTGTAAGTCCATGGTTCGTGTCTCGGAAAATTGTGTAACAATTCCCCAGTTACCCAAGTCAAGGCAAAAAGTCAACCCTACAATAATATTTGTGACTTCTCAAGACTAAATTGGCATCCAAATCTAATTGCAATTGTAAATCTACATGAAGACCATCAGTATACAGTTTGCTGCATCTGGTTGTATTTTCGATCCGCTTCGATGCCACGTTGATCAGACGGCTACTCACCCTAACAATTTCACATCCATATTTTGGTGAGAAAAAGCAATGATCAGCAATGGCAGATTCTGCACATAAACCAACATAAAAATTTAAGTACTAAAGAAAAATGAATTGACAAAAGAATAAGGCAAGCCTGTTACAACCGAAGTAGTAAGATGTGGGGGCTTCACGGACACTTTTTCAAAAAACTGTACACGTACATGTACGTGTACCCCCCATAGGGATTCAGTGTTAAAACGTGTACAGAGTGTAAAAAAACATTGTTTGTACATGATGTCCCAGCAGCCACAAATGCAGTTATCATATTTAGACCGTTCAAACAGCCATTGGCGAACGAGTGCGAATTCGACATATCGCTCGGAAGGGAAAAATGTACGAAATTCGAAGAAAACGTCAACCTAAAGAAATCTTCTTGACGTTCCCATCGCGGATCAGACCTTCGATCTATCGTTGGCGAACGCCGGCAAAAAAACACTTTGAGGCTTCTGGGACAGCATAAAAAATATGTTTTGCGGCTTCTGGGACACCGACGTTCTCGATCGCGTTTCAGACGGTGGAGGGTGCGATCCGATCAGTAAAAACGATTGAGGATTCTAGGACAGGAAAAATCAATCTCAAAAACGTTTTCTCGACATTTGCCAATGGTGTAAAGTGGGAGTAAAGTGAAGTTACCCATCGTAGGATTTTTCCAAACTCGACAGGAAAAACCCCTCAAGTTTGGAAAATTAGAACCGATGGAAATCGTCTCTCCACGTTTGTCATCGCGGTGGTGCAATCAATTGCCGAGGAAATCATTGGAGGGAACTGACGAAAACATAAAATCCTCGCGAGTTTTGTGAGGTGAATCGTAATAGATCGGTTTTGTCGAGTTTCCTTTCATTTCTACTTAGTCATTCTGTTGTGATTAGGCTAGCGCTTGCATTTTGCTGAAAAACAAGACTGATGATTGTAGCATGCAGGAGGCTCTATTTATACTCTCCGCGCAGAGAACATTTTGCAAACGTGTTGTGAATGTATTAGCAACATAGTGACAACGATTTGAATGCACTAAGAACATTTGCAATACGTACTGCAAATGTATTGCAAAACGTATTGTAAACGTTCTTAGTGCATAGGCGTGGGGAGAGTATAAATAGAGCCTCCTGCGTTCTACAATCATCAGTCATCATGCTGAAGAGCAGGTCGCATTTCAAAGTGATCTTACTGTAAACTCACTGCAAAATGCCGGAAGAACTCCATTTGTAATGCTTGAATATATAACGGGTTTTCATTCAATAAGTCAATTTCCACTTGAATTGTTTTAACTGAAAACTATTCTATGGATGAAAGCAGAACAGTTCAAAAGATTAATTGATGTGATTTAAACTCGTTTTTGAAAGCGTTACATTACCGATATGTTTATTTAAGATTTTAACTATTCAAGTTTTCTCTATGGCGAGAATAACCGTGGTTGCGATTTAACACGTTTGAGGGCAAAACACATTTATCGACGTTTCATTTGTAAAATGTTTTTCCCCAACTGTTTTTTAGTTATATATATTAAAGACAGAAGATTTTATTTACTTAAAAACATAAAAATAACTACATTTAATTTTGAGAATAATAAAATAATCAGCGTTACTACACTCTAAAAAGAAATATTAGTAATCGTGTAAACAAAAAATATTTCTACACATCAAAGATTGCAAGCGAAGAGACAAACTTTTTGACGAATATGAACGTGTCAAGAAGAGTATTCGATCAGCCGATAGAAGTAGACGATTGGGAGAGATGGAATTAAGACAAGAAACCACCGAACTATTCAAACCCGTGATGGAGGTTCAGGAACAAAGCAAGAAGGAGATCTTTGAAGAACTGAGGCCTATAAAAGAGAGTTCTTTGAGAACGAGTTCGTTGCCTACTACAAAATTTGCTTCAATACGACAAGCCAGGAGAAGATTATACGGATCAGGATCACGACAATTACGGTGACATTCTGGTTCAGACCCACTCCATGAAGAGGAAAAACGATCCCAGAGAGACGAGACCCAAGGCCAACAGAGGTTACATGTGGACGAATGTGGTGAGACACACATGGGAAGGGAATAAGAGATTCCTCGCTTTGATGACGGGAAAGGGAGTGAGAACCACTTTTCTTCTGAGCGATTCTGATGCTCTGTTCGAGAGACTGAAATTGTTAACGGCTAGTCGGCGCTGGTAATACTGGAGTGGATAATGAGATAGTGAGCATATGTGATGAATTGTTGAGACAGAAGGTCTTGAATAGATGAGATTATAAAAGGTTGATGAACGAATTGAAGGATTGATATATATAATAAGTAGAGAGAACAAACAATCTACACTAAAAATAATAAAAGTATTTAAACAACAAACGATTTACGAGCGAAAAAAAACAAAATATATATTATAAAATAAAAATATGTTGGTGATGAAGAACAGGGGATATGTCAGAACTTACATTCAAGGTGGTTCTGACATTGTTGATTCTATAATGCGAGTGTTCATGAGCAATGCAGGTAGAAAACTCGCATCAACTGCGTTTGACATCGGTAAGAAGATGGCTTTGGATGCTGGTAAGAAAGCCGCTTCCAAAGCAAGTGGTAGGATCACTTTGGCAGCTGGCAAGAGGGCAGCCGACGCATTGATCGATAAGTTGATAAGTCCGCCGGCGAAGCGAGCTACGTTAGAACGATTGCTGAAAAGTTGGATAGATTTTAAGGATGCTGTGATACCCATACAAGATTTAGCCAAAATGACGAATGGATCTGGTTTGAAGAGAACTTGCGACGGTGTAATATAAATAAATAATATTATTTATAAAACTGAGTTTGAAAAAACATAAAAAAATTGTGTTTGAAAATCTAAAAAAATAACAAAAAATAAAGAAGATGAATATCAAAGATATGTCTTGGAACGACGCCCCGACCAAGAGGTCGAATAACGAGTTCTTTCCCAAAAGCATAAGAGGCTTGATAGTGGGAAAATGGAATTGTGGAAAGACCAGTCTGTTGATGAATCTGTTGTCACAACCCGACTGGTTGGATTACAACAGATTATTCGTGTTTGCCAAGAGTTTGTTTCAACCCGAATACAGATTGCTTCGAGAGTGCATGGATCGTAGATTGCCCAAGGACTTCATAGCCAGAATTTTTGACAGTAGGGAGGAATTCAACTAAAGTGAAGCTTCTCTTTCGACCATTTTGGACGGTGCGGCGATGGAATTGATGAAGAGAAATGCGTCTTTGAACATCAAGTGTCGATTTTATGACAACCCTAGCGACGTTCCAGATCCTAGAGAATTAAAATCGGAAGATAAGAATCTGATGATTTTCGACGATCTGCTTGTGGAGAGACCAAACCGATGCGAATCGTATTACGTTAGGGGTCGTCACAGCAACATGGACTGTTTCTACCTGTCACAGAATTATTTTCGACTGCCTAGACAGATGATAAGGGAGAACGCTAATTTCCTGTGTCTCTTTTGCCAGGATCTCAAGAATCTCAATCACATCTACGGAGATCATATCGCAAACGACATGAGCATAGCAGAATTCAGGAGATTCTGCAAGAGGGTTTGGGATGAAGGACTTTACAATTTCGTCATGATCGATTTGACTAGCGAATTTAATCGCGGAAAATATCGGAGCGGTTTCGACAAGTTTTATGTTTTTGATGATAATAAAATAGAGAGCAAAAACAAAAAATTAGAAAATAATAATAAATCATCAATAATTTAGTTTTGAAAATAAATAAAAATAAAAAAAATATAATGTACCAACAAGGAGAATTGTTAGAATGAACAGCCGAGAATATGGCTGCAAAACAATCCATTCAAATCGTGGTGAGTGGTGATTCGACTCGAGTCGCAACGAAATTTGAACCTTCCATCAAATTGAATAGAGAGAAAAGATATGTGATGGCATTGGTGAATGCAGAGACTTATTATTACTTGCCCAACATCACCGAAAAGAATAACTTGTTCAAGTATTCTGACGGAGTGGATTGGTTGGAGATTCTAATTCCTAAAGGAACTTACGATTTGAACAATTACATTCAGACATGAATGAAGACGGATGGAAAAGGAAGCAACAAGATTAGACTCGCTCCCAACCCTAATACCCTAGAGATGATGTTGGATTTGGAAGATAATTTTCGAGTGGATTTCAACACGGATGATTCTATAGTCAAGATGTTGGGATTCGATCGAAAGATGTATCGAGGCCACGCGGCATCCGAAAATACGGTCGACATTCTCGCCGTCAATAGTATTCTGGTGAACATGGATGTGATTGCTGGAAGCTACGTGAATGGTAGCGCTCAGCCGATGATCTATTCCTTCTTTCCAGACGTGTCGCTGGGTTATAAAATCGTGGAACGACCTCGAAATTTAGTTTATCTACCTGTGATTTTAGACACGTTGTATAGTCTCAAAACCACGTTGACAGATCAAAATGGTGAACTGTTAGATCTTCGTGGAGAGAGGGTGATGATACAATTTCGCATAAGAGAAATATAAAAAAGCAACAAAAAAAATAATGTGTATATATATAAATAAGAAAATAAAATAAACGCAATATTAATTTACAAAAAAAAAAAAAAAAATTTAATATATATTATTATCAGAAAACAAAAAAAACAATTGAACAAAATATATTTTAAAAAGAAAAAAAAGAAATATGACTGAATACATGGTTAAAAACGTGGACATATCCAAAGGGCAGAGGAAGAAACTTGAGAGAGCATTAACTTGAGGCGAGCCGGTGAGATTCAAATTCACTCATGAAGATCTGGTGGTAACGATCGAATCGCCTGGACCAGAACTCAAATCAAAAGGATCGAGAAAGCAATTTGTGATGGAAGAGGGTTGACGGTAAAATTGAGTCCTGCTCAATTGAGTTACGATATGAAAGTGAAAGGCGGTTTCCTACTTCCTATTTTTTGGAATGATAATGATGAATATCATGGGAAAGAATGGGAAAAAGAAGTGGGAAAACAATTGGACGCTAATGATGGATATCTCAGAAAAGAACTGAAAAAAAGTTAAAAAAAGATTGGGATAGATGGTGGAAATTAAAAAGAAGAAGAATGAGTTGTTTTCCACCACCACCACCACCACTACCACCACCTTTTGAAGAGAATGGTAATGATATGAGTGTTGCCAAGAGATGCACCACATTCATTGATAATTATGATGAAGAGAAACAAATGTGTTATTATAAAAAAACATAATATATCACAAAAAAAAGAAAAGAAGAATCAACACTGAAAGTGGAGGAAAAAGGAAACGTTATTATGATATATATGGGCGATAGTGAAAAAAAAGAAGAAAAAATAAGAAGAAGAAGAAGAAATAAGAAAGAAGGAGGACGAAAACAAAAAAAATTAATGAGATCTAGAGGGGTTGAACATCTCTAGATCTCATTACTTTTTCTTTTTTCCCCCTTCTTCTTCGCTATAAAATCAGTCTCTCTATTGTTTTTTTTATATTTCCAAGTCCGTTATTAGTATGTTGACTGTCGTGTCTTCTCCTTTTTCGCAAATGTGTTGAATGTTTATCTTTACTATTGCGAGTTTTTTAACTTTGGTCAATGCGCTCTCACCACCCGATTTGTTCACGAGTTGTAGAGAGATTTTTGGATATATGTAACTTCCGTAGGGCAACGACAAATCGCTCTTGTTGAATTCTTTGTCTTCTGCGATGACGATATTCAGTAGATTGCTTTCATACTCATAAAATGAATCGAGCATGGCTTCGTCCAATTTCAAAGGCATGCTATATTTGTTGTATTTGTGCTGTAAGCCCTTCGTCTCAACCTCATTCAATTCGATGGCGTCGTGTCATTGTAATCTGTAGATTTTACAACCAAGTTTCTCTTTCGACTCGTTTCAATTTCAGTTCACATCTTTTAGGTGTTGTTGTCAAGATCGATTATTTGTTTTTTTTTGTTTTATGTATTATTGCAAATAATATATATTTTTTGAATTTTGTGTTTAAATAATAATTTGTTAAAAAAAAAAATTTTTCTCTCTATATAGATACAAAAAAAAGTTTTTAATTTTAATTTTCTTTAATGTGAAAATTTGTTTTTTGTAAAAGTGTTTTTTTCTCTTTATATATAAATAGAAAGTTTAAATTTTAATGTCCTTTTTTCTTGTATCAATTCAATTTTTTTCTCACGTTGAGGAACATAAAAATTGATTAATGGTTTTTTTTTTGTTTTTATGAATTATTGCAAATAATATATATTTTTTGAATTTTGTGTTTAAATAATAATTTGTTAAAACATTTTGTTTTTTATATTTTCTCTCTATATACATACAAAAAAGTTTTTAATTTTAATTTTCTTTAATGTGAAATTTTTGTAAAAGTGTTTTTTTTTCTCTTTATATCAATAAAAAGTTTAAATTTTAATGTCCTTTTTTCTTGTATTAATTCAATTTTTTCTCACGTTAAGAAACATAAAATTAAAAACTTTTTTGTATATATATAGAGAGAAAAAACAACAAACTTTTTTAACAAATTATACAAATGAAGCAAACAAATAAAAAAAAAATGAAAAATTTAGATGAGTATACCATACCTCATTTAAACGAGATTTGTAAAGAATTAAAAATTCCAAATTTCAGAAATCATAGAACCAAATCAAAAAAAATTAAAGTCATACAGGAGTATCATTCGCGAGGCGATGGAAAGAAAAAAATCGAAAGATCGAAAGTGAACAAACTTAAACAGATTCAAATTGCGAACAAAAATAAGCCAATTGCAGTGACACCTGACGATAGAAAATGACACGTGGAGCATGATGAAAAACTTAAGGGCCGTTCTCATGACAGGGTTTGCACACGTATGCATCGTTACATACATATGTAAATTTACATACGTATGCAAATAATGTCATGAGAACGGTTCTGCACACGTGTGCATAATTACATGTAGTGTAAAATTTACATCTAACAAAACTAGGTGCAAATGTTAATTTGCATACCCCTAAATTTGCTCACGTGTGCAGGTTTTGCTTCCAGAAAAATAGATCTGTCATGAGAACGCATTTTTCATTTGCATATGTGTGCAAACTACAAGGAGATACTTAAAATCAACTGAAAGGGGTTAATCAATTGCATCATGTCTTTTTTACGTCACTGAAACACTTCGTAAATTTTATTACGTCATTGATGTGGCATTCTATTTGCGCCTGAAGACTATTAAAGCAGTTGAAGCGATTTTGGCCGTCCTATATTTTCGAAATTGTTCAGAATGCCAAAGGCTACACAGAAAAAACCTCGTGGGGTATCTTGGTTAGACGAAGAAACAGAGGCTTTGATAGATATTTGGGCGGAACTAAACATTGAAGAAGAAATGGAAAATCCCCAAACAAAAACACACGAGGTATACAAAAATGTTTCTGGGGAGATGCAACGAAGAGGATATGACAAGACACAAGAACAGTGCAAAACTAAAATCCACACACTTAAAAGGAGTTATCGTTTGTGTAAACTGCGACTTAAAACAAGTGGAAAAGGACGCCGTCCTTTTAAATTTTATAAGCAGCTCAATGACATTTTGGGCAACAGACCAGCAACATCTCCTCACAAACTGATAGACACGTTAGGTGATGGGAACGAGAGCGAGGACGTTCAGGGATCCGGCGATGAAGGCTCCGACCGCACTGACGTTCAGACAGCCGAAAGTGGCGTGGATGAACTGGAAAGTGACCAAGAGGAAAACTCCGAGCAGATTGTGGATAGTCAGTCGCCAGAGGTTACTGGCACAAAACGAAAAGCACCATCAGAAGAGAAAAGCAGAGGTAAAGCAAATAAGTCTGCCAGAAAGAGTCGACTCGAAGTTGCTCTTGGAACAGTCATGAACGCGTTCAGTACTTCAAACCAAGAAGCAGAATCAAAACATATAGAACTCGATAAACTTAAAATAGAAACTGAGCTTAAAAGAATAGAACTGGAGAAGGCACGTCTCGAATCAGAAGAACGAATGAAGAAGGAGGAGAGACACCACCAGTATAATATGATGCAGATGATATTGACTTGTACTTCCGGAAAATCCTCATTGCCCCAATCTACAGTAAACACATGGCAAGCTGAGAGGGGGCGCACATATGAACAAGTGCCAGCTACAGCAGAATTTGAACCACGACTGCCACGCCTGGCTGTGCCTCGTGCTTCATGCGATCGCTCGCAGTCACACGAGTCAGTGCAGTATGATGACGCATCTGATAAGACCTATATAAACTTGTAAGGAAGTTCTGTTTATTGTTGTTCCGTTTATTTGCCGACTGAAAGAAACTTTGGGCGATCTCTTTTTTTTTCATTATCATTTAATTACCCGTTTAAGATGACAGGACACGGGTAGATGGGAGTTATGAAAATGGCAAAACAGACGATGTTCTGGAAATATGTTCACGTAAATCAGATCATGTTTATTCTTTTTATGTTTTGAAATTTCAATGCCTGGGCATCAATAAATATGTAATATTAATTATAATGAGTATCACTGTGAATTCTGTCCTTTTTTTACGTAGCACTGTGCCTGGGTCCGAATTTATAGGTAAGACTAAGCTAATCATAATTTGTAGCCTTAAAATTTGGTGGGGGGAAATTGGAGCATCAAACGCCGAAGGCGTCGGCCACGTGCCGCAGGCCTGTGGATTCGGGGGGAATGTGGGGGGTCCCCTCTCCCAAAACATTTTGATTTCCAGCCGTTCCGAGGTTGTTCCTTGGATCAACCTGGCCAGTAAAGTACTTGAAATTATGCCTAGATAAATATTTGGGTTTTTATGCTTGTAACGTTAAAAAAATTCAAACCTGCAGATACATTGTGAGTGTTTGGGGAGCAACCATAGTTTCGTAGCCGAAGTTAGAAGTTTAAAAGAATGTTCTTCTTTCATGATACATTGGATGCGTTCGTTGTACGAAATGAATTCTGTCTTAAAGGCGATTTTTGATTAAAATTTCAATGAGGGCGTTTCCACACAAGCAACACGCGTTACACTCAACTTGCGCGGGAGTGTCAGTGAAAGAGTATAAAACATGGTCGGATGTCCATATTTTATACTCTTCCACTGACACTCCTGTACAAGTCGAGTGTAACGCGTAGGTTTGTGTAGAAACTTTTGCGTTAAATGATTAGGGATTCAAAAGACTTCAAAATTTTCTTTGCGTCTGAAGGAGTTTAACCTGGACATGCATCTCCGACAGTTTTTCTATTTTCCTCGACGGGGGGTGGGGTGAGGGCTGTACATCCTCGAATGGGTGGCTATAGCCCCCGCCCCGGAGCCACCCTTGAAAAGGGGGGTATTCCTGTGTGCCCCCTTCCTCCCCCAAATATTTTTCTGTCTATAATAGTAGTAGAAGAGAGAGAGAGAGGGAGAAGTGAGGAGGTATCGTTTCCGTATACTCTAGTTGTTTACTCTATTGATTTGGTGGTGGTGTGTGTCTGGGGTGGAAGGGTGTCACACTCACACACAAAGCATCCCTCTACAGACATGTTTAACATTTAACCCTTTCAAATTTTAGTACGTGATTTGTAGTTTAGCCGCAAATGCAAATGCGATAATACTCCCTGGTTCAATATTGACAGACTTGTGTAAGCATGTTGCATTTGAAATTTTATTGTGGCTCGAAAAGGGTTGAAAATATTTCCGTTTCGTGCACGTTTTTGATTTTATTTTCATCTTCGCATTTTTCCAACGAGGTTGTAACTCTGGCGCATAAAATAAAAAGATAATTCACTCAGTTTTTTTGTGAATATGGGATATTATGTCATTTGTGTGGACCTTTAGTATAAGTCCACACTCAAGACATAATTTCCGATATTCACAAAAATAGAGTGGATATCCTCTATGAATTGCTTTTGTCGAAGGCAGTATACAAATATTATGTTGCAGTTACAGTTGGAGTCTGGCTCACATAGTTTTGTGTACAGAGTTTCTTTGGTGAAGTATTAATCCTTCCAATGGCAATGGTTTCTGCTGTGTCTTGTGTTACATAAGGCTATTTGATAAAAGAGCTGCAATAACTGAATCTAAAAGCTCATAATGGCTTTTAGATTTAATTATGACAGGTCTCTTATAGAAATCTATGGTCCATCCCTTCATGTACCTGGCAGCGGCTATTATCTTTTTGTGTATGAAATTATCTCGCAAGGGGCTCAATAAATTGTTGCATTAGTTATTAATGGGGGAGGGACCAAAGTTCCGAATTCTAAGGAATAGTGAAAAGGCTCATTCGGGTGAAGTACCGCACTGCATAGAACATAAACATAAACAGAAAGCAAGCAGATTCAATGCAATTATTTTTTTTAAACTGTCTGATTCAAAATACACTGTGGAGTTGTTTCGTATCTCATCGTCTATAGAAATACATTGCAGGATAATGGAAAAGCCAACAGACGATATAACAATCTGCTAACCATCTAACGATCGCCTCTTTGGTCTGTTTGAGTGGAAATAAGCTGCAAGTTTCTCGCGTATCTCAAGTCCACTATGTTCACCACCTGCATCACCACCTGCATCACTGTTGTCCACACTCTGTCCTTCATCTACTTCATCCAAAAAGTTTCTGAATTCCTCTTTGTTCAGTTCACAAATGTTATGGAGGACCACACATGCAGTAACGACGCTGCAAGCAAACTATACTTCCACATCTAATCTTTTTATCAGACATCTCCACCGGCCTTTTAGCCTCCCAAATGCATTCTCGATGGTCATGCGCGCGCGGCTGAGGCGGTAGTTGAAGTACTGTTGACAGTCAGACAACCCAGTCCTGTTTGTAAACGGCTTCAGAAGCCAAGTCTTTAAAGGATATGCTGCATCCGCTAATATGACAATTGGTGTTTCAGTCTTTTTCCCTTCAGTGTACAGTTGTGTTGATCTGCCTCCAAAAGGTGCGCCTGATTCTCCCAAGTTGTACACCCTTGAGTTGGCAAAAACTCGAGCATCGTGTACTCGACCAGGCCAGCCTATGTTCACATTCCTGAAGATGTAGTTATGATCGCATACTCCTTGCAGGATGATCGAATACCAGCCTTTCCTATTTAGATAATCCCCGTGTGATTCGTCAGGGGAAATAATTGGAATGTGGCATCCATCAATAGCCCCGCCACAGCCTGGAAAGTCCCACTTTTCTTTATATCCTCGAATAACTGCATCGAGCTCACCGTCCTTTGGAAACTTCACATACTTTGCCTTAAGCTCTTCCGACAAAACTCCACATACGATATGCACGCAAGCGTGTACAGTAGTCTTTCCAACACCAAAGAGATTGGCTATTGTCCGATACTCAGATGAAGAAGCCATCCAGTAAAGAGCTATGGCAACCTTCTTCTTGGTATTCAAAGGCTCGCGTACAAATCTGGATTCACAGAGAATGTGTGGCTCGATTTCTGAGCATAAATCGAGGAATGTAGCTTTTCGCATCCGAAAATTCTCGATCCATTGTTCGTTATCAAAAGTCTTTAGAACAATATTTTCCCATCAGTCTGACGACCGCTCTCTCTTCCACATTCTCTTCTCGTGGCACAATCCAACAACTAATCCTGCACTAAAAATGTATGGTAGGGCCCGCCTCCTGCGTCTATACAGAACACCTAATCTATCCATTGTACACGTTGTGTGAGTTATAAATGGACTTCTGAGAGGGCTGCTTATATATACTGTTGGAAATGCCCACGCAAATGCACACCCTGCTAAACGTCATGTGAACGCGTGGTAAAATTTGCATTTGCACACCATGTAAATTTTACATACATGCAAATATAACACATGTGTAAACTCTCGTCATGAGAATGGGGCTTTAGAGAGATACTTGAGTAGTTAAGTAGTTTTCTCGATGAAAAGGCAAACGAAATGTTGATAGCAACGATGTCAAAAAACGTTTCGGTTGCGAAAAATGAGAGGAAAAAGGTGGTAAAGGAAATCAAAATGCCGACCTCGAAAAAAAAACGTTTCGGTTGCGAAAAACAAGAAGACGACTAAACGAAAAGCCATTGAAGAACTGCAAGTTTCAAAAGAAAAAAAAAAATGAAAACGAGTGATGCAGTTTAGAATCTAGACAAACGAGCTATATCGATCGAAATTTGACGGGCAATCGACGAAGGGAAAGGAGAAGAATATGTAGCATGACTCGTCACAGAAGCATTCCAATCAAATCCCATAAAACGGGAGAGTGCGATCAAAGGCGTTTTTAAAACTTTCGACATGGTTCTCTTGTTCAAGAAAGTCGATCTGAAAATGTTCATGGAACGGGTGAAGAAAAAAGTATTGGATTTTGTTTTAGCGAACACATGGATGTGGGACTAAAAATTAGGATGATACTCCATTGCTTGATGAATAAAATTGACGTGGACTCAGGTGAGAACATCGTGAGAGATGCATATTTCAGATCTAATGTCCAACCCGTAATTCGAGGTTCAGATTTATCAGACGTTTTCAAAACAATGAAAGACAAGATGTTGACGTCTCTCGTGAATTATCAACATGGAGGTAGTAATTGGATGTTCGATAAGGTGTTGAATCTCGAAATTCATCTAATTAAATGATTCGTTGAAAGCATCTTCCTACGTGGAATTACCATATTTCTTAGCTAAAAATACTCTGTGGTCAACGGGAGAAATAAAGATGATCAGTGTTTTTAAATGTGCAGTCACCTCCACTTTATACCCCGTCAAAATCCATACCGAGAGAGTTTCTTGATACGAGGAGACTTCTAAAAATCTCGATTGGATTGGAGTGATTTTTCCAATGCCGTTAAAACACAATGAATGTTTCGAGGTTAAAAATCCCACCGTAGCAGTGAACGTCTTGGGATACGGCGAGGAAAAATGAACTATCTATCCTCTCAGACAGACTTCGTATCTCGGAAGAGAAAAGACGATTATTTTATTACTGATTTCAAATGGTGACAATCGTCATTATTGTTGGGTTAAACATCTGAGCCGATTACTGTTGAGACAAAATAATAAACATAAACAAAAGACATGTTTATGTTGCAACTGCATGAACACATTTCGCAGTGAAAAATCGTTAGCGAAACATCAGGAATATTGCAATGAAAATCAAGGCATTGCCGTCAAAATGCCCAAACCCAACACCATCATGAACTTTTGGGATCGCAACACGCTAGAAGATTAAAAGTACCATTCGCCATGTACGCCGATTTCAAATGCTTCACCATGAAAGTGTGTTCCTGCCAACCCGATGTTCTTCGAAGTTACGTCGAAAGATATCAAAAACACACGCCTTTGGGCTATTGCATTTATGTGAAATGCGCTTTTGACTTGCAAGACGACATGGGTCCCTTCACCTACATGAAACAGTGCGAAGATGATAACGTGGCTCAAAGGTTTGTGGAAGAGTTAACATCGAAAATTCAAATTTCAAATGACAAATTCAAAACTCTGGCGAAAATGATCATAACGCGAGAGCAACAGGACGAAAATAACAGAGCCATCGAATGTCACGTATGCAGACAATCATTCGACGAGAATTCGGATGGAAATAAGAAGTTTAGAGACCACGATCATTACATGGGTCTGTATCACAGTCCGGCTCACAGCAAGTGTAATTTACGATATCGAGACACCACTTTCTATCTGATGATATTTCACTATCTCTCAGGTTACGACAGTCATCTGTTCGTGAAAAATCTTGGCACCTCCCACGAAAAATTGAACTGCATCGCAAACAACGAAGAAAGATACATTTCCTTCATGAAATGGAATGTCGTGGCGAAGAAAAGAGTAATCGACGGAGAGATGTTGGAAGAAAAAACGAAATCCATTCATAGAGGCATACATTTCATCGACAGTTTTAAATTCATGTTGACCACTCTGGAAAAATTAGTCGATAGCATGAGCAAGGATAAATTTAAAATCACGAGCGAACACTTCGGAGAATGAGTAGATGTCATGTTGAGGAAAGGAGTCTATCCTTACGATTACATGAACGATCTAAAGAGATTCGACGACACCGCACTACCTTCAAAAGAAGATTTTTATTCAAAATTATATGAATCCGACATTTCCGACGAGAATTACGAAAAGGCCAAAAACGTGTGGAAATCGTTCAATATGAAAACCATGAAAGATTATCACAAACTCTATCTGAAGACCGACGTTCTGCTCCTGGCAGACATGTTCGAAAATTTTCGATACGTCTGTCGTCGAAATTATGATCTGGATCTGGCTTGGTATTTAGCCGCACCTGGTCTGGCATGGGACGCTCTGTTGAAGACCACTGAAGTCCAATTGGAATTACTATCCGATGTGGACATGTTGCTCATGTTAGAAAAGGCTGTGAGAGGTGGCGTCTCGGTGATCTCCCACAGATATTCTGAAGCCAACAATCCCTACATGAAAGAAGGTTTCAATTCGGAATGATTGAATAAATACATACAATATGGGGACGCTAATAATCTGTACAGTTGGGCCATGAGTCATCCTTTACCGATTGGAAATTTCAAATGACTGACAGAACCGGAAGAGATTCAAAAATGGAGAGACAATCCTTGCATTTTAGAAGTCGATTTGAACTATCCGGAAGAGTTACATGGTATGCACAATGATTATCTGCTGGCTTCCAAACGAATACAACCAACCTCGACAATCGGAATGCGGAATTTTAAATCTGGACGATTTATCGGGTGAAGGCACTCACTGGGTGGCGTGGTTCAAGAATGGGAAGAAGAAGAATTATTATTTCGACAGCTACGGAATCTCACCACTGAAAGAAATAAAGAACTATTTCAACGAATCAATGGTTTGTTACAACAAGAAATGAATGCAATCACCGGATCAAGTGTTTTGCGGTCACCTGTGTCTCTACGTTCTTAAGAGATGGTCAGAAGGAGATCAGTTTCAAGACATTCTCAACGATTTACATTAGAGAGAAGAATTTTTTTTTTATAGTTTTTATAAAGGTAAAAAGATTATTTAAAAAAAACTTAATCGAATAAAACAAAAAAATAAAAATAAGTGAAATAATTCATTTTTAAAAAACTGCATTGAAATATATATTTTAAAACAAAAAACCTCAAAACAACATGCCAGTTGATAAATTTGGTAGAAATGACGACGAAAGTTGACACAAAAAGAAGAGGAAGATGCTCGAAGTTGGCGATGGTTACGACATTGCCAACTTGGATGAACATTACGTTCGGAGATACAAACCTCGAGAGTAACCTTTGAACATGAATGATAAGAAGCTCCCGAGCCAATAGATCTTGCAGATGCAGCAAATAAAAATACGTCAACAAGGGGAACGCGGATTTCGAATGAATCATGCTAGATAATTACATGGATACATGGATAAAGCCATGACCGACGATCCCAATCTGAAATCCAAACGTTTGGTGAATGTCAAGAATCCCATAGATTCCACCGATGCCAACACCAAGAAATACGCAGACGACTCTCACGCACGATTCAGCAAACATCTGAGAAGTAGATACATTCAGAAAACGATGCAATCGGAAATGAATGCCAATTCTAACACGATAACGAACATGGCCACTCCCACAAATCCCAAGGACATGGCGACCAAACACTGCGTAGATCTGGAACAGAGAAAGTCTGACAGACAAGAAATGAAATCGGATCTGAATGCGGGATTCAACAAGATATTGAATCTGTCGAAGATCGATGACGTGGATGCAGACTCCACCGCAGTTCTTTGTTTTTGATTGAGTAGAGGTCGACTAATCAACGAACATCCTTGTTGTAGAATTCTTTCCCTTGTCCACCCACAATTTATTCGGTTTTCGAGAAGGCGAGTTAAACACGCTCTTCAGAGCTTTGGCGACGCAAGATCCCGATTTATTCTTCAAAGCTCTGATCCAACCGTATTTGGAAAACACGTCGATGACTGTCAATAGATATTTGACACCCCTGTTCCACCTCGGAAACGATCTCATGTCGACCAATTCGGCAGACCAAATGTGTCCAGACCCTTCACGAACACCCTTCTCTTTTGAAATTTATGCATGAGCTTGTGTAACTCCTCAGCCAATTCGCTAATCAATAATCGCTTCTTCTTCTTTTTGGAAGCGCTTTTTTTAACGCCCCATCCGAATCGACGTTTCGCACCAATCACTTTGCCGACCAGCGGACGTTCTAACTTCTCTCTCCTGGTCAGATTCGATATGTCCCTCAATTTCGCCAACATGTTTTTATCACAAACGTAATTGCGAGTTTTGGTGTCGGGATGTCTAGCGTAGCACAGATCGTGATCGTATGCAGCTGCGTCCACCCTATTCACAGGTTTGCTCCAAGATTTAGGAGTCAGATCAGCGTTGAGTCTCTTGTTCAATTTCGTTCTGGGTCCCGTGAAACTGTGACCCGGCAGATGCATTTTCGGTAGATTATTGATCATTTTATTTGCAATGCCTTTGCCTCTGCTCGTTTGTTTTGTTTTTTTGACGAATCGAGTCTTGATCGAACCACACACATTGCAAATTCCATGAAGCATCTGTCTGTCGTTTTTAGTTCGTACTTCTCGAGAAATACCTGTCTCGGTAACTCTCTTACACTTACGCAATACATTTTTTTTTAGGGTAATTTAAATTAATTTCGTATTTATTTTTTATTTTATATATAAATTTATTTATTTTTTTTTTTAAATTCTGTTCTTATTATATATATTTTTTTTTCAATCGCTGCTCTTGAGTTCAATCAGCTTACCGAATTCCTCCCTGGCCTCTTTCCTCCCCCTTTTCACAAGAGAATACTTCATCTCTTCCTTGATGATCTGACGAGTCTTGATTCTCACGTCTTCTTTCACGGCTTTGTATTTCGTTTTCTCGCTCAGTATCGTGAAGTATTCTCCGTCTGAAATCCTACCATCTTTCAATGCCATCAAGATCATTTCGCATATTGTGTCGATCTTGGAGTCGACCAAGATGCGAATCTTTTCGTGTTTCCTAGCTTTCAGATATAATTTCCTACTGAAAAAGTTTCCGACTGAGCTAAACAATCCGGCGGCGAGAGCCACTCCTTCTGTGGTCTCGGGCTGTGGTTGACAACAATCTGATACCAGCCGCATGTAAACCCATGGAAATCGTGATGAGTGTCGTGTCGACCGCATTGACGAATTTCATGAAGCACGAATACTTCTTCTTGAGAGAACGGCGAGAATCTCTCTCTCAAATCAGATAAAATTGAATTCTTCTGATTTGATCGATGCGATACCTCTCTCCTCTTTCTTTTTCTTCTGTCGACGGCACCGTTGGTAAAACGCCGTTCGGCATCTAACGTCGGATACAATATTTTTCTGGTTCTCACTTTTGTGTGTTTTTTTTTTGTTTCTAATATTAGATAAAATTTATGCGTGTATTTATTTTTATTTTCTATTCTCCCTTATTTATATCAACGTGAAAACTTAGTCGTATGCTCCCTCCAGCAATAATTTCAAGACCCATCCTTTGTCTTCTAAAGTCAGACTTCCATGAGCCAATTTCATTTCTTCTGAACCGGTGGGCTTGTCTCGCCCCTTAGAGAAGACTAATCTCCTCCAAAACTTGATCACGTCGTCGATTCGAACGCATTCGAACGCCGATTCGAAATACTTGACGACCATATCGTCCCTTTCCATCGTCAGACACGAATGATCCGCGTGATCGAAGTCTAGATGATCCCAACACCCGACGCATCATTCTAACAAGAGGCGACCTAGTTGTTCGTTCACGCAGAATGCATAGGCTTTCATCAGCATGTTTAAAAGAAACTTTGCTCTAATAATCTTGGAATCGTTCATGATTTACGTATATTTTATTATCCATTCGATTCAATATTTATTTTTTTTTAAAATAACTTACACCAACGCATAATGTTACAAAAAATGTAGTAAACAACCGATAATGTTATAAACTCCGCATAATGTTATAACTTTTTTCAACCCGTTATGTTATAAAAATTGACGCATAATGTTACAACTTTTGTGAACCCATTATGTTACAACAAATTAACCGATAATGTTATAACTTCTGTATACTATTCCAGTTACAGCTATTGTAGATGGACTTTACCACTTCTCATTTATTGCCGCATAAAGGTATGTAATATTTATATTAAAGGTTTCTGCTCTGGTTAAGGCGAGGAGACACCCCCTCTCCCCAGCTCCCGGGGATTTAACATAGAATCCTAGTCACGTTACATAGACGCAGAATATCCTGGTAACTCCATCGTGTGACGTCATTACCATGATCATCCAGTGCCCAACATGGTGAAGGCGGGGGTGGTGGGTGAGGGTGCTATTTTGAAGATTGTCGGGTTGTTGTTCAAATTGTTCTCGATGCATTGAGGCCAAGGATCAAGTTTTCTTGGAAAAATTCTTCCCAAAAGAGGAAACATTAAATGAGATATCAGATAGTATAACGATCAACCAAGTGGATACTTCGTTGTACTATACAGTACCCGTGATATTAGAGAATGTCAAATTAGATGCTCTTATCGACACAGAGGCTCAGGTAATGGTGTTTTCTGACAAACATTTAGAGCTTTTTGATGAACGCCCTCGCATGTTGAAGGACATCAATGTACGAACAGTAGACAGGGAATAAGCAACTACCTCTGCACTAATAGTAGGGCCCATCAGGATGTAGGTGGTAACAACTGGCACATCAGGAATTTTTATGTAGCCTCTGTTTCTATTCCAATTATTGTGGGTCTTGATTTCATGCATGAGCAGGGTACCCAATTAGATCTGGCTAAAAATATGATGTATTTGGGAAAAGAAAGACCGGAAAGTCCCATTCAGTTGAGACAATCACAAAAGATGGAGGGAGTAAAGGTAAGGTTATTGGAAAAAGTAATAATTCCCGCCAATTCGGTGAAACAAATCCAATGTGCTCTTAGTGCTTCCATGCTAGAGTACTTTATAGAACCAGAGTTGAAACAAAACTTGCTGATCCCTAGAACAGCTCATTCCGAAAACACAGATCCTGTTATGACCTTCCTTAATATGGAAATAGAGATATTGTAATGAATCCAGGTCAAATAGTTGGATGGGCTGTTGTAAGTACAGGTATTTCTTCCATTGAGCACCCTCCAGAATTTACTGAAGTTAATTTAACTGAAGTGACCACATAAGAGAACTGTTTGAGAAACCTAAAACACAGTTAACAGTTGAAGAGTCTTCGAAGCTTAAACAATTATTGATTGAATTCAGTGATGTGTTCGCAAAAAAATGAGTATGATTTTTGAAATTTCTCTGCTTTGGAACATCATATTGACACCGGTGATGGAAAACCAGTTAAAACCAGAATGCGGCGTACCCCGGCATGTTTTGTAGATGGGGAAGAATAATTATTAAAGGATATATTAAAGGCTGGGACTATCCAGCCATCCGTTTCCGAGCGGGCTTCAACACATGTTCTCATTCGAAAACGCTGTAGCTCGGTAAGGTGTTTTTTAGATTTCCGGAGGGTAAACACCGTTACAAGAAAAGACACATACCCCATGCCCTTAATCGATGACTGTCTAGACACACTCGCTGGGAATACTTGGTTTAGTCGCCTGGATGGAAACCAGGCTTATCTTCAAATTCCAGTAGCAAAGGAAGATCGTAAAAACGGCTTTTATAACCAAATATGGCCAGTACGAATATCTTAAAATGAGTTGTGGTTTAACAGAAGCCCCGTGTTACTATTCCCGAGTGATGAATTTAGTCCTTAGAGGGTTTACATGGGAAATTGCCTTGGTTTGTAGATGATGCGTGTGTTTTGGGCACAGATTTTGTAAATCGTTTGAAAAATCTGCGAACCGTCTTAGATAGATTTTGGCAGTATCAATTGAAATCGAAGCCTAGAAAGTGTGTCCTGTTTCAACAAAAAACAGAGTTCTTGGGACGACGAGTTTCCTCCCAGGGAATGGAAATAGGGGATCCGGCTTGCCAAGTTATTGCAGACTGTCCCCAACCCCAAAACCTCAAAGATGTTGAAAGATGTTTGGGTCTTGACAATTACCATAGAGTATTCATAAAGAACTTTACTACTTTAGCAGCCCCATTGTATAAAAGAGCAGGTAAAAAGGCAGTGTTTGAGCAGAGAAATGAAGAAGAACATTCCTTTTTGGCATTAAAAGCAGCCCTTGGGTCTCTACCAGTTTTAACATTTGCCAATAAAACTGATCCGTTCATTTTGGACATTGGTGGGTCCGATATGCCTATTGGGGCAGAGTTGATCAAAATACAAGATGGACAAGAAAGGGTCATAGCCTATGGGAGTTGTGGGTTAAGTCCTGAACAAAAAAAAATACTGTACCATTCGAAACGAGCTCCTTAGTGTGGTGCGATTTACCCGCCAGTTCAGACTTGGCTATTGGGCCGACCCTCCTCAATTTTAAGAATCTAGAAGGCCAGTTGGCTAGATGGGTGGAGGAGCTAAGTCAGTATGACTTCACAATTCAACACCGCCCAGTGAAGAAACATCACAATGCCGATTTCCTGTCACGGTGAACAGAGGAAGACTTTTGCAGGAAGTACAAAGAATGGGTGCCATTAGAACAACTTCCCTGTTAGGGTTGTAGATATTGTGAATGAGGAGACCACAATTGGGGAAATTTCGTTGAAAATGTTGATGATGTTATTCCCCTACCACGCAAAAGAAATCGAGCAGAAATTAAAATAGCTTTGGTAGAAAAATACAATGATTCCAAAATGTCTTTCATGCAGAAACAGAAATATGTTCCAATATTGTTTCCAATACAAGAGATTTTATTAATTGAAACTTCAGAGAACAGTACAGTAAGTAGTGTTAGCTCCCTTGATCTGCTAAACTCAAGAATAAAAGATAAAACCCTCACAAAACTTCTTTGACACTGGGGGAGGAAGGAATGTTTCAAGTGAATCCAAGAAAGAGCCCGGGAGAGTGTGCATCACAGTAATTGCATACTCCCTACAAGCTTTTGTCCTTAAAGGGTAGAGACTTTACTATGATCCTTTGGGCTCTTTGGAGGTGGTTTATTTAGAAAACTGAGGAGGGGGGGGGGGGGGGGTGCAGCATAATTTGCCGCCGAGTTTACAACGGGGTGTATCTTTTTGCATGAGAAATAGGCATATCGGGGCCTTTCGGTCCGTGATAACGAACAACATCTCAGTTAGAGTCAATAGTCTCTAACATTTCAGACTTTTTAGGTCTCAGGAGCTGAGTATGTTGCGACTGGGTCTTGTTATTTGCTTGAGTTAACAAAACAACCAGTGAATGGGAACTAAGTTTTCCATTCTGAGTTGCAATGTCAGCATCGAACCTATCTACCACTACCTGTATTAGCTCACTGTCAGAACTAGGTGTCTGTGTGAAGTCAATGAGAGTTGCTGTATTTGCTGCCGATTTCTTAAAATGCAACAATTCATCATAGAAGCACGTTATTTCGACGTCATGCGTCGTTATTATGAGGTCTTTAAAAGTTCCTCATCACAGCAGTAAAACCAACTTACATTGTTGTTGGTATTCCACGTACCAGTGATGTTACAATGTTGCTAATCCGCATTCCGGTCAGAGTGTGGCCTAATCCCGGTTACAAGCTACCCTGAAAAGTCAACAATGACTTCTTTGAAAACTCTGGTATTTTGTCAAAGTTTGGCTCGAGATCATAAGTGTTTCAGTCTATATCCACATCCTTTCTTTCGACGCATATACTTTTCTTCAAAACTTTCATTGTGCTTTTGTCATCACAATCTGTCCGCTAAAATCGTGGCTATCCTTGGCGAGGATGGGACTAAAATGTCGTTGACGTTCTTCTTATCAAGCTTAGCAATAGAAATGTGGCGGGAAATACAAGTACCCCCACACTCGCCATACAATTTGAACAAGTCGACCGAATTCCAAATAAGGGATTGGTCATCTCTCATTAAAGTAACTGGAATTAGTATTCAGAGGTTATAACATTATCGGTTAATTTGATGTAACATAACGGGTTGAAAAAAGTTATAACATTATGCGTCAATTTTTATAACATAACGGGTTGAAAAAAGTTATAACATTATGCGGAGTTTATAACATTATCGGCTGTTTAGTACATATTTTATAACCTTATGCGTTGGTGTAACATTATTCGGCGTTGTAACATTATCGGTTGTAACAAAGACTTGTCGTCAAACTCACAACGATCATTAACAGAAAAATGTTTAAATTCAACTTGATGTTCAAATCAAAATAAATCGAGAAGGTGCAAATAAGTTATGATTACTTATATCACTCTCAGTTAAAGGAAGGAGACAATAAGATAAGGAGCGCTGATGCTTTATCAGTGCAGTATGAATTCGCTGATCCGAAGGAGTGCCTTAAGGTTCTAATTTGACGTTTTCTTGTAAACGCGTTTTTTTTTAATTTATAAATCATGTTCATAAAACGCTTGTTTTCAAAACAAAATAGCAGTTTTTTTGGCGAACATGCACTTATTTATGGAGTGAATAATGTCATTTGTGTCTATATGAGTAAAACTTCTAGATTTGTTTTTTTAAATGCCCATTATTTAGGAGAATTTCAACACCTAGGCTAACTATGTAATTTTAATTTGAGTACCCATTCTCTGTGACGAATATCTCAAATCGTTCATTGTTGTCAGATGCCGAATAAACGTTTTTTGAATCAAAAAGCACCAAGAAAAACAAATTTGGACCCGACGCTGAGGTTAGGCAGAAAGTTGGTATTTGGCGTACGTCTATAAATTGCTTTGTGTGTTGCCATTTAGAAGGATTCTGTGTATAACCACTTATTTCTTGACAGACCGAAATCTGACGCCTTGATTGACTGAAAGGTACAATTTTAATAATGCCCTCATACTCATGGAATGCTTACATTTACAGCTTGGTAAATTCATAAAAAGCAGCATATGAAAAAGGAATATGCCTTACTATTAAGGATGCTATACTTAGAAAATTAATAATATGCATTATAAATTTAGTTTTGTTTTATTCATAACAAATATTACGTCACTAAATAGTGGAAGTATATTTTAACGGAAAGTTACTCATTGTTTATTTTTTTCTTCTCCAAAATGACATTTAGACGGTATTTGTTGGCTTTTGTCTGTTGTGTGTGCACACAGCCGTTCATATGTGACCCAACAACACCAGGGAGAGGAAATCAGTAAGGCTAGTGGAGACAATTCGTCAGTAAACTGCTTGGTATGGATGCAAGAGTAGTAGGATAGGGTATTCTTCCTTTTCTTGAGGGTGGGGATGAACGGTATTCGGGAATTATGGAGTTGGAATGAGGAGGTGGAGGAATACTGCGTTAATTTGGGAATACCATTTATTGACCACTGGGACACCTTGTGGAGGAATGGGGAGCAGGTATGGGTGAGAAGGGCTGCATCTTAACAGGAAGGGGAAACTAGTGTTGATGGAAAAATCTTTTTGCCCGCAAGAGGGATGGGTAACCAGGGGCCAAAGCAAGAGGGGGCACAAATGAGGAAAACAAGAGGGAGGGGAGAGTAGGAGAATGCCTAGAGTACTCCCTAAAACAATAGTATCAATAGGGGGTGCCAAGGAACTCCGATAATCTGAAAGTGGGGTACAACAACATCCAGGTTTTCCACAAGAAAATAAGTGAAATAGCTACATTAATTGAGGAGCAGGACCGATGTCGTGCGCTTAAGCGAAATGTTGTTAAGGCATGATGAGTGGGTGGACCTAGTAAGGGGGTGCTTTTGGATAAGTGCAGGACGAACGGAAGGTCAAACAATAGAGGAGAGGTAGGTCTGTACGTTAAGGAGAGTTGAAAACCGTCGTTGATCGCAGATCTCACAGATGCCAATACCTCACCTCGGATGGGGTATCAAAACAAAGTTATTGAGTAAAGGTTAATCTAAAAAACAAAGGTGTTGCTATTGGGTTGTGTATTGCACATTGGAGAGAAGCAAACCAAAGCGGAATGATCCAATATACTCAACACATATGTCAAATATCACGGATTTAGAAAACATGGGACCGACTTGGTATAATTCTGATGGCAAGTGTTAGTGGACACATAGGTGATTAGGAAAGAGGCGTACAGAGCAGAGATTTATTTATTTATTGGTGTTTAAGGTCACATATTTCTCTTCAACCTACTCACAATTGTTTACAATTGTCTGTAACATAAGTGCAAGCCCTACTTCGGAACTAACTCAAGCTTTTAGAATCTTTTCCAAACGAGTTGGAAAAGTACTAGAGTGCAAAAGCACGAAAAAGATCGAAAAAGTGGTCGAGCGAGACCAGCGCTCGAAATTACAGGTACTCTCTCTGCACACCTCTTGCGTTTACCGAGCGCATGCGCAACAACCGTGACGTCAATTCCTTTATTTTCCGCCATTGTACATGGTCGGAAATTTTTGTGACTCGTGCTATTATGCTATGTATTCTTCGTGAACAACTTATTCTTCATATTTAGTGTGCTACTGGATTGTATCCTTTTATCAAGCTACCAAATTATTATTATTATTTAATGTTAATTTGTATTTTTATTGCTGTTCTCTTCACACTTTATCTTGTTTTTCCCCCACGTGTGAACACGACCTTAGTACTGTTTTCCGTCGGCGGGAAGCTTGATTATTGTTTTGATATCATGCCTAAGACTATTCCTTGTACCTCTTGTTTGCAGATGAAACATGTGGACGATTCTCATGCCACATGTGTCACTTGCAACAATTGCACTCAGGCCCAATCATGTGTTATCTGTGGGGTTTGGTCCTCTAAATTTTGGGCTTCTGTGAACAAGGTGGTTCTTTCCAGAGCTAGAACCCCTCGTTCTCGGGGTAAGGGTAGCCGTGCCGTAGCAGACATTTCTGCTGGTGCACGTGGTGACTCTGTCACACAGGATTCGGATCTGACTTCTGTGGCGAGTTCCTCTGCAACTGTTGGCGGTGTTAGTTCAGTGATACCTGACGAGGAGACCGTGGTCTCTTTGTCTTCTGATGTCACTATTGAGGCGTCTGTTTTCGTTGAGAGCTTTTCCGAGGTTAGCTCGGTAACCCTCTCCGATCTGCCTCCTACACCGTCGACCGTTGTTGAGGAGGTTGCTACTCCAGATCCTCTTCTTTTCTTTGAAGAGGCCTCGAGTCTTGCGTCTTACACCCAAGTGGAACTTGGCATGGGTGTTGCACTGTTTGGAGGGGGCGCCATTCGAGCCTTTATCTGAGACCGACATGCGTTTTCTCACCTATAAGACGGCTTTTCTTCTAGCGTTTGCTTCTGCTCGTCGAGTCAGTGAGCTTCATGCGCTATCTGTTGATTCTGCCTTCTTCCGAAATGAGGCTAACAGTGTCACATTCACTACTGATTGCTCTTTTCTGGCTAAGAATCAACTCCCCGATTCGGTACCTCCTCCCATCTGCATTTGGGCTCTCCCTGCTGTAGATGGACGGAGGCCTCTTCTTTGTCCTGTTCGTGCGGTCAAGACTTACATTACTCGCACTCAGTTCATTAGGAGGGGTCGGAAGAGATTCTTTCTGTCTCTCATTCCTAAGAGGCAGTCTATCTCTTCCCATTCTATTTCCAGGTGGATCTGTCTTGCAATCAAGCTGGCTTATTCTCGCTTGTCTGCATCGGATCTTGTTTCGAACCGGCTTAATGCTCACGAGGTTCGTGCCATTTCTACATCCTGGGCGTTCTCCAATTCTGTTTCGCTCCGTGATGTTATGAATGCAGCTTACTGGAGGAATGCTTCTACCTTCTCCTCCTTTTATCTCCGCCACCTTCAGCAGCAATCTGAGGACCTTTATTCTTTAGGCCCTCTCGTTGCTGCTCAGGCTGTTGTGCACCCTCGTTAAAATTGTTTTTGTCGAGGTTGCGCTTCGCTCAGCCTTGTTCTTTTCAGGTGCCTTCTCTCTATCTTCATTACAGGTTTTCGTTTTTGTTCTCTGCCATCCTTGCTTTCGTTCTGCTACTCTTGTTGGTATTGGTTGTGTGATTCACCTCCTCCTATTGTTTATTCAGCCAATTGTAAACAATTGTGAGTAGGTTGAAAAGAAATTAAACTTTTTTAGTAAATTTTGTTTCTTAACATACCTACCACAATTGTTTACCGGAGGCCCACCCTCCTTGGGGATATCTTTGATATCGATGCCTCCCCGCTAAATCACAAACTTCTCGTTGGCGGAAATACGGAATTGACGTCACGGTTGTTGCGCATGCGCTCGGTAAACGCAAGAGGTGTGCAGAGAGAGTACCTGTAATTTCGAGCGCTGGTCTCGCTCGACCCCTTTTTCGATCTTTTTCGTGCTTTTGCACTCTAGTACTTTTCCAACTCGTTTGGAAAAGATTCTAAAAGCTTGAGTTAGTTCCGAAGTAGGGCTTGCACTTATGTTACAGCCAATTGTAAACAATTGTGGTAGGTATGTTAAGAAACAAAATTTACTAAAAAATTTTAATTTCTGCACAATGGCTAATCATGACCACGACAGTTTTACGGGCGGAGGAAGCCGGAGTACCCGGAGAAAACCATCCAGCAACGGCGAGAAACTGACAGCTCCCCAACATACTAACTCCACACAAGCAGGGTTAGCATTGGTTGAAGACAAGTACACCATCGACGTGTAGTGCGCCTTAGTACACAATGCCACCGTGCCACCACGTGTGAAAAAGGAGTGAAGTATCTTACCCAAAGACACAACGCTATTGCCGTAGGTGGGATTCGAACCGCGGACATCTCGGCTAGCAGCCGGTACCTCTACCCACTGAGCCACTGCGCCCCATACAGTGCGGGTATAAGAAAGTCATCATGTATGGAAGTAAGCTGTTGGATTTCAGGAATGAGTTTGTTTTGAAGATTCTGAACAGTGTTGCGAGATGTAAGAGGAAATGGACCCGGGAGAGGAACAACAGAAAAACAATAAACGACTATATTTTCGTTGATATCGATTTATGAAGAGGGGGTGATCGAGATAGAAGTGGGTAATGAGGGTAAAAGGTTGTTAGATAGTGATGACAACTTCATTACAGTTACAGTCAGAGACAAAAACCCAACAAGAAGCAAAAGAAGCTTTAAGAAGATTTGAGAACTTCGAAAGGATGCTGACTGGGCGCAGTGTGAAGCAAAACTGTAGCCGAAGCTTGAGGATATACGTAGGGAGGCTAATATCTAGGAAATGGCAGTTGCCATAGTTGTCAGCATCACCGAACGGGGAAGAAAGGTATAGAAAAGATGAGGTTGCCAACACGGAACTTGGTTCAGTGTTAATGATGAATTAAAAATGACTATAAAGAACAGAAAATTGAAATGTGTTTCGTACAAAATAGTGAAAAACTCAAGGAGGTGGACTGTATCGAGGCCAGGGTAGCAAAAGAAGAATACCAAAAAGCACGAAATAAAGTAAATGAGATTAAAGCTGGTAATCAGGGTGGGATGGGGTGGGGTACTTATTTGGACGATAAGAAGTAGGGGGGGGGGGAGGGGCGTTCAAGTTCGAACGTCTTTTGGAAATGGGCCCTAAAAGAAACAAAGGAAGTAATTCACAGACTATTAAAGTAGAGGGTGGAAATGCAGACGATCACGGCCAAAACCCACCGGAGTGCAGTGAATGCTACAGTGAGGTCGAGGAGAATTTATCGAATTACGTGCACGGCGAAATAAAAGTTGAGGAGGTCCGAAAGGAGTCTCAAAATTAAGCACGGAAAAGCGGGAGGGGCGGATGAAATTCAGGACGTTCCAAGTCAAGAGGCCCCACGGGGACTGAAGCGCACACTTTGAACAGAACCCGATATAAACAAGTCCAAGAATGAATCTACATTAAGCAATCAATATCCATAGGATACAGTCTTAATCCCTGATCCCCCTAGGAGGGATTAAAATAGCTCAAGCATCAGGTCTTTTTTCGGTTAATCATAATGTAAAAAATGGAGCACCCCTATGGAGCCTCTTGATACGATCTATGTGGATTCATCTTAGTCACAAACCTCTAGAATGAACTTAATAAAACATTTCTATTTCTTCAGCTACATGGCCAATTCTAGCTCCTATAACGACCCCATATATTCACTCAGACACTCGATTTGAACAACGTGAATCTCACCCCATTAGAGATGTTGTATACCAAATATGAAAGCGTTCTGACTGGTGAATCTGAAGAAGAAGATTTTGAAAGAATTTCCTCCTATTCCACTAAATTGAAATTCGGTTTTTAATAGGGAGCCCAAATATTAACCTAGAGACCCGCTTTGAACAAACTTGAATCTGACTCCCCTAAAGATGTTGTAAAACAAATAGGAAAGGATTCTGACTGGTGAGTCTGAATGCCAAGGTGATAGCTTAAATTTGCGATTTTCTTGTTTAAAAAGTGTTTATAATTTTTGAAATGTTTCTCCTTCTGTCAAAAGCCAGAGATGGGTATGTGGCGGACCCCGAAAAACCGATTTGTCAAGAAAGCCATGTGTGTAAATAAATCAGTGAAGGCAATTAAAAGTGATAACACTTTAATGGAGAGGAATCTCAAAAGGAGTCTGTAACGCCAGTTAGCGCTTATACGGTTTGAAACAACGATCTTGCCTTAAGCTTCAAACAAAAGACGCCTGTTTAGCCATACAAGGTAATCAGTCATCTAATTATATGACCATTAGTGGAGATTATCTCCTCATAATTGGTAGTGCACGTGTAGACCCTGTATCCTCTCTTTCTGATAAGTGAACTGTCACAAATGTCAAAGCATAACTAACTTAAAAGAATGTGAACGAGAATACTAAATTAAAATAGATCTGAGCGGCCAAGTTCAAGTGAAGCAACTAAAATAAGAATTAATGGTCTGGATATCGAAATAAAAATCGGGGGATATCTCGAAAATTTCATTCCGGTCTGAAGGCGTGTAAAACTCGTAGGCCTGGACCGGGGATGTCCCATGTTATAGGTTAGAGGAGGTTCCGTATCCGTGCGAACGTATAGGCTTGCTGTAAGGAAGGAGGCCACAGAGCTCGTATTTAGAATAGGAACAGCTACAGGTCAAGTCGGTGGCCATATCTGAGTGAAGGATCAGAAATAGAAAATCTGAGCTCAGGGCTCTATTTGCATTTAGGTTGATGGTATTACCTATTGTAGAAGGCAAGGCATACGTAGGCAGAATAGGCTTTGCCGGTATGAACATTATTCTGAGATAAATGGAGGGGAAGGTTTAACCCCATTAGTGGCGACGGCTTGAGAGAAAAGCGTCCAGTATAGTCACAATAGGCTAGCGGATGTGCTACGGCAGTGGTAGAGTGACATTCTGTCATATGTTTTAGCAAAGGCGTTCGGTAAAGTGACAATACGCTAGTGTCCCTGCGACGGCAGTGAAAGCTTGAAGTGAAAAGGCGACCAAAGTCCAAACACCAGCGACAAGGAAGGGAAACCAGAGACAATAAAGAATGCGGGCCCGCAAGTGACTCAAAAACTTTGTGGATTGACGTTTTGTTTTTCTGATTCATTGGATTTCATGTAAGTCACAAATTACGATATTAATTTATGTATTAAATTTGTTGTTTTCAGTGAAACCCTGTTAATTTATACTTTTTGAGGAAACGTCACTGACACCTTCAGGATAAGAACCCCCCCCCCCCCCAAAAAAAAAAGTGAAACGGGCGGGTTCGTCACGCTAAGACATACGTTCACGCACGGATTCAGGCGACACTGCTTGAGTTTTGGCTGAGTAGCGTGAATCTATTTCCCCCAGCAGCAACAAAGCCCAGTTTCCGACACTGAAGAAGAAGATTTTTGAAGAAATTCCCTCATATTGCGCAAAGTTAAATTTCGGGGTTCCCATGGGGTTCCCATGGGGAGCCCAAATATTAACCCAGGCACTCGACATGGGCAAATTTGAATGCTTCATACCAAATAATAGTTCTCTGTTCTGTGTGGTTGGAAAATATAGATGTTCGAAAATATTTCTATTTTTAGCTCTTGGAGTTTCCACGGGCACACTGTAATTTTTTTGCATGGGTCAAGTACTGTGACTCCGTGAAACCACTTACTAAATTTCCATCAAATCTGACTATCGGTTCAGAAGATAGAAATTTTAGGCGGGGCCAAAAATCTTGATGCTACCATTACAAAGGCAAATATTGTTCCCCGATCTTTAATTGAACAAATTTGATTCTACACCTCAAAAGAAAGCTCCATACCTAATATGAAGTCATTGTACCCTTTGGTTCATGCGAATATTAAAAAAAATATTTTGTAGAAATTCCCCCACCCCTCCGTATAGGGGGGGGGGGGCATGTTGAGGTGAACAAAAATGCAATGCTCCTTCGGGACCATCACTCACATAGGCTTTCACTTGAATTGGCCCAGTGGTTTGGAGAAATTCAAAACATAGTGTTGACAGACGACGGACGGGCGACGGACGGACGCCAGACGGAGGCCGATTAGGTAAGCTCAGCTTGACTTCGTCAAAATGAGCCAAAAATGGATGAGGAGAGCTATATAAGGGCCTAACGGCTCTATTCAGATTACCCATAGAAAACAAGAGGTTCCAAAAGAGTGGAGAGACTACTATTCCTAGAAATGTTAGACCTAGGACTATAATTCCGCGGAATAATAGTCCAGAGGGACTAATTTTCCTACGGACTATCATTCCTGTCACACCGGCACTGAATGTGGAGATGCGCGAGGTGGAATCCGTTTTTAAGCTGATGGGCGCCTATTTTTAAAATACGCTTTCCTCCCGCCGATATCCGATGCATTCCGACAGAGAGAAGGATTACAAGGATAATCGGAGATACTCGATAGACAAACGGCACAGATTGCCGAATCGAATTCGAATCGAATACTGCGTTCGAATCGAATGTCATTTCAAATGCCAAATATTCGCAGGGCTCTACTGCCAGTAGCAACATTGGAAAAGTTTTCTGTAAGGTCCTGTATTTGATACTACAGGATTGATCTAAGAGAAGGGGGTTTGGGAACACTTACAGAATGGCTTTTGGGGGAGAAGGAGAGTCATTGGCCAACTTTTCACATTATTCCAAATGATAGAATCCTGGAAAGCAAAAACGAAAAAGATATTCATGACCTTTCTGGGTGCTAAAGAGGTATATGGTAGAGTACTGAGGGGGAATGTGGCAAAAAAGCTTGAGGCCTTGGGCCTAAGAGGCGCGTTTGTTGGAATTATGAAAGCATTGTATAAAAATGTGCTAGCTGAACATAGTCTGAGTAACAACGAAACGGGTAGCTATGGAGATTGGCCTAAAGCAGGAGTGTATCCCCTCTCCAATTCTTTTTGCGTTGTTCATCAATGATTTAGGAGATGAACTCCTGCATATCGACGAGGGGGTAGCTGTTGGGGACGTGAAGATCCCAGAGCAATTTTTCGCAGATGATATGGTACTTGAGTTAGAAAGTGTAGAGTGGGATACACAAAATGGTGGCGATTTTGGCAAGATATGGGAACAAATGGACAATCCAACTAAATGAAAACAGAAGTAACGATGTACCCGTGGGTCGTAAAATGGAACCTACTCGAAGGTACAGAGTGGGTGATTTATGTTTTCCAGAAGGCGGTAGCAAACCCCTTCATGTGGAAGAGACAGGTGACTACAAGTATTTGGGAGGGGGGGGGGGGGGAAATAAAAACATAACAAAGAGGGCATCTGCCTCAACCACGCGAATAAACTAACTGAACATCGGAAACGAATTCTTAATCAAATGAAACTTTTGAGGAGGAACAGCTTCAATAAGGTATTTGTGGGGAAAACTATTTGTGAGATGGTGGGTGTTTAAGTATAACATATGATACGGAAGTGACATCTCTACATCAAATGGCTGTAAAGCGCCTGGAAACTCTGCAGAAAGATGCAGGGCAGTGGATAACAGGGTCGAGAAATTCCGCGGCACTAGAACAATCAGAAGAAGCAATGGCGGCAACCGTGATGGTCGTGTAATTTGGAGCTCGCCGGTATTTTGGATTATTCCTCTTATTTTCTTTATTTGGATCGACAAAATGGATTAGAATTGTAAATAACTGTATATAGAGTTCATTTTTGTGGAGAGAAATGATTTACGTGGCTTTGTAGTTGACTTTTTTGAAGTATTTCTAGTCTGCTATTCTGTTATTCTTCAAGACTCAAGCAAATTCAATATAAAGGCAAACTGAAGTGAGTAATATTCACCATTTCTAAAACATGAGCCAGGGTCAAAACAGACGTCAGAGCATCACCAAAACAAAGAAAACTGTACCAGGTCAGACTACTCCTTCAGGTATGAAAAGAGGGTCTGAGAACATATCACCTCTCGAGGCCAGAGCGTCCAAGAAGTCAACCGAGACGTCTATTGGCAAATTGAACTTGACCAGTGACAATGGGATGGAAGAGAGTAGTTTTCAGTCTGAGTTCTGTCCTGACACAACAAAGGGTTCTATAGTGGATATGTCGGAAGTAATGATGACGACAATAACAAAACAACCCTTCTTGGAGAAACTTGGATCGGAGCTCATTGCGTCTGCCAACATCGCAAACGAGGATAAACTGGAAACACTCTACCAGCGCCTGAAGCAGGAATTTCGTTTTCAGATAGCAGAGGTCGTTCATTCAACCATCCCTAAGGCAGTGGAGAGGGGACTGGAAGCGTTCATGAAGAGTCAAATAGAGCCCCTGAAACAAGAGATATCTGCACTGAAAGACCAGAATGCGGAGTTGAAAGAGAATTTAGGACAGGTTAGACTCAAGCTTGCTCAGGTTGAAGAACACTGCGAGAATCAGTTTGATGAGCAAGAACAATACAGCAGAAGGGGTTGCCTTGTGTTCCGCAATGTTCCAGTCAAAACAGATCACGTGAGGGAAGTCAATAAGATAAGTGACGATATCATTCTGGATATTTGTAACAAGAAGCTGAATATTCCCATCTCCAACGCAGACATCAGTAGGTCACATGTTATTGGCAAAATTAAATCAGTTTCCGGCGAACGTGGTTCTAAGAAAGTGTGTAACGTGATCTGCCGTTTCGTCTCTTACCGGAAACGTCAAGCTGTCTTCACATCGAAAAGAGCCCTCAAGAACGACCCGGATAAACTCTTTATCACTGAGTCTTTAACAGCACGCAGGTCGGCTATTGTTTCAAAACTCTCCGCATTGAAAAAGAACAGGACAATTCATTCATTCTGGACGAGTGATGGTAGGATTTTCATGATTCACCAAGCCGAGGACAGTCCAAAACTTATCAGACACGAGTCTGATCTCTCGTCTCTTTCCTCTTAGGACTAGACAGATATCTTGCTGTAGATTTTGTTCCTGCAATTCCATTGTGTTTAATTCTTCATGGTAGGATTCTTGTGATACACCAAATCGATGTCAGACCAAAAACCGATCAGAAATTAATCGGACCCTACTTGCTTTTGAAGCAGCCTTTCCTTAAAGGACTAGACATAAAATCTTCTTATATCTTACGTGTAATGTAAATCCATTATGATTCATAGTACTGTTGTTAGGTTATGCAGACCGTAACAACATCAACATCAAGTTTTCGCATTCGACAGGTAAATATAGCCTACTCATTTATATAATTCAACAACTACTCACTCGTTTGTGACTGACCTGCTGTCTAGGACCACAACTAAGCCCCACCCCCCCCTTATTTTTTATCAACTTAAAATTGACAATTCATCAGATAATTTATACCCTGCAGAACCTCCAGCGCTAATTCGTCAATCTAGTCCCAATAAGAGAATTTAAGACCCCCACCCCCCCCACCCCATTTAATCTTTAATAACCATTCACTTAATGTAGCGCCATAATCGGGCAGCGCTATTCACTAAACCGCCATTAAAATCCATGATTTCGTCATCTCCAACCTCGGACATATAACTTGAGATACCTTACTGGAACGTGCTCTTCAATCTCGTCCCGGTTTGGGACCTTGTGCTATGTTTCCGACACAAGGGATGTAAAACAAATTAGTTCCCCAAATTATGTTCACAAGTGTCGTCTGTCGTTCGTGTAGCTACAAGGGCTGTAATAACTTCCAGTTATCAAAGGGAACACTTCATGACATATTTATGTAACATATCTATCCCCCCCACCCCCCCCCCCACCCCCACACACACACAAATTTTCACCTGGTAAGTCATCGACCACCTACCCAATATTACGTTAAAACTACCAGCGACATTAACCATCAACCAATTATCAGGATGCTTTTTTCATCAATTCAATCATTTCGGTCTCGAGAAAAGATGGCTTATGACCCACCAAATTGCGCCTGTTCTAGTGGGGTCGTGGGTGGTATATCTCGACATAAGGGACGAAGAAAATAGTTATCCTATCCATCCATCCATCCATCCATCCATCCATCCATTCATTCATTCATTCATTCATTCATTCATTCATTCATTCATTCATTCATTCATTCATTCATTCATTCATTCATTCATTCATTCATTCATTTTTTCATTCATTCATTCATTCATTCATTCTGGGTGGACGGACGGATGGATGGATGGATGTGTGGGTGCTTGATTGGTTGAGTGTGTGGATGTGTGACTGACTTGCTGTTTAGGGTAGGAAATTAAAGTACTGCGCTATTTGCAGTTCATGATTTCCTTACCTTCGCGTCGGAAATCAACTTTTAATCAGTGAAAATATACCTTGAAATAAAGCCAACGCTAGTTCGTCAATGTAGTACCAGTGAAATAACTGAGACAGTTTTTTCGCTGGTACTACATTGACGAATTCCGTTAGTTCGTTAAGTTAGTTCGAGCAAGACAACTTAAGCCCACAATAATTTTTATTTTACTTGGGTATTCACCAACGGTCATTCACTCATCGTCATTATCACATGCAGTGCTTTCCGCCCTAGTTCGTCAAACTAGTTCGAGCAAGATAACTTTAGCCCACAATAGTTTTCACTCGGCTATTCACCTTTGCTCTGCATAGCGTCCAAAAAAGACCAACGCTTTTCACAGATAACCACCGAATCTTCGTGATTTCTCTCTTGTTGCTGCTTTGGAGATATGGCTATGTGGCTATGTGGCTTATGACCCCTTATTGGAACGAGCAGGTGTGGTTATGTGGCTTATGACCTCTTATTGGAACGAGCAGGTGTGGTTATGTGGCTTATGACCCCTTATTGGAACGAGCAAGTGTTTTGTTTCTTTTTTCTCAAAAATGAGGCTTATGATCCCTCATCAAAGTGAGCCTGTTCCTATGGGGGACATGGGCGGTGTACCTCGACATAACGGATGGAACAGATAGCATAGAACTTGATTACTAATAACTAGTGTCATATAACATCCATGCCGGATGAAGGGTCATTCATTCGTTCGTTCGTTCGTTCGTTCGTTCGTTCGTTCGTTCGTTCGTTCGTTCGTTCGTCCGTCCGTCCGTCCGTCCGTCCGTCCGTCCGTCCGTCCGTCCGTCCATCCATCCATCCATCCATCCATCCATTCAATTCATTCATTCATTCATTCATTCATTCATTCATTCATTCATTCATTCATTCATTCATTCATTCATTCATTCATTCATTCTGGATGGCGGGACGGATGGATGGATGGATGTGTGGGTGCTTGACTGATCGAGTGTGTGGATGTGTGACTGACTGTTTAGGGTAACAAATTAAATTACCTCCAACTCTTTAATTTTTTATCAACCCGCTGTTCGCAGTTCATGATTTCCTTACTTTTGCGTGGGAAATAGGGCTTATGCCACCTCAGTGGAACGAGCGCGTGTCGCTGGGGGTTGTGAGCTGTGCTTCCGACGCAAGGAATGGAAGATAAATTTGTCTCTCAAGAACTTTTCTTATTAGAGTCGTCTGTTCTTCGTTCTCGAATAAGGGCTGTTATGTTTGTTAATTATCAGTTATTAAATTGTACATTCCATTATGTAATAAAGTAATATTATTCATTAACAAACCTGTGAAAATATACCTTGAAGTATAGCCAACGCTAGTTCGTCAGTGTAGTGCCAGTGAAATAACCGAGACAGCTATTTTGCTGGTACTACATTGACGAACTGCGCAAGTTCGAGCAAGATAGCTTTAGCCCACAATAGTTTTTAGTTGGGTATTCACCAACCGTCGGTTCTGCAAACGATCGTCATCACCACATGCAGTGCTTTCCGCCCTTGATCGTCAAGCTAGTTCGAGCAATATAACTTTAGCCCACAATAGTTTTGACTAGGCTATTCACCCTTTGCTCTGCGTGGCGTCCAAAACCGACCAACGCTTTTCACAAATAACCACCGAATCTTCGTGATTTCTTTCTTGTTGTTGCCTTGGAGATGTGGTTATGTGGCTTATGACCCCTTATTGGAACGAGCAGGTGTGACTATGTGGCTGTGGTTTATGACCCCTTATTGGAACGAGCAGGTGTTTTTTTTCTCGAAAATGAGGATTATGACCACTCATCAAAGTGAGCCCGTTCCAGTGGGGGCCGTGGGCGGTGTATCTCGACATAACGGATAGAACAAATAGCATAGAACTTGCTTGCTATTTACTAGTGTCATATAACATCCATGCCGGATGAAGGGTCATTCATTCATTCATTCATTCATTCATTCATTCATTCATTCATTCATTCATTCATTCATTCATTCGTTCATTCATTCATTTGTTCTGGGTGGCGGGACGGATGGATGGATTGATGTGTGGGTGCTTGACTGATCGAGTGTGTGGATGTGTGACTGACTTGCTGTTTAGGATAACAAATTAAAGTACCTCCACCTTGTTTATTTTTTTATCAATCCGCCATTTGCAGTTCATGATTTCCTTACTTTTGCGTCGGAAGTTTGGCTTTTGCCCCCTCACTGGAACGAGCGCGTGCCTGTGGGGGTTATAAGCTGTACTTCTGACGCAAGGGATGGAAGACGAATTTGTCTGTCAAGAACTTTCTTATTAGAGTCGTCTGTTCTTCGTGCTCGAATAAGGGCTGCTATGTATGTTAATTATCAGTTATTAAAGTGAACATTCCATGATGTAATTAAGTAATACTATATTAACAAATCAACTTTTAATCGGTGAAAATATACCTTGAAGTATAGCCAACGCTAGTTCGTCAATGTAGTACGAGTGAAATAACTGAGAGTTATTTCGCTGGTGCTGCATTGACGAGCTGGTTAAGTAAGTTCGAGCAAGATACATTTAGCCCACAATAGTTTTTACTTGGGTATTCAGCAACCGTCGGCTCTGCAAATGATCATCATCACACGCAGTGCTTTCCGCCCCAGTTCGTCAAGCTAGTTCGAGCAAGATAACTTTAGCCCACAATAGTTTTCATTCGGCTATTCACCCTTTGCTCTGCGTAGCGTCCAAAACCGACCAACGCTTTTCACAAATAACCACCGAATCTGCGTGCTCATCAAAGTGAGCCTGTTCCTATGGGGGCCGTGGACGGTGTATCTCGACATAACGGGTGGAACAAGTAGCATAGAACTTGTTTACTATTTCCTAGTGTCATTCATTCATTCATTCGTTCGTTATTAGTGTTACTAGTGTCATTCATTCATTCATTCATTCATTCATTCATTCATTCATTCATTCATTCATTCATTCATTCATTCATTCATTCATATATAGTGTTACTGGTGTCATTCATTCAGTCGTTCGATCATTCGTTCTCTCATTCATTCGTTCGTTCGTTCGTTCGTTCGTTCGTTCGTTCGTTCGTTAGTTCGTTCCTTCCTTCTGGGTGGACGATCGGATGGATGGATGTGTGGGTGCTTGACTGATCGAGCGAGTGGATGTATGACTGACTTGCTGTTTAGGGTAAAAAATTAAAGTACCTCCACCTTATTTATTTTTGATCAAGAGCACTTAAACAATTCATCAGATAATTTATACCCTGTAGTGCCCTCTTGCGCTAAATCGTCAATTTAGCATCATTGGGGTCGTGAGCTGGAAGACAAATCGGTCTCTCAATAATACTTCTTATGAATGTCGTCTGTTGGTCGTTTTAAGGGCTGTTATGTTTATTAATTGTTAGTTATTAAAGTGTACATTCCATGATGTAATTATGCAATATTATTCATTAACAAATGAACTTTTAATTAGTGAAACTATACCTTGAAATACAGCCAACGCTAGTTCGTCAACTTAGTACCAGTGAAATAACTTTAATCCCAAATTCTCACCCGGTTGATCATTGACCGTCTGCCAAGGGTAACGTCAAAACTCTCGGCGCCATTGACAACTATTCAATTTTCAAGATTTGTACACTTTCGTTTGTTTTTCGGGATTTTTTTTTTTTTTTTTTTTTTTCTCTCTCTGAAATAAGGCTTATGACCCCCTCGATGATGATAGATCATTCATTCATTCATTCATTCATTCATTCATTCATTCATTCATTCATTCATTCATTCATTCATTCATTCATTCATTCATTCATTCATTCAGTCATTCATTCATTCATTCATTCATTCATTCATTCATTCATTCATTCATTCATATTACTCCACCTCGTCTTTTACAAATTCACTCACTCATTCTCTATCCTCATTGAATCCATTGTTTTACTGTAAAGTCCTTTAATTGTAAATTTATTTGTTCAATCATTCATCCAAGATACCATATCACTTTGATGTGATGTTAGGTAGGGTGATGTTGCACCCGACGTACTTGTATATAAACTACAGTGTTTTTATCCTGTTTGTACAGAAAATTTTCGTTTCTAAACAAACTCCCAATTACATACTATTACCGCAACAGACTGTGACTAGAAATGAAAAAGAAATAACGTCTCAACCCGTCCAACAGTTGAACTATATCTGGGACTTAACCTCCTTTTATCTTCATCTTGGAACAATATATTGTAGTTATGTTTTATATATTTGTCCAGCGAGAAAGGATGGTAGTATGTTGGTGAATTATGGCGGGTAACATTACACTCGACGAGGTGCAGGTAGACGCGGATTACGACTTTATACAGCTCTATAATGAGAAAATATGTTCCTTGACAGAAAATGATGAATCCCCATATAAAAACCACGCAAATGACTGCAACTACTTTTCGCCTAGAGACTTTCAGTCAATGGTTTGTAAAATAGACGCAGGATTCTCAATATTCCATCTCAATTGCCAAAGCCTGAAGGCCCATTGGGATTCCTTTCAAAACATGTTATATAACCTACAAACAGGAAAGAACTTCTTCGACATAATAGGACTTACCGAAATTTTCCAAATTCCTCCAGAGATGTCGTTCAGTCTGGATGGCTATGCCCCGATTATTAAACGTATGAGACACGAGAATGATGATGGTCGAGGAGGGGTTGGTCTATATATTAAAGAAGGAATACCCTACAGAGTTCGTAATGATATTTCGTTCTTTATTCCCCATGTTTTCGAATCTCTGTTTATTGAAATTAAAGATAAATACCAACCCAGAATTATTGGCGTTATTTATAGACCCAACACTCCTCCTAAAGCCGACATCAACCTTTTCTTATCAAAATTAAATGAAATAACGAATGTTTTAAATGCCGAAAATAAAAAAGTTTATATTATGGGGGATCATAACCTGTTCATTTGAAAAGCAACTACACACTCAAAAACGGAAGAATTTGTTAATCTCATGTTCAGTCAAGGCTTTCTGCCGTATATCACCAAGCCAACGAGAGTAACCTGTCGTTCTGCTACTCTGATAGATCATATCTTCTCTAATAATGTTTCACAAGCAGCATTACCCGGAATAGTCATATCTGACGTGTCAGATCATTTTGGTGTTTTCTATATTGAGGAAAAACCCAAACCAAAAGATACACCACACTTTACACTAAAAAGAATAATAAATGCAGAAAGAATAGTTGAATTTAAGACACTTATCTCGCAAAGTGATTTTAATCCTGTAATGCAGTCGAATTGTCCCAATGAGTCATATGAAACCTTTCTAAACATCTATATGGAAGCCTATGAAAGAGCATTCCCTCTCAAACGTGTTAGCCAGAACAAAAAATTTTTTAAAAAAGAGCCATGGATGACAAGGGGGCTTGTAATATCCTCCAACAACAAAGAAAAATTCTACAAGAAAAAACTCCAAGCTCCCACCGAAAGGAACTCAGAAAACTATAAAAACTACTGTAGAATCTTCAACAAGGTAAAAAAACAATGTAAAGCTACCTATTATAGAGATATCCTAAACGAAAACAAAAACAATATGCGAAGAACGTGGCAGATTTTAAACGAAGCCATCAATAAAGGAAAACCTGAAGCCAGATTACCATCGTTCTTCATCCAGGACAACATCGAGTTAAGCGAGCCCCATGCCATCGCAGAAGAATTCAACAATTTCTTTATCAACATTGGAAAAAACACATCCGAACAGATTCAGAAAACTAATAAGTCCTACACAAATTACATGGACAACAATGTCTCCAATAATCTCTATTTAATACCCACAAATCCCACAGAAGTCAACCGAGTAGTAAATAAAATGAAGCCAAAATTATCTAAAGACTGCGATGACATCACAACCTGTCTTCTTAAGCATACGATAACCGAAGTATTGGATCCTCTAACACATGTAATTAACAACTCTTTCCTAATCGGCAAAGTACCAGACAGGATGAAGATCGCGAAGGTGATACCCATATTTAAAGCGGGTGACGAGCACAGCTTTACAAATTACAGACCTATCAGTATACTTCCGGTATTCTCAAAAGTAATGGAAAAACTCATGGAAGTGAGGCTAGAGAGTTTCCTCAATAGGTTTAATATTTTATACCCTCACCAATATGGGTTCCGAAAGCGACATAGTACTATTCATCCAGTTCTTCAGCTCCTTAAAAGCATTGCAATAGAAAATAATAAAGAAGAAAAAAACAGCACCTTAGCACTGTTCCTGGATTTGTCAAAGGCTTTTGACACCATAAATCACGAAATACTATTAGGTAAACTGGAAAAATATGGCATCCGAGGTGTCACCAACAATTGGTTTAGAAGTTACTTGTCCAACAGGTCTCAATATGTCACGTACGGAGAACACAAATCGAACTTAGCCAAACAGAGTTGTGGTGTACCACAGGGCTCGATTTTAGGCCCTATTCTTTTTCTTTTATATATAAATGATATAAGTAACTCAACATCACTCAATCTTTTATCATTTGCCGATGACACCACTGCACACTGCCCGGGCTCCGATAATAATCCCATTACATCGTATTTCAATGAAGAGCTCCAGAAACTATTCGAATGGTGCTCTGTGAACCAGTTAATGCTGAATGCTAAGAAAACCTCGTACATCATACTTAATCCAAATAAAGGTAGGAACAATAATCTTTGTCAAGAGGTAAAAATAAATAACCAAAACATTAACAAAGTTGGGGCCACCGAAACAGAAAAATCTGTTAAATTCTTGGGAATTAGCATTGATGAACATTTATCCTACAAGGCTCACATATCCCGATTATGCTCGAAAATAGCACGCGCAAACTATAGTCTAAACAAAGTTAAAAATATCCTCCCCCTCGGAGCTATGAAAACTTTGTATTACGCCCTCATACATAGCCATTTGGTATACGGAATCCAGGCATGGGGCAACTCAAGAGCTATCAAAAAACTAGCTGTCCTGCAAAAACATTCAATACGAATAATTAATAACAAAAAGTACAATTCTCATACAGATCCCCTGTTTAAAGAAAACCAAATACTCAAGGTTGATGATTTGTTTAGGCTACATGCACTACTGTTCGTGTTTGACTGGCAGAACGGCAGATTACTGGTGTCTTTCAATGATATATTTAAAATTACTGACAATCCATCTGGTAGGAAAACTAGACAGTCAGGCCTCCTATACATAGAAAAAAAACGGACCCAAACTCTGGATAAATTTCCTTTATACTCCTTCCCGAAACCATGGAATGCTCTGGACGACACAACTCGTAATATTAGCGACAGAAGCATGCTTAAGAACAAGCTCACTTCCTCATTCATTTCCTCATATTCCAGTTATGTCAGCTGCAACAATCCCTACTGCCCTGATTGCACTTCATAAACTTCGTAAATTGTCAAAGTCGTGGTCCGCGTCTAAATCTGGAATCCTCGTCTTGTGCAACCTGTCGCGCTTCCTCCTTACAGTGGTGCTATGTAAAATACTATATGGATATAAGTAAGAACTTGCAAATAAAAGTCTACACAAATAAATCAATAACATTCGTCATCCCACGATGATGATGCAGCTAACGTAGACACCACACCCAAACATCATGACCAACCTCCTTGTCGCAGTCTAAACGATACGAACTTCACGATGGGACTTGTTGCCGCCCTCATGTGTTATGATAAGTAGTGGAGGGAGTCCTATAGGCAGGTTGCTTCTTGCCTACCTTGAATCACCGTCTTTCCGCTGGCGAAAATGAAACACTAATACTCTAATATCAGAAAAGTAATGATTCGATCGTCATTCTCCATCATGTGTCACATAATTGGCTCTCAGTTCATTCTTTCAGTCACAGTCTGTTTGCAATCACCCCATCTTCTTCCAGGGGGTGGCAGGTAGACAGCCAATCTGGCTATGCCACTTCCTACGGTATACTTCACATTACATTTGTGCAATATGTTTATTTGTAACCATTTTACATGTATGTGTACCGTGAATAAAGAATCTGAGCTTAGCTTGGGTGGATGAGGATAAAAGGACAGGATACACTTAATGAAACTCTATTGTCTTAACTATTTGGTAAATCTCCCCGGCAGCCAATGGTGCAAACTAATGTTACAGAATATTTGGAATTCGAGTACAAAGACAGGGTGGACTGAGCAAGAGAGGACGTTGATAGAGAACTTGAAACCTCTGACTTTGAAGTGACGATAAGCCAGGGTAAAAAATCGTCAGAGAGAGTCGCGGAGGGCTATAACCGAAATGGGCGTGAGGTGGTCAATGCAAAGAGGACTTTGGGTGGCCTGTAGGATAATGAGAATCCAGATTTTAAAGAGTACCTTGATGGTGCCTTTGGGGAGGGGGTCACTGCTGTTCAAGCTGAGGATATCCGTCTAACAGAACAATATCCTCTGGAAGTATATTGGAGAAGTGGAAAGTGGGATGGGAGATCGAAAGATATGTGGGTGTTGGATGACACAAAGGAGAGGGTTTGTATGCCCACAAGATAGATTGGGGAGAATGAGGTATTGGATATCAACAAACAATTCGTTTTGGGATGTTCGTGGAGAAAGGGGGAGTGGGATAGGGAGGCATTTGGGCATTATAGGGTTAATTAAGGCATTCTCACATGAGAACCGCGACAAATCAGCGGCCGGCAAAAGTGTTATTATTATTACAGGTGTTTCCTTCCTTTCCTAAGCCCAAAAACGTCGGCATGACTATGAGTAAATTTGTCAATCAGCTTCGGGGACGTCGGAAAGATGACTGATTAAGGGGTGGAGGGTGTAAATCCAGTTTGTCCAGCTTGCCATGACTTAAATCTGGACTGATAAAATATTACAGCTCCATCATCAAGACGTGTCTTATTCGAAGGCATGCCTTGGTGATGTAGTTGGAATATTTATCATCAATGGGGATTACAGTTAGGAAATATGTTATGGGTAAATACGTACATGTAGTAGTCGAGACGCATGGCTTACCCAACTTCTTATTCAGTTGGGGCGCACCGGACTCAAAATTGGTCGTGCTGCACCTAATTAAGAAGGACCATTATTGGGGGGTGTCACAATCCTACACTCCAGGGCCATACCGCTGTTCAGGCTGAATCGGGTCTAATTTTACGTCCCATGCCCTCCTCGTGGATAATGAGATTTAACTATCTGTGGTAGCTTTAAAGTGATATCTACTTCATATTAAGAAAAGATCTAAAATGTATTTTGCTATAGCCTTCCCGGTGACAGGTAGACAGGTGTGTCCGCGTTTTAGCTGATCTGAGGCGATTTAGTCGAAATTAATTCATCCATTCTTTTTAACACAGTTGACACAAGCATCCCAATCAGGCTTTTAGGTTTGTTCATTGGATTAATCTTGTTCTCGCCCAAACTAAATAGACAACATGGATGAAATTTGTTTTCAATAACCAGGGAATGTGAAGGTGGAATCCAAATGATGGAGTTTAATGTCGAAATTAATACCCACTGCGAATGTCGCTCAGGCGCAAGTTCCGTTAAGTGGATTCTATCTCACCGACCTTTCACTGCGGTGGTGTCGGGTCGTTTTGACCCGGAGACGTTTCGGCCAGGACGTGTTGGCCACTGGTTAAAAGGTGAGGTGTTAATTAGGATAGGAAAGAGGATCAAGGGAGTATAAACTACAAAAACACATTTTAATCATGAATCACACGATACTTTATTGATAATTGAACATGGAAACACCGTTTATTTACAACAAAAACCATTTTAATTACATGAATCACGACACTTTATTGGTTACGATTGATATGATAATACTACATTTATAACAGAAACGTTACATGAATCACGAATAATAATGAGATAAGAAATTTTGATTTTGTAAGACAATAATTGTAATATAATAATTTCAAATGGCAGTTTTATTCTCTGTTTCTTTTTCCCATCTATATGTTGTATTTACTGCAAGCAGGAATCTGTGGTTTTGGTTTCACCATTTCCGTCTTGTCGCCACAGTCCTTCAACACTGATGGTGAAGATGCACCGGCTGGGGATGTCGAACGTTGGAATGGATGTCCACTGAGAGGAGATGTAAATAGTGAACTCTTAAAATTTGTCTGTATTTGCTTTCGAATACAGCTTTGGACCAATAAAACACGTTTTTTGATAGCTACAACTCTAATTAGTAATCATTACTAATCATCTATACTGACTTTGAGTTCACCCTACTCACGCATTCCCTTTGAACCCCAAAAAACGATCACTGTTGTATAAACAAGATGACTTGAAACTGAACTACAGAGTGTTAAAATTCGTGGAAACTCATGAATGTGAACGGATTCATAGATAAAGATTTTGAGAGAGACAGCACACGTTTATACAGTTATGAAGGTATTCCCATATAATTAGGAGCACATTGATAGATAGATATCATTCTCGTTATTCCTCGCGTTTTCTAGAATGGATTTAGTTTAAACAATATTTATTAAAATATTGTTTAAAAAATAGATTTATCTGTTGAATTTTCATTTCTACTACCGTACTCGGTAAGTCAAACAAAATTTATTCATAGAAATATAACACAGATTAAGAAAAAATACTTTTCACAAAGGTATACATTAGTATTTCTTATCTATATTCACCAGATTACTTAACTATAAAGACATTTTCTCAACATAAAAAGGTCAGAAAAAAAGATTTTAAAATGAGACGATTCGGCCTCTTAGGGGACCGAAACGTACCGACCGAAACGTCCCAGGGTCGAAACGTCATGTGATCATTACGGTCAAGTCTGTTAAACCTTTGCACTCCGATTGCACCCTATGGGCCAGTTTACACTTTGGACTGCTCAAATCCGGAAATAAAAGTAAATGTGATAAACAAATCCACGTGTACGCGAATTACGTGTTCGAGTGGCGGCGTGAACCCAGTTACTAGCTATTAGTTCCTAGTTCAATGTGAACGCACTTACTAGTTCCCAGTTCAATGTGAACCCAGGTACTAGTTACTAGTTCTTATTTACTAGTTCAATGTGAACCCAGATACTAGTTAGAAGTTCAAGGTGAATCCAGTTATCAGTGACTAGTTCGGACATATTCCTCTTATTTAAGAACCACGTCGACCAGGACAAGTTTTCTACCTATGGTCGAACACCAAGAACTGTAAGAATAATTTCGACCGGGACGAGATTTTTGTCCCAATAAACGATTGACAAGGACGTTTTTTTGTTGTTTGAGGGGAGAGCAGTAATGCAAGGGGTACTCGCGGGTAGTGAGTCACTGACAGTAAGATCTGAGATGGCCCGGTAAAAACAATAACTAAGAAGTAACTCATTCCTAGTTACTAGTTCGATGTGAACCCGGTTACTAGTTCCTAATTACTAGTTCAGAAATTAGTTCATATTTCGGATTACTCTAAGAAGTACGTCTACAAGGTCGAGGTTTCTACTCATGACCGGTAGGAGATTTTTTCCCCAATAGAGAGTGTTGACACGGACGTGTTTTCCTTTTCAGAAGTCAGCAGTAACTAGTAAATATAAACTAGTAACTGGATTCACATCGAACTGGTAACCAGGAACGAGTTACTTGTTAGTTACGGGTTTTGCCAGGTCATCTCAAAACTTACTGCTTGCCACTCCCTATCGACGAGTACCCCTTGAGATACAGCTGACCGCCCGAACAAAAAAAAAACATCCTTGTGAACACATCTCTGTTGGCAAAACAAAAATCTCATCCGGTCGACAATATTATCAGTTGTTGGTGTTCGACCATAGTTAGAAAACTCCTCCTGGTCGACGTGCTTCTTAGATAAGTCCGAACTAGTAACTGAACTAGTAACTAGGAAATAGTAAATCGAACTAGTAACTAGGAACGAGTTACTTGTTAGTTACTGCGTTTGCCATGTCATTTCAAAATTTTCCGCCATTCACTCACTACCGGCGAGTACCCACTGAGTTACTCCAGTCTCTTCACACAAAAATCCGTCCTTGTCAACACATGTCTATTGTCAAAAAACCCCTTCTCGTCCGGTCTAAAATACTATCGGTTGGTTTTCGAAACTTAGTAGAAACCTTGTGCTGGTCGACGTGCTTTTTAGATTAGTCTGAACTAGAAACTAGGAACTAGGAACTAGTAACTGGATTCACATGGAACTAGTAACTTGGAACATGTTACTTGTTAGTTACTGGTTTTGTCAAGTCATCGAAACACTTACTGTCTGTCACTCATTACCGCGAGTTCCCCTTGAGTTACTTAGATTAGTCCGAACTACTAACTGAACTAGTAAACTAGGAACTAGTAACCACATTCACATCGTACTAGTATCAAGGAACGAGTTACTTGTTAGTTACTGCTTTTGCCAGGTCACTCACTATCGGCGAGTACTCCTTGAGCTACTGCTGACTCTTCAAACAAAAACAAAACGTGATTGTCAACATATGTCTGTTGACAAAAACAATCTCGTCCGGTTGTTGTTGTTCGACCACAGATAGAAAACTCGCTCTGGTCGACATGCTTTTTAGATTAGTCCGAACTAGGAACTAGTAGGGGACGAACTAATTCAGAGTGCGGAGGGGGTAAATGTTGGAGACATAAAGGTACCCGGCTTATTCTTTGCGGACGACATGGTGTTAATGTCTAGAACTGAACAGGGGCTAGAGAAATTGCTGGAAATTGTTGGTAGATATGGGAACACTTGGCGGCTCGAACTAAATGAAAAGAAAAGCAAGGTAATACCCGTTGGACGCAAGGTAGATATGACGAAGAGATGGAGAGTGGGGGAGTTCTCAATCCCCGAAGGGGAAAGCAAACAAATCACTGTAGGAGAAACGGGAGAGTATGAGTATCTAGGGGTAAGCATAAATATAACGGGAAGAGGGGTGTACAGAAATTACTCAGCCAAACTGATTCTGAAGGGGAAAAGAATTCTGAACCAACTAAAACTTTTAGGGAAAAATAGTTTCAACAAGGTCTTTGTGGGGAAAACACTGTGGGAGAGGGTGGGTTTACCAAGTATAACGTATGGCACGGACGTGATTCCATTAAACCAAACCGTTATTAAGAAGTTGGAAAGTACTCAGAATGATGCCGGCAGATGGATAACAGGGTCGAGTAATGCTGCAGCTTTGGAAGCAGTAAGAGGGGAGCTTGGGTGGATGAAAATCAAGGACAGGGTAGATTTGGGAAAACTGTGTTACTTTAACTACTTGAGAAACCTGCCTGACAACCGGTGGTGCAAATTGATGCTCGATACCATTTGGAATTCTAATATAGATACGGGGTGGTCAAAACATGTGAGGGAACTAATGGACAATTGCTCTATAGAGGTCACAAACATAGACGTAGGAATGAAAGAAGGCAAAAGGTTTGTCAAAGAGAGAGTCATGGAAGATTGCAATCGAAACTGGCGAGCAGGGGTTAGCGTGAAAAAATCACTGCAGGGGTTACAATATAAAGAAAAGCCAGCTTTTGAGAAGTACCTAGATGGCACCTTTGGAGGGTCACTGCTGTTCAAACTGAAATCAAGATCACTGGAGCTTCGGGGAAAAATTGGGAGAGATGGAGAAAAGGGATGCCAAATGTGCCACTCTGGAGTAGTGGAGACCCTGGAACATTTTCTCTTGGAATGCCCACAGTATATACCTCATAGAATAAAATTTACTGGAAGAATAATGCAGAAGTGGGGTGAAGAAACAAAGGATAGATGGCTGAAGGGGAACACGAGGGAGAGGGTAGGAATGCTTATTGAAGAAATTGAAAAAGAGGAAGTGAGGGACACTATTAAGCAGTTTATATCTGAATGCTGGGAGGAGAGGAGGGGAAGAGGGGGTGGGTGCAGGGGGAATGATGGCCTTCTCTTATGAGGACCGCGACAAATCAGCGGCTGGCCAAAGAGTTATTATTATTAACTGAACTAGGAACTAGTGACTGAATTCACTTCGAACTAGTAACTAAGAACTAGTAACTGGGGTCAATGAATTAGTAACTAGGAACGGTATTCACAAAGAATTAGTAACTAGGAACTTGGTACGGGGTTCACGATGAACTAGTAACTAGTTACTAGTAACTGGGTTCACGTCGCTTGTTCGAGTGACATTGATCATTCCTACTTACAATTGAAATATATAGCTGTTTTGTAGAAAAATATTCCCAGCTGGCGTTCCGTTACATTCCAAAGATTCCAAACCCTTTTCCCAATTCATTAATTCAGTCTTTGTTTCTACAGCTATAGTAAAGGTTAGACAGCTGTGCATGTATATGAAATATCTGGTACACCGAACACCACAAACGAAAACCATGCGCATTTCTTTATGCATTCCAACACTGTTCATATGGAACACATCAGTTGAACATTTGGAAAATCGAGCTGTGTAGCATTCCCAACACCAAACATAAGGGCTGCCTGTGACCACCACTATTTGTCCTATTCCCATCCCCAACGGATAAAAGTGACCCCCAAATTTACTACACCAGTCTGACATGTACATATATAGCGGCGGGGTATAGTACTGGTACTAGCAGAATTAATTTACAGCATAACAATGGGGTTTTCTTCCTTAATTTATCCAACAAGGCTCTGATACCATTCTTTGAGAAGCCTGTTGTAAGAGCTTTCCAGAAAATGGTATCAATTCCATGGCTTGTCAGGTTACATCATTCAGCTTGGGTAGAGAATGGTTTTGTGGTTATCATTCACCTAATTTACATTATCACTGCAATACTACTGTAATTATCACACAGCTTATTTCTGTCTGTATTGTACTGTACTGTACTATCCATTACATTTACTGTGGAGTGCCAGCTGAAATAAGTTGTAGGACAATCACAAGAAAATATTCTTAATTTGAAGTAAAATTACCCCCTTACTTCCCATGTACTTGCTATATAAATAAGATAATTTTGCCTTCAAACAGTAGAAGTTTTTAATACTCAAATATTTGACACATCATTGTGAAATTTGCTTGTGGTATATTTGTGATATTTTTGGTGGATATAATTGAGGAATGTATTGAGATGGTCCCCAGTGCTTACAATAGCTCTCTTGATAGGCAGACTTTTCGTGACAGTCATGGAAAGCATGTAGCCCTTGATTTTCATGTTTTTTGTACTGTCGACATGTACATGGCGTGTAGGGTATTCAATCTTCAGTTCAGCACAAAGCCTTGCGATTTAATGATTGAATATAGCAAATGCAAATGTAAGAAGACATTTGTCTGAAGCAGAAATGTGGCGGTCTGTAGGGATGGTGGAGCAAGGGGCTACTCATCGTCAGGTTGTGCAGCCCTTGGTGTGCACCACACGGTGATCACCAGAGCCTGGACAAGATTTCAGCAGTATGGCACATCAGTTAGACGGCATGGTAGTGGCAGAGACAAGGCAGCATCTGCAGCTGAAGACCGGTTTTTGATCATTTAGGCCCGTAGGAACCGCTTTGATACAGCAACCCAGCTTCGCAGTGACTTTCAGAATGCACCCGGTTTAAATGTTTCGACGCAGACTATCCTGGCAAGGTTGCAGGAAGGTGGTCTTCGATCGAGAAGATCATGTATTCGCATTCCGCTGTCCCAGAATCACCACCAGGCAGGATATGAATAGGCAATGGGCCACGTTGGATGGACCAGAGAAGATTAGCGATCTGTCCTTTTTACAGATGAGTCAAGGCACTGCCTAGACCACACATATAGGCGTTCTATGGTATGGGAAGACCATACAGCCAACATTGCTGAGAATGACCGCCATGGGGGAGGGTCAATCATGGTCTGGGGCGGCATCAGCTGGGATGGACGTACAGAGCTCTGTGTTCTTGAACGTGGTACATTGACTACACAACGGTATATTAATGAGATCCACGTTAGATTGTATGCAGGTGCTGTGGATGATAGATTCAGTCTGATGGACGATAATGTCCGTCCTCGTGTTGCCCATGCTGTCGGGGAGTACCGACAGAGGGAGGGGATTGAGCGTATGGACTGGCCAGCAAGATTCCATGACCTCAATCCAATCAAACATGTCTGGAATGAGTTGCAGCTTGCAATTTCAGCCCGTCCAGTCCAGCCAAGAAGTGTTCAGGAGCTTGGTGCCATGATGGTCCAAGAATGGAACAACATCCCTCAAAGGACCACCAGGAACCTGATTGGGAGCATGAGGTGGCGTTGCCAAGCTGTAATTAACAGTAATAGGTCTCATATTAGATACAGAACCCAGACCAGTTCAGTCCGTCAACTTTATGACATATTGAAAAAACTCCTCTTTTACCAATAATATCCAGTTTCCATGGTTATCGTATTCAAAACTAAAAAGTAATGCCAAACCCAAATAAAATCTTAATTTCTGTACTTAAAAATTATTAAAGATATAATTAAATAAAAAATATATACACTTTTCATTACAATGTAGGTAATGAAAATCAACCCAGAGGGCTGATTCTCATTAACAGTAAGCATCTTCAGTGTTTTTTTTTTGGGGGGGGGGGGGGTGGGAGGGGGGGGGAGGAAGCGTCTGAATGCAGAAGATTTATTGTTATTGGTTAGTATAACTATCCATATCACTCCGCATAGGAGATTCACACAGAAGTTTTCCCTGTGGAAACTTCAGGATGTCAGCTATCAATGATTGCTACTGCCGGAATTCTGGTAGAATAGGACCTGGTCACCAACACCTGACAGTAAAAGTTTTCTATGTAGACAGAAGAGAAATAAATGATTGGCTGAGTTTGAATTCAACTAGCCATGTGTAGTAAACTTCATCTTAGGTTAAATAAATACAAAACCAGCAGAATGATGGTTGACTTTATGCAGCAATAAATGTTTCTGGTTCACTCAAGTGCAAGTAAGGGTTAATAGGTTATATAATGTTTATTCCAAATCAAATGGGGGTCCGTGGAGCTCGATTTGCTTCACTGATTCTCAGTGTTCAATCATGTTTTAGAAAGTATAGTTCCATTTGCACGTTGCTCTCGTGGTCAATGAGATTTTACAGGCAATTCTGGTCACATCATCATCTTGTTTTGTGATTCATTCACTGCCAAAACGTTGTGGTGACAAGTGTTCAATTCCTGCCGGTCTGTGATTTTATGGTGGATCTTTCAAGTCGGTATTCTAGTTTTATACCCTGTCCCTGAATTCCAAGATGTCAAACGCTGAAACGATCCGAGTTCTCGTTTAGGGCATTCTTTTGCAGTTCGTCTTGCCCGATTCCTAAATCGCGAAGCGCGTCATGACGACGACCTTGCACCGGAAATGAGTTTGAATTTCATGAAGGTCGCAAGCTTGTTTGCCGTGTTGTTGGAAAACCAGAGGTCACAATTACAAATTTTGTTGAGTTTGCCTTTCCGTATGCTGTTACTTTTAAACCCCAATTCGTGATTTTACAGATCGGAGGCAACGAAGTAGGCACCCTTACAGATTAGTTACAATATAGATGATCTGGCCATTACTATTTTGAAGCAGGAGAGTGTACAGAAAGTTTTTGTTTGCCAGCTCGTGCCTCGTACTGTCACCCGTCAACCGCGTAGTGGTCCATATCTGTCAGTTGAACAGTATTGTGAGGACGTTGTTGAGACCAATAAATATTTGGAAGCCCTTTTACCGTCCTCTTCTAATAATATCAAATTTTGGTTGCACACTATGTTGTACTCCATTGCACTGAAACACCTGTGCGATGGGGTTCATTTTACACCAGAGGGGATGAAAAAATACTTCCACAGTATTCGTGGTAACATTGTATATTACTTAAATAATATGCTTTAAACGTTCGTCATCATGCCTAGATGTTTGTATGCTTGTGGTTTACGTGTCTGGCTCGCCCGTCCTTGATAACGTTTATTTTATTTTTTTTTTGTTCACAGTTTGCATGCAGCTCTTTGCACAAGTTTTTCACCGCGTCTGATGCTCTTCCACCTCAAGGTTTTTTTTTTTGTTTTTTTTCAAGTTAAACTGACCTCATCTATGGAATTTCAATTTTTCAATTTCTGCCCTCTTGACTATTGTTACTAGTATACTGTTAATTATGTCCTTTTGTATTAATGCCTTATTAGGATTCATTTATTACCATTACTGTTTTGCTGGGTGTGTGACATTTTCAGTCAACTGGTTTGTGACCCTGGAATGAAGGGCCATCGGGGCGGTGAACTTTTTTATTGTACCGCTTGAGGTCTATCGTGTCATTTTGTGGTACCATTGTGTTCCACCGTATTTTCTTACTTGCCAGACCTTTTAGAGGTTTTCAAGAATTTGTGTTATGGATCGGCTGTGATCCTCCATAATTTAGTATGCACTTTGTTCCGAGACCCCTTTTTGGGGCTGTGGATCGATTGAGATCCACCGTTATGTGAAGGCACCGTACTTTGTTGTCAGTATATTCACTTGATACATGATACATGTTAACTTTAATGTCTTACGTGTTGTGTTCTTATGCAGTATGTTGGTGTATTTTTATCAGGACCAGCGAACTTTGCTGTATTTCATTTTAGTATTACAACTTTTTATGTTTAAGTACTCACTACCTTTTTCTATTGTGGAATTTTTCTTTTATCATTTCAGTAAGCCTAAACGGCCACTGGGGTTAATCGATGATTTGTCGGCAGTTTTTCAGCCTTCAAGTTCCAAGAGTTTTCCCCGCGTTCGCACTCTTTCGTCCCCGATTGAGGAACAAAGGACACATGCTAGAGTTCGCAAGGCACTCCCCCAATCTCCAGTTCACTCAGTACTAGGTAGGACAACTCATATTGTGACATCAGGGTCACCTCATGAATTGGTGTCCATTTTAGACAGACAATCGACAGCCTCCCAGATTCAGACAAATGCTGATATTCCGATTACAGCAACTCAACATGCACATTTTAGCATGCCTAATTTCGTTTTGGTCAGTGACGCTTCAAGGAGTAATTCAACCTCAGTCTTGGCTGCATCACCAATTTGCCAAGTTTCTTCTGAACCTCTTTGGATGATTCCCCATTGTCCTTCACATCAGCAGTGATCTGCGCCAACCTTTGCCACATTTACCTGTACACCAGTTGCATCCAACCGCCTGCCATTTTCAATTTCGTCAATTTTGTCGGCTCCATCCAGTACATCAGTTCATCATACACAGTATCCGCTGCATTCACAAAACTTTACTTCAACCGTTTTATTTACTCCAGCAGATCAATCAACACATCTTTCATAGGATATGTCTGGTCAATTCAGTGGACGTGGTTATGCGAAGGAGGAGAGACGTGTGTGCGCCTTTGTCAGACTCTATTTCATTGACAGTAAATTAGCCTTCCCAGTTTCTTGCTTTGAATGATGAGCCTGCCAGGGAGAAAGCCATTTCAGATGCGGTTGGAACAGCTTTATGTTCTGTGAAGGGGTCCGAAAACCAGACTTTCGGTGCAATTCCATCCTCTTGTACCACCATAGCTTTGAATAATTTTGCTCCGTTTATGATCAACCACCATCTAGTCTTATAGGTAATATTATTTACTGGTGTTTAAGGTCACATACTTATGCACAATGGCTAATCGTGACCGTGACAGTTTTATGGGTGGAGGAAGCCGGAGTACCCGGAGAGAACCACCGAGCAACGACGAGCAGCTGTCAGCTCTCCAACATCGTAACTCTGAACTCTGCACCGCAGCACAGGCAGGGTTAGATTGGTTGAAGACATGCGCACCATCGACGTGCAGTACGCCTCAGTACACAGCGTCATTGTGCCCCCATGTAGACAATCGGGGTGAAGTGTCTTGCCCAAGGACACAACGCGGTTGCCGCAGGTGGGATTCGAACCGAGGACCTCTCAGCTTGCAGTCTGCACCTCTACCAACTGAGCCACCGCGCCCCCAGTCTTATAGGTAAAGATTTTATTTCTTCGGCTCTTCCTCTCACATTTCATATTTCACGAAAATTGAAAGGTCAGATTTCGGCTAATGAACATGTAAATTGTGCATCTCTTTTACACCAACAGGATAGCGAGGGTCATACACTATGTCCATACATGTCTCGGGCGAGGGTCCTTCTTTAATCTGGGTTCCCAAAACACCCAAAGTTATTTCTTCTATTTCACAATGGTTTATGGCTTTTCAAATATTTTATTCCATTTATGTCGAAAAATTTCCAGATCAAATTCTGTCTCTTCTGCAATATCACTCTACGGTTCGCCATTTGAACAAAATTGGCTGTCATTGGGAATTCTATGATCATCACTTTTGTTTATTGAAAAAGTTGGATCCATCTTTAGCACGGGACGTTCACTGGGAACTGTTTTTTGAAAGCCAAGCCTAGTGTGAGGTCTTCCACGGGTTTCTCCAACGAATACACAGGAGGTTATCTTTAGTATTTCCAAATTGTCCTCAAAACCAACAAGAGATCAAGGTGAATTGTCTACAGAACTGTTGAAAGCCATCGCTTCTGAAGTCGCCAGTCCATTGACACCCATTATCAACACTTCATTTTCATCCGGCCATGTGCCAGCTAAAATTAAAATAACCAAAGTCATACCAATGTTCATGTCTGGTAACCCTCAAATGTTTAATAATTATCACCCCGTCAGTATTCTTCCGACATTCTCAAAAATATTTGAAAAGTCGATGTATTAAAGGCTTGTGGATTTCATAGACAAAACTACAATTTTATATCAGTATCAGTTTGGGTTCAGAACAAAACATTCAACTGTCCGCCCAAAATTGCACCTACTGAATAACGTGGTAACGAAAAATGACAAACCAACAGAGAATTGCACCCTTTCTATAGTCCTAGACTTCTCCAAGGCATTTGGCACCATTAACCAACGGATCCTACTCTAGAAGCTGGGAAACTACGGTATTACAGGTATTGCCCATTGCTGGTTTCAAAGTTATATGGGAGCCCAAATATCAACCCAGGGAATTAGCTTGAACAAATTTGAATCTCACCCTCTAAGGATGCTGCAAACCAGAATGTCGGTCTTCAGATAGAGATTGTGATAATCTTTCATGGTTTTCATATCGAACGATTTCAACACGTTTTTAGAGTGTTCGTAATTCTTGTCGGAAATGTCGGATTCGTATAATTTTGAATAAAAATCTTCTTTTGAAGGTATTGCATTGTCGTTGAACCTCTTTAGATCGTTCATGTAATCATAAGGATAGACTCCTTTCCTCAACATGACGTCACCTAGTTCTCTGAAGTGTTCGCTTGTGATTTAAAGTTTAAACTTATCCTTGCTCATGTTATCAACTAACTTTTCCAGAGCGTTCGACATGAATTTAAAACTGTCTATGAAACGTACATCTCTACGAATGGATTTCGTTTTCGTCTCTCCGTCGATTACTCTTTTCTTCTCCATGACTTTCTTTTTCGTGAAGGAAATGTATTTTTCTTCCCTGTTTGCGATGCAATTTTGCAAAGAATGCAAATTCTTCATGGGAGGTGCCGAGATTTTTCATGAACAGATAACTGTCATAACCCGAGAGATTGTGAAATATCACCGGATAGAAAGCAGCGTCTTGATATTTTAAATTACACTTGCTGTGAGCCGGACCGCGATACAGACCTGTGTAATGGTCGTGGTCTGTAACCTTCTTATTTTCCTCTGAATTCTCGTCGAATGATTGTCTGCATATGTGACATTCGATGTCTCTGTTATTTTTGTCCTACTGCTCTTGCGTGATGATCATTTTCACCGGAGTTTTGAATTTGTCATATAAAATTTGAATTTTCGATTCTAAATCTTCCACGAACCACATCGTTGTCTTCGCACCGTTTCGTGTAGGTGAAGGGACCCTTGTCGTGTTGCAAGTCGAAAGTGCATTTCACATAAATGCAATAGCCAGAAGGAGTGTGTTTTTGATATCTTTCTATGTAACTTTGAAGAGCATCGGGTTGGCAGGAACTCATTTTCACGGTGAAGCAATCAAAATCGGCGTACACGACGAATGGTACTTTTAATCTTCTATTGTGATGACGAAAGTTCATGATGGTGGTAGGTTTGGACATTTCGATGGCGATGCCTTGATTTTCGTTGCAATATTTCTGATGTTTTGCTAATGATTTTTTGCTGTGAAATGCATTCACGCAGTTGCAACATAAATATATCTCACCATTATGTTTAGTACTCTGGCTCGACAGTAATCAGCTCGGATGTTTAACCCAACAATAATGATGCTTATCACCATTCGAAATCAATAATAAAATAATCATCTTTTCTCTTCCGAGATATGAAGTCCGTCTGAGAGGAGAGAAACGTTCATTTTTCCTTGTCATATCCCAAGACGTTTAATGGTACGGTGGGATTTTGCATCTCAGAACATTTAATGTCCTTTAACGGCATTGGAAAAGTCACTCCAGTCCGATCAAGATTTTTGCAAGTCTCCTCGTAACATGAAACTATCTCAGTGTGGATTTTGACGGGGTATAAAGCGGAGGTGACTGCCCATTTAAAACACTGATTATCTTTATTTCTCACAATGACCACAGCTTTTTTTAGCTAAGAAATACAGTAATTCCATGTAGGTAGACACTTTCAACGAATCGTTTTTAGTTAGATGAATTTCGAGATTCAACACCTCTTCGAATGTCCAATTACTACCTTCATGTTGATAATTCGCAAGAGATGTCAACATCTTGTCTTTCATTGTTTTGAAAATGTCCTATAAATCTGAACTTCAAAATACGGGTTGGGCGTTAGATCTGAAATATGCATCTCTCATGATGCTCACGCCAGAGTTCACGTCGATTTTATTCATTGTGCAATGGAGTATCATCTTAATTTTAAGTCCCACGTCCACGTGTTTGCGAAGCAAATTCAATACTTTTTTCTTCACCCGTTCCATGAACAATTTCAGATCGACTTTCTTGAATGAGGGAACCACATGGAAAGTGTTAAAAATGTCTTTGATCGCAATTTCCCATTGTACGGGATTCGATTGGAATGCTTCCATGGCAATTTGTGTTACATATTCTTCTCCTTCCCCTTCATTGATTGCTTGTCGAATTTCGTTTGATATATCTTGCTTGTCTAGATTCTGAACCGCATTACTCTTTTTCATTTTTTTTATTTTATTTTCTTTTGAAACATGTAGTTCTTTGGCGGTTTTTCGTTTGGTCATCTTCTTATTTTTCGCAACCAGAACGTTTTTTTTCTCGACGTTGACATTTTGATTCCCTTTGCCACCTTTTTCTTCTCATTTTTCACAACCAAAACGTTTTTTAACATCGTTGCTATCAACATTTTGATTACCTTTTCATCGAGAAAACTACATAAGTCCTCGTGCATGATCACTCCAATTTCATCATGCTTTACATTTAGTTTTCTATCGTCACGTGTTACTGCCATCAGCTTATTTTTCTTTGCAATTCGAATCTGTTTAAGTTTGTTCACTTTCAATCTTTCGATTTTTTTCTTTCCATCGCCTTGTGAATGATACTCCTGTATGACTTCAATTTCTTTCTTGATTTGGTTCTATGATTTCTGAAATTTGGAATTTTTAATTCTTTACAAATCTCATTTAACTGAGGTACGGTATACACATCTAAATTTTCCATTTTTTTTTTATTTGTTAGCTTCATTTGTAAGAATATATTTTTTTGAATTTTGTGTTTAAATAATAATTTGTTACAAAATTTTAAAATAGTCTTTATTTATATATATATGTTTTAATTCCCTCAAAAACTGTTTTTTGGTGAAATTAATCAATTTTTTTCATGTTCCTTAATGTGAGAAAAAACTGAATAAATAAATACGCGAAAAAAGGATATTAAAATTTAAACTTTCTATTTATATATATAAAGAGAAAAAAAACACTTTCACAAAAAATTTCACATTAAAGAAAATCAAAATTAAATACTTTTTTGTATATATGTATGTAGAGAGAAAAAAAAAACAACTTTTTAACAAATTATTATTTAAACACAAAATTAAAGAAAAAACAAAAAGAAAGATTAATCAATTTTTATGTTCCTTAACGTGAGAAAAAATTGAATTGATACGAGAAAAAAGGACATTAAAATTTAAACTTTTTGTTTATATATATAAAGAGAAAAAAACACTTTTACGAAAAAAAAATTGATTAATTTCACCAAAAAAAAAAACAATTTTTGAGGGAATTAAAACATATATATATAAAGACTATTTTAAAATTTTTTAACAAATTATTATTTAAACACAAACTTCAAAAGATATATATTATTTGCAATAATTCATAAAACAAAAAAACAAATAATTGATCATGACAACAACACCTAAAAGATGCGAATTGAAATTGAAACGAGTCGAAATGTGTAAGAAACTCAGTTGTAAAATCTACAGATTACAACGACACGATGCCATCGAGTTGAACGAGGTTAAGACGAAGGGCTTACAGCACAAATACGACAAATATAGCATGTCTTTGAAATTGGACGAAGCCACGCTCGATTTATTTTACGAGTACGAAAGTGAAAAGTACAGAATATCATCATCACCAAAGACAGAGAATTTGACAAGAGCAATTTGTCATTGCCCTACAGAAGTTACCTATATCCAAAAATCTCTCTCGAACTCGTGAACGAATTGGGTGGTGAGAGTGTGTTGACCAAAGTGAAAAAAATTCACAAAAGTAAAGATAAACATTCAACACATTTGCAAAAAAGGAGAAGACACAACCGTCAACATAACGGACTTGGAAATATAAAAAACAATAGAGAGACTGATTTTTAGTGAAAAAGGGGAAAAAAAGAAAAAGTAATGAGATCTAGAGAGGTTGAACATCTCTAGATCTCATCACTTTTTTTGTTTTTCCTCCTCCTCCTCCTCCTCCTTCTTCTTCTTCTTCTTCTTCTTCTTCTTCTTCTTCTTCTTCTTCTTCACTATCGCCCATATATATCATAATAACGTCTCCTTTTTTCTCCACTTTCAGCATCGATTCTTTTTTTCTTTTTTTTGTGATATATTACTTTTTTTGTAATAACACATTTGTTTCTCTCTATCATAATTATGAACGAATGTGGTGCATCTCTTGGCAACACTCACATCATTACCATTCTCTTCAGAAGGTGGTGGTAGTGGTGGGGACGGTAGAAAACAACTCATTTTTCTTCTTTTTAATTTCCACCATCTATCCCAATCTTTTTTAAACTCTTTTTTCCATTCTTTCCTGAGATATCCATCATTAGTGTCCAATTGTTTTTTCCACTTCTTTTTCCCATTCTTTCCCATGATATTCATCATTATCGTTAAAAAAAATCCTACCTTTTTATTCTTTTTTTTTATATTATTATTTATACCTTCTATAATTTATATTTTTATACTTTATATAATTATATAATTTTTTTTTACTTTATAATAACATACTCAAAAGTGGTATATTATTAAACGGTGAATTCAGACCAAACAGCAAACCATCACCGAGTTGTGCAACATTCCATACACTCTTCAGATAAAGATCATTTCCACTGACAGAGTTGCCACCACTAGCAGGTTCTAGATACAATCCTTCACCATCTTCGTCTATGTGGACGTGACACATGGCTCCTCCCTTCTTCAAAAACAGTCCGGCACCACCCATTAATTTCTGAACTGCCAAACTTGCGAGTCCCAAGAAAGCTCCCATGCCGAGAGTCTGCCCAATAGTGGGCAATAGTTTTCCAGCGAGTCCTGCCAATAGCGATAGGAAAATGCCTTTCATTCTCAAATTGTATTTCAATTGAGCGGGACTCAATCTCACCGTCAACCCTCTTCCATCACAAATTGCTTTCTCCATCCTTTTGATTCGAGTTCTGGTCCAAGCGATTTGTTCGTTACCACCACTCGTCAGATCTTTGTGAGTGAATTTGAATCTCATCGGCTTGCCTTGAGTTAATGTTCTCTCAAGTTTCTCCCTCTGTCCTTCGATATCTTCACGTTTTTAACCACGTATCGAGTCATATTTCTTTTTTTTTAAATATATTTTGTTCAATTGTTTTTTTTGTTTTAATGATAATTATATATATTAAATAATTTTTGTAAATTAATATTGCGTTTATTTTATTTTCTTATTTATATATATATGCAATATTTTTTTTTTTTTTGCTTTTTTATATTTCTCTTATGTGAAATCGTATCATCACCCTCTCTCCACGAAGATCTAACAGTTCACCATTTTGATCCGTCAACGTGGTTTTGAGACTATACAATGTGTCTAAAATCCCGGGTAGATAAACTAAATTTCGAGGTCATTCCATGATTTTATAACCTGGTGATATGTTTGGAAAGAAGGAATAGATCATCGGTTGAGTGCTACCATTCACGTAGCTTCCAGCAATCATGTTCACATTCACCAGAATGCTATTGATGGTGAGAATGCTGACCGTATTTTCGGACGCCGCGTGGCCTTGATAATCTTTCGATCGAATCCCAGCATCTTACCGATAGAATCATCCGTGTTGAAAGCCACTCAAAAATTATCTTCCAAATCCAACATCGTCTGTAGGGTATTAGGGTTGGGAGCGAGTCTGATCATGTTGCTTTCCTTTCCATCTGTCTGAATGTAATTGTTCAAATCGTCTATGTCGTAACTTCCTTTGGGAATTCGAATCTCCAACCAATCCACTCCGTCGGAATACTTGAACGAGTTATTCTTTTCGGTGACATTGAGAAAGGAATAATAAGTCTCCAGATTCACCAACGCCATCTCGTATCTTTTCTTTCTATTCAATTCGATGGAAGGTTCGAATTTCGTCGCGAATTGAGTCAAATCGCCACTCACCACGATTTGAATGGATTGTTTTGCAGCCATATTCTCGGCTATCCGTTCTAACAATTCTCCTTGTTCGAACATTATATTTTTATTTTTATTTATTTTTTCAAAACTAAATTATTGATGATTTATTATTATTTTCTAATTTTTGTTTTCGCTCTCTATTTTATTATCATCAGAAACATAAAACTTGTCAAATCTGCACCGATATTTTCCACGATTAAACTAGCTAGTCAAATCAATCACGACGAAATTGTAAAGTCCTTCATCCGAAACCCTCTTGCAGAATCTCCTGAATTCTGCTATACTCATGTCGCTTGCGACGTGGTCTCCGTAGATGTAATTGAGATCCTGGCGAAAGAGACACAGGAAATTAGCATTCTCCTTTATCGTCTGTCTGGGCAGTCAAAAATAATTCTGTGACAGGTAGAAACAGTCCACGTTGCTGTGACGACCCCTAACATGATACGATTCGCATCAGTTCTGTCTCTCCAAAAGCAGATCGTCGAAAATACGAGATTCTTATTTTCCAATTTCAATTCTCTAGGATCCGGAACGTCGCTAGCATTCTCATAAAATCGATACTCAATGTTCGAAGATGCATTTCTCTTCATCAATTCCATCGCCGCACCGTCCAAAATGGTCGAAAGAGAAGCTTCACTTTTGTCGAATTCCTCCCTACTATCAAAAATTCTGGCTATGACATCCTTGGGCAATATACGATCCATGCACTCTCGAAGCAATCTGTATTCGGGTTGAAACAAACTCTTGCCAAGCATGAATAATCTGTCATAATCCAACCAGTCGGGTTGCGACAACAGAATCATCAACAGATTGGTCTTCCCACAATTCGATTTTCCCACTATCAAGCCTCTTATGCTTTTGAGAAAGAACTCGTTATTCGACCTCTTGGTCGCAGCGTCGTTCCAAGACATATCTTTGATGTTCTTCTGTTTTATTTTTTGTTATTTTTTAGATTTTCAAACACAATTTATATGTTTTTTCAAACTCAGTTTTATAAATATTATTATTTATTTATATTACACTGTCGCGAGTTCTCTTCACTCCAGATCTATTTGTCATTTTGGCTAAATCTTGTATGGGTACCACAGCATGCTTAAAATCTTTCCAACTTTTCGGCGATCACTCTAACGTAGCTCGCTTCACCGGCGGACTGATCAACTTGTCGATCAATGCATCAGCTGCTCTCTTGCCAGCCGCCAAAGTGATCCTACCACTAGCTTCAGATGGGGCTTTCTTACCAGCATCCAAAGCCGTCTTCTTTCCGACCTCAAACGCGGTTGATAAAGTTTTCTATCTGCATTGCTCGTGAACGCTTGCATTATAGAATCAAGATGCAAGAACTGCCTTGAACGTAAGTTCTAACGTATCCCCTGTTCTTTATCACCAACATATTATTATTTTATAATATATATATATATTTTTTTTTTTCGCTCGTAAATCGTTTCTTGTTTAAATACTTTTATTATTTCTAGTGTACATTTACTGTTTTTTATTTATCTATTTTTTGTTTGTTCTCTCTACTTATTATATATATATCAATCCTTCAATTCGTTCATCAACCTTTTATAATCTTGTCTATTCAAGACCTTCTGCCTCAACAATTCGTTGCGTATGCACACTATCTCATTATCCACTCCAGTATTACCAGCACGCCAACTAGCCCTCAACAATTTCAATCTCTCAGACTGAGCATTAGAATCGGTCGGAAGAAAAGTAGTTCTCACTCCTTTTCCAGTCGCCGATTCGATGAATTTCTTATTCATATCCCATATGGGTTTCACCACCTTCGACCACTTGTAACCTCTGTTAGCTGTGGGTCTCTTCTCTTTGGCATTGTTATTTCTCTTCATGGCGTGGGTCTGAACCAGAATGTCACCGTAATTGTCGAAATCCTGATCCGTGTAATCTCCATGCTTGTCAAAAAGGAGCAATTTGCACAGTCCATGAGTTAATTCATACCTATTCGAACCGACGATTAAATTCTCATCATCCTCTTGAACTTCAGTGTCGCCCACGAAAGTCCGCCCGCTCGAATCTCTGTAAATTCCATACAACAGATCTCTCTTACCACCATCCTCAGACGACGCGATGCTATCAGTGGTGATAGTCGAAGCTGCATCATCGCTCTCGCTCACATCAGTTTCGATTCTCATGGGAACATAATCCGGTGGAGATCTTTGGAAGGAAAACTCCCTTGTAAAACTACTAGATAACAAACCTGTTCTCAAAGAACTTTCTTTTATCGGTCTCAATTTATCAACAATCTCCTTCTTGCTTGTTCCTGAACCTCCGTCACGGGTTTGAATAGTTTGGTGGCCTCTCGTCTTAATTCCATCTCTCCCAATCATCTGCTTCTGTCTACGGATCAAATGCTTTTCTTGACTCGTTCATATTCGTCGAGGAGTTCATCTCTTTGCTTGGAATCTTTGATGTGTAAAAATATTTTTATTCTCTAGATTATTAATATTTCTTTTTAGAGTGTGGTAACGTTGATTATTTTATTATTCTCAAAATTAAATGTAGTAATTTTTATGTTTTGAAGTAAATACAATCTTCTGTCTTTAATATGTAATAACTAAAACCAGTTGAGGGAAAAACATTTTACAAATGAAACCTCGATAAATAGTTAAAATCTTAACATCTGTTTCAAACGTGTTAAAATCAGAAAGAACATGAATAATTAAAATCTCAAATAAAACATGTCAGTAAATGTAGCGCTTTTCAAAAATAACATCAATTAATCTGTTGAACTGTTTCCGCTTTCATCCACAGAATAGTTTTCAGTTAAACGATTTAAGTGACAATTGACTTTATTGAATGAAAACCCGTAATACATTCAAGCGTGACAAATGGAGTTCTCAGTAAGTTTATACAGTAAAGATCACTTTGAAATGTGACCTGCTCGTCAGCCTGATAAAACAGACTGATGATTGTAGTGTGCAGGAGCTCTATTTATACAGTAAAAGTGGAGATACCCATCGTGGGATTTTCCAAAAACTCAGGTTTTTCTGTTGAGTTTGGAAAAAATCCTCTATGGGTATTCCCACTTTACATCAACTTACGTCAGAAGTGGGGCCATCGGTTCTAATTTTCCAAACTCGAGGGTTTTTTCCTGTCGAGTTTGGAAAATCCTACGATGGGTAACTTCACTTTACACCCACTTTACACCGTTGACGAACGTCGAGAAAACGTTTTGAGATTGATTTTTCCTGTCCTAGAACTTCAATCGTTTTTACCGATCGGATCGTACCCTCGGCCGTCTGAAACACAATCGCGAATGTCGGTCTCTCAGAACTCTCAAAACGCATTTTTTATGCTGTCCTAGAACTCTCAAAGTGTTTTTTGCCAGCGTTTGCCAACGATCGATCCGAGGTCTAATCCACGATGGGAACTTCGAGAAGATTTTTTTTAGGTCGATTTTTTCCTTCCAAGCGAATATGTCGAATTCGCAGTCATTTGCCAATGGCTGTTTGAACAGTCTAAATCGCGATAACTGCTTGTGGGAATTCTAGGACACCATGTAAAAACAACGTTTTTTACACTCTGTACACGATTTAACACTGAATCACTATGGGGTACACATAACTGTACGCGTACGTGTACAGTTTTTTACCAAAATGTTTTAGAACTCTCATTTTTACCCTACTGAGCTACCATAGGGAGTCCAGATATTAAACCAGGGAACCAGTTGGAACAAACTTGAAGCTGCCTCCCTAGAGATGTTGCAAACCAAATATGAAAGGATTCTGACATGTGAATCTGAAGAGGACGAGTTTTAAAGAAATTCCCTCATATTGTTCCAAGTTAAATTTCAGGTTCCCGTATTCAGTCATAATATTAACCATCGGTTCAGAAAATAGAAATTTTGGGCTGGGCCAAAAACCTTACCCCTGCCATTACAAAACCAAATATTGCTCCACGAACTTCGACATTTGAACAAACTTGAATCAGTATATATTTTGGAGCATTTTTCTCCACCCCTCCCTATGGGGCTGGGCATGTTGAGTTGAACAAAAATGCATTGCCCCTTCGGGATCATCCCTCACACAAACTTTCACTTGAATTGGCCCAGCGGTTTTGGAAGAGAAGACCAAAACAAGGTGTTGACAGACAGACGGACGGACGGACGGACGGACGGACGGATGGACGGATCAGCTCAGCTTGACTCTTTGTAAGGTGAGCTAAAAAACACCCGCCTGCATGCAATTTTACAAACAAATGGCCCGAGAAACAGATCTACTTTGTGGGGCCTTATGCATCAAGATTATTACAATGAATACATTATCTTACACAAGCGAATGCCACACAATCCAGAGTAGACTGATTTCAAGAACTCCTCCCTAGTGGAAGAGCAATTGTAACAAACATACAGGCCCAAATAAGCTTCACAGACATTGTAAAACTTCCACAAAATTAATAAACATTCATGTTTGTTTATTAGGAATTAGGAGTGTTGTAATTAAAAGTAAATTGTGGTTGTTCATAAACTTATATTACTTTGTTATTAGGTGTTAAATATTAATATTCGTAAACACACCCATCCATTTAGAATTAGTACCAGTTAATAGCAGTGGCACAGGGAGCACGGTGGCTCAGTTGGTAGTGGTGCAGGCTGTGGGGAAGAGTTATATTCCCCTGATCAGGAATGTTCGGTGTTTTCAGCTCCATCAATTTTTTGCTTCTTTTCCTGTTATTTTGTATTTGGGGATTTTTCTTCCTCTGTAAATTACTTGTTGGGAGTCAATAGACACTGTTTATGCTAGTTATTTAGAACATCCCCAATTATTTGGGACATATTTGAAGGTTTTTATGCTGAGCAGTGAAGAATCTGTTAGAAGTGTCATGGCGGCTGTCAAAGTAAACAATCAAAGTCAAAATCAAAATGATAGAAGTGTTAGAGTACACAACAAGAGTGTGTCTTTAGTAAAGAATGTACAGTACGAATAAATGTACTGGATAATAGGAAGATTTCTGCAAGTAATGTGATTAAAGCTGTTGAAAAAATATGCGGTCTAGAATCATGTTTGGCCTGTGTACCAGTGAGTGGGGATGTGTTTGAGGTTGTGTTGTCAAATTTATATACTTATGGCAGATTTTTCTATCAACGGTGAGAAATTCGACACATATAGAGTGTTTTCAAACAAACTGGTAGTCTCATTTCTGCACCTACCAGCCTACATCCCAGACGAAGAGATTGTTTCAAAACTTGAAGGATATGGAATTGAAATTCTGTCAGATGAGCATAGACGTCTCTATCCACAAACTACAGCTGCCGACGGGACTTGTTATGTAAAGGTTAAATTCCCACCTACCTTGAGGTCAATACCTTACTCTATAAAATTCCAGACAGCCTCTGGACAGTCTTACGTTAGGGCGATTCATGACAACCAGTTGAAAGTATGCTCAAAATGTTTATCTCCAGACCATCTCATCAAAAAGTGCCCTATGTTTAAATGCTTTCGGTGTCAACAAAGTGGCCATCTGGCCATTTCCTGTACAGCATCAAACTGTTTAAACTGTGCCAAATATGTGTGTATTTGTCAATTGTCAAAATGATGAACCAATGATGGACAAGTTAGTGAAGGGGTATGACTCAGATTCTTTTTTCCCAGAATATAAATGGGAGTTTCAGGGTGAGACAAATATAAACAAATCTTGTAACCCTAATTTGTCAAATTCTGATGTAAATCAGAAAGCAGATATTGACCCTGGTAATGCAGCAATTATATCCAGTGATATACAACCCAACAAACGTGATTCAGATGTTAATATGTTAATTGTATCAAGCAAAACTGATGTTTGAGAAAATACAATTGAAGTGAATAGTGATGATAGTCATAAGACTGAAAACCATAACAAAGAAAATAGCACTGTGATTGTAGAAAATGTAGATGAAGAGTGTCATGTTGATAATCACCTGACACAAAAGTTAAATTTAATTAGCACACCATCTGTTTGGGATTTTGATGAGCTGACTGTTGACAAACCAGTGATTGACCATGATAATGAGTCAAATGCTGATTTGTCAAATGCCAGTCCATTTTCTTGTGAGGAATATGGGGATGCGGATGGGGCTATGGATTTTAGTGAGGGAAGAGAAATGAGAAAGAGGAGGAAACAAATGAGAAGATGGAATTTAAAGAAAATGGTTAAAAATGACAAAGTCACTAACAGAGAGCATGTTCAGTCAGTTAGTGAAGGGGAAAGTTCATAAACATGGCTAATTTCTTTCATTTTACTCTCCCCTCCTCCCCATGCCTACTTTCTGTTCCTTTAATGCCAATGGGCTTAATGATTTCAATAAATTTATAGAGAATTATGTACAACTCTACAAAACAGGCATGCACATATTGTAGCCTTGCAAGAAACATTTTTGGGGGATGACCTATCTTATCATTTTAAAAAAATGTTGGAATGGAATCATAATACAGAATAACTATACCTCAAATTCAAGAGGTGTTACTATTCTTTTATCCAAATAATATGTTAATCAAGTGACAGACATTTGGAAGAGTGATGATGGAAGAATAGTTTCTGTGCAGCAACATACTGATGGAACTTCTTATAACATATTTTCTTTGTATGCTTCCAATTATTATACAGAAAGACTTGAATTTTTCAAATCATTTAATAAGTTTGTATCTGGTAAATGTAATTGCATAATAATGGGTGATTTTAATACTGCTTTAGGGCCATTAGATCGTCCTTTTTCATTCATCCAGGATGTAGCCTTTCGTGAGTTGAGGTCCCTGTTGACATACAATAATTCATGTGATCTCTGGAGATGCAGAAATCCAGATTCAATGGAGTATTCTTGGCATAGATTTAAAGACAATACTCTTCAGCAAAGTAGGATTGAGCTGGTCTTGTGTTCCCATAGTTTGATGTCATATTTTGAAAATATCTTTATTAACCACACTCATTTAAGTGATCATTCTTTTCTTTTGGGTAAATGTAATCTACATCAGGTTGAAAGGGGGAAGGGTGTATGGATATTCAATAACTCACTTTTACATAATGGGGATTTTTGTAAGGATCTAGAGAGCTTGATTGACAAGAGCTTAGAATACCCATTGTTCGAAAGTGAGTTGTTGGTGTGGTGGGATAATCTAAAATTTAAAATGAAAAAGCTTAGTTTATTTTATTCTGAAAAAGTATGAAAAGAAAAATTGCAAAAACAGAATAATTTACAGAGACAGCTAAAACTGGAAATGGCTAGAGTTAGTAACACTAAGCACCAAAAATGTACATTTTTGAAAATTAAAGAAATTGAACTTGAGTTGAGTAAATTGGAACAGGAAGATGTAAAGGGGGCAATTTTAAGATCTAAAGCAAAATGTACACTTGAAGAAGATAAAAATACTAAGTACTTTTTTAATCTTGAAAATTTTAGCCAAGACTCAAATTGTATAAAAGAAATTCTGAATGCTGAGGGAGAAAGTGTTAAAGGAACATTGGAAATACTAAATTGAGTCACTGTATGCTTTCGAAAATACTCAAAAGCCAGAGCAAGATATTTTGTTGGAGAGTCTTGTTGACTGCCTAAGTGATGAGGATGCTGGTCACTGTGAACCAGATATTTCACACTTGGAGCTCTATACTGCGCTGAGTAAAATGCCCAATAGTAAATCACCTGGACCTGATGGTCTTACTACTGAATTTTACAAACATTTTTGGCAGAAATTAGGGGCTATTCTTCACAGAGTAATATTGAAAATATTTAGAGAAAATCAACTTTGTAAATCAATGTCCAGTGGAATTATTGTTTTAATTTATAAGAAAAAGGGTGATAAATGTAATCTTAAAAATTGGAGGCCAATCAGTTTACTAAATACTGACTATAAGATCTTAACAAAAACTCTAGCCAATAGATTAAAAAATATTATAAACACTGTAATATCCTCAACTCAAACCTGCTGCATTCCAGGGAGGGATATAAGTGAAAACATTGGAAGTATACGCGACATCATTTCTTTTATAAACGAGGAAAATAAAGAAGGTATTCTGATTAAACTTGATCAAATCAATGCATTTGATCGAGTAAATCATGAATACTTATTTAAAGTTCTTGAGAAGTTTGGATTTGGTCCTAGCTTTGTTAACTGGGTTAAAATTATTTACACTAATACTAAACGTTGTGTGAAAATTAACAATCATCTCTAGTCATATTTTCCAGTAAGAAGAGGGTCCATCAGGGGTGCCCCCTCAGTGTGATGCTTTTTGTTTTGTCCGCTGAACCATTAGTCAGACTGATTAATAATGATAATTCCATTCAAGGTGTGTGCCTCCCTGATTCTAGTCAGCACAAAACGTTTCAGCATGCTGATGACACAGAAATCACTGTGGTCAATAAAATATCTTTTGGGAATATTTTCCCCCATTTAAACACTTACTCAAATGGCTCTGGATCTAGAATTAATTATGAAAAATCAGAATTTATGCCCATGGGTCTTTCAAAACAGGAAGATTATTCAAATATACAGCTGAAAATGTGTCCTGGTGTAATTCAGATATTGGGTGTGTATTTGGGACCAAATACAAATCTATGTACTGAATTGAACTGGAGGGATAAAATTGATAAAATTGATAAAATTAAAAAGATATTGAACATGTGGAAACAAAGACATCTTTCTTTGAGAGGATGAGCTATTGGAATTAATACCCTTCTTTTATCCAAAGTGTGGTATACCTTGAATTCTGTTTCTATACCCACTCAGAAACTTGTAGAACTTAAAACACTCATATTAAACTTTCTTTGGACGGGAGGAAATCATTTAAGTACAGCAGCATAGTTTTGCCAGTTGGTAAAGGAGGGTTAGGATTTCAGGATACTGAACAGAAAAAATATGCTATGAGGTGCAAATGGGTTAAAAAGTTATTTACTAGTAGTTTTCCTTGGGAAAATTTTTTTCTGTATTTTATTTATAATTATAAAGATTACAGATTAAATTCTGGAATATTTACTCTAAATCTTAATATAAAATACTTGAAAGCGAAACAGCATTTCTATGGTGAAGTTTTAGAAGCCTGGCAGCGTTTAAATCGGAATAGTAAACGGAACATGTTTTTACGTTTGTTCTTCCTTGATCAATGTGTTTTTGACAACCATTTAATTGTTAAGGAAGACAATCGCATACTATATTTTCCCGAATTTGTCACTGCAGGGTTAACAAAAGTTCGGGATTTTGCTTATGAAGTTATTCCTGGTTTTATCCCATCCCATGGAATTATGGAGATAATTGCTGAATCAATAGAATCATTCTGCAAAAAAGATATTATTCGAAAATACAACTCCTTAATTTCTTGCCTGCCCTTAATTTGGAAAACACAAATAACTGGATTTGATGAATCGAGATCATTCACAGTTGAACAATCCTCTGTACATGACTTTGAATCCTCGACTCTGTGTTTTACAAATTCACTTGGTTTATCCTGTGATATCAATATGCTGACAACCAAAGAAGCCTACACAGTCCTAATTTCTGATGTAACTCAACCCCCAACAGGGGAAACTCATTGGCTGAGATTGTTCCCGGACATAAACTTCAGAAATATATGGCTTTCAATACATAATTCACTGAAGTCCAGTGATATGATTGATACTGATTTCAATATATGCCATAATATTATTTTCACACATAAAATTCAACACACATTTGGCCTAATTCAGTCCCCATTGTGTACTCTCTGTAATGTGAAAGAAGAAAACACACTGCACGTTTTTTGTGCTTTGTCAAGGTCAAGTGTCGTGATTTACTGGGCATATTGTTCATCAGAGCAAGACCAATAACCCAATCAGAATTGAGAAATCTTTTTCTGTTTGGGTCAATTGACCAAGTTAATGGTGTCAATAGAGCATTCCTCTCCTAATTCTTAAGCGCATTCAGAACACCAGTGTTTCGAAGACGGACTTTTTATCTAAAAGAAAACAAATTACTGTGTGCATTTAGACATTTCAAATTATTATTAAAGAATCTTTTAGAATTTTTATTTCAACACTACCTTCAAAATAAAAGATTGGAATTTCTAAAACTTAAACTTCTTAAAAATAATACTCTAGTTAAATTTCACAATGATCAATTTGAATTAAATTTTTAAAAAAGATCGTAATAATGGCTGGATATAGCGTTAGTGTGATATTACATTTACAAAAGGTTGGGATAGGGAGGGTTTTATTGATTGTGAAACCCACACGTCGGTTTTACAATCAAGGGGTTGGGTACATGTGCCAGGGTGTGAATGAGTGTTGTATGAGACGATCATTTGTCAGTGCGGATCGTATATTTATTATATATAATTGTGTGTGTGAATACGGTATACGAACTTACCTGCCTCTGCCTCTGTTACCAGGGCGAGGTTTTAGAAATAGTGTCTAATTCATACTTGCTTTTTGAGTAATAACGCGAAATGTATCTTTACTTGTTGCCACCCAAGGAAGATATTATACGGTATTTTTGGCATAATTTACACGTGAATACAAAAAGCAAAGTGAAGCGCGGAACACATCTTTACTTGTTGCCACCCAAGGAAGATATGATACGGTTGTTTTGCGCGTAATAGACTCGGATATGGCGAACAATATGAAACGGGGAACATATCTTTACCACCCAAGGGAGATATGATACCGTGATTTTACAAGCAGTACACTTGAATATGGAGAACAACGCGTTTGAACAATTCGGGTCAAGGAATGGTTGAATGGGTGAATACTGCATGCGAACTCGCTTTTGCCTCTGTTACCTGGGCGAGGTTGAGATAAATGATTGAATGCTCCTAATTCTAAGTCTGAGAACAAAATTTGCGCGTAATAACGCGGAATATATCTCCACTGTTACCACCTAAGGAAGTTGTGATACGGCATTGTTTGTCCATGATTTACAATTAAAAACGGTGAACAACGTGTATGCGGAACATATCTTTACTTGTTCCCACCCACGGAAGATATGCATCGGCGATTTTATAGACGGGTTCGTGATTAGGAGCTAGGCTTCCACTTGCCAAATAATAAATCGATCTGTAAGACGTACGCGTATCTCGATCAATTTTATAATTCCCATTCAACAATTAGGATCAGCGTGACGCTAAATTTTACGTTCCCATGATGCGATACTGTAAGTTACAGGACGTTCAGGTGGCGGATACGGTATCATATGAGGCGAGGTGAAAACAATATTGGACGAGGCGGTACGCCGAGTCCAATATTGTTTTTGCCGAGCCTCATATGACACCGTATCCACCACCTGAACGTCCTGTAACGTATTTATTATGCCAGCGAAAACAATATAACAATCAAATTTGAACGCCGGCACATTTTCAAAACTGATGCAAAACGCTATGTAAGTTGTAACAAACGTGCACAGTTGTCTCCCTGTTTGTGTATAATTTCCTTGACAACACAGACAACAGCGATAGACGCTTTTCTTCGTACTGTCACTTTGTCTTGAGTGTGCAGAAAAATGTCCGAAACGTCCGATTTTATAGAATTCGAACAAAATAAATGTATCGCGCATCTTTTCCTTCATAGCTGTGATTCATTTCTTACAATTTCATTATAGTGCAGTCTCTATTTTTAAAACAATAGCGTTTGGCACTCCACGTGATGGTATTTACCAGAATATAGAGCCGGGATAAAACAATTTTTTATCAGTTTATTTTTTCACCCTTTATATATTTTTCGTGTTTCTCACATTGCGGCGCCAGAATTTTTTTCGTTGGTGGTGGGTGGGTGAGTGGGGGGGGGGGGGGGCAAGTAGAGGGCAGACTCCCCATGAAGGGGGGCGGGGGGCAAATACGGAAAGGATCATATCATTGCATTATTATGAGGTAGTCCAAACTTGGACCCAAAAGTTCGTAATATAATTCTTTTGGTTTTGTAGGTCCTGTGGATATACCAAACCAAAAAAATTATATTACAAACTTTGGGTCGAATTTTGAATTACCTGTAAAGAGAGAGAGAATTGGGATGGGTGTGTGTGTGATGGATGGGGCAAGTGGGGGGGGGGCAGAGCTCACGTTGGGGGGGGGGGGGGGCAAATGCCCTCCCCCTCCCTTTAGCGCCGTCACTAATTCCACAGTCTATAAAAAAGTGTGAAGAAATTTCGCAAGTCTATAAAATATTTACGAACAAAAGAGTTTTATGTAACACATTTTAACGATAATCATGTAACCCATTTTTTAACGATAATCATATGAGATGTTAAGCATTATATTTCCATGTGGTGAGTTCACTTATTGTTTATAGTAATACTAATATTACCAATCTTGCAGTTGGAGAAAAATGGCATTGTTCCGGTTACTTTTCTACTGTTCTGGGTAAGGCTGTTGTTGTTAGAGTTAATGCTACAGAGTGAGTGATTTCAAAGGGGGTAAATATATCATTCAAGTCGAAATTCTCAAATCCGTCGTCTTTGTTTGCAATTGTCGATACTTCTAGTTCTTCTGTCTTAATGCTGGCTCTGGGATCCGGAATCAGGAATTCAATAGTCCTGGGGGGTTCGGTGGAATGAGAAGGTACAACATCATTTTGATCAGAAATGGCCCTTGAAGTTGAACTGACCAACGGTAAAGTGGATGGAAAGTTTGTGTCTTTTGTCATCACATTTGCAAGGGCGCAACCCATAGTGTGTTTTTCAGTCTCGGTCACTCTCTGGTAGACGGCTAATGACGATACCGATTTATGGCCCCTTACAGACATTATCTGACTTGCCCCAAAACAACCTGCAGATAAAATACTTGCACCGGTCGCGCGGATGCTTTGGTTGGAATAAATTTGGCTAAGCTCCACATTTTCACTCAACTTTGTCATGAATTTTCCAAGAGTTTTTTCTCCAAATGGACTATTATAGTACCATATTGACGAATTAATGGCATACGATTTGAGGGATCTCTGCCACAAGCTGTCACATTTTGGGCTCAACTTAGACACATACTTTTCATAGCTGGAAACCGGACAGAAAGGATTCCCAGGTATCTCCGGCATAATACCGCTAACTAACTCTCTATCGCCTTCACGATAATTTTTTGTTAGTTCATCAGTTCTCTTCATAATATACTTGTTTCCGGATTTTGAATCAGCTTTTATTTCAAATGTTTCTTTTGTCATATTTCTCATATTCTCGCGGCCGCGACGAAAGAAATACAAACTCACATCAAACTGTACTTTATTTAGAAGACCTACTGGGGTTTCAGTTGACATATATATGGGTTCATACAATTTTTTCCTGTCATCGTTCGTTATCATAGCATGATGATCAGTTGTCCCAAGACCTTGGCGTTTGAGTTCGGCCATGGCAGCTCGAAAATTTGCATTTGAGTCATTAAAATCTGGATCTTTGATAATATCAATTTTTCTGTCGTATGGTGGTGTACTGAGATACCGATTTAAACCATTGCGGATATTTTCCAGTGAAGTAGCTTTGTATCTTTCACCATCAGGTTTTCTGGCATCTATATAAAAATGACCAAGGGCTTCATCCAATGCTAATTTGTCATACTGTTCGAAATTTATGTTCATTTCTCGCTCTTTTAAATATTCCATGAATGTGTTGGCTGCCCTATTGTTTGCTCGTATAGTATTTGCGGAATGTACGAGCCTCCGCTTTTTACCAATTTCTTCCATTGTGGACGAAGCAAATCGTTTCATGACTATTTTATTACTTAGGTTTCCGTTTCGGCCTATCGTGGTTTCCAATGTAAACAAAGCAGACGGCGTTCCGTAATGTAAGGGAAGTAATCTGACAGGTGGAAACTGAACATTGCAAGAGCTGCATAGCCTTACGACCAACAGTTATGTCTCTGTATGTGTATAATTTCCTTGACAACCGAGTCAACAATAACGCTTTTCTTCGCAAATCAAAACTTTGTCTTGAGAGTGCTGAATGCCCCGAAACATCCGATTTTATACAATTCGATCAAAATAAATGTATCTCACATTTTTTTCCCATTGACTTTCATTCCTTTTCCTACAATTTCATCATTGTGCAATCTTATAATTATTCAATGAAATTAAATCCATTTTCGAAGCGACGTTATCCATTTACCACAACAGAGACTACAGAATGAGCTCAACGAGAAAAAATGAAATTAATCTACTCCCGAGATAAGACAATTTTTTTCTCAGTTTATTTATTCACACTATATATATTTTTCAACTTTCTAACAACGCATTTATGGGTTGTATATTTTTTCTAAAGCTTTTAAAATATTGAGGCGAACACCGTACCCAGACTGTTGTGTGTTAGCCTCAATAAGCTTAGACCCTATGTCAAGTTAGGGCCAGGCCGACTTTTCCGTTATCGGTAGATCGAATACAGTAGTATTTCTCACTTCAAATAATTAAATTTACATTTAGAAAATAAATTTCACAATAAATTTATTATAAAACGAGAAAAAATGAGACATATACACACGGAGGGACGTTTGATTGTACTGCAATTTCTTCAATATGGGTATAAAAGCACAGCGAGGTAAGGAATTTCCACGTCGAAACAAAATGGCGGTACTGACCTAATACGAGTTTCGTATTAGGCCACCTCGGGCTGCAGGTGACCCAATACGGCTCAGTACCGTCCCACTATTCGGGGGCTGTGATTGGCGAATTTCATTAGCTGGCATAATAATATAAGTTACAGGACGTTCAGGTGGCGGATACGGTATCATATGAGGCGAGGTGAAAACAATATTGGACGAGGCGGTACGCTGAGTCCAATATTGTTTTTGCCGAGCCTCATATGGCACCGTATCCGCCACCTGAACGTCCTGTAAAGTATTTATTACCGTAAACAGGGGTAACTTTGAACGGCGGGGTAACATTGAACGTTTTTTCAGAAAAATATTCATACATGATATCCGTGTGAAAATGACAGTAAAACCCAATATTTGATGATGTTTTAATTTTTAATCACTCTTTCCAGATCCCGGATTTTTTTTTAGGTGTGTTTTTATATATTGAAAAAATAATCACAGTTCAGCAGTAACAACGGCGGCCATTTTGATGTTCCTGTGAATTTTTTCTAAAAGCTGTGTGGCGGGAACTTTTAAACCTACACCTGTCTTTTACAAGGTTAGTATTATATAACAGCATTCATAACTTCGGCGATAATCTTAAAAACCCTTACTTATTTGTATTTTCAGTGATTGCTTGCTATTTTTGTTGTATTATTGAAGATTTTAAAAAAAATCCAGTTCATGTGACTTTGTGGGGTAACATTGAACGGTGTTCAAAGTTACCCCAACCTTGGATTCACATAATATTTTGATAAAATCCACCAAATAGCATTATTAAAAGGGCGTAAATAAGGAATGGTGTATTTCTTCTATTAATTCCATTAGTTATAAACCCCGAAAACTGCCGTGTTCCCTGTGGGGACCCCCCGGGATGGGGGGGGGGAGGGGGGGGGCTCAGTGCTTGTTTACTGTGAGACGCAAGTCCTGTTTTGCTTGTACAATAGGACCCAGTAACTAATACGTGGAGTAGACGTCCTCTAAAATGGGAAACGTGGGTATAAATGATTGGCTGAGTTGAGTGCATACTAGTATCTATGTTGTGGTCATGATTAGTCATTGTAGAGAAGAAATATATGACCTTAGACACTGATAAATAAAATAACAGTTCAATCGAATTCACTAACCGAAAAAAATTTAATAATTTTATTTCCATGACAAACTGATGACAATAGTACTTCTTTACAAAATGGGTCTTGTATTGATTTGAGTTCAGTTAATACAAGAAGTCATGTCATTACTAGTGCAGAATTTCTCTGTTAGTTAACATACTGATTGCTACAGCATATTGTTACAATCTACTGAAGTAAAAAAATTATTACTCCTTAAAGCAGCACAAACTATGACTCTCTTGAAAACCTTAATCACATAGATCACCAGGTGAAAACCGATTCCCTATGTGAATTAATTCTACAGGTATTCGATGCATGTTAGTAAAAGCTAAAGTGCACACATTTAGCGCACTGTTTTTCGGAGTACCGGCAGTAAAAAATACACTGTCATGATTTCTTGTCCCATCTGTATGTATTTCAGATTATCAATTATTGGCAGATACTCAATAGTCCGTTCTCTTATTTTTCAGAGGTGGACTTAATGCCTCGAGAATACAAAAAGGCCCAGCCTGGGCGACGAAGTTATCAGCGTTATGATTCAAGATCACTCGCCGATGCTGTACAAGCCATACAGAGAGGTATGTCTATTCGTGGTGCCAGTCGTGTGTATCAGATACCAGTGGGGACATTATTCAATAAAAAGAAAGAGAAACATTCGACACGCCACGGGTATTTAGCAGTGAGGAAGAGAGTGCCTTTGTCGCACATCTGCAAGTCGTAGGAGAATGGGGATTCCCATTAGACACATTCGATCTGCGAATGATCGCAAAAGACTATCTCGACAAAAAAGGTCGTAAAGTCGAAAAGTTTTCAAATAATTTTCCAAGTATTGAATGGGCTAGATTGTTCCTAAAACACCATAAAGAGAGCACGAGTATGCACTGATGATGTTAACAAATTTTTCTGTAATTTTGAATCTCTTACAAATGCTGATGATGTTCCAGTGCTCCACAGCAATATATATAACTACGATGAGACAAACCTAAGTGAAGATCCTGGTCAGAAAAAATGCATTTTTAAAAGAGGCGTCAGATACCCAGAACGAGTCACGGATTCTTCTAAAACAGCTATTTCAATTATGTTCTGTGGGTCGGCAGATGGAAATATGCTGGCACCTTTCGTAGTGTATAAAGCTGAAAATTTGTGGAACACGTGGATGGAAGTTGGGCCAAAAGGAACCCGTTATAGCCGGAGTCGTAGTGGTTGGTTCGATGGGTATACGTTCAGTGACTGGTTTAAAACAATTCTAAAACCAGATGCTAGAAAGAAACCTGGCTGGAAGATTGTTATTGGCGATAATCTGAGTTCGCATTTCACGTCTGAAGTACTCAAAATGGCCAAAGAGTTTGATGTAATATTCATATGTTTGCCACCCAACTCAACGCATCTCATGCAGCCCCTTGATGTCGCATTTTACCGACCGTTGAAGCGAGCCTGGAGAAAGATTTTAGAAGAGTGTGAAGGTGTCTGCAACAACAAAAACAGCATGCCTATCCAAAGATCGCTTTCCCGCGTTGCTGAAAAAATTATGTTCAAAGTTATATGGCGACGACAATGAAACGCGAAATGAAAATATCAGCATTGGGTTCCGAAAATGTGGAATATGGCCAATTGATAAATCGCAAGTTCTCAGACGTCTGCCAGATGCCAAAGTCGATGATGCTGAATGCACAAAACCATGTGACAAAACTTATCCCTGCTGAGTTTGTTGAAGAAGATGAGAGGAATAGATGATGGCGATAAGCCGCGGCGGAAGAGAAAGAGAATCGATGTTTCCCCAGGGCACAGTATAAGTTTTGAGAACTTTTTGAAAGCTTCAGATAAAGGAGATCACGACATTTGTGACAATGATGCACAAGACGAGTCTGACGAATCAAGCTCGGAAGGGGTTTCTGATGAAACGTCCGTGTGTTCGGAAATCACTGGTGGTGCCACTTTTGACATGGGTATCTTGCATGTTGGCGATTATGCAACTTTCATGTATGAAGGCTCGTATTTCCCCGGTAAATTAGAGAAAGTGACGGCAGATGGAGCTGAAATCAGCAGTATGACCAAGTGTAAAAAGGTCGGATGGAAGTGGCCAAAGACCCCAGATATTGAATTCTACTCGCCAGATGAAATAGTTGAAAACAATCAAGAACCCAAAGCTATTAATAATCGTGGGATGTTCAAAGTTCAAGAAATGGAAGAACACTGGGGGATTTAAACATTCTAGAATCAATTTGAATAGAGTCACATCGACTGAGTTGTTATTTTCATTCCTATTAAATTTGTTCTCCAGTTTGATACGCTTATTTCAATTACATGCAGAGATTCTCCACCTTTTGGCTGTGGTGTAAGGGAGGACTGTCGGAAATGCGAAAATTACCTCACAGTGTTTGTCATCTCAGAACCATTCAGTCCTAAATGCACTCTAAACTAGGTACATTTGGTACAGAATGGTTCTCAGGTGACACCTTGTCGGCCTGAAAGTCAGTGAGTCCCAACAGATCGTCCAATAAAAAACTGACAGAGGATCCCGTTTGATTGAAGAGACGATTCGTGATTAATTTCGCGTTTTCGGCATTTCAAAACAAGATAAATCACTCATTAAAAGTCATTTTACCCGTTCTCAGTCATTAACTACAACCCGGCCGAAGTATAATTTTAGCTCCCTTTTATTTCGCTTATAGAGGTTAATCTACGTTAGTGTTGCCGTATTAATGAAATTTCCATTGCCAAATACCCTTGTACTTTCAGCCCCACACTAGCAAGCGTTATGCTCCATTGACATGGTTTTCGATGAACACCACCCACCCACCCTTGCAGAATGAAGAGTACTGTAAACACACAGAACGGCATGGTTTCGCAAATTGTTCGTTGAACATGGCACGAATGATGTGGTGGAAGGATAGAATGAGAGGCACCTCCCCTAGTTATATCCTTCCGTGGCAATAGAGTGCCGCATCAATGTACCATTTGCTAAACCGTGCCATTCTGTGTTTTAGAATCCAATTTATGAATTGAATGCTGTGTGTCATTTGTACGCCATACCTAAAAGTAGTTTGTCAATAGAAAATCCATGGATATTCCTCGCCTTATAAGATGACACAAATTTTAATTTAAAGTAACAGGCAATACGTTCATTTTTTTTTGGGGGGGGGGGGGGTGGGTGGGGGGAGTGTGTAATAAATTATATAACACCACAACGGACATAAGGTAGGACTACGTCCCCGCTCTTAAATCTTGACTAGTCAACTGTGGCATGCTGCGTTTGAGTATAATATCCAAGCCGTTCAATGTTACCCCAAATGGTGGGGTAACTTTGAACACCACAAATTCGTTCATATCTATGTCTTATTGATGCCACAGTACCTTGCCACACGCTTTCTCAGAAAAACGTTGGCTTCCCATGATTTTGGACCAAATGTATTTTTGTCACACTCATCACAATTACAACCCCGAAACAAAATATCTAAAAATTGTTCAAAGTTACCCCGGTTTACGGTATGCCATTGAAAACAAAATAACAATCAAATCTGAACGCCGGCACATTTTCAAAACTGGTGCAAAACGCCATGGAAGTTGTAACAAACGTGCACAGTTGTCTCCCTGTTTGTGTATAATTTCCTTGACAACACAGATAACAGCGATAGAGGCTTTTCTTCGTACTGTCACTTTGTCTTGAGTGTGCAGAAAATGTCCGAAACGTCCGATTTTATAGAATTCGAACAAAATAAATGTATCTCGCATCTTTTCCTTCATAGCTGTGATTCATTTCTTACAATTTCATTATAGTGCAGTCGCTATTTTTAAAAACGAGAGAAAATGAGATATATAGACACGGAGGGACGTTTGATTGATCCGTTATCGGTAGATCGAATACAGTAGTATTTCTCACTTCAAATAATTAAATTTACATTCAGAAAATAAATTTCACAATAAATTTATTATAAAACGAGAGAAAATGAGACATATAGACACGGAGGGACGTTTGATTGTACTGCAATTTCTTCAATATGGATATAAAAGCACCGCGAGGTGAGGAATTTCCACGTCGAAACAAAATGGCGGTACTGACCCAATACGAGTTTCGTATTAGGTCACCTCGGGCTGCAGGTGACTCAATACGGCTCAGTACCGTCCCACTATTCGGGGGCTGTGATTGGCGAATTTCATTAGCTGGCATAATAAACATTGGTCCGGCACTTAACGTAACGGAATAAGCATTAGTCAAAAATGAAAGCCGTTAAGAAGGAAGTAAACTTCCGAGCACGACGAAGTTATATAAAATATTTGATGAAGTGTATTATATATAATTGATACAATTATTGCATACCAGAGGTAATACTTCGGGGCCCAGTGGTATTTCTCTCGGCGGGGGTGGGGTGGGGGTTGGGGGTCATCCTTAGTATTAAGCTTTAAAGAAATATGTAGGATGCATGAGAATTAGTTTATAGCCATTTTCTGATAGGACAGAAATTTTAATCGGCTCTGTTTTGAAGATTAAATTTTACCATCTTTACTCGAATCAAGGGATCAGGTGAGGGGGTTGGAGCACCTTGATACTCTTGAAAACTTGAAAATCAAGATTTGGATTTTTACAGAGAGGTTTACTTCCTGCCGGCCTTCTGTGGAGTTATGACAACCTATGTGTTGTAGATTATACACATTATCGGATCAGCATTCTAACTATGAGGAGAAGTGGGGTGAGACATAGCAATAACCAATAACACTTGAAATACGGAACCTGTTTCGTCTTATTTTGTACAGAGCCTGACATCGTTCCATGGAGAGTTGCTTTATAGCTGCTTTCTGTGGAATTGTGAGCGGCTCTGCCTTGAAGATGTTTAATATTGTAGCATCAGTATGCTAATTGTGTTGTGGGGTGGAGGTATGGGATTGAAGTTGCGTGGACATTTGTTCATAAATATAATAATATGATAATATTGTCACATCATAAACGTAGGTGGAGATCGGGAAGGGATAAGGTATGGAGATGGCTTTGCTTCCGTTGATGATACGGCACTTATCATAACTCATTCGAATTTATTTTTGAAAAAAATTGTATATTATATTCATAAGAATCTGTGATATTTGTATATACACTTGTTTTAATTTGTTGTTTTATTTAGGTCCTCGGTTCGAATCTCACCTGCGGCAACCGCGTTGTGTCCTTGGGCAAGACACTTTATCTCCATTGCCCGCATGGGGGCGCGGTGGCGTTGTATACTAAAGCGTACTGCACGTCGATGGTGCACTTGTCTTCAACCAGTGCTAACCCTGCTTGTGGAGTTCGCATGTTGAGGAGCTGATAGTTGTTCGCCGTTGCTCGGTGCTTCTCTCCGAGTATTCAGGCTTCCTACACCCGTAAAACTGTCACGGTCATGCTTAGCCATTGTGCATACATATGCGACCTTAAACACCAATAAATAAATAAATAAATAAATAAATAAATAAATAAATAAATAAATAAATAAATAAATAAATAAATGGCAGTGGCGCAGACATATAGTACCGTTGCCGTGGACTTATCATAATCCATGCGTGGGCAGTGATGTCAACGTATACTTTTACCAGGAAATAGAAAATCATCATCAGCATTTTTTTTTTATTATGAAGCACCGGATTGTACCCTATGCTTCATTAATTAAATTTTCGATAATTATTGCTGTATAGGGTTTGAAATCTAAAATCATTGTGTCCGTGGAAATATTGTCTACTCATGGAAAGTGACCAGTCTACGTTCGGCGTACTGTAGGCATGGGGGATGAGGGTTCACATGCCCTCCTTAACTTCAGTCATGCCCCCCTCCCATGTTAACCCAAATACTGAACAACTGACAAGACATTTTAATATCTAGATATTTATGCTTGTTCGCAATTTATATAATATGGACACAAATGAGTCAAGGAAATTGTGTTTTTCTGTCATGAATTTCAATTTTTTTTAGAGGGTGGAGGGCCATCCAACCCCTCCACTGACCAGAGGGGCACACTCCCTCTTGTCCTCGCCCCCATCTCACTGTTATGTGGATCTGGTGATGCTGTGCATCACACTCTTTATGCCGATGGCTCCACCCCCACTGGATATTACTCTTGCCCCTAACATTGATATCCTGCCTAAGCACCTATACCATAGTAAAATAACATCAAGTTGTGTAAGTAGTATGTAATGTCTCGACTATAACATTGATCAAGGTTGAATCAGATTTCCCCTGTATACATATAAGGCATTCCGCAACTGAGATTCCTAGCCGATTCCGAAAAGTAGGATTCCGTAATTTTGTTTGTTTGTGGTAAGTAGATTTACTCCGATTCAATCGAACATACCCTCCGAACATACCCCTGTCCTGTTGTAGGCCTTTAGGTAACATAGCAATCACGTGCTACCATAGAAACCAAGATGGCGGCCTCCAGTATACAAAATGGACGACGGAAACACGCATCACCCTAACAACACGCGATGCGCATGCGCACTCACACCACGTATCACTATGGGGATGACGCCACAACATGGCCGCTCACGCGGGTTACCATGACAACACAACATGGCGGCACTAGGTCACGTGAAATGACGTCACTTCCGAGGTCCGGCACCGAGGTCCGGCAAACAAGGACTCAAAACCACATTACATACTACTTGTGTGCTTATGTCCAGTAGCTAACACTGGGATAGTATAATGTGCTTTGTCAAGAACTTGATCAAGTACTGATGACAAACAACAATTTCCATTACCAGTACCCGGTTCCAGTAATAAAATAAGATTTCAAAATATCACCCTGCAATTTTTTCAGCTATTAACCAACATAAAATTCTGTGCTTCATGAAAATTATTTTGTTACTACCTGTTAAAAATTACTGTTTCTTGTTTTGCTATTTTAGCAAAAAAGATCACTCCTTTTCTGGAGGGCATACTAAACACCGGGATACCAAGGTGAATGAAAGAAGGGGTGATTATTATTTATTTATTGGTGTTTAAGGTCCCATATTTCTGCACAACAGCTAATCATGAGCACGACAGTTTTACAGGTGGAGGAAGCCAGAGTACCCAGAGAGAACCACCGAGCAACGACGAGCAACTGTCAGCTCCCTAACATACTACACAACCAGGGTTAGCCTTGTTCTAAGACAAGTGCACCAAAATTTAACGAAAGATGGCGGCAAAGGATTGACAAGCAGTTTCTTTGCTCCGTTAAATTTTGGATTGTTGGTGTTCAATGAGCTATGAATTCATCTCTTTGTGACATGTAAATAACTAACATCTATTCCTGGAGAGATGGTGATTGTTCTTGTTATTTTAAGTTGACTAGTTTAACTATTTGAAGTTATGCTTTATAAAGGATACTGATTTAATTGTTCTACAATTCTATAGAACGGCGACAACTGTTAAAAATCTTGTCACGTAAAGAAGGTGAAAACCTTGAAAACAAAAAAGTATCAACAAATCACCATAAATTAGTGCCGTTATCATAGGCGAAAGGGCTAAAAAGTATACTGTATATATACAGTAGGTGCAAAGTGTATTATCACTAAATCACCCACAAAGTGGCGATCTCACCCAAAACAATAATTCCAAATTTGCTGCAAAGCATAGCAAGCACCAGTTAAGCTCTGGGCAGCCAATGGACCTCTGACTTGAAAATGGAGGTTCATTGACTCCACTGGCTGAAACATTGCTTGTGTTTTGTGTCCATATATACAGAATTTGAAAGAGATACTTTGGGTGATAACTCCTCTCCATTTTTTTGCAATTCTCTCCCCATGTACCGTACATGCACATATTCCAAATACAAGCTGTAGTTTTGGGTGTACAGCCGAGCGATACTTATCACAGTACGCCACACAATCCTAATAACATAAAGCCAAAAACGGCAAAACAATGAACAAAACAAAATGAATAAATGAAAATACAAAAACAAACTTTAGAGCTACCGGAACTGAACAGCTTGGCTGGCCCAAGGCCCAGATAAAATCTGATGGGAGTTTTATTTTTTATCAAATATTACAGTGATCTATTTTATGATACCCTGTTACCACTTAAGCGCTTCATCCACACACAGCCGTAGCCCATTAACAACCAAGCTACCTGCTATATACCAAGGGGTAGTTTTCGGTAACAACTCTGTTTACATGTATATGTCTTCCATTTCCTTGAATAAAACAAGTAATATCACATATATTGCTTCGAAGGAATCAATTAAATGTCTCCAATCATATTTAAACCTTTTTAAACAACCTCGACTTACATTTTTTCTTTTCACCTCGGTATCTCTTGGTATACCTTGGTGTTTAGTAGGGCCCTTTCTGGAGGGTGGTTTGGATTGGATCAAATTGCCATAGGATGATTTGGGTTAACTTAGCAGCCGTTTTGGATCAAATTGCTTGAAGGCAGTTTGGGTGCAACTGACAATATATTATAGAACACATGGAATGTGGATTTATTTATTTATTTATGGGGGCTTAACATCACTTTTGACAGTCAGGGTCACTTCGTGTCGGAAAGTTTTATGGGAGGAGGAAGCTGGAGTACCCGGAGAGAATCACCGGGCAACTGCCAGGCTACCAACATACTAATTCCACACGTTGAAGACAAGTGCACTATCAACGTACTGTATGCCTTAGCACACAATGCCAATGTGTTCGCACATGAGCAATGGGGGTGCAGTATCTTGCCCAAGGACAACATGCGGTTGCCGCAGGGGGAATTCGAACTGAAGACCTCATAGCTTGCACCTCTACCTACTGAGCTGCTGTGCCCATTCGAACGTGGATTACTGCAGAGATAATTATACACTATATATTATTTTTAGGAGTGAAAAAATATATATTGTAGCGTATCTAAAATATCACATAGCTGTATAACTGTATTGCTTTTCCTTGGGATGAATATATCCAGTCCGGATCTCCATTTTCGAAAAACGATACGTTTTTTTTCATGGCGTTAAAAATCTAAAAAGGTTATAAGTTTTCCGTTTTTCGGTTTACAAAACTACAAATCATTGTTCATAAATAAAGATGGCCATCACGAAGTACTTTGTTTTGATTTCTGACTGAACCGAAAAAGTAATCTATCGATATCGCTCGGTATCCCAACTGCCCTTCATCTCTGCTGACGCGTTGTGACAACGCGGGTCGTCTCTCCCCCCCCCCCCCCCATATTACCATCAAGTAACATTATAATACATAAAACTAATACGGACACAACACACCATCTTGAAAACAATTTTTAACAACGGCAGAAAATTAAAATCCCCTCCCTGTTCCATTGGATGAATGTATTGGTATTGTGGCGTTTTGCTCTAATCATAATGTTTAATTGCCTAAATTTCTCCTTTTTGTAACAATAATTTGTTCATTTAACTCCATTTAATTGCACTTAACTACTTTCGGGGGATTCTGATGTTTAGGAGTATCACGAAATTACATTCACTGATTCAGTCTGTATACTATAACTCCTTAAATCAGTCACTCGTAGTAAATGGGTTACGCCTAATGTGACATCACGGTACTCATATGGAATTCTATGGGTTCTTTTTATGTATTTAAATATACGCGGACTATAGCTTTTGATAAGTCATCACTTCGCTGGACCCATTTTATTCTCCATCGTCAGTAGACGCCACAGTGAAAACCTCGAAGATAATACGTGAATATGAACTCACCCTGTTTTATTGTTTATATCTGGATCGATTTCAGCGCCGTAGTGCGCTTTGTCATTGATTTGACAAACGAAACTGACCATAACTAACCCACATATTCGGTAATTAGTTCACATTTGAACCTACAATCTAAACTGTTCATATTTAAGTGCTATTTATCCACTTTGTCCTTCAATGGCGGTTTGTTTTTCTTTCGGCCTTGAGACAATTCTCGGTCTCCGTGTCAGCGCGTGCCTAGATACGGAGATTGCCGAGAGGCGACCCGCCCAGGAAAGACAACCCACTGGGTCATGTCTCGTGGAGGTATAAATAGCCCGACCTGACCCAGTTCTAGGGGAAGTGACCCAACCGCCGAGGAAAGCAGACGCTCAAACCAAACGCTAGACAAAATAAGCAACCATAGAAATATTACTTCTAAGATATCGCCGACCAATATAATTCTTTGAAAGGTACTACCGATGAACGTTTTCACGTCGATGTTTCATAAACTGGGTTAATGCAACCGGAGTTGGTTCAGGAATACCAACAGTTTATTTTTAGCGAGGGGTTTGTGTACATTGTAAACAAACGTGTTCGATGTTCACAGGCATGCCGTTCCTAAAGTTAAAGCGAGTTGAGCTCGATTAGTCAGTAAAGTCTTCATGGCTTTCAAAGAATTTCAGAAGTATAGTTTACTTAACGTGCTGAGACCAGGCACATTTTAATATCTCACCCCCAGTTGTTTTTAGTGCGCCTTCAAGCCAGGGACATACTGTCAAAACCAACCTGTAATAAAAGCGTAACGCATGGGGTCAGCAGCATACCTGAGTCGGTATGAATATTTAGCGTCCGTCCGTTCGTCCATCAAGCGATTAACGATTCAACCCCTTTGGAAGCTATAGTCCAGATAACAACAAGTTGTCATTTAGCCATTAATATTTTATCAATGTTGATGTAAATGTCATTTAATTTTAGGTACTCTTTATATGACTTATCTGTTTCCCACTGTCTTCCTTATTTGATTATATGCCTCATGATTGCCCGATCTGCCCACTCTAGATCCCTACAGTGACCTGGACCAAGAGATTATACCAACCACATTCAGCCCGCCACCAGGGGTAAATGAAACCAGGTGAAAGACTGTAGTGACCATACAGTCAGAGAGAGACAGAACCTGAACCAGGTGATTTGTGTGACCCTCCAGTGAACAGAACTCACTCTACCACTCACAGAATTACTTACCCTTCTCTTAAATCCCTCATGATTCAGTCTTAGAATTTGTGTCTGGGGAAAGAGGGGCACCTTTCGTTTACTGGAGAAAGCTCGGCCACGCTACAGTATTATTACAATAGTGCGAAAGAAATTTCTTATTAGTTGCATTGAGATGAATGACTCATACTTTGTGGAAACATATATGGAGAGGTGTCCAGGGAAAAGAGTAAAAGACCCACAGAAGAAAAACGACACATGCCGATTGATAATTGTAATGCATTGTTACGGATGTTATATAAATGTACAAATTATACTCAAATGTCAGACTGTAAAAATATAAACAAATACACAAGCAAAACAGGAATAAAAATTAATATCACTGCAAGATCTGTTGTTTTTTAATCCATACCTCATTGACATACCACCGAAACCATCTCTATTTGTCTGATTTCACGTATCGATCAATGCAGATACGGTAATATTTTTCAACTTAGTAACAATTATGAAAATTTTAATGGAAATTGTTTACTTCGGTAAATCTTTGGGAGGTGGGGGGGGGAGGGTACTAACGTATTGAAGGAAACAATTACATTGCATTACCAAAATAAAATTTAAATTTAGGGGTGAAACCATCTACCTCCGTCTGTGGGACGAAATAACCAGGGGGGGGGGGGGGAATGAGGATTGGGCGAAACGACCCTAAGGGCGAACGGAAATTGGGGCGAAACGACCTGGGAGCAACGTCTCAGAACTGTATCACCTATTTTCAAGCAAACTTTCATTACTGTTTATTACTCCTTAAAATTAGGATAATTCAAAAACTGCGGTTTATTTTGATGCCTGAACTTCACTAGCTACGTGTCCGTGCATACCCTTGTGAAATGGCACCAATATAGTCAACAACATCGCCGGTTATATCTGCGGTTTTTCCATGAAGGTACATCGTGTAATCGCCGAATAGGACAAGTTACAACGAAATCTGGAGAGTTCGATCTGAAATAACAAGATTATTAGCTGAGCGTATTGAAAAACCTCTAAAGTGGCAGAATACGAGTGATGTGTAGACATGTAAATATCACGCAAAGCTGAGATGCGAGTTGGGTTGCAATAGAAAACGAACACATTTGACATTTTGTTTGCTTGTTGATATCGGCCCAAAGATTCCTGGAGGGTGATAAGCCGATTGAAATTGTATCGGCAATTGTGAACGGGAAGTCACGTGATGTTTTCCCTGAAAAATACTGTCCAGTTTAAAAATATCGCTTGACGGTATTCGAGAATTCTGTTTGGAACACATTTATCTGATCAGGTATGTACAACCCCCTCCGGGCCTATGGCCCGCTGAGGTTCCTAATATAATAAATGTCTTCCGATAGGTTACAAGTGCCTCTTCTTGTCAGCTTTTTGAAAGTTTCAGTTTATCCCTTCATTTGACTGCAGCTACTGAGTATTCGGTTCACATCCTACTCTGCCGATATTGCGCAGATGATGCAAGTCTGCAGATCCGCTTTCCATCGTCTGCGCAATATCGGCAAGTTCGGAACGTGATCGATGAGGAGACGACCAAGCAGCTTGTGCACGCCCTTGTAACTAGCCGTCTTGATTACTGCAATTCTTTGTTATATGGCTGCGAACATTATCTATTGAAGAAACTTCAAAATGTTCAAAATTGCGCGGCTAGAGTGGTAACCAGGAATAAGAAATTTTGTCATATTACACCTATACTGAAAGATCTACACTGGTTACTCATAAAGGAGCGAATTAATTTCAAAGTTCTTTTTTAACTTTTAAATCTCGCTTAGATATTGTACCTGGCTATTTGAACTCTCTTATACAGTGTTACGAACCTGTCAGAGCTCTTAGATCTTCGTCAGCCAACAATCTGGTATACAACCTTGGATACCTTGTAACTGCCGGTGATCGAGCATTCGGTGTAGCTGGATCTTATTTGTGGAACCAACTGCCCGATCACCTCAAGGTCGTCCAGGACATAGTTTCGTTCAAAAAGTCACTGAAAACCCATCTGTTTAAATTAGCCTATCCCGCCATAATATCTAGTTAGTTACATATTCATATTAGATGTCATGTACTTATTGTAAAGCCCGTGAGCACGTTCAGTGGAAACTCGGCTTTAAACGATATTATTATTATTATTATTACTACATGTTTTGGATGATTTATTCTGACATCTGCCAGTTTTTCTCAGTCAGTTTTCGATGTTATGTGACACTGTTGGGGCTCCAATTGCCAGAGAAAAAACTCGCCATCAACTACATGTTTAGCTTTCCTATGTATTGACCTTAACACCATGGACATGTCTGCTCGCCTTCTTCATGACAAATTGTTAAAGTGTAAAGGTATGATTGATTCTTTACTGCGTCAGGAAAATGGCTCTTTGAAGGAGCTAGTCTTTAAATGAGCTTCTCAATTTTGCTTGCTCAGTTGTTTTACCTGGCCGAGTATTCCTTCGTCGTCTTATTATTCTTACTGTTGGTTTTTCGAGGGCTCATCACAGGCGACGAATAACCAAACAGGTCAAATTCGATCTTCAGCTGTGGCCAATTGTCTTGAACAGTTTTAATGGTAAATCTCTTTTTCTCAAACGTCAGTGGTTGTCTAGTGATGCATTGGTTTCCCACGCAGATTCAGCAGCTTCCTTGGGTTTGGGGGAAGTTTTTGGGCGTCAGTAGTTCTATGGAGGTTGGGCTTTATCGAACAAGGATGCCGGCATCGCGGTATTAGAGTTATATCCCATTGTTGTGGCATTACATTTATTTTCTCCATCCTTATGTAATCAGTGTGCTCTTCTTTTTGATAATATGTCGATCGTACAGTGTATCAATTCCCAAACTTCAAAAAATGTACCGCTTCTCCGGTTCTTACGACAAATTGTTTTAGTTTGTTTACAGAACAACGTTTTGTTTAAAGCTAAACACGTTAAAGTCGAATGCGTTAGCAGATTTTCTTTCTCACTCATAGGTTGCAGATTTCAAGATAATATTTCATGACTTGTGGTATCGAAGGCTTTACAGAGAAGGCTTTAGTTGGTGAATGGAATATCAAGATCATATTTCAGCTTAAATTCTTGAAAGTCAGTGATGGATCCTGAGGCGCTATGTATATCGTTTATAACGAAAAAACGCATTTGTACACCAACGTCTGTAAAGAAACGGTTCATTATTAATTTTTATATAATTATTATAAAATAGTGGTTGTGAGAGAATTTCTGTCGGGGTTGTGTGATTGCTATTTTTTAAGAGAGCCCATACCTTAAGCACGTTTTTCCAAAAAGGGTCCATATAATTTGAAACACTAAATACACCATGTTTATTCAAAGACCACATTTTGCTCCCCCAATTTTTTTCAATATTATCAACTACGAGTGTTTTCATTGAGGCCATTGTTTCTGAATCTAGTAACTTTTTGATCCATATAATTTTTAAAGAGCAGCACAGTGTTTTTACGTGGGGTAGTTTGAGCCCGCCATTTTCGATTAAGTTGCTTATTACGTCACGTTTAATTTTGTCCCTTTTGTCCGACCATAGAAATTTTAAAATTATACTTTGAATTTCAGCTGATATTCTATCAGCCGGATCAGGGAGAACAGTAAAATAGTGTATTAAGATGGGGATCGCTAACGTTTTAATAACTGTAACTTTGCCGACTAGTGTAAGATTTCTGAGGGACCAATCTGCTAAAAGTTTTCGCATTTTGTTTATTTTTTTCTGAGAAGTGTTTATAGAAGTAAATGGCCGAATTTAGTTCAAATTTTAGGCCAAATAAGGTAAACGTTCCGTTATGATTCCACTGTATATGTTTTTCTGTTTCCAGTTCAATCTACACGGAGATCCTATCCAAACGATATGGGTTTTATCAAAGTTAACGCTTAATCCGGATATCGCAGCGAAGTTGTCGAGAGAATTTAAGGTCTCGTTTAGGGAATCTTGGTCCTCATCTAAGAATAGAGTACTGTCGTCAGCGTTTTGGTTGATTACATACTCCGAGTCATTAATTTTGATTCCATTTATTTTGGGACTGAATTTAAGAAATGTGCTAAGTACTGCGACACACAAAATAAACAGGTAAGGAGACAATGAGCCCCCTTGAAGTACTCCCCTTTGAATATTAAAATAAACTGAACAATGCACAAAAGTAGTTGATTTTTTATATGAATAAGTTAGGGGCAGTATTGGGTCTATAGATTACACCAACTATTCTCGATGAACTCTTATATTTCAGTTCGACAAACACTGGCTCAAAACATGTGGCATGAAGATGGAAAGGTCATGCCGAACACTAAATGTTATATCAGCTTTAATTAAGAGCCTAACACCCCCCACGTCTATCGTTATCACATGGTCTTGTATTTGTTTTTGTATCTGGTGATAACCTTCTAGACAATACAATATATTGCCAGGGATTTGAAATACCTCTGTGATGCCGAAGAAGTCGGCTGGGTTCTGGGGGCTATTCGTTTCAACAAGTAGATGACGTAGGGAGTCCCAGTGGGCTTGAAGGCTTTGACAGTTGATATGGAATGCCGAGCATGGTCCTCTTGTACCATTAAGTTTAGCAGGCGCCTCACTTGGAGTGAAATACTTGCTACTTATAGTGTTGCATATCGGCAGAGGGTTATTATCTTCAGTCAACAAACCAGTAATATCATTTAGTATGTGACTAAGTTCATATTCAGGTTTTGTCTGGATCTCATCCAATCTTACACTATCCGCCATGACTAACAGTCCAACCATCCGTAGCATCATCGCATATGCATGTGATAGGAGTTGGCGTTCTTGTACATGTGGAATTATCATTTGTTACATTGTTGTTGATGAGTTTTGCCGAGAAGTTAGACGCCAGTTGTATAGTGATACCTGAGTTATTAAGTTCTGAGTCCAGGTACAATGTTGCACATTGAAAACAAAGATTTAAAATAGAAAATAATATATGAAATATAATTTCCAGTACACGGCCTTAGCGGGTGGAGAAAAGTTGTCTCTGGTTCTGAAGTTTATTGTCTGTAACATATCATTAGGATCATGACAATTTCGGTAATTTCCTCCACTTCAATTTAGGTAAATAGCATGTTTCTCTCACAAACACAAATAATGACTGTTCATTTACTCTTGAAGATTTGCAATTTCATTCATAGTTGATAACAGAGAGGATGTCGATAGTCCCTGTACAGTTGGAACTGTGAGAAAACGACGCTATCCCAAAGTCTCGTCATCATCAGCAGGATACAGTCTCCGGAAAGGCTTATTCATTGTTGTTGTTTTCCTGTTTAGAGTGGGGAAAATTTCCTAAATTCAGTTTTCTAATTTCAGTATGCAGCAAATTGTTTTCAAAATCAAAATCGGACAGAGTGTATTTTAATTAATTTAATTCATCACTTGACGAGTGACTTTCAAGGCAAAACAAGTGGAATATGTGTATCAAGGCAGATCATGGTCGGTCCATACTAAGACCACACCGACCGACAACAGCCTTGGGTCAAAAGCCAGTCCAAGTCCCACGGACATATTCTTGCTTGGTCTAAATGAATTTACCGCCAGGTTACGGTTGCAGTGATGATAACAAAAGAATCACATTAACAGCTTGCGAACCTATAGTTACTTTCTGGAGTCAGAGAAAAATGACCGAGAAACGAAAGACCATTTCGAGTTAATTCTTGCTTTATTTATTACAATATGTACACGGCATTTTATTTTCTGGTTTTCCTCTTTAATAGTTCATTTTAAATGTCAACCTTAATTTAATTAATTATCAATTAATTTATTATTAATCTAATTTAATTTTTATATGTTGAAGTTATTATTATTTTGTTGCTTTAACAACAATGAATAAATTTATTATTATTATTATTATTATTATTATTATTATTATTATTATTATTATTATTATTATTATTATTATTATCAACAATAGGAGTAATTAATTATGCTCAATTAATACCTAACAACTACCTGAGTAATTAATAATCAACATTACCTGCAATCACTAACAGTTAATGGTAGCTATTAATTTGTATAATCAACTGACAGATAATAATAGTCAAATAATTTATTATTATAATAAATCAACCATCAGTTACTAATCAGGTAATTAATATAATAGAAACAGTTACAACAATGATAATTTAGAGAAATATATATAGATAATTATTATATTATTAAATACTAATCATCTATCAGTCATTTGATTACCAATCACTTATTATTTTAATAAATTAATTACTGCTAATTGGTAAATAAATATAAGTTTATAGATTTATAGAATCAATTTATTCGAATTTTCAGTTTGTTTTATCTTCAACATATTCTTGTAATTCACTCGATTCCATTATCAGATCTTTTCAGAGCAATAATTTGTTTTGTCGACAGATAGGTGAATACATCTGGCGCCCAGAGAGAACAGACGGCAGCTCACAGCGCCGAGCGAGGTCGATCACAAGTCACGTACCATGTACATTGCATTCATTGCGCGACCCGAAAACAACCCCACTCAACACTGCAAACCATCGTCCAACCTCTCCAGACTGTAGCCGCCACTACCCATCTACTACGAATACAGACTTTAGTGTCAATTTGGGTGACCGACAGTATTGCATTCAATACAGTTGCGTGATTAATGCATGTCAACCAATTTCAATTTAAGTTTTTCCTCAGTGCACTGCACGCAGAGAAGCCAAGGTTATGACCTTATGCGACTGACCCATATATGCAGGGAATGGTGGGGCGACATATGAGCTTTCATCAGTAATTATTATTCTGATATTGTTCGATTTGTTTCCTTTCGCTGCAGAGATTACTCCATTCGCCAGTACACCATCACCATTACTGACTGATTACAAAAGCTATCACATGTTATCACTCGGATATGTTAATTTTAATGAGGCATCACAAGATATTCTTCAGATTACAATAGTTTAGTTAACTTCCACATTCGATGGATTACATACTTATGGGGTTAATCACTATCTATTCAGCAAGTTTACAATTTTTTTTCAATCCGTATAGTTTTGTTTCAGTTCAGGGTGTCGAGTTCTATCACGTATTTGGAGTACCACAGACATCTGTATACATTTTACAAATAAAATATACAAGACTGACAATATTGTAAATATGCAATTAAACACCATGTCGACAGTAACAGATTCCCTATCTTTATACAGCAATGAAGCTATCTATTCTACCCATTCGTTGTCTGCACCAGGCATGACTATTTAGTATTCCTAGTACATTGGAAGCTGTTACAACTAGTTTGGGATGGATGGGCTTGATATTAATATGGATGACTTGTATCAAGGGAAGTGCGTAATTGTGAGCAATAGCTTTTGGGCATATCGAACGTACTGTTTCCTATTGTCAAACAGCATTTACGATAACGTACAGAAATGTTAAAATTGGATAACCTAGTATACACCTACCCTGTGAAGGCTGCCCAGGTGGTAGGCAATACCGCTTTCATACTCTTGTACAATGCAATTGAAACTTTCTGTTCTACCAATCCATTATAATAGTAGAGCCAAACACGGCTGCCCAACGTTCCAAAATGAGGACTAATTCATAATACTGCCGAATATATTCAATGGTAAGCATAACTGCAACCGTTAGAGTTTAGAAATTCTTGAGACACGATTTGTTGCTGCAAACTGATATATACCCAATAAAGTGCAGTCAATGCAAATGCATAGTTTTTTCGACTAGATTTGTGGATATTGTACTATACTGTTTGTTACTGTGAACAGAACTGATTATACAATATCTAAGTTTGAATTCAGAACAGCCCACCACCACGCATTCAAATTGTGGCTGTTGGAGGTGGGGGGTTGGGGGTGGTACCAGATTCCGATTCCTGTATAATGCAATTTGTCTATCTATTCTACCTGTACACAGTCTGCTGCAGGACTGACTGCTAAGAATTTCTGAAGGAGAGCGGATGGGGGGGGGGGGGGGGGAGGGGGTTGGGACTTGATAAGAAAATTATAGCAGTACCTAATGTTTTTTAAAATTTTAAAGATACTGTTTATCAATGGTGATTACAATTCACAACATTGATAATGAAATGAAGGCTTCTGGGTAAAAGGCAGCACAAGGCCTTGCGTTTTAAATTGTCTCTTGTACCTAACCACTTGCTCATGACATGCCAGTGTCAAATTCCTGATGAGGGGCTTAACCTAGACTACTGTGGACTAGACTCAACTGAAAGGGTGGCTGTAATTAGAACAATTTTGGAATTATTCAAAGTACTGCTTGTTGGTGTACTGCTTGTTGGTGGTGGTTAAAATTTAGAATACAGAACAAACACAATAAAAAAGTATAACTGTCAGCAGGATATCTTATAATTATTTAATGTACTGCCGGTAAACAATACTTTCAGTTTCTGACATGGTTGCTTTAGGTTCATACTAAATGCCTTAATGCACAATACAGTTGGCAATACTCAAAAATAGCAAAAGTAAGTAGATTTTATAATTGTTTGAAGTACAGTGTACAATGTGTCAATGATGGTCAATATTTAGAATATAGAACATAATGCAATCAAATCAACTGTTCTTCTACATATCCCCTGGTTGATACAGACATCGCAACAAACAGTTCCTATTAAGAGGCCTAATTCATAATAGTACCGACTAGCTCAACGAGAAAAGTATAATTGAATAAGTTTAGGATTGAGTAAAGTTCTGATTGTTACTGATGATCAATACTTACAGTTTTGTAATGACACATGACTAGTTTGCTTGCGTCACACGGGTGTGCGAGTCCACCGCCACCTATCTAACCGTGGATAGTTGGTGTCAGGCCACACCACACTTGTTTGAAATCTGCAAAAAAGTATATGTCATGTGACAGGCAGTACCAGACACACCCCAGCAAAACGCAATCAAACCAACTGTTCTACTTACTTTTCCAAAGGCTTCTACAGGGATAGCTGCAAAGGGTCCTATGGGGGTTGGGTGGGGGAGGGAGGGGGGTCATAAAACAGCTGACTAGACTCAATGAGAAATTGTGGCTGTATGTAATAAGTTTAGGATTTATATAAGTTCAAATTGTGACTTACAGTATAGTAGTAACACATAGTTAGTTCAACTGCATCACAGAAGAGTCTGAGCCCGATGCTGCATGCATGTATCCCAACCTGGCCATCACTTGGCAAGTTAGTGCAATGCCGCACCAGACTCGCTCCCCATCACAATGCAGCTAAACCAGCCATTCAACCTACCCACTGGCAGTTTCGAACCTGTCTGCTGAAAAATTCCTATGAGGTGGTGGTGGGGTGGGGGGGGGGGGTGGAGTGGAAGCTTAATTCATAAAATAGAGTTTAGATAAGCATGAACCTCAATTATAATATTGCTGAGTAGATTAAATGAGAAAGTATAAATGTAACTAATAAGTTTAGGATTAATTTAAGTTCTGGTTGTTAGTGATGATCAGTATCTGCAATGCAGCAATAAAACTTGGTTTGAGTGATTGCGTCGCCTGGTGAGAGGTCTCACCACACTCGCATCCTGCACAAAGCAACCAAAACAACAATTCTACCTGTCCATTGGTAGATTCGGACGTGGCTGTTTAAAATTACTATGAGTGAGAGGAAGTAGGGAGTTTAATACATAATACTTCAGCAAAGACTCAGAGGAAATGTAGGTGGAGCAACACTGTTTATTACTAGTAGTTTGTACTTGTAGAAAGTAACAGATTCCCAGTTCCGTATAATGCAGTTTGGGGTTTTTCATGCTACTTGTACATTTATTATACAATAAGAATCTAAATAGACTCAGGGTAGTCTCATTATAGTAACACAGATGTGACTGAATGACTTTTAGAGATTATTTCAAGTTCAAGTACTATTTGTATCTGTTTTACTGGCTTTCGATATGTAGGATAAGAAAATACTACAGCAGTGCACATAAAGATGTACATAAATTACTGAAGTGTGAATATAGGGCATCTTATCACCAAGCAGCCAGATGGTAGCTACAGGGTGGTAGGCGGCACCACAATCACATTCCGTACTTTCTATTTCAGTGAAGAAACTCGTAGAATTCCTTTGGAGGTTGTAAGGTGGGTGATTAATACATAGAAGTGACTGATAGACTTTTAAAGATAATTTTAGTTTCAAGTGCTATTTGATTCTGTTGTAACTGGTCATCGCTATTTAGAATAAGAAAATACTACAGCAGTGCACATAAACATTACAAAAACTACCGAAGTGTGAATAAGGGGCAGCCTAGCACCAAGCGGCCAGATTGTGACTGCAGGGTGGGAGGCAGAACCACATTAACATTCCGCACTTTCTATTTCAGAGACGAAAATCGCCGAATTCCTTGGGGAGGGGGAGGCGTGGTTGATTAATACATAATACTTCAGCCAAGACTCTGAGGACACAAAGTTGGACCTAAGTAGTATGTAATGTGTTTTTGGGGCCTAGGTTGGATGATCTCATGGATGATCTCATGTGACGTCATAGTCACGTGATGTAGTGGCGCCATGTTGTGTTGTCATGGTAACCCGCGTGAGCGGCCATGTTGTGACGTCATCTCCATAGTGATACGTGGTGTGAGTGCGCATGCGCAGCGCGTGTTGTTAGGGTGATACGTGTTTCCGTCGTCCATTTTGTATACTGGAGGCCGCCATCTTGGTTTCTATGGTAGCACGTGATTGCTATGTTACCAATGGCTTCTAACAAGACAGGGGTATGTTCGGAGGGTATGTTCGATTGAATCGGAGTAAATCTGATTACCACAAACAACCCGACAATCCCCCAAATCACCAAAATCCACCCAAAATCACCGAAATTGACTTTATTTCCCCAATTTATCAGCTTAGCACGTAGTGCTATAGTACTAAGGGGTACAAGGGGGTGCATTCGATTGAACAGGAGTAATGTTCTGGATTAGAATTCTCCCAGAATCCCTTTTTGGATCCTTATCCCATGACGTTTTTCCCCTATTAAGAATAGCACGTAGTGCTATAGGACAAATTTACCCAGAATTATCTGTTTCTATCTATATATGCAATAGTTTACGTCTACCTAGGCATGTTCCTTTGTTCTGGAGTATACTCCAGTAGCGTAGAAGAGCCTATTAATTGGAACAGCTTTGCTTATTATTACTATATTTAACTATTCTAGTCTATTCTTGTTAGTTCTGACCCTATTCCAAGTACTCTTGTTGTTTCATTTATCTAGATCATTTATATAGATTCTAACTAACCAATCAGATTGCTTCATCCCCCGTAATCTCTATGGAGAGTTATCTCCCTTCTGTATAACAAAAGACTATATCCAATGGCCATATCCCAGGGAATCCCATTTTTTTGCAAAACACCTATGGCTATGGAATTCCTTTTTTGTCGTATGAGGCCATGAGGGCTATGTAAAAGCCCTCAATGAGTCCTCATTTATTATCCCTCATACCCTCATGGAATTTTGAGGTTATGAGGACCTTGAAAAATTCCCTCAATGAGGTATAATTTACTACGACTCTTATCCTCATTTCAGTATTTAACAGGTATATCCTATGGAACCCCATTTTGGAAAACGCCTGTGACTGTGGAATCCCTTTTTTGTCGTATGAGGCCATGAGGGCTATGTAAAAGCCCTCAATAAGTCCTCATTTATTATCCCTCATAGCCTCATTGAATTTTGAGGTTATGAGGACCATTAAAAATCCCTCAATGAGGTATAATTTACTACGACTCTTAGCCTCATTTCAGTATTTGAGGATACCTATGGCCTGGTATTGTATTATTCGAGGATACCTATCGAGGATACCTTTAGGAGAATCCTTTTTTTTTGTCGTATGAGGCCATGAGGGCTATGTAAAAGCCCTCAATGAGTCCTCATTTATTATCCCTCATACCCTCATGGAATTTTGAGGTTATGAGGACCTTGAAAAATTCCCTCAATGAGGTATAATTTACTACGACTCTTATCCTCATTTCAGTATTTAACAGGTATATCCTATGGAACCCCATTTTGGAAAACGCCTGTGACTGTGGAATCCCTTTTTTGTCGTATGAGGCCATGAGGGCTATGTAAAAGCCCTCAATAAGTCCTCATTTATTATCCCTCATAGCCTCATGGAATTTTGAGGTTATGAGGACCTTGAAAAATTCCCTCAATGAGGTATAATTTACTACGACTCTTATCCTCATTTCAGTATTTAACAGGTATATCCTATGGAACCCCATTTTGGAAAACGCCTGTGACTGTGGAATCCCTTTTTTGTCGTATGAGGCCATGAGGGCTATGTAAAAGCCCTCAATAAGTCCTCATTTATTATCCCTCATAGCCTCATTGAATTTTGAGGTTATGAGGACCATTAAAAATCCCTCAATGAGGTATAATTTACTACGACTCTTAGCCTCATTTCAGTATTTGAGGATACCTATGGCCTGGTATTGTATTATTCGAGGATACCTATCGAGGATACCTTTAGGAGAATCCTTTTTTTTTGTCGTATGAGGCCATGAGGGCTATGTAAAAGCCCTCAATGAGTCCTCATTTATTATCCCTCATATTCTCATTGAATTTTGAGGTTATGAGGACCATTAAAAATCCCTCAATGAGGGATTTTTAATACGACTCTTATCCTCATTTCAGTTTTTGAGGATACCTATGGCCTGGTATTGTATTATTTGAGGATACCTATTGAGGATACCTATTGAGGATACGTATCGAGGATACCTTTTGGAGAATCCCTTTTGTGTCGCATTAGGCTATGTAAAGGCCCTCAATGGGTCTAATGTAGTCTTACCAACCGCTTCCATCTTGTCGCCAAAGCTCCAAAGCCATTACAGGTCTATGACCTATCTGTCCTATCATTAGCTTCTACAGCAGTCTTGTTCCATTGCGGCCTTGTACCAGTACTATTGGCTTCTGTCATTCTGCCCCATATCTCATCCATTACTTCCTAGCTATACCTATCTCAGTCTCGACTATAACATTGATCAAGGTTGAATCAGATTTCCCCTGTATACATATAAGGCATTCCGTTATTGAGATTCCGAGCCGAGTCCGTAAAATTTGGATTCCGTGTTTTAACATCGACACTCGAGGGTATTTCCCTCCCCTATTAGAAGAATTCAGTTCAATGGGTTGTAGTTTAACAATTCAGATCACCTTTCGTTATATTTTTATTAAGTTTAACATTTATTAAGTTAAACTTTGTTCAGTTCAAATGGTGTTTATTTATATTAGATATAAAAGGTTCATTCAAAAAATTTATTCAGTTCAAAGGGGTTAATTATATATACATTCATAAGGGTTATAGTTCATTCAAGCAGTTCAAAGGGTGTTAATACCTTCATTAGGGTTAGAGTTCATTCAAACAGTTCAAGAGGGTTATATTTAGGGGTTATAGTCCTAAACTTTGTTCACTTTGTTTTGTTCATTTCCATCTTGATTGTATTTGATCAGATCTGTTCATGCTGTCCAACTAGTTCGATCAATCGGACTAGTTTGACCTCCTGTCACTTTGTTTTGTTCACAATTGGTTCTGTTGGATCTGAGCCTTTATTGTTTTGTAGTGGTTGGTTGTATCTGTTCAGAGTCTTGTAGTCATTGAGTGTTACCAATCCCTTTCCATACCCTCGAGTGTCGATGTTAAAACACGGAATCCAAATTTTACGGACTCGGCTAGGAATCTCAATAACGGAATGCCTTATATGTATACAGGGGAAATCTGATTCAACCTTGATCAATGTTATAGTCGAGACTGAGATAGGTATAGCTAGGAAGTAATGGATGAGATATGGGGCAGAATGACAGAAGCCAATAGTACTGTTACAAGGCCGCAATGGAACAAGACTGCTGTAGAAGCTAATGATAGGACAGATAGGTCATAGACCTGTAATGGCTTTGGAGCTTTGGCGACAAGATGGAAGCGGTTGGTAAGACCACATTAGACCCATTGAGGGCTTTTACATAGCCTAATGCGACACAAAAGGGATTCTTCAAAAGGTATCCTCGATAGGTATCCTCAATAGGTATCCTCAATAGGTATCCTCAAATAATACAATACCAGGCCATAGGTATCCTCAAATACTGAAATGAGGATAAGAGTCGTATTAAAAATCCCTCATTGAGGGATTTTAATGGTCCTCATAACCTCAAAATTCAATGAGGATATGAGGGATAATAAATGAGGACTCATTGAGGGCTTTTACATAGCCCTCATGGCCTCATACGACAAAAAAAAGGATTCTCCTAAAGGTATCCTCGATAGGTATCCTCGAATAATACAATACCAGGCCATAGGTATCCTCAAATACTGAAATGAGGCTAAGAGTCGTAGTAAATTATACCTCATTGAGGGATTTTTAATGGTCCTCATAACCTCAAAATTCAATGAGGCTATGAGGGATAATAAATGAGGACTTATTGAGGGCTTTTACATAGCCCTCATGGCCTCATACGACAAAAAAAAAGGATTCTCCTAAAGGTATCCTCGATAGGTATCCTCGAATAATACAATACCAGGCCATAGGTATCCTCAAATACTGAAATGAGGCTAAGAGTCGTAGTAAATTATACCTCATTGAGGGATTTTTAATGGTCCTCATAACCTCAAAATTCAATGAGGCTATGAGGGATAATAAATGAGGACTTATTGAGGGCTTTTACATAGCCCTCATGGCCTCATACGACAAAAAAGGGATTCCACAGTCACAGGCGTTTTCCAAAATGGGGTTCCATAGGATATACCTGTTAAATACTGAAATGAGGATAAGAGTCGTAGTAAATTATACCTCATTGAGGGAATTTTTCAAGGTCCTCATAACCTCAAAATTCCATGAGGGTATGAGGGATAATAAATGAGGACTCATTGAGGGCTTTTACATAGCCCTCATGGCCTCATACGACCAAAAATGGAATTCCATACCACAGGTGTTTTGCAAAAAATGGGATTCCCTGGGATATGGCCATTGGATATAGTCTTTTGTTATACAGAAGGGAGATAACTCTTCATAGAGATTACGGGGGATGAAGCAATCTGATTGGTTAGTTAGAATCTATATAAATGATCTAGATAAATGAAACAACAAGAGTACTTGGAATAGGGTCAGAACTAACAAGAATAGACTAGAATAGCTAAATATAGTAATAATAAGCAAAGCTGTTCCAATTAATAGGCTCTTCTACGCTACTGGAGTATACTCCAGAACAAAGGAACATGCCTAGATAGACGTAAACTATTGCATATATAGATAGAAACAGAGAATTCCGGGTAAATGTGTCCTATAGCACTACATGCTATTCTTAATAGGGGAAAAACATCATGGGATAAGGATCCAAAAAGGGATTCTGGGAGAATTCTAATCCAGAAAATTACTCCTGTTCAATCGAATGCACCCCCTTGTACCCCTTAGTACTACAGCACTACGTGCTAAGCTGATAAATTGGGGAAATAAAGTCAATTTCGGTGATTTTGGGTGGATTTTGGTGATTTGGGGGATTGTCGGGTTGTTTGTGGTAATCAGATTTACTCCGATTCAATCGAAAATACCCTCCGAACTTACCCCTGTCTTGTTAGAAGCCATTGGTAACATAGCAATCACGTGCTACCATAGAAACCAAGATGGCGGCCTCCAGTATACAAAATGGACGACGGAAACACGTATCACCCTCACAACACGCGCTGCGCATGCGCACTCACACCACGTATCACTATGGAGATGACGTCACAACATGGCCGCTCACGCGGGTTACCATGACAACACAACATGGCGCCACGACATCACGTGACTATGACGTCACATGAGATCATCCATGAGATCATCCAACCTAGGCCCCAAAACCACATTACATACTACTGACCTAGTACCTTTTGGAGATTGTTTATAACACTATTTAGTAACACAGATGTGACTGATAGACTGTTTAGAAATTGTTTGAAGTTTAAGTGCTGTTTGTTTCTGTTGTTACCGGTTATCGGTGTGTAGAATAGAAAACACTACAAAACTGTACATGAAAATGTACATAAACTACAGAAGTGTGAATATGGGGTAGCCTAGCACAAAGCTGCCAAAAGATGGCTGCTGGGTGGTAGCAGCACCACATTCGCTTTCCGTACTTCAGTTTCACTGAAAAGAAATCATAGAATTCCTTGGGGTGGGTTGGGGTGGGGTGGGGTGGGGTAGGGTAGGGTGATTAATACCTAGTCCTTCAGCCAAGACTCTAAGGAAGCAAAGTTGGAACTAGTAGCTTTTGGGATTGTTTACAGCACTGGTTTTTACTGATGATCTGTACTAGTTGACATCAACAGATCTACACTAGTTGTCATCAACAGAAATATATATTCGCTGTCCCTCGCTGCATTAAGTCTTGGCCTTCTCACGTCGGTGGATTCAACAATGGCACTGGAAGCTGTGTGGGGGTATTCCGGTTGTTCGTTCACTCTGTTTGGGCAGTAGTGCCATTACTTTTTCTTTTCTCATGTCGGAGTATTCTGTTTAGTACAGTATGTTGGTCGCGAATACATGTGCCGCCTTCAAACGGTGCTTGGGCATCGTTTGTGCAGATGGCTAGGAGACCCGAGCTGTAGGCTCTCTGTATGTGTCTGTTGTATGTTGAATTGCAGATTGTTGCTGATATGGCCTGCACATCGTTCTTGGGAACTGTGTGCTGATGACTTGTAGATTTGAGCAATAGGCTCTTTCTGTATCTGTATACCTTCCCTATCATAGTGCTCACTGTTGTTATTTAATGTTTGTACATGACGCAAATGGTGCAAGGGCACAATTTGTGCACTTGATTTGCAGTTTTGGATAGACACTCTGTTTTTTTGTTTATGAATCGTTACAGTTCTGAATGATCTTTACAGAATGTTCTGCCTGGCACAGGGTCCTTGGGCACTGTGTGTACAGTTGGTTGGAGACCTCAGCTATACGCTCTTTGTGTTATTTTGTATATTGTTGTGCTGGGTGTGTTTAATTTAGGCTGGTCCTACATATTCATGGCGCTTGGACATCATTTGGGTTATTAGTTTCGGGACCTGCTCTATATACTATCTTCGTGTATATACTGAGTCAAAAAAAAGTATAATAGAAACAAATGTGAAAAATGGCATAAAGGATGAACTATAATAGTTTTAATGTTGTAAGTTTGTGGACAAAAAGTCGTGCAAATGGATGGATGGATGGACGGATGGATGGATGGATGATTCTTTATTCAAGGTATGCAATACAATTCACATAATCTTGTGTTACAGAAATCGGCACATCGTGGGGAATGACGTAGCCAGATTGGCTGTCCACCCGCCATTCCCTTAAGAAATAACAGTTTATTTGGAGTCTAACCATGAGAGCAAACGGAAGTAATAATAACTCTTTCTTTCAAAGAAAGTGTATACAAGGCGGGAGAGGAAATTATTTATATATTTATTTATTCAGGATCCATGTTTTACAGTACGTCTAGTGAGAAATCCGGCGGTTTTTCAAGGTAGATAAACCTAAGTGCCAGCTCACGTCATTTCTAAGTACCCGCCATCGTTGCGAATAATCTTGAATCTTCTGAAAGTTCTGACACACAACTTACAGCATATTACAGGTATTAATTGGAAGACTATATGGAGTGGGTTCTGACAACAGGTTATACGAGACGAGGTATCCAGAAAAGATTCAATCCTTGACATTTATACTGTACGACAGATTTCAGATGAAGGTTATGTCAGTAGGTAATTTCGGGAGCTAGCACCATAAGGCGTAAGGCCTAGACTGATGCATTTTCAAGAGTTATATTCTTCATCTTTTAACCCTTTGAAGAGTTTAATGATAAGTTGTTGTTGTCCATCCAACCATATACAATTTTTCTTCGGATTTCAAAATAGCACGTGCTACTCGAGAATGGCAAATTGAATGGGCAACAGACGATTTTCTTTCTGTAATGTTGTGCTAGAGAGCCTGGGTTATTGAGAAAACACGCTATTTTTTGTCTTCCGATATTTTAAAAATGCCAAGGTTAACCGAAAATCAGAGGGCGCGTGCCATTGGCGTGCATGAGGCTGGGATACCTCCAGATGAGCTCGCTGCTCAGTTCGGATTCATTGTGGCCACTATTTACCGTCTCATTGGAAGGTATAGAACCACTGGATCTACTGCCGACCGACCCCGCTCAGGTCGACCAAGTGTTACCACCCCTGCGCAAGACTGACACATCAGAACGTCTCACTTGCGGGATTGCTTCCTTCCCGGGATGAGGACAACAGCAAATAGACCTGGTAGAACCAACAATAGAATCAGTGCACAAACTGACCGCAACAGGCTCGCTGAGCACGGCATCTGAAGTAGGCGTCCATACCACGGACAATCCTAACCCAACATCATCGTACCGTCAGAATGGAATGGGAACCTCAGCAAGTTCGCTGGACTCATCTGAGTTGGAGCACAGCAGTTCTTTTTTGTGATGACTCACGATTTTGCCCACGGCTCGTTGAGGGTAGGGCAAGAGTTCATCGCCGACGAGGATAACGGTTTTCTGATGCTTGCGTGCGGGAATGCGACCGTTTTGGCGGGGATAGTGTAATGGTTTGGGCAGGAATTTCCTTGCACCATCGAAAGTAGTTGATCTTCATCGATGATAATGTAAATGGACTGCGATATAGGAATGAAATTCTTAACGCTGTTGTTGTGCGTTGCTCAACGCTAACGTCGGATTGCAGTTATTCCGGTAAGACAATGTCCGATGTCACGTGGCGCGTGTCTGTCATGACTTTCTTGAGGAGGAGAGCATCGAACTTTTTCTCTGGCCCCCACTTTCGCCAGCTTTGGCGCCAGTCGAACATCTTTGGGATCAATTGAACCGTCGGGTACGACATCATGATCTTCAGACGTTAGGCGATTTACGTAATGTTCTTAGGAAGAAGTGGAACGCAATATCACAGGGTGACATCCAGAGACTTATCAGGTCCATGCGTCGTCGATGTCTTGCCATCCAAGGGGCAAACGGTGGACATACACGCTATTGACAGCATGTGTGAACATTTCACCCCATGTCTGAATGGCGACGCCCTGACGCGACGCTGGCAACTGTAAAGGCATGAAATTATGCAACTTCATACAGCTAGACTCGAAATATGAATTTACAATAACTTGCTTGGAACTAAAGTTTTTCTCCCGCCTTTGTGCTTGTGGGAAGAATGCTTTTCTCTGTGCCTGGATTGGAGCATTTTGGGCGTTTTATTTATGCCGCCCACTTTACTCTTGTCAGGCTAGTTTTCCCGACTTCTGTAATTAACATCGATGTTAGTGAATTATCTGTTTGGCCACACTGTACGTTATCCGAAAATTTTATCCCCTTAGTCATATGAGTAGTGTAAAATGGAGGGGGAGGGGGGGGGGATGGTACGAGCAGAGCACACCAAATGTTTTGCACAGATCGTGTTGCTCCAAAAAATTAGTTTTTTCGAACAAATTGCGTTCGTCACAATCGAATTGTATGGACTTGTTCGATGCCACACGCTCGCGATCACATCGTCACTTTTTCCTAGTTCTTACAGTGGTGGTGAGAGATGCCGTGTCGTGGATTCGACGTCGATTTCTCTAACGGGTTAACGTGAGTCTGACTAAAATTTCGACGGAATTTTACAAACTCTAAAAATTCCTTCTCCAAAATTCACTTTTTGGTGAGCTCGACAAATCTGACAAGGACCGTTCTCGGAAATACACTCACCTTTTCGCAGAGGTAACACGGGCCCGCCTTTAAATGTGAATTTTTTGCAACAGAATACCACCAAAAAACACTACCAGTGCGGATAAAAAACGAGCGATCTAACGGCGATACCCGCGGAAAAAAAGAGTCCGAATCGAGCGGTGAATTTATCGGTGGGCCCGAACCCGCCATCGATGATGTAGAGAGGTTTTGGGCGAGAGAAAGATAGCTCGTAGAGTCTAAACGCGTGAGGTGGGCCCGCTCCGGTCCGCGATTATGGAGATATTATAAGTTGTGAGACGGATGATAAAAAATTGTTTTTTAATAGATATATATAAAACAACATCTAAAAAAATAACAATATAAAAGATATATATATATAAAACAATATTAAAAAAATAAGAATACAAAAAACAAATAACTGTTTTTTTATTAAAAAAAGAAAAAAAAATAATAATAAATAAATAAAAAGAATGTTTCTACATATCGGAGATTCGAAGCGAAGGGACGAGCAGGTTCTCGAATTAATACGAAGTAAGGAGAATATTAAGGCACAGAACAGGGCCAGGCGATTGGGAGAGATGTGATTGAGACGTGAGGCGACCAAGTTGTTCAGATCCGTCACCGAGGTTCAGGAACGAGCCAGGAAAGAGATCGTCGAGGAATTGAGACCCATAGAAGAAAGTTCACTGAGGATGAGTTCTCACCCCAGTAGTCCTGCGTCGAGAACTCCGCCCGGTTACACTCCGGAGAGAATCGAGACCGATCCGAGTAGCGTCGGTAGTTTTACGCCGAAAAGTTTGTCCGAATACACTCCAGAGAGAATCGAGACCGATGCGAGTGACGTCGATAGTAGCGCATTTTTAGCATTAGATCTGACGTTAGTAGTGGAATCGTGAAAGATCCGATGTACGGATTTCGTGATTATCGAAATAAAACATTCGTGGGTGACACGGAAGTATCGCTTGAAGATCGCTATTTGATCGTCGGTCTGAACAGGTACGAAATGACTGACGGACTGCATACTTTGCTCTCTCACCAGAAACCTGACGATTACACCGAGGAGGATTACAAAAATTGTGGAGACATTCTGGTTCAGACTCACTTCATGAAGAACAATAATGATCTCAAAGAGACGAGACCTAAGGATAGGAGTGGTTACAAGCAGAAGAACGTGGTGGATCCCGTATGGAAGGCGAACGAGTATTTCGTGAACCGACGACTGGAAAGGGAATGGCCGACACGATATTTCTTCCGCGCGATCCCGATGCCTAGTTGGGGGAGATTGAGATTGTTGATGGCAAACAGCGAGCCTGCTAACATCGGAGTGGATAACGAGATAGTGAGTGTGTGCGACGAATTGTTGAGGCAGAAGGTCTTGACTAAGAAGGATTATAAAAAGTTGATGAATCATTTGAAATAATAAAATAGTAAGAGAAAAGAAAAAAAATATTAAGTAAATAAAAATATACATATATATTTTTAAAAAAATTATTATTATTTAAAAAAAATGTTAGTGATAAATAACAGGGGATACGCTACATCTTACGTCTACGGTGGATCGGGCATCGTGGATTCGATGATGCGATTTTTAACTCGTAAATTCACCGGCGATGCCGCAAAACAGATCGCGTTGAGTGCTCTTAAAATCGGAAAGAAGACGGCGATCGATGCTGGTAAGAAAGCTGCAACCGAAGCGAGTGGTAGAATAGCTTCGGAAGCCGGCATGACAGGTGCCGACGTGTTGGTTAATAAATTGACAACTCAACAACCTGCCAAACGATCGAGAATCGAACAGAAAAGTTGGAGAGACTTCTATGATGATGTTGTCGTTCCGATACAAGAATTAGTTAAAATGACAAAAGGATCGGGATTGAAAGTGATTTATAAATAATAAAAACAACTTTTATATATATATATATATATATATGAAAATAGAAATTAAAAATAGAAAAAAATAGAAAAAAAAACATAATTCAAAACATAGTAAAAACAAACTGGAGAAAAGAAATGAATATCAAAGACATGTCTTGGAATGACGCGATGACCAAGAGGTCAAACGACGAGTTCTTTCCCAAGAGCATAAGAGGTCTGTCTGATAGTAGGAAAATCGAATTGCGGAAAGATCATTCTCTTGATGAATCTATTGTTGTGACCTGGTTGGTTAGATTACGACAGATTATTCGTTTTCAGGGAGTCTCTTTCAACCGGAATACAGATTGCTTCGAGAATGCATGACAAGTAAATTACCCAAGTATGTCATGTCGAGAATCTTCGACAATCGAGACGAATTCGAAGGACACGATACGAATATATTGGAAGGGGCGGCGAGAGAATTGACCAAGAGAGACGTCGAATGTTCGAACGTGGAATGCCAGTTTTACGAGAATGCCGACGACGTTCCTGATCCCAGAGAGTTGAAGTCGGAGAATAAGAATCTCATGATCTTCGAAGATCTGTTGTTGGAGAGACAGAATCGATGCGAATCGTATTACGTTCGAGGACATCACAGCAACGTGGATTGTTTCTATTTGTCTCAGAATTATTTTGACTGCCCAGACAAACGATAAGGGAGAATGCTAATTTTCTGTGTCTCTTTCGTCAGGATCTCAAGAATCTCAATAACATCTATGGAGATCACGTGACCAACGACATGAGCAGGGAAGAATTCAGGAGATTCTGTAAGATGATGTGGGACAAAGGACTTCACAATTTCGTGGTGATCGATTTAACTAGCGAATTTAACAAAGGAAAATATCGAAGCGGATTCGACGATTTTTTTTATATTCCCGATAATAATATAGAAGAACATAAAAAATATCTATAAAATATAAACAAAAAATATAAATAATAATAAAAAAAATGTCAGAACATCACCTATGAGAACAGATAGTCGAGAATACGGCTGTGAAGCAATCCTTTCAAATCATAGTGAGTCATGACACGACTCGATTCACGACTAAATTCGAACCTTCCATCGAATTGTAGAAGGAAAAGAGATATGAGATGGCGCTGGTTAATCTCGAGACTTACTATTCGTTTCCCAATGTCACGGAAAAGTATAACGCGTTCAAGTATTCCAATGGAGTGGATTGGTTCGAAATTCGAATTCCCAAAGGGAGTTACGACATAGACGATCTGAAACGTCACATCCAGATGAGACTGAAGACCGACGGTCACGGATGCAAGATGATAAGACTTGCTTCCAATACGAGTACTCTACAAGCGATATTAGACTCAGGAGATAATTTTCGAGTGGATTTTAGTGAGGAAGATTCGATCGTTACGATGTCGGGATTCGATCTAAAGATGTATCGAGGTCACACTGCGTCCGAAAATATGGTCGACATTCTCACGGTCAATAGTATTTTAGTTAACGTCAGTGTGATCTCGGGAAGTTACGTCTATGGTAGTATTCAGCCTACGATCTATTCATTTTTTTTCGGACGTTTCACCGGGTTACAAGATCATGGAGTGACCTCGAAGTCTCGTCTATCTACCCGACACCCTGGGCACGTTGTACAGCATCAAAACCACGTTAACGGATCAGAACGGGGATCTGTTAGTTATATGAAAAAAATTGAGGAAAAAAAAAATAATAAATATAATTTGAAAAACCAAAAATAAATTTTTGTTTTATTTTTTTTTATTTTTTGTATATTTATATAAGAAATAAGAAAAAAAAACTTCTAATATTTATAACAATTAAAAAAAAATAACCTATAATATTTATAATAATTTAAAAAAAAACCTTTTCCTAATTAAAAATATTTACAATCCAGTGAAAACAACAACAACAATATGAGTATTAGTCGATATATCATTAAAAACGTGAACATTTCAGAAGTACAGAAAGCTATTAGATTTAAATTCAGTTACAAAGATCTGATTTGTCAGTACAAGTGGTGGAAGCGCCCAGATTGCCTGGACTAAAACTCAAATCAAAAGGATGGAGAAAGTGATTCGTAATCAAATGGGAATTACGGTGAGACTGAGTCCACCTCAATTGAGACATAATCTGAGAATGAAAGGCGGTTTCTTACCACTATTGGCGGGACACCCTGCCAAAGCATTACCCATTCTCACGAAAATGGTGTTACCCGCTCTGGGCGTGGAAGCTCTCTCGGGACTCGAATACATCCGACGCGACGACGTGATTGAATGTTGGAGGCAATCAGTGTCTTGTGTCGGAGAACCCGAGCCTACAAAATCAGAATAGTTGAAGTTAGTGCATTGTGGTCTCAGCAACGAAGACAGAGGATGCGTTTTAGAATATTTTTTGGAAAGGGGAGACCACAAATTTTCGCATTTTTTATGAATTCCTTGTTTAAGGGAAGAAAACATTTAAAAATAACTCATTAAATAATAAGGGGTAAAAATAAAAACAAAAAATGAAAAAAAAATAATAGATATAAATAAATAAAAATTAAATGAAAATGGAACTTCGAAGTAAAAACATCTATCCAGTGGTGTGGATTTGACTCTCATCAAAGTCTCTATGGGTTTGAACGTTGCCAGAATCAGTCTATTGTCGGCCGCCGTCATTGTTCTTCCAGTCATGTTGGCCGTAGAAGGATTGGCTTTGACTGCGAGATTTGTCAGTACAATTGAAAAATTTCTTGCTAAGAAATTATCAGTGAAGGCCAGGAAGCATGAAAACATCAGCATTTTAGCCGATGCAAAGATCGACACCATGTCAGGTAAGGTCTCTATGGCATTGAAAGACGGTAGGATTTCGGACAGCGAATATGTCGACATATTGAATGAAAAACAAAAATATGAAGTTATGAAAGTTAAGATAAGAGTCAAGAGTCATCAGATCATCAAGAAAGAATGGAAGGATTCTCCCGTGGAAAAAGGTAGGGAAGAAGCGAGACAATTGTTTCGTAAATTAATGGATCCCAAAAGATTCCAGAAGCAATGGATTGAAAGAAATGTATGTATATAAATGAAAAAAAATTACATATAAATTAAAAAAAAAAAAAAATTAAATACATATATACGAAAAACATAAACAAAATGTATTGCGTCAAATGCAGGGGAGTTACCAATACAGTTAACGTTAAACAGTACTGACAAACAATAAAAGACACATGCTTCGTGGAACGTGTAAAGTGTGCGATTCGACCAAGATGCAATTTGTCAAATGCAGTACCGGTCTGATGAATAAATTAATTAATAATCTGCCCATCGAAATGCATCTGCCAGGATATCAATTCACGGAACCCGGTGTGACAGGAATGATAGTCCGTAGGAACGTTAGTCCCTCTGGACTATTATTCCGCGGAATTATAGTCCTAGGTCTAACATTTCTTGGAATAGTAGTCCGGCGGACTACTATTCCTAGAAATGTTAGACCTAGGACTATAATTCCGCGGAATAATAGTCCAGAGGGACTAATTTTCCTACGGACTATCATTCCTGTCACACCGGCACGAAATTAAACAAGAGATTGCATCGAGATCTGACCTCTAAATCTTGGAGCAAACCCATCAATAGGGGGGATTCGGCCGCTAATGCTCACGATCTGTGCTACGCTAAACATCCCGACGTTGAGAATCGTAGTCGAATCTGCAATAAAAACAAGTTGATGACGTTGAAAAATATATCGAATTCCACTAGGAGAGAGAGGCTCAAACGTTCGTTGGTCGGTAAAATGATCGGTACCAAACATCGATTCGGATGGGGTAATAAAAAAAATGTCCAGAAAAAATTATTAACGAATGCATTGGCGAACAAACTACACAATCCCGTCACGCATAAATTTCAAAGGAGAAGGGTGTTCGTGAAGGATCTAGATCAGATCTGGTCAGCCGATCTGGTCGACATGAAATCACATTCAAACTGGAACAAGGGCATTAAATACATACTGATGGCCATCGACCTGTTTTCGAAATATAGATGGATGAAATCTCTAAAGAATAAATCGGGAGCGTGCATGGCCGAGGCTCTGAAGAGAATAATCGCATCGTCTTCTCGAAAACCGGATAAATTGTGGATGGACAAGGGGAAGGAATTTTACAACAGTCACGTTCATCCATTGGTCGACCTCTATTCCGTCGAAAATGAGGGGAAAGCTAACGTGATCGAAAATTGGAATAGAACCATGAAGTAAAAAATGTACAAGTATTTCACACCTAATAAGCCCAAGAAATATATCGACGTTTTAGACGAACGGGTCAAAGAATACAACAACACGCGACACAGATCAATCAAGATGACTCCCGTAGAAGCTAGCGATCCTCAAAACAAAAAAAACCCACATCTTCGTGAATCTCTATCCCGAAAAGATCAAGATCAAAAAGGAGTCCAAACCATCGAAATTTGCAGTCGGTGATCAAGTGAGAATCACTTCTTATAAGTCACTCTTCGCAAAAGGTTAAACTCTTTGATGGACCGAAGAAATCGTTAAGTTTGTTAGAATATTTTACACGGATCTGGTGACTTACAAAATAGAAGTGTTAGAGGATGGCGAAGATGACAGCAGAGAAATCATTGGAACATTTTGTGAACAAGAAGATGGCATTTTGAAGAACCAATCCTTTACTTTAATTTTTTTTGCATATATAGTAAAAAGAAAAAATAATGATAAATAAATTTAATAATTAAAAGAAAAAACAATTAATAATAAAAAAGTGAATTATCAAACAGAAAAACAAAACATGACAAATATATTAGATATAACCGAAGGTATATTGAAAGATGAAAGCATTCAAGAATACGAAGTTCACGAGTACGAACCAGTGACTGGAACCAGTCTAAACAATGCCGGTGAAATAAGAATCAACGTCAGAACTCAAGATCTGTTCCTTCATCCCAGCGAAAGTTACATAGTGATACAGGGGTGTCTCACCAAGGAAGACGGAAACGATTATGCTGATGATGACGTGGTCACTCTATCCAATAATGGTATGACACATCTATTCAGTAACATAAAATACATGCTCCCGGGACAAGAGATAGAATCCGTGTTTCATCGCGGACAAGCCACCACGACTCTTGACATGTCCGAACAATTTTTCGAAATCTAAAGGACTCCTCCTGAAATACACTGTTGCTGACATGAGTGCAGCCAATAAAGGTGTCGCCTTAAGATTCGACTACGTCGTCAAGACGTCGAGACCCAAAGGAACGTTTTCGTTCAGGATACCTCTGGAACACATATTCGGATTCGCGGAAGATTACGATAAGATTCTCTACAGATTCAAACACAATCTGACGTTGATTCGAAATGGAATCGATGAGGCCATCATGAGACCCTCCGCGATCGAGTCGAGTAAGATACATCTGAACGTATTGCCTTCAATCGCGGAGAAAGTACGTCTCTACAAGATCATAGAATCGAAGAGTAAATTACCGGTGGGATTTAGAATGAGAGCGTGCGACACTGCTAGTATTCCACCATCTAGCAATCACTTCGATTGGAGATTGACCATGAAATCTGCTTCGGAAAGACCGCAATTCACTGTAGTGGCATTTCAAACCGATAGGGAAGGGTCTCAAGAGAAAAATCCTTCCCTGTTCGATCATTGCAACTTGAGAAACATGCAGGTATTTCTAAATGCCATGAGATATCCGGCCATTGATTAAAACGCCTCTTTTGATAAGAACGATTTCTGCAGACTATACGACGACGCTGCAGATTTCAGAAAGAAATATCATCGACTGGACGAATTGATGGGTAATCCTAACATCACTCCCACCGAATACAAATCGCAGTGTCCCCTGTTCGTATTCAATGTTAGTAAACAGAGCAAGTGACTCAAGAGTAGCGTCTTAGACATTCAGATCAAGATGCAATTCGATAAGAATGTGCCGAGGAGAACCGAGGCTTTTGCCCTAGTCCTGTCTGATAGAGAGAATTCGAATCAGATGGACAAAAAAAAATGTCCATCGTTCGATGAAATAATAATTAAAAAAAAATTAAAATAGAAAAAAGAGTAATAAATAAATAATTTTTAAAAACAAGTATAATTCGATTTTGAGAAATTGATTATTCAATCTCTTAAAATCCAATTATATTTTTTTAGAGTTGTCTTCCCTACATCATAAAAAGAGTGATTATTTTATTTTTTTCTTTTTCATACTCACTGTTTGTTCAGAGGATTGAGTTCGATCAACAGAGAGAACACTGAAGTGGCAGCTTCGGGATTATTGGTTTTCGTCTTGAAATTGATCCTATCCCCCATTTGCACCTTGAGAGGCGTACCGAAGACGTTAGTGTTCGAATGTTGTTCCTTCATCTTTTCGACTCTGTACCTCTTGTCACATTCCACACCGTTCACCACGAGATTGACGATCGCTCTATCGCTCAATAGAAGCCAGACTCATTTGAATGATATTGTCTCCCACAGGCATGGGATATCCTATCAGCCCGTGTGATGGTCCGTCACCTCCATTTCCGAAGGACCAATTGGCTGTTTCCGCAACTAACGCACCGCTCTCCTCGGCCCAGATGGTGATCAATTGTCTGGCGCATTTTATCTTCTCCATAACCGAGATCAGATTGCAGGCATCAGTCACGTGCGTGGGATCCGGCAGATTCGTGAGTGCATACCCTCCCATGTCTAGTTTGCCTTCCATGATATCACCTTTTCTCCAGACCATATTTTTTTCCAAGAACTTTCTGCTGACTGTGCTGGAATTGTATTCTGGGTCGTCGTCGAGACCGAATAGACAGCGACCAGCCATGTTGATACCGTCTTCCATGGTTCCTCCAGATTTTTTTTGTTCAGATCCAATTCGTCAACTTGAGATTTCAAATAGGACTGAGAATTCTGTAGGGCAGAATCAACATAGCCTTTGTTGACCGCCGTCGAGTCTTTGTCCGCATCGTTGCTCTGCGACAGATTCAATATTTTGTTGAATCCCGCATCCAGATCTGATTTCATTTCTACCTCATCGACGTTATTCTTTCTCAGTTCCAAGTCTATGTATTGTTTGGTTGGGATTTGTGGGAACAGACACATTGATTATCTTGTTAGTATTCGGGTTCAATTCGGACTGCATCACTTCAGGAATGTAGTGATCTCTCAGATGTTTACTGAATCTCACGTGAGAGTCGTCCACATATCTTTTAGTGGAGGCATCGGTCGAATCTCTAGGATCCGCTACATTCCCCACTCATTTAGATTTCAACTCGAGATCGTCCGTCATGGCTTTATTCACGCAGTTGTCTCTCATCATCTGCCGAAAATTTCCGTCTCCTCTATCGACGTATTTTTTGATCGCGGTATCCGATGAATTGATCGGTTCAGGAAGATTGTCGATTTTCTTATTGTTTAAAATTAAAGGTTCTTGTCGAGATTTGTATCTTTGAACGTATCCTTCATCCAAGTTGGCAATGTCACCAACAACTTCGACTGTGGCTCTTCTTTTTTTCTAGAGGAGCCTTCATTATCGTCAGTGCGACCGAATTTATCGACTGTCATGTTTGTTTTGTTTTGTTTTTTTTGGGGGGGGGGGGGGGGGAGGGGGTTTATTATTAAAAATTATATACTTTTTTATTATTTTAATTAATGCAACCAAAAATTTTTTTATTTACATATCTCTTTATATATATATATCCCCCCCCCAAAAACAAAAAATAAAAAAAAAAATAGGTGACTGCAAAACACTCGATTTGGCGCTTGTACTCATTTGGTATTGTAAATAACTGACGTTACATAGTTCCTTATTTCTATTGGTGGTGAGATTCCATAGTTATCGAAATAATTTTTATTCCGATTCGAAAACCACATGACCCAATGCATGCCCTCACCTCCAATATCGTCCTGATTTAAAATTCCACATTCCGAATCATCACCTTTTTTTCTCGGCAAGGCATCTCTAGAAAGCACACCTGGAACATATTTGATTTTCAAATCTTTTGCTGCGTTCGACAGAACAATGTTGGATAGGGGTTCGTTGGGTAAGACGACACCTTCTGCGGATATGTGTTTTATTTTCTTATTATTCATAATATGTTTTGGTTTTTTTTCATTTATTATTTTTCTATTCTTTTTTTTTTAATTTACAAACTCATGAGTTTTGTTTTGTTTTTTCATCCTCTCGATTTTGTTGAAATGTCACGGAATAATGTACGAGTGCGAAAGTGTGTATTTTATACTTGCATATAATTCTCTTATCGTCATCAGCCGTCATCGTAATCTTATTGATTTCTTTGGTGTACATCTTGTGCATTTCACGTTGAATCGCAGTCATTTTTTTATACACCGTCGAACCTTCAAAAAGACACTCTTTATACTCTTTAAATGTGATGCTTTTATTCGTCACACACACTTGAATACCTTTAATCTCTTGATCTCTTCACCGTCGAGGAGATAATCATTCAATTTTGGTCTCACACCCACGAATTCGGCGATCTGTCTTCCACCGCTCTCGTCTTTGAATTTACTCAAATCCTTTTTATTGATACCCTTTGGAATCTCAGATGGGTGATCGTTGGGATAATTACTCATGTCAAACTATTTGTTCATGTCTGACGCTATGTCCTCGTAGACATATCTAGTCTCTATCTCCTAAGTCAGACTATCCGTGTCGGTGAACAATAGTTTGGCTTTCGAACCGAATTTGGATTTGACATAATCGTAGTGAATCTCACGTGAGAGTCGTCCACATATCTTTTAGTGGTGCATCGGTCAACTGCTTGCTAACATCTAAGATGATTGCTCTGAGATAACAGGGTTTGTCGAACTTCAGTTGTGTCTTTTGCATGTGCACAGCTTATACATTTTCATCGAATATGATTCTTTGTCGATAACTGGGTTTAGCGATTCATTTTCTAGACTTCCCTTCAGACATGACGAGTTGAACGTCGGTTCTATTCCTACAGTTTTCCATAGATTTCCTGTACACGCAATTGTTCATGAGATGAGTTTGAAGAAATCTTTTTCGAAGACGATCTTAGCCTGCATTCTTAAATTTGTGTTGAGATCGATGTATTTTTTCATCCAAGGCTCCTCGTTGAATTGAATGATTCGATACACGTCGATCAATCTCATTCGGCGATCGATGTAATGTTTCAGATATTCACAATAGACCACGTACTTGCATTTGTGATTTAAATTGGGAACGAGTTTTGTTACGCCGTTCACTTCTATTCGCTCGAGAGCCAACATATAATCATTGTGTGAATTGTGTAAAGTTTCCTGATAATCCAAATCAACCCCTAGAATACAAGGATAGTCCCTCCATTTTTCTTTTCCTTCCAACGTTTCGACCCATTTGAAATTTTCGATAACTGATGACTCATAGCCCAACCATACAAATTATTAGCGTCCCAGTACTGTATGTATTTACTTGTTTTTTCCAAATCAAAATCTTTTCCCATGTAATAATTATTAGCTTTGGCATATCTGGTGGAAATCATAGAGACGTCACTCTCACAGACTTTTCGAACATGTGCAACATGTCTACGCCTGATAATAAGTCCAATCGAATCTCGGTCGTCTTCAAGAGAGCATCCTAAGTGAGTCGGGGTGCAGCGAAATTCCAAGCTGGATCTAGTTCGTAATGTCGACGACACACTCGTCGAAAATTTCCGAACATGTCGGACAAGGGAAGCACATCAGTTTTGAAATAGAGGTTCTGATATTCTCTCATGGATTTCATGTCAAATAATGGCCACACGTTTTGAGCGTGTTGGTAATTATCGTCAGAAATGTTCGATTGGTATAATTTCGAATTAAAAATCTTCTTTGGGAGGTAGAGCGACGTCATTGAATTTATAGACATCGTTCATGTAATTGTAAGGATAGATGCCTTTCCTCAACATAACGTCCACCAATTCTCGTCGATCGTTAAAATGTTTACTCGCGATTTTAAATTTCTCCCTATTCAAATTGTTGACTAATTTTTCCGGACTGGTTGACATAAATTTATAACTATTGACGAAACGTATCTCTCTATGGATGGGACTCATTTTCTCAGTCAAACCATCGATGACTCTCTATTTATCAACGACTTTACATTTAGTGAATAAAATGTATTTTTCATCGTTTTGCGCGATGCAGCTCAACTCCCCCTCGCTAACACCCATATTTTTCACAAACAAGTGACTGTCGTAAACCGAGAGATTGTGAAATATCACCGGATAGAATTGAGCGTCTCGAAATCTTAAATTACATTTGCTGTGAGCAGCGCCGTGAAACAGACCTGTGAAGTGATCATGACCTCTAACTTTTTTATTATTTTCAGACTGAGTATCGAATAATTGTCTACAGATATGACATTCGGTGGGTTTGTTGTATTCTCGATGTTGCTCTGGCGTTATGATCATGTCTTTAGGTTTTTTAAATTTGTCATATAATATTTGAATTTTCGATTCTAACTCTTTCACGCATCTTTGAGCCACGTCATCATCATCTGAACATTTGGTGTAGTCTAATGGACCCGACAATTCTCGATAGTTGAAAGAACATTTCACGTAATAACAATAACCTGAAGGTACGTGCTTCGGATATTTTTCAGCATAACTCCTATGCTCGTAAGGCTGGCAAGAATTTATTTTGGTGGTGAAACATTTGAAATCAGTATAGACGACGAATGGCGGTTCTAATCTGCTATTGTGACTACGAAAGTCTACATAATTATTAGGTTTAGGCATTTTAACACTTTGCTTTTCGCTGCAATATTCTCGATCACGCATCAATGATTCTTGACTACGGAATGAATTCGTATAGTTAAAACAGAAAAATCTCTCGCACTTATGTTTACTAATCTGCTTCGACAGTAAATAACTCATACTTTTCATCCAGCAATAATGTTGACTGTCACCCTCTGAAATTAATAACAAATTAACAAACTTTTCTCTATCTTTTTGTGAAGTCAGTCTGAGCGGACAGACTATATTCCGTTTTTTAACGTTTCCCCCGTATCCCAAGACTTTCACAGCCATGGTGGGATTTAGCTTTTCGAAATCTTCGATGTCTTTCAATCGGGTCGGGAAAGACATTCCTGTCCAATCAAGATTTTTACAATTCTCTGAGTACTTGGAAACTCTCTGAGAGTTCTTTTCTACGGGATACAAGGCTGAGCCGATGTGATCGCCCATTTGAAACACTCATTATCATCTTCATTTTTCACGTTGATCACGGCTTGTTTTTTAAAAACGAAATCAGTCTGAGCGGACAGACTATATTCCGTTTTTAACGTTTCCCTCGTATCCCAAGACTTTCACAGCCATGGTGGGATTTAGCTTTTCGAAATCTTCGATGCCTTTCAATCGGGTCGGGAAAGACATTCCTGTCCAATCAAGATTTTTACAATTCTCTGAGTACTTGGAAACTCTCTGAGAGATCTTTTCTACGGTATACAAGGCCGATGTGATCGCCCATTTGAAACACTCATTATCATCTTCATTTTTCACGTTGATCACGGCTTGTTTTTTAAAAAACGAAATAAGGTAATTTTATATAGGAAGATGCCTTCAAAGGATCGTGTCTATCCATGTGAATCTCAAGATTTAATATCTTCTCGAACGTCCAATTACTATCCTCGTTTTGAAAAGTAGCCATAGACTCCAACATCTTGCCTTTCATCATTTTATAAACGATGACTAATTCGTCGTCTCTAAACACAATCTCGTTTTTAGATCGGAAATAAGCATTTCACACCAGGATCTCAACGTTTTCACATCTACCTTTTTCATCAGACAATAGAAGATCATTCTTATTTTTAAACCCTTATCTAGATGTTTTTGAAATACATCCAACACTCTACCCTTCACCCGTTCCATGAATGATTTTGGATCGAGTTTTTTTACGAGACCGGGCTTTACGTCGAAAGTTTTAAACCATCATTTGATGGCTTCATCTCATTCTATCAAAATCAATGGCAACTTCAACACTTCGATTACAATATCCGTTATAGCATTGGGACCCTTTTTCCATTCATCACACTCTTGATTGCATCCATCAGTTTATTTTCTAACAAATCATCATCTCAAACCGCGTCCCTTTTAATTTTTTAATTATTCTCTTTCGAAACCTTCTGCCACTCTACCACTTTTCATTTAATGGTCGTCTTCTTCTTCTTAGTTTCCTCCATGGTCGTTTGTCAATGTTGTTTTGTTGTCACTGTCTTCTCGTCTTTTTTTTTCGTGAATCAAGTTGTTTTTGTCATTACCGCAGATCTTGCGTCCATTCCTTTTTCGTCAAGCAAATGACCTATGCACTCGTCTTTTTTCATGTATTTGACACCTTTCAATTTCAACGACTGATGCACTTGGGTTTGTAATTTCACCAGTGATAGATCACAAGTCTCCCCGTGTACGGCTTTGATTAATCGTTCTTTGGTTTTTGTAACGGTTGTAATTTTTAATTCCTAGATTTCTACAGTACTTTTTTCAATTCGGGTTTGGTAGACAGATATAATTTTTTTTCCACGATATACTTTTTTGTTTTTGACATTTTTTGTGTGCTAAACTTCTTATTTAATATGTATATATAATATTTATTTTCATTTTTCAAAAAAAAAATTGTGAATTGTTAAGCGTCTTCTTATTATATATATTGTTTGTTTGTTTGTTTTTTTCTTTAATGACAACCCCGACCCCCCCCCCCCCCCCCGCCCCAGAAAAAAACAGAAGAAAATGAGTACCACCTCATGATAAATACTTTAATAAGCTTTTCGAGTCAAAATTTAAGATCTATCTATAATGAACTAACCCTCTTTTTTTATCATATTTTCGCGTCCGTTATGAGCATGTTTACTTTAAGCTATCATCTCCCTGCCGAAAAATCCATCGGAAAACCAGATTCACCCTCACAGACGTCCGTTCTTTCTCGATGCTCAGATTTAATTTGTCGACCACTTCTTTAGAGTCGTTTGGATATACATTACAGCCATAGATTAGGGACAGATCGTCTGCATCGAAATTTTCTGTCTTCTACGAGAGAATGGCTAATAGATCGTCTTGACATTCGTACATCAATTCCAAGGTGGTATTGTTCAATTTCAAAAGCAATGTATATTTGTCATATTCCTCTCTCAATCCACTTGTTTCCAGGTCTTCAATTCGATGGTGTCGTGCGATATTAGTCTATAAATTATCGAACTTCGAATATCTCTCGACTCTCTTCAATTTCAATGTAGATTGTTTAGGTACTGACGACTTCATGACTGAATATTTTTTAAACTTCTTATTATATATATTTTTTGTTTGTTTTTTTCTTTAATGACAACCCCGCCCCCCCCCCCCCCGCCCCAGAAAAAAATGAGTACTACCTCATGATAAATACTTTAATAAGCTTTTCGAGTCAAAATTTAAAATCTCTCTATAATGAACTAACCCTCTTTTTTAACATATTTTCGCATCCGTTATGAGCATGTTTACTTTAAAGCTATCATCTCCCTGCTGAAAAATCCATTGGAAAACCAGATTTACCCTCACAGATTTCCGTTCTTCCTCGATGCTCGGATTTAATTTGTCAACCACTTCTTTAGAGACGTTCGGATATATATTATTCCCATAGATTAGGGACAGATCGTCTGCATCGAAATTTTCTATCTTCTCCGAGAGAATGGCTAATAGATCGTCTTGACATTCATACATCAATTCCAAGGCGGTATCATTCAATTTCAAAAGTAATGTATATTTGTCGTATCCCTCTCTCAATCCACTTGTCTCCAGGTCCTTCAATTCGATGGTGTCATGCGATTTTAGCCTATAAATTTTACTATCGAACTTCGAATATTTCTCGACTCTCTTCAATTTCAATGCAGATTGTTTAGGTACTGACGACTTCATGACTGAATATTTTTTAAATGATAATAATTATTAATTGTAAAAAATATTTCTTCTGGTTTTTTTTACTTCTTATTATATATATGAAAAATAACAACTTCTTTTTACAGTTTTTTTTCTCTAATGACAAAAACGGTTATTAAATTTTGTGAGTGTATTTTTTTTAATTATGCTAATTATTAATTGTAAAAAATATTGTTTTTGTTTTTTTTTTATTATATATGTAAAAAATAACAACTTTTTTTTACCGTTTTTTTTCTTTAATGACAAAAACGGTTATTAAATTGTGTGTGTGTATTTTTTTATGATAATAATTACTAATTGATAAAAATATTTTTTGTTTTTTTTTTTTACTTCTTATTATATATGTAAAAATAACATCTTTTTTTCACAGTTCTTTTTCTTTAATGACAAAAACGGTTATTATTATGACTGATTATTTTCGTTGTGGTTTTGTTGTAAATTTATTTTATAAAAATATTAAATGTGTGTGGTTTTATAAAAAGGAAAACGTTTTTAGACTCTGGTCGTGACCCTACCCCCACGGCAAGGGTTAAAAATATAATTGTCGTAATCAACTCGTCGATACCTTTAATTTGATAGGTCACACGACTACATTCTCGAAACTTACGAATTTCGGATGGGCATGACCCCCCACCCCCACGTAAAATGGAAAAAGGCCATTTTCATAATCTACTTGACGAGCCCTTCAAGTTGATACCTCACATGCCTTGCATTTTAGAAAGGAAGACGTTTTTCGGCTCTGGTCGTGACCCCTCCCCACGATGAGAGTAGGTGGTAATTGAGAGTTCTAGGACACGTTTTCAAAAAACTGTACACGTACACATACATGTACGTGTACCGCCATAGGGATTCAGTGTTAAATCATGTACAGAGTGTAAAAAATGTCGTTTTTCATGGTGTCCCAGAACTCTCAGTGTTTTTTTTTACCGTTTGAATCACACTTTTAACCGTTCAAACAGCCGTTGGCAAACTAGTGAAATTTGACACATCGCTTGGAAGGTAAAAATGTACGAAAATTTGAAGAAAATGTAAATTTAAAAATTTTTGTCGATGTTCCCATCGCGGATCAGACCTTTGATCTATCATTGGTGAAAGCAAGCAGAAAACGCTTTGAGAGTTCTAGGACAGCATCAAAAATGCGTTTTGAGAGTTCTAGGACACCGACGTTCACGATCGCGTTTCGGACGGTCGATGGTGTGATCCAATCAGTGAAAAACAATTGAGAGTTCTAGGACCGGAAAATCGATCTCAAAATCTTTTCTCGACGTTCACCAATGGTGAAAAGTGAGTGTAAAGTGTAGTTACTCATCGAAGATTTAAAAAAAAAATTTCCAAACCGATTTGGGCTTCCGGTACATCAAAAAATGCGGTTTGAGAGTTCTGAGACACCGACGTTCGTGATCGCGTTCCGGATGGTCTAGGGTGCGATCCGATCGGCGAAAATGATTTGCCGATTCACCTTGCGAGTTTTGTGAGGTAAATCGTAATAGAATCGGTTTTGTCGAGAGGAAATAAAAATGTGATTGATATATATAGGAGAGAAATAAAAGAAAAAATATCGAATTAAAATAGATAATAAAATATATGTAAATCATGAACAATTCTCAGATTTTGAGAGCAAGGTTTCTTTTAAAAATGCTGATGAGAGCCTACGCATTCTGCATGAATGAACAACTAGGTCGCCTCATGTTAGAACGATGTGTCGAGTGTCGGGATCATCTTGACTTCAATCACGAGGATCATTCGTGTCTGACGATGGAAAGGGAAGATATGGTACTCAAGTATTTCGAACTGGCATTCGAATGCATTCGAATCGACGACGTGATCAGGTTTTGGAAGAGATTAGTCTTCTGTAGTGGGTGAGATAAACCCACCGGTTCGGAAGAAATGAAATTGGCACGTAGAAGTCTGACTTTAGAAGACAAGGGATGCGTCTTGAAATTATTGCTGGAGGAAGCATATGTGTAAGTTTTCTTGCTGATATAAATAAGGAGAATAGAAAATAAAATAAATACACACATAAATTTTTTATCTAATATTAGAAAGAAAAAAACATAAAAAAATGAGAACCAGAAATAAATTGTATCCGACGTTAGATGACGACAAGGATGAGAAGCCGAATGGCGTTTTGCCAACGGCACCGTCGCCGGAAGAAAAAGAAAGAGGAGAGAGGTATCGCATCGATCAAATCAGTAGAATCCAATTGTATCTGACTCAAGAGAGAGATTCTCGTCGTCCTCTCAAGAAGTATTCGCGTCTCGTGAAATTCGTCAACATGGTCGACACGACACTCATCACGATTTCCATGGGTTTACACACGGCTGGCATCGGATTGTTGTCGACCGCGGTCGGCGTTCCAATTGTGTTGACCATAGAAGGAGTGGCTCTCGCCACCGGATTGTTTAGCATGATAGAAAACTTTTTGAGTATGAAATTATATCTGAAGGCTAGGAAACATGAAAAGATTCACGTCTTGTCCGACTCTAAGATCGACACAATATCTGAAATGATATCAGATATCGGACGGAGAATACTTCACGATATTGAGCGTGAAAACGAAATACGATGCTATGAAAGAAGCCGTGAGAATCAAGACTCATCAGATCATCAGAGAGATGAAGGATTCTCTCATGGAAAGGGGGAGGAAAGAGGCCAGGGAGGAATTTGGTAAGTTGATAGAACTCAAGAGCAACAATTGCAAAAAAAAAAAAATATATATATGATAAGAACAGATTTTTAAAAAAGAAAATATTAAATTTATATATAAAATAAAAAATAAATACGAAATCAATTTAAATAATTCTCAAAAATGTATTGTGTAAAGTGTAAGAGAGTTACTGAGATGGGTAATTCTCGAGAAGTACGAACTAAAAACGACAGACAGATGCTTCACAGAATTTGCAATGTGTGTGGTTCGATCAAGACTCGATTCGTCAAAAAAAATAAAAATAAAAAATGAGCAGAGGTAAAAGCGTTGTGAATAAAATGATCAATAGTCTACCTTTCAAAATGCATCTGCCGGGTCACAGTTTCACTGGACCCGGAACGAAATTGAACAAGAGACTCAATGCCAATCTGACTCCTAAATCTTGGAGCAAACCCGTGAATAGGGTAGATGCAGCCGCGTATGATCACGATCTGTGCTACGCCGGACATCCTGACACCAAGACTCGCAACGACGTCTGCGATAAAAACATGTTGGCAAAATTGAGAGGTATATCGAATCCGACCAGGAGAGAGAAGACAGAATGTTCGCTGGTCGGCAATCTGATCGGTGCGAAACGTCGATTCGGATGGGGCATTCAAAAAAAAAAAAAGCACATCGGAAAAGAAGAAGAAATGATTATTGATGAGCGAATTGGCTGAGGAGTTACACAAACCCATCGTGCGTAAATTTCGAAAGAGAAGGGTGTTCATGAAGGGTCTGGATGACATTGGGTCCGCCGACTTGGTCGACATGAGATCGTTTTCGAGATGGAACGAGGGCGTCAAATATCTATTGACAGTCATTTACGTGTTTTCCAAATATGGTTGGATCACAGGCTTTGAAGAATAAATCCGGACCTTGCGTCGCCGAGGCTCTGAAGAGCGTGTTCGACTCGTCTTCTCAAAAAAACGAATAAATTATGGGTGGACAATGGAAAGGAATTCTACAACAAGCACGTTCATCAATTAGTCGACCTCTACTCGATCGAAAACGAAGAGAAAGCCAGCGTCGTGGAGCGTTGGAATCGAACGATGAAGGAAAAGATTCGACCAAGAAATACATATACGCTCTGAATGGTCTGGTCAAAGATTACAACAACACGTAACATAGATCGATCAAAATGACTCCTACGGAAGCTAGCGATCCTCAAAACGAAAAAGGGGTCTACGCGAATCTATATCCTGAGAGATCTAAGATCGGGAAGAAGTCTAGAACGCCGAAATTTGCAGTCGGCGATCGAGTGAGAATCTACGCTTATAAGAAGCACTTTGAAAAGGGTTACACTCCGTGATGGACCTCGGAAATCTTCGTGATAATCAGAATATTTCACACCGATCCAGTGACTTACGAAATCGAAGCTTTAGATGGTGAAGAGATCATCAGAAAGTTTTATGAACAACAATTGCAGAAGACGAAGTTTTAATAAAGAAAACAATTTTTTTTTATTTACTCTCTTTAACATTTTCTTGCTTACATATATATAAAGGAGAGAAAAAAAAATAATAATACAAAATAATTAAAACTATTTTTTAGATAAAAAAGCAAGCTAATTAATAAACAAAAAACAGAAAAACCTTCAAAAATGGCAAATATACTAGATATCACACAAAGCATAGTGAAAGATGAAAGTATTCAAGAATATGAGGTTCACGAATACGAACCAATAACCGGAATGAGTTTGAACAATGCGGGAGAAATAAGAATCAACGTCGAAACCCAAGATCTATTCGTTCATCCTAGCGAGAGTTACATAGTGGTGCAGGGACGTCTCACCAAGGAAGATGGGACCGACTACGGCGACGACGACACGGTTACTCTAGCCAATAATGGCATCATGCATCTATTCAGTAATATAAAATACTTGCTATCCGAACAAGAGATAGAATCTGTGTTTCATCCCGGTCAGGCCACCACGATGTTCGGACTCTTGAAGTATCTGGATGATTTTTCGAAATCCAGAGGACTTAATCAGTTGTGGATGCGATATTCGACTACGTCGTCAAGACGTCCAGACCTAAAGGAACGTTTTCGTTCAGGATACCTTTGAAACACATCTTCGGATTCGCAGACGATTACAACAAGATCATGTACAGATTCAAACACAATCTGACGTTGATTCGAAAAGGAAACGATGACGCAATAGTGAGACTCTCTGTGACCGATGCGGGTAAGATAACTCTACACAAGATGTCGTGGTTCGTTCTGCATGTGCAGCCTTCGATCGTTGAAAAAACGTGTCTCTACAAGATCACAGAATCCAAGAGTAAATTACCCATAGGATTTAGAATGAGACAGTGCGACACGGCTAGCATTCCACTCTCCATGAATCACTTTGATTGGAGATTGACTGTTAAATCCGCTTCCGAGAGACCGCATTTCATCATGGTCGCGTTTCAGACCGATAGGAACGGGTCTCAGGAAAAGAATGCGTCGATGTTCGATCACTGCAATTTGAGAAACATGCAAGTGTTTCTGAACACCACGAGATATCCAGCAATCGATTACAATGCGTCGTTCGACAAGAATGATTTCTGCAGACTGTACGGCGATGCCGCGGATTTTAGAAAGAAGTATCACAGTCTAGATGAATTGATGAGCAACCCTAATATATCTCCCGGTGGACACAAGTCAATGTATCCCATATTCGTATTCGATGTTAGTAAACAGAGCGAACGACTCAAGAGTAGTATCTTAGACATTCAGATCAAGATGCAATTTGATAGGAATGTGCCGAGAAAAACCAAAGCCTTCACCCTGGTCCTGTCAGAGAATTACAATTCGAATTGGATGGAAATAAGATGTTGATTATTCGATGAGAGACGTGTGTGAAAAAAAATAAAATAAAAAGTAATGAGTAATTATTAAAAACAAAAAAAAAAATAAAAATAAAAAGTAATGAGATCTAGAGAGATTGAACATCTTTCTAAATCTCATTACTTATTTTTTTTTTGTTTTTAATAATCACTCATTATTTTTTAATTAATTATTTCCACGTGTTCACTGTTTGTTCAGAGGATCTAGTTCAATCAGTATGCTCACCATGGAAGTGATGGCTTCAGGATTATTGGTTTTCACAACGAAATTAATCCTGTCTCCGGCATTCACTTTGAGAGGTGTGCCGAATGTGCTAACATTCGAGTGTTGATTCTCGGTCTTTTCGACGCTCTATCTCTTATCGCTCTCTACTCCATTCACCACGAGATTGACGACCACTCTGTTATTCAAATCCATGGAAGTCAGACTCATTTGAATGATGTCACCTCCCAATGGCATGGGATATCCCACCTGACCAAGTTGCGACCCTCTACCTCCGTTTCTGAAAGACCACTCAGCTTTTCCCTCCTCTAACGCATTGCTCTCCTCAGCCCACAGGGTGATCAATTGCCTAGCGTATTTGATTTTCTCCACCACCGAAAACAGGGTGCAGGCGTCCGTCATGTTCACAGGGTCTGGTAGATTCGTGAGCGCGTGTCCGCCCATGTCTAGTTTACCTTCCATGATGTCACCCTTTCTCCAGACTGAGTTGTCGTCCACATACTTCCTGCTGACCATGCTGGAATCAAATTCAGGATCGTGATCGAGACCGAATAAATTGTGACCGTTCATGTTGATGCGATCCTCCATGGTTCCGCCAGATTGTTTGTTCAGATAGAGATCATCCACTTGCGATTCTACGTATTCTTGAGATCATATCACGGTGGAATCCACGGTGGAATCCACGTAGCCCTTGTTGACCGCGGTTGAGTCCACATCCGTGCCGTTGACCTTCGACAGATTCAATATCTTGTTGAATCCTGCATTCAGATCCGATTTCACTTCTCGTCTGTCAGACTTTCTCTGTTCCAGATCTACAGATCTACGTAGTGTTTGGTCGTTTGTGTTATCTTGTTAGAATTGGCGTTTAATTCCGATTGCATCGTTTTCTGAACGTATCTACGTCTCAGATGTTCGCTGAATTGCGCGTGAGAGTCGTCCGTGTATTTCTTGGTCGTGGCATCAGTGGAACCTATGGGATTCGAACGTTCACCAAACGTTTAGATTTCAGATCGAGATCGTCAGTCATGGCTTTATCCACGTAATTATCTAGCATGATTCGTTCGAAATCTGAGTCCCCCCCTGTCGACGTATTTTTTAGTTGCCGCATCTGCAAGATCTATCAGCTCGGGAAGATTGTAGAGCTTCTTATCGTTCATGTTCAAAGGTTCCTCTTGAGGTTCGTATCTCCAAACGTAACGTTCGTCCAAGTTGGTAACGTCATAACCATCGCTGACTTCAAGCATCTTCCTCTTCTTTTTGGGTCGACTTTCGTTGTCACTTCTACCAAATTTATCGAATGGCATGTTGTTTTAAGGTTTTTTGTTTTAAAAAATATATTTCAAATGCAGTTTATTAAAAATGAATTATTTCACTTATTTTTTATTTTTCGTTTTTATTTGATTAAATTTTTTAAAATAATTTTTTTTACCTTTATATATACTATAAAAAAAATCTCCCTCTAATGTAAATCATTGAGAATGTCTTGAAACCGATCTCCTTCAGACCATCTCTTGAGAACGTAGAGACACAGGTGACCGCAAAACATTTGATCTGGCGATTGCACTCGTTCCGTGTTGTAATGAACCATCGATTCATTGAAATAGTTCTTTATTTCTTTCAGCTATGAGATTCCGTAGCTGTCGAAATAATAATTCTTCTTCTTCCCGTTCTTGAACCACGCCACCCAGTGAGTGCCTTCACTCGATAAATCGTCTAGATTTAAAATTCCGCATTCCGATTTTCGAGGTCTTCTCTTCGGCAAGGCATCTCTGGAAAACATGCCTAGAAAATCTTTGATTTTCAAATCCTTTGCCGCATTCGACAGATCGACGTAGGATAGGGGTTCGTTAGGTAAGACGACACCTTCTACGGATATCTCTATTTTCTTATTCATAAATGTGTATATATTTTTTTTTATTTATTTATTTTATTATAATTCACTAAAATGACGTTATTTTTTTATATATTTTTTTCTTTTTCTTTTTTAAACTAACTCTCTCGATGTCTCTATCGACTTCCATAATCTTGAATCCGTCTAATTCCTCTTGATTTTCTGGAATCCTATCGTCCTTAATCATATCTGGAATCCTATCGTCCATAATCATATCCAAAGTCCAATGTCCGAGTGCCAAAGTGCTTATTTTATCATCTAACATGAATCTCTTATCGTTGTCAGCCGTTAGCGAAATCTTGTTGACTATTTTTGGTATACAAGTCATGATTGTTGCTTCGAATCAAATTCATAGTCTTATACACTGGACCACTTCCTAACAGACAATCTTTATACTCTCGAAAAGAGATGTTTTTCTTCACCACGCACGCTTTAACCCCTTTGCACTTCTTAATCTCTTCATCTTCTAGACGATAAGCATACAGTTTGGGTCTCAAACCCACGAATTCAACGATTTGTTTACCGCCACTCTCATCCTTAGATTTACCCAACACCTTCTTGTTATCGTTCAATTGAATGTTGGACAGGTGATCGATGGGATAATTGCTCATGTCGAACCATGCCGTCATGTCCGGAGATATATCTCGGTAGACGTCTTTTGTCTCTATCTCGTAAATGAAACTGTCCATGTCGGTGAACAGTAGTTTGGCTTTCTCACCAAATTTCCGTTTGACGTAATCATAGTGAAACTCGTACATCAATCGCTTGCTGATATCTAAGATGATAGGGTTTGTCGAACTTCAGGTGCGTCTTTTGCATGTGAATGACCACTAGATTTTCGTCGAATATGGTTTGGTGTTTGTAATTGGGTTTTGCCACTAAATTTTTAGCTCTTTTCTCAGACGTGACGAGTCGAACGTTGGTTCTCTTCCTGATGTTTTCCATCGATTTACCATACACGCAGTTGTTCATGAGTTTGAAGAAATCTTTTTCGGAAATCATTCTCGGCTCGAATTCTGAGATTCATGTTGAGATCGATGTATTTTTTCATCCAAGGCTCTTCATCGAATCGAATGACGTGATGTATGTCGACTAATTTCATCCCATAATCGCCGTATTGTTTCAAATTCTTGCTATAGATGATGTACTTACGTTTGTTAAATAAATTGAGAATGAGTTTTTCCTCGTCTCCTTCGATCGGTTCCATTCATTCGGCAGCCAGCGGATAATCATTGTGTAGATTGTGTAATTCTTCCGGATAGTTCAAATCGACTTCTAAAATGCAAGGATAGTCTCTCCATTTTTGCATCTCTTCCAGTTCCGTCACCCATTTGAAATTTCCAATCAGTAAAGGACGACTCATAGCCCAACTGTACAGATTATTAGCACCCCAATACTGTATGTATTTATTCGATTGTTCCAAATCAAAACCTTTCATGTAGGGATTGTTAGCTTTAGAATATCTGTGAGAGATCATCGAGACACCACCTCTCGCAGCCCTTTTGAACATGAGCAACATGTCCACGTCGGATAATAATTCCAATTGGATTTCGGTGGTCTTAAACAGAGCATCCCACGCCAGACCGGGTGCGGTGAAATACCAATCGAACACGTCTGCCAAGAGCAGAACGTCGGTCTTTAGATAGAGATCATGATAATCTCTCATGGTTTTCATATCGAATGATTTCCACACGTTTTTGGCGTGTTCGTAATTCTCGTCCGAAATATCGGATTCGTATAATTTCGAATAAAAATCTTCTTTTGAAGGTAGTGCGGTGTCATCGAATCTCTTTAGATCATTCATGTAATCGTAAGGATAGACTCCTTTCCTCAACATGACATCTACTCGTTCTCCGAAATGTTCTCTTGTGATTTTAAATTTATCCCTGCTCATGTTATTGACTAATTTTTCCAGAGCGGTCCACATGAATTTAAAACTGTCGATGAAACGTATGCCTCTATGAATGGATTTCGTTTTTTCTTCCAACGTCTCTCCATTGATTACTCTTTTCTTCTCCATGAGCTTCCATTTCGTGATGGAAATGTATCTTTCTTTGTTGTTCGCGATGCAATTTAATTCTTCGTGGGAGGTGCCGAGATTTTTCACGAACAGATGACTGTCATAACCTGAGAGATTGTGAAATATCACCGGATAGAAAACGGTGTCTTGATATTTAAAATTACACTTGCTGTGAGCCAGACTGCAATACAGACCCGTGTAATGATCGTGGTCTCTAACCTTCTTATTTTCCTTCAAATTCTCGTCGAACGATTGTCTGCATATGTGACATTCCATGGCTCTGTTATTTTCATCCTGCTTCTCTCATGTGTTGATCATTTTCACCGGAGTTTTGAATTTGTCGTATAAAATTTGAATTTTCGATTCTAACTCTTTGAGCCACGTTTCGTGTAAGTGAAGGGACCCATGTCATGTTGCGAGTCGAAAGCGCATTTTACGTAAACGCAATAACCTGAAGGCGTGTGTTTTTGATATCTTTCGATGTAACTTCGAAGAGTGTCGGGTTGGCAGGAACTCATTTTCATGGTGAAGCATTCAAAATCAGCGTACACGATGAATGGTACTTTAAACCTTCTATTGTGATTTTGAAAGTTCATGATGGTTTTGGGTTTAGACATTTCGACGGTGATACCTTGATTTTCGTTGCAATATTCCTGATGTTTCGCTAACGATTTTTCCCTGTGAAACGCATTCATGCAGGTGCAACATAAACATATCTCACCATTATGTTTACTTCTCTGGCTTGACAGTAATCAGCTCGGATGTTTAACCTAACAATAATGACGATTGTCACCATTTGAAATCAATAATAAAATAATCGTCTTTTCTCTTTCAAGATACGAAGTCTGTCTGAGAGGATAGATCATTCATTTTTCATCGTCGTATCCCAAAACATTCACTGCTACGGTGGGATTTTGTACCTCAAAACGTTCGATGTGTTTTAACTGTGTTGGAAAAGTCACTCTGGTCCAATCGAGATTTTTAGAAGTCTCCTCGTAATAAGAAACTCTCTCGGGATGGATTTTGACAGGGTATAAAGTGGAGGTGACTGCCCATTTAAAACACTGATCATCTTTATTCCTCATGTTGATCACAGCTTTTTTTAGCTAAGAAATACGATAATTCCATGTAGGAAGACGCTTTCAACGAATCGTTTTTAGTTATATGAATTTCGAGTTTCAACACCTCATCGAACATCCAATTAATACCTTCATGTTGATAATTCGTGACAGACGTCAACATCTTGTCTTTCATCATTTCGAAAACGTCTGATAAATCTGAACCTCGAAATACAGGTTCGACATTAGATCTGAAATATGCATCTTTCACGATGCTCTCGCTGGAATTCACGTCGATTTTATTCATCACGCAATGGAGTATCATCTTAATTTTTTGTCCCACGTTCATGTGTTTGCGAAACAAATCCAATACTTTTTCTTCACCCGTTCCATGAACAATTTTGGATCAACTTTCTTAATCGAGGGAACCACGTCAAAAGTTTTAAAAATGCCTTTGATTGCACTCTCCCAATCTACGGGATTCAATTGGAATGCTTCCATGACCAATTGTGCTACATATTCTTCTCCTTTGCCTATGTCGTTTGCTGGTAGAATTTTGTTCAATATATCTCGTTTGTCTAGATTCTGAACTGCATCACTCGTTCTCGTTTTTTTTTTAATTTTCTTTTGAAACTTGCAGTTCTTCAATGGCTTTTCATTTGATCGTCTTCTTATTATTATTACCAGAACATTTTTTTTTTCGACATTGGCATTTCGATTCCTTTTACTATCTTTTTCTTCTTCTCATTTTTCACAACTAAAGCATTTTTTGACGTCGTTGCTAGCAACATTTTGTTTGCCTTTTCATCGAGCAAACTACATATCTCCTCACACATGATCTTTCTAATTTCATTACGCTCCACTTTTTGTTTTCTATCGTCAGGCGTTACTGTCATCAGCTTATTTTTTTCGCAATTTGAGTCTGTTTAAGTTTGTTCACTTCTGATCTTTCGATTTTTTTCTTTCCATCGTTTCACAAACAATATTCCTGTATGCCTTCAATTTTTTTTGATTTGGTTCTAAGATTTCTGAAATGTGGAATGTTTAATTCTCTACACATCTCGTTTTACTGAGGTACGTTTTTTCCATTTTTTTATTTGTTTGCTTCATTTGTAAGAATATTTTTTTTTGAATTTTGTATTTAAATAATAATTTGTTAAAAGTTTTAAAATAGTCTTTATATATATATATAATAAAAAAAAAATTCACATTAAAGAAAATTAAAATTAAAAACTTTTTTTTGTATATATATATATATATATAAAGAGAAAAAAAAAAAAAACGTTATTTTTAATAAATTATTATTTAAACATAAAATTCAAAAAACAAAAAAAAACAAAAAAAAATTGATTTTTTTATGTACCTTAACGTGAAATTTTTTTAATTAATACGAGAAAAAAAGGACATTAAGTTTAAACTTTTTATTTATATATAAAGAGAAAAAAACTTTTACAAAAAAAAAATTTCACATTAAAGAAAATTAAAAATTAAAAAAAAACTTTTTATATATATATCAAGAAAAAAACAACTTTTTTTAACAAATTATTATTTAAATACAAAATTCAAAAATATATATTACTTACAATAATTCATAAAACAAAAAAAATCGATCATGACAACAACACCTAAAAGATGCAAATTGAAATTGAAACAAGTCGAAACATGTAAGAAATTCGGTTGTAAAATCTATAGATTACAACAACACGACTCCATCGAATTGAACAATGTCGAGACGAAGGGTTTAGAGCACAAATATGACAAATATAGCATGCCTTTGAAATTGGATGAAGCCACACTCGATTTGTTTTACGAGTACTAAAGCGATCTACAGAACATCATCATCGCCGAAGACAGTGAATTTGACAAGGACGATTTGTTGTTACCCTACGGAAGTTACATATATCCAAAAATCTCTCTCGAACTCGTGAACAAATTGGGTGGTGAGAGCATGTTCACCGATGTAAAAAAACTCGCAAAAGTAAAGATAAACATTCGACACATTTTCGAAAAAGGAGAAGACATGACCGTCAACATGCTAATAATGGACCTGAAAATATAAAACAATAGAGAGACTGATTTTTAGCGAAAAAGAAGGAAAAAAAAGTAATGAGATCTAGAGAGGTTGAATATCTCTAGATCTCATTACTTTTTTTGTTTTTTTGTTTTCCTTCTTCTTCTTCTTCTTCTTCTTCTTCTTCTTCTTCTTCACTATTGCCCATATATATCTTATAATAACGTTTCCTTTTTTCTCAAATTTCGGTGTCGATTCTTCTTTTCATTTTTTTGTGATATATTACGTTTTTATAAGAACACATTTGTTTATCTGAATCATAATTATGAACGAATGTGGTGCATCTCTTGGTAACACTCACATCATTACCATTCTCTTCAGAAGGTAGTGGTGACGGTGGAAAATGTCTAATTCTTTTAAATTTCAACCATCTATCCCACTCTTTTTCCACTTCTTTCTTAAGATATCCATCATTAGCGTCTAATTGTTTTTCCACAGCTTTTTCCCACACTATCCCGCAATATTCATCATTAGGATCTAATCGTTTTTCCACATCTTTCTCACACTCTATCCCGTGATATTCATCATTATCCTCTAATTGTTTTTCCACTTTTTTATCCATTTTATATTATTTTTTTATACTTTCTGTGATTTATATTTTTATATAATTATATAATTTTTACATTATAATAACATACTCAAAATCGGTATATTCTTAAACGGCGTATTCTCACCAAACAGCAAACCCTCACTGACTCACTCAACATTCCGTCTGCTCTTCAGATAGAGACCGTTTCCACTGAAAGAGTTGCCACCTCTAATGGGTTCTAGATACAATCCTTCACCATTGTCGTCTATGTGGACGTGACACACGGCTCCTCCCTTCTTCAAAAACAGTCCGCTGCCACCCATTAATTTCTCAACTGCCGAACTCGCGAGTCCTGAGAGAGCTCCCATGCCGAGAGTCTTTCAGAAAAAGGGCAATGCTTTTGCGGCAAATGGTAATGCTTTTGCACCGATTCTGCCAATAGCGGTAGGAAACCACCTTTCATATTATATTTCAATTGAGCGGGACTCAATCTCACCATCAACCATGTTCCATCACCAATCGCTTTCTCCATCCTTTTGCTTTGAGTTCTGGTCCAGGCGATTTGATCGTCACCGCCTCTCGTCAGATCTTTGCAGGTTAATTTGAATCACACCGGCTTGCCTCGAGTTAACGCTCTCTCAAGTTTCTTCCTCTGTCCTTTGGATATGTTCACGTTTTTAACCACATATTCAGTCATATTTCTTTTTTTTAAATATATTGTGTTCAATTGTATTTTGTTTTAATGATAATTATATATATTAAATAATTTTTGTAAATTAATATTGCATTTATTTTATTTCCTTATATATATATATACACAATATCTTTTTTTTTATTTTTTCTTTTTATATTTCTCTTATGTGAAATCGTATCGTTACCCTCTCTCCACGAAGATCTAACAGTTCACCATTTTGATCCGTCAACGTGGTTTTGAGACTATACAGTGTCTAAAACCACTGATAGATAAACTAAATTTCGACTCTGTTCCACGATTTTATAACCCGGTGACACATTTGGAAAGAAGGAATAGATCGTCGGTTGAGCGCTACCATTCACGTAGCTTCCAGAAATCACATCCACGTTCACCAGAATGCTATTGACTGCAAGAATGTCGACTGTATTTTCAGATGCCGCATGGCCTCGATAATCTTTCGATCGAATCCCAGCATCTTGCCTATAGAATCGTCCGTGTTGAAATCCACTCGAAAATTATCTTCCAAATCCAACATCGTCTGTAAGGTATTAGGGTTGGGAGCGAGACTGATCTTGTTGCTTCCCTTTCCAGTTGAGGAAAAACATTTTACAAAATGAAACCTCGATAAATGCGTTTTTTTCCTCGAACGTGTTAAAGATCACATCAACAGTTATTTCTGACAATGAGAAACTTAGAGTTAGTCTCAAATAAACATCTATAAATACAACGTTTTAAAAGTGTTAAATCATACAGGTAGTTATTTTCCTCACACTTGAAGCCATTCTCAAAATAATACTCTTAGAATATCTCGTAATATTTTAGTTAAAACCGCGTTAGTACTCGCACGTTGAACAATGGTATTTCTTCTATATTTTTATATGGAAATTGTTTCAGTCAAAAAACAAGAGTTGAAAAATCTTTTTAAAAAAATTCTCTCACGAGAATTTTTTTTGCAAAAAAAAAAATATGGAAAAATAATACTCCCTGAATATCTCGTAATATTTTGGTTAAGACCGCGTTAGTACTCGCACATTGAGCAATGGTATTTCTTCTATATTTTTACACGGAAATCGTTTCAATCAAAAAACAAGAGTAGAAAAATCTTTTTAAAAAAATTCTCGCCAGAGAATTTTTTTTGAAAAAAAAAATATGAGAAAATAATACTCCATGAATATCTCGTAATATTTTGGTTAAAACCACGTTAGTACTCGCACGAAGAGCAACGGTATTTCTTCTATATTTTTACATGGGAATCGTTTCAGTCGAAAAAGCAATAGTTAAGAAACACAATTTCTGATTAATACATAACACACTTGGAGTCATTCACAAAGTAAAACCATTGATAAAATGCATCGCCCTTGGCGATTATTCTCACCTCCATATCATCAAAGAACAAAATACTGTTTGAAGTAAACAAAAACAATTTATCATCAAAAGAACAAAATACTGTTTGAAGTAAACAGATGCACTTTTGTGAATAGGAACAATTTAGAAGTGTGTCTCGTCAAAAGGTGTTTTTATTGATGTCTCTTGAACCAAGACATGAGTCAATTAAAATTTCAATTTACCTCTTAAAACCAATCTAAGTGGAATGCAATTTTACTGTTTGATTCTATTACGATTCACCTCACAAAACTCGCGAGGTGAATCGGCAAATCGTTTTCGCCGATCGGATCGCACCCTAGACCGTCCAGAACGCGATCGCGAACGTCGGTGTCTCAGAACTCTCTAACCGCATTTTTTGATGTACCAGAAGCCCAAATCGGTTTGGAAAAAAATATTTAAAAAATCTTCGATGAGTAACTACACTTTACACTCACCTTTCACCGTTGGTGAACGTCGAGAAAAGGTTTTGAGATCGATTTTCCTGTCCTAGAACTCTCAATCGTTTTTCACCGATTGGATCGCACCCTCGACCGCCGTCCAAAATGCGATCACGAACGTCGGTGTCCTAGAACTCTTAAAACGCATTTTTGATGCTGTCCTAGAACTCTCAAAGCGTTTTCTGCTTGCGTTCACCAACGATAGATCGAAGGTCTGATCCGCGATGGGAACGTCAACAAAAAAAATTTTTGTACATTTTTACCTTTCGAACGATGTGTCGAATTTCACTAGTTCGCCAACGGCTGTTTGAACGGTTAAAAGTGCGATTCGAACGATCAAAAAAACACTGAGAGTTCTGGGACACCATGAAAAAATGACATTTTTTACACTCTGTACACGATTTAACACTGAATCCCTATGGCGGTACACGTACATGTACAGTTTTTTGAAAACGTGTCCTAGAACTCTCAATTACCACCTACTGACGAGGGTTAAAAATATAATTTTTGTAAACTACTCGTCGATACCTTTAATTTGATAGGCCACACGACTACCTTCTCAAAATTTTGGATCTTCTGATGAGTGTGACCCCCACCCCCACGTAAAATGGAGAAATGTCATTTTCATAATCTTCTCAACGAGCCCTTCATGTTGATACCTTACATGCCCAGCTTTGTAAAATGGAAGGCGTTTTCGTGACCCCCACCCCACGACGAGAATTAAAAATATAATTTTCGTGAACTACTCGTCGATACCTTTAATTTGATAGGTTACATGACTACCTTCTCGAAACTTTCGATTTTGTGATGAGAGTGTCCCCCACCCCCACGTAAAATGGAAAAATGTCATTTTCATAATCAACTCGATGAACCCTTCAAGTTGATACCTCACATGCGTGGCTTTGTAAAAAAGAAGACGTTTTTCGGCTCTGGTCGTGACCCCCCACCCCACTACTAGGGTTAAAAATATAGTTGTCGTAAACTACTCGTCGATACCTTTAATTTGATAGGTCACACGACTACCCACTCGAAACTTTCGATTTTCTGATGGTCGTGAAATAGAAAATAGTCATTTACATAATCTACTCGACGAGCCCTCCAAGTTGATACCTCACATTCCTGGCTTTTCAAAAAGGAAGACGTTTTACGGCTATGGTCGTGACCCCACCCCCGAGGCTTAAAAATATAATTTTCTTAAACTACTCATCGATGTGTTGAAAAATTGTTTTATTTATTTATTTTATTTTATTTTATTTTATTTTTTTTTTGTTTAATGAAAACAGTTATTTTTTTAATGTTGTTTTATATTTTTAAGAAACAATTTTTTTCTTTGATGAAAACAGTTATTTTTTAATGTTGTTTTATATATATATATTTAAAAAAAAAATTTTTTTCTTTAATAAAAAGTTATTTTTTTAATGTTGTTTTACATATATACTTAAAAAAACAATTTTTTATCATCCATCTCACAACTCGTAATATAACTTTCACATCTTCGATCACGATCCATCCATCCATGCTACAAAAAATACCCCTCCTTTCTACGTCATCGCTGGCCGGGGTGGTCCAACGTCACGCGTTTAGACTCCACGAACTATCTCTCTCTTCTGCCAAAAACCTCTCTACGTCATCGATGGTGGGTTCGGGCCCACCGATAAATTTTTCCGCGGGAATCGACGTTATATCGCTCGTCTTTTATCCGCACCGGTAGTGTTTTTTTTGGTGATATTCTGTCGGAAAAATGCACCTAAAATGGCGAATCCTTGAACTCTGTTTTTCCGCGGGAATCGACGTTAGATCGGGTCCGTGTTACCTCTGCGAAATGGTGAGTGTTTTCTCGAGAACGGTCGTTGTCAGATTTGTCGAGCTCACCAAAAAGTTAATTTTTAAGAGAAGGAATTTTTTAGAGTTTGTTAAAATTCCGTCGAAATTTTAGTCAGACTCACGTTAATCCGTTAGAGAAATCGACGTCGAATCCACGACACCTCGTCTACCGCCACCACTGGATGAACCAGGAAAAAGTGACGATTTGAATGCGAGCGTGTCGCATCGAACATGTCCATACAATTCGATCGTGACGAACTCAATTTGTTAAAAAAAAACTACATTTTTGGTGCGACACGATCTGTGCCAAAAATCTGGTGTGCTCGTGGCCCCATTTTACACCACTCATATGTAGCTCTTGTTGCAACATAAATACAAACCCAGATGGTTGACTTTATGCAGCAATAAATTCTGCTGGTTCACTCAAGTATAAGTGGAGATGATTAATGGGTTCTGTGTATTCCAAATCAACTGGTGGTCAATGGAGCACCATTTGCTTCACTGATTCCCAATGTTCAATCATGTTTTAGAAAGGATAGTTCCATTTGCACGCTGCTATTATTGTCAATGAGATTTTACAGGCAGTTCTGGTCACATGATCAACTTATTTTGTGGTTTATTCACTGACAAATCGTTGTGGTGACAAGTATTACAACTCCCTCCCATCTCAACCCATTCATTGGAGTTCTGACTTGGATCAGTGTGGGTTTTGCTTCCCCATCTAATCCTCTTGGCTACCCTGTACGTTATCCGAAACGATTGAAGTAATAAAATCTACATTGCAGTGTACAGTCCTTAAACGTGTTTATGCATTATTTTCTGTTCATAAAATGTATTCCCTTAGTCACATATAGCTCTTATTGCAGCATAAATGATAAAGTCTAGAATATTAATCTGTAACACAGATGTTCTGAAAAAACCGTTTGAATGTTACTTGGATAATGGCAATAATAACTTATTTACATAACATGGTGAGGTTCCCACAATTCCACGCGCGTGATCGACAGTATAAACTGGCTTATTTGTTGCACATCCTTCAGCTTCTCTGATCTTCGAACAGTGGTTTGAGGTTGTTTCAGGTAGCACGTCCGTCGAACTAACGAAGCACCAACATCTGCAGTGTAAGAAGTTAACATCAGAAGCAATGGCGAGTCGTGACAGAACAGGTGATCAGCTCAACGAATTTAGAAAAAGCCAAGGGGTAAGTTTCGTCATAGGGGCTCGTTACAAACAATGATTCAGGAATAAAATAATATAAAATAAGAATAACTAGATACCACCCACAAAGTAGTACATAATAAATAAGATAAGGGAGGACACGTAAGTCCTACCTCGATTTTTCAAACGGTTCAACATATATTCTACTTATGTTAATCCATTGACTTCTATGCACAGTTTTGTCGGGGAAAGACATATCTTTCTGCCAGAACGCAAGTTTTATCATATTAAATTAAAATCGATGAACAAAACATATTTATTGTCACTTTCCTTCAAACGGAACTCTGCCGGTACCGGAAGCTCGGCGTTTCAGCTGTTGAATCTCATCCTGTATCCCCAAGAATCGTCGGCCCTGAACGTTTCGTCCGCGATGGCGTTTCGTTTTTTGTTAGTTATATCTGTCATATTCTGAGGCCGGAAAGCGGAGAAGAGGGTCAGTCCTAAACATTTTTGAGAAACTATGTGAAAAATATTTGGCAAATGAGTTTCGACAAAATGCTTTTATTATTTTTATCACAGCTTATCATGACGTGTGTGTACACTAAATTAGTAGTGGAAGTGTCTATTTTAATGTTCTCAACCTGCAAAGTACTTGAGCCACAAGGTTGGCATATTGTTCGGTCTGGGTGACTTCAGGGTATTACTGGACCAATCTATCAACACATTGTCGGTGCTGTGGTTAACTAATGCACTAAAAGCACACGGATTACTTCTTTATTCGCAAAGGTTTACATGAATCTCCCTGAAAGGGTCTAAAAAAACGCCGTTTACATTTTAGTGGGCCTGACTTTATTATTTATTTTCTCCTTTTTAATCGATTTAATACACTCTTAAAGCGTGAACATAAAATTGCTTCGGAATATTTGACGGATCGATGAAGACGAATTATCCTCACAAAACCATCAGACAGTGACATGTAACTATCAGACTTGTCAATTTACTCAAACTCATTGACACGCGAAATTTGATTTACTGACGACACAAGCAAGTAGCTTTTGATGTTTTTAATGGCAGACTCTGTGTGTGTGGGGTGGGGTGGGATTGGACTAACGGGGGGGGGGGGGGGGGGGGGAGGGGGCAGGTAGATTCGATTTCACGGTCTGTTAGAACAGAAATTGGCCACTAACACAAACCCATTTCTTTCAGCAACAATGAGCTATTTCATGTTTAGTAGTTAACTTCCTCAACTCAAGAGTTTTGGACACCGGATCGGTGCCGTGGTCAGCCCATGCGCTAAAATTGGCCTGATTACTTCTCTGAGAACAACGTTTTACATGAATTTCGAGGCATGCTTTCGGAAACGCCCTTTACGTGTTAGCGCCTCTGACATTTTAATGAGTCAGTGAGTTTTCCAACTGCCATATTTCACATACTAACAAAGATTGGTCTTTATAGCATATTCTCTTGAAATATAGAAAACCATTCACTATTCGCTTCTGTTTATCGTTTTTTCTCTGTACAGCAGGTAATTACACATACCCTTGCTTATCGAACTACAGTATAGCAATGCTGAATGCAATATACTGATTACTGTCATCGCAGCTTGTAGGAAAAAGGCTCATTATCTCTCACGCTCACGGTTCTTTCAAAGGTTGAAATGAATTCTGATCTGACCCGGGTCGTGCTAGTGCTACAACTAATATTTTTAAAGTCTTTTATTAGAAATGCAGCCATTTCTATTGGCATTACATCTTTTTCCTTTTTGGCTGTTATTCTAAAACGTCTCTGGAGAGCATTTTCAAATCCATGTATACCGTCAACACGCGTATCTTTAAAAATAGAAAACAATTTGCATTGAGAATCAACAAAATTTATTTCAAAATAAAAAAATAAAGTACCGGTGTCCATAAATCCAATTGTAGTACATGTATAACAAATTTTAATTGACGAGATAAATTTCTAGTTTCATAGGAAAATGCCGCAAGACGCTTTCCAGTTTCCAATGAGAAGCTGTAAAAATAGTTCCAAGCTTCGGCGTACAGTGCTAACACACATGTAAATACAGTTAAATGATTGGTAGGTCATAATTTTGATTTTTCCTTATCTCGCAACTATTTATTGGAAAACACCTCTAGATGTTTTCCAAGGAGTAGTAACAAAAAAATGATTTTGTACATCATTTCAAATTCTTGAGAAGTATTTTTAAAGGACCAAATGTTTCTTTCTTTTTCTCAATATTTTGCAACTATTCATTCAAAAACACCACAAGATGCTTTCCAATGCGTACACGTAAAAAATAACTTAAAACTTTGGAGTACAATGCTAATGCACGGTATATACAGTTAAATGGTTGATAGGCCTTATATTAGAATGTTTTCATTCTCATTATTTTTCAACTATTTGTTAGAAAACACAGCTTGATGCTCTCCAAGGAGTAGTAGCAAAGAAATAATTTTATAACTTTTTCCTGTTACGTTACAGGGAAATATCGCAAGCCAAGTTAAGTGTCTTGTAAAAACATTTATGGCTTTCAAAAAAATTGTACCAGTTTACATTACTTATACTTCACAATTTACAGCACGAATTATAGAATATGTGTTGTTTACAACAACGAATCAGAATTAAGGTCCAAATATTTCACCACATTTACGTATTAAGTCGGAGGACGACAATTCACAAGATAAATACATTTCCCAGAACTCAAACAATTTGCTTGGTGCTCTGCAATACACTTTGCGTTGGAAGCGCTTGTGTTTTTCGGAAAGAAGTTTCACCTGCAGTGATACAACTCTTACCTCATCGAACAATAATGAAATGAGAACATAAAGAGGCAAATTAGATTTTCCAGCACGACCATTCAGCTGCCGATGCCACCCTTCAACATCATTGTTTGTTCGCACACTTCTATGGAAGACGCACCACTCCTCAACATCCCATGT